>CM062609.1:18448592-19648592 GCA_031470985.1 Agastache rugosa
TTGTTTAGATTTATGCGTTGTCTAGTGTATTTTTTTTTGTCATTATACATCATTTGTTATAACACTGACACAATTTCATATTGATAAATAATGTTGTTATAGCATGCTAAGTGCAATATCTCAAATTAATGCATTACGTATATAATATTTGTGCATTGCATTTATTAAATTTATGCATTACACGTACAGTGTACTTTTTTAAATAATGCATTTAAGAATATACCTACAATGCTAATCAAACAACAAAAAACGATATTTTTAGTGAGTTTTATGAAATAAAAAATGAAAAATTAATCTATAATGGACATTGAGATTTGTAAGAGAAATACAAAATGAAATAATTAATCCTGGAGGAGAACATGATTACTCTTGTTGGTCCCGAGACGGATATCTTGGTGTAGAGGCGGGAGGGGGGTGAATACACCAAGAATTTGTAAACTTTTCTTGTTTAAACTCTTTTGAGTGTTAGTCAATCGTATTCGACCAAGCTAGGAGTCAGCAGGGTAAACACAACTAGCTATGTGTGTGCGTGCGGAAGCTGGTGGTTTGGAAAGTCCGTCTTGTACTTAATTTTCAAAACTTTGTTTCTCTTTTAATCTTAGTCAGTTTGAGCAGCTTGAGAAATATGCTAAAGAAAGAGTCAACTCAAAACATGAATAATGCAGTAAAGAACAAAAGTTTTTAACGTGGTTCAGAGAATGACTCCTACATCCACGACCAGAAACTTCTGGTAATTCATTAAGGATACCACTGACTTTCCGCGCAGTCAGCAAGCGTTGCAGCTCAGATCCTTGAGCTGGATACAAATTTACGCGTACTGTATCAAAACGTAACTTTCGGGGCGTTTTACGGGCACAGTTAAGAAGCTTATGTCTTTAGTTTACGGGCAATGCTTGAAGAATCTGACCTGTAGATTTGCGGGTACTACGGTAACTCTTTGACCTAAACCTAACATTTTAAGGTGAAGAGGGGTTTGGTTTGAGGTTTCCAACTATGAACGAGTTCTTATAATGAAGAACTTTTAGTTAAATGAACTCGTTCAAACTAGGCTTAAAATAGAAAGGATTATATGCCTAGATTCTAATAGAAGAGAGTATATGTATCCTGAGCAAATGTGACCTTTGATAGGTACAACCGTACATGCTTATTTTCTTTGAATCTTTTAGAGAGATTTCTTATAGAATTCTTCTTTCTTGAAATGTTGATCTTCTTCTTTCTCCTCTCTCTCATTGTTTATGAAATAAGAGGAAGACTCATATTTATAGGGAGAGATTAGGAACTAGCCGATTGGAAAGAGCGCGCTTACGAGATCCCTACTTAAGGTCTTGTCTTCAATCGAGGTCTCTTCAAGAAGAAGCAGTCCATAGACTTGACATCTAGGTGCTCACGGTTGACTAATCAACGATTCACTGTCAAAACTTTATTTCAAGTTGCTCTTTGACTCTCGCCGAATAAGATGTCTCCTAAGCCGTCATGTCTCGAACTAAAGTTTGTTTTCAACTGGTTGTGACTTCCAATCCGGGAGTTGTGTCTTAGATCCCGAGCCGTGTCTTCAGCACGAAGTGGGTTTCCGACATCGAAGCTGGGTACGTGACTCTAACCTTTAGCAGGTTGTTGTTTTCGAGCCGGAGTCTTGACACAACGAGTTGAGTCGTCACACGAGCTAGGTTAACTTTTCCGTTGCGATGTTGTCTTTTAGATGAACTTGATCATGTCTTGCTTCGGATATCATTGAAGTCGAGTTTCTTGACTTGACCCTGGCCTGAGTCTTCGGCTTGATCGATTGGGT
This sequence comes from Agastache rugosa, assembly GCA_031470985.1. Taxonomy (NCBI): domain Eukaryota; kingdom Viridiplantae; phylum Streptophyta; class Magnoliopsida; order Lamiales; family Lamiaceae; genus Agastache; species Agastache rugosa. The sequence goes on from CM062609.1 coordinate 18,450,382, forward strand.
TTTTCTTCGTGAGCTTCTTCTTGATGTGTGGGCTGCTGTTGTTTGTGTTTGACTTCGGTACCGGATCTTCGATTGTCTTCTATGGCTTTACTGTTAGTCTAGAAACTTCTATAAAAGCCTCAAACGAGGCGAGCTAGAAAAACAACTTGGGATTTTGCTTGCAATCGTATCTACCTACGGTTGGGGTCGGATGGGTTTTGGTATCAAATCAAAACTTTTATTATTTTCCCAACAAATCTCCAATGTGTCTTCAAAGGGGATAATAGTTACGGTGGTCGTAATGGTGGTTGCGACGGTGATGGTGGACGGTGTCATGGTGAAGGGAGAGAAGATGGAGTGGACAAATTGGGGATCGAAATAGAAGAAAAATTGGGTAGTAAAGATAAAGCTGCATTAACTCTTCAACTGCTTCTGCTTCGTTTCCTATTCTCATCTATGTTCTTCAATTTATATCATTGACAACTCGGGATAGTAGTCCTCTTCAAGATCTATTATTATTTTGGCGTACATCGTCTCATTTTTCTTTTGTGGACTCTCCCATGCTTTTCTTGACTACTTTTTTACTTCCTTGGTGGCATGTTAGCAAAGTTGTATCATCCTCGTCTTGGGCAACAAAGTACGTCGATTCTCATTTTAAGTGGCAGCATTTATATTGTTCTTATATTTAGAGAGCTGGGAATTCGGTTAAACTGCGGTTAGCAGAACCGAAAAACCGGTTAACCGAAACCGAAAATCCGAGAATTTTGATAACCGAAACCGACACGGTGCTCGGATAACCGAAAACCGGTCGGTTATTAGTACCGGTTAGCACAGACTTTAACCAAAAAACTGAAAGTAAAAAAAAAAATTAAAATACACGAGACAAAATTAAAATAGAAGCTTCGCCATTTTATGCTTCATATCTCAATGAGTAAAAGACTTTACAACCTCAAAAAATCAAAGAGCAATTTAAAAAATTAACATTGAGCTCGCCACATAAAGCCCCCGAAATAACCATTGAACAATAATTATCATTTATCAAGGAAATCTAAATTTTCGAAATGGATTTAGGAGTAGGAGAATTATATATACACTACAATACTAAAAAGTAAAAACATTGAGAAAAATAAAAACTTACTCTCTCGCACATTTATGATAGTCGTCGACCGATTCTTGCGTGGTGGACAAAGGTGGACCGGTGGTGGCTGTTTGCGCAGGCATGTACGGCACTGATGGTTCCGGAACGAGGTCTTCGGTGTAGAGGGGTGAATACACCGAAGAGGATTTTTTAAATCTTTTATCAAGTTAAATCGGAGTTGAGTGAGAGCTCGGTTAAGAGTTCAAGCGACTTCTAAAGAAGATGGTCGAGTTTGGACTTATAACTTAGGCGGCTGTGCGGAATGTGGTGGATAGAAAAACTTAGCTCGTTCCTTTTACAAAAGCTTAGAAAAACTTAGTTTCGAGTTTTCGAGTTTAAGCGGAGTTTGAGAAAAATGCGGTATTTGGTAGGTCGCACGGCGAGAAAGATGAAAGCTTTGAAAACTTGTGCTTGTGCAAATGCGGTTAGTTCTTTTGAAATAGAAATAAAACAAAGGCGGAATAAAGCAATAAATGAACACGGAATTTTAACGTGGTTCGGAGAGTAAACTCCTACGTCCGCGACCGGGTTTTAGTAGTAAATCCACTAAGGATGACCACTTGGTTTACGAGTACCAAGCAACTTCGCGGCTCTTCTTCGAGTTTGTGTTCTAACGGTTACGGAGCCTTTGTAGAAGCACTGAACCTTTTCGGTTTTCGGGTGCTTGAATAACCTTACACTCGAATTTCGCGCTTCGAGAGGCGTAACCTTGACCTAACCTTTTAAGGTAAAGGAGGGTTTTGGAGTTTCCAACTTTGAACGAGTTCTTACAATGAAGAACTTTGAAAGATGAACTCGTTCGGATCTAGGCTTTGGATTTACAATTATTACGGCCTATTGATCGGACGAAAAACTAAAGCGAGTTTACGAAATTGAACACTTAATAAGTTAAGTGCTTTCTTTTAAAGAGTTAGACAAGCTATTGGAGAGCTTTTAATATACTTGAGAGATTCGGAAAAGTTGTAAGCTTGCGGGGAGTTTTTCGTGTCGATTCGAGGTTGAAGGCGGTATTTATAGGTAGAGATTCAAACTAGCCGTTGGAGGACCCGTTTGAATCTTACCTACTCTACGATACGTCGATCTGCCGTTGAGTGTATCTTCGCTTTGTTTTCATCATTGTGTCGGATCCTAGGTTCGCCTTTCTAGGATCTTGAGTTGTCAATCCCTTATTGGTCGAGGTATATTGACTTCCTACGAAACCGGGATTCTGTCTTTTGAGCTTGACTTTGAATTCGGAAATTTGGATGGGTAAGCGGCTTGAAGTGACGTCTTCGAGTTAGTTCTCTTTGTGGTCGGCTCGAGTTTGTCTTTCTTAGACTTTGATGCGGCTCGATTTATTACGCTCGAGTTGGATCTCCTTGGCTGGATCCATTCTTCGCTTCTTGAGTCGATCGGCTCGGCTCGATTCTGGGCTACTGTTCGGCTTAAGAGATCTTTCGGTGACTTTGGGTCAGTGATTACTCGGTAGGTCTTCTTATCTTCGGCTTCCAAACACCTGTGAACTTAGAAAATCTAAGGCTCAAACAAGTGAGTTGGAAAACTTAACTTAGGTTTGTACAAACATCTACTAGGTTGGAGAACAGTTGGGTTTTGGAATCAAATCAAAACATTAGAATTTTCCCAACAATTTCCCCCTTTTTGATGATGCCAAAACCTAACTTGAGAAAAACAACCTGCTTCCCCCTAAATGAGAAAGAGGGTTTAAAAGATTTCAGAAGAAGGTTAAATTCAGAGTTCAGTGCCTGGACAAAGAGTTATTGTCATCAGGGTGAGCTTGAGAGCAAAATATTTCAGTTTTATTAATCCACAAAAGATGATTACAAGAGTTACAGGATTAATGAACTGAAAACAAACAAAATTAAATCCCGATGCGTAGGTCTTCATCTCTCTTGCCTTGCTGATTCTTCGGACGATCTTCTTCCAGTACTCATCGTTCTCAATCTATATCGGTTAAATATCATATGCTCAGCCTGTATTCTTCTTCGTTGTTTGCCTTGGAAATCTTCCTCCTGATCGCCCATCTGTTAACTTCAGCGATAATCTTTGATTTGTCAGGAAGCTGAGTTCCAGGTATCAATGGAGGCTGGATATGATCTGGTAGGGGAGCGATGAAATTTGGATCTTCGCGGTATTTGCGGCGTTGAAGAATGCTTTTGCCGTCATCTCGTCTTGATGAAAAAGCTCATTTAGATGCATCATGAAAGCAATATGCAGGGCGTATTTGGGTAAGCTCCCGGATAATAGAAATCTTCGATGAACTCAAACTTAGTATGTTCCCGGTCGTCATTTAGCTCTTGCAGGATCCATTCATCAACTCTTCTCCGGTTCATCGGCATACGAGACTTTTTCTTTGCGGCTCTTATGTTTGCTCTTTTCTTCTTCTTCTTCTCTTGGCATTTAGCGGACTTTCTTTCTTCTTGCTCAAATCTTGGAGGCTTTTCATCTCTTGCTTTTCTTTGAGTTAACAAAGTTGCGAGCCAATGAATATCATTGAGTACATTACGGCGTGGCTCCGTAGCTTTGGCAAGAGGGATGATCATTCTGCTCCCTCCCGTCCATTTGGATTCCTCTGCATCCATTCAGCTCAGCAACAACTTCGTCAATCTCATTTGCATCACTTGGATTTCGGCTACGGCTTTTCCTTTGCCCGTCTTTGATGTTTTTCTCTTGTCATTACCTTCGCTTTTTGGCATTATCAATAAGAGTGGAGGTGAGGCTGACTCTTTGTCTCGTTCGAATTTGGGCGAGGCTTTGTCAATGTCGGTGATTTTTGTTGAGTTGTCTGCTGTGACTATGTTGGTTGTCTTTGTCTTCTTTCTTCACTTGCTTTGAAGCCGGTGTCCGGCTCTTTGTAAAGATTGAGCAGTGGTGGATGTCGATTACGAAGGAGAAGAGTCTGTTGTTGGAGAGCGTCCGGTGGTGGATAAATCGATGACGCGGCTTTCCGGCGGAGCTTGGAGGTTTGAGATGATCTCGGGGACTCTCTTCTCTAGATGATTTGAATTATCAATACGTTGAGAAACGAGAGGCGTTCGAGATCTCTGTGGTGCTTTCTTGCGGATTCATAGCGAATGCAGCGAACGTCGTCAATGGAAAGTCCATTCTTTCTGGACTTGCGACTCTATAGGCGTGATGCGCGAAGGGTATCCACATTTGATTTGAGTCTATCTGAAAAAGGATTTCCTCGACTTGTTTGGCAATCTCGTCCTTCATTGCATCGAGAGAGCACAACGGGATCCGTGCGGGTCCGGATTCGGCTTGGGCGGGTTTCTTGCCTCGATCTCGACCGGTGAGCGAGTGTCATCGGCAATTGGACTCTGTGGGGCGGCTTCGGTTGGCTCAGCTGTTGCGACGGTTGGCTCGTCTTCAATCATCATTGCCTCGAGTTTGTGTTGGCGGTACGGCTTCATTGGCGGTTTCAAGCTGGAACGATCCGAGTGAGGTTGCGAAGGTAGGAGTTGGCTTGAGAAATGATTTCCTCGAGAAGGTGGTACTTCGTCTTGTTTAACCTTCGAATGAAGATGCGGATCGGCTCGTCTTGATGCTCAAAAGCATCTGAAGACTTCCAAAGCCAAATGTCTCTGCAAGGCTTCTTGACTTTAAGCTTATCGAAAGTGAAGAACTCCACCATTTCTTCATTTGCGTACCAAGTGGCCATCTTAGTAGCCAAATAAAATTTGAAGTCGCTTACGGCGACTAGAGCAGCAGGGAGGGAGGCAAGAGAGGGATAGTGTTGCAGTGCGCTCTTTATTCCTTGGAGTGCGAGGTCCTCGACCCTCATGAGCGTGGCGGCACGTGCAACGGCTGCGGGAGCGAGGATTTCGATTTCCTCGGATGAAGTAGTAGGGCTTGATGGTTCGGCTTGGTATTCATCATCCGAGTACAAAGGAGCGTCGAGCTGGATGGGAGCTCTTTGGGTGAGTAGGTCTTTGAAAGATGGGTGGTTTCGAGTGCGAAGAGGTAGGGGAGGATTCTTGGAGAGGTACACGAGGAGGAGGAGGAAGGAGAAGAGAGTGTTGTTGAGGAGGAGATCCAGATGATGTGAGATCAACTGGAGCGGGTTGTGAGGATGCTTGTAGGATTTGGCGAAGTGGAATAGCATCCTGCTTGGGTCGGGGTGGGGGACCACTATACGTGGTTCCTCGGCTTCTCGTGAAGCAACCACGAACTCCGCTTCCTTGATGCGTGTCTTGGAGGAGGAATCTGAGTGTCTCCTCGGCAGGCGATCTCCATTCGGTTCCGGTGGCTTATCGGTGGCTTCTCTCTTGTCTCCTCGGTGGCTTCTTGCTTGCCTTAAATTTGAGCTTCTTTTTGGCTGGTGGAGATCCAGCTGGCTGAGTTTCCTCCGGCTGTTTCCTTTTCCCAGTTTGAGAGGGAGAGCCAATCTGTTGTTTTGCCTCCTGCATCTTCTTCCCTTCATGCAGGCTGCTTTCTTCATCAAGTCGGGCGGCTCTGCTTTTCAAAAAGAACTTTGGACACAGGGAACTCTTCTGCGTCTTTCCACTTGATTTGTCGTCCAGTGGTGTAGTGTTCTATTATGCACGCCACCTTGGTGCATAAGTAGATGGTTTCCCTACAGCTGAACTTGGTGAAGCTGTCATCTTCGAAGTGAATCTTCTTCGACTCTTTCTCCAGCTTTCCCATGAAGTAGGAGAACCAATCCACAGGATCATTCCTGAGGATGGCTATCATGGGCTTCAACTTGGGTATGTTGTTCTCTCCTTGAGATCCAGCAATACCTAGGATGCCTTACGGGTCACGTCCGAAGTAGTACGAATTTGGGCTTGAGCGGTGGCTTGGACATACTCGCCTGTAGGGTTCCGGCTTGAACAGCATCTTGTCCAGTTCGGCCTGGATCTCTTCTCTGGTGTAGTTGTCTGGGGAGCGGTCCCCAAGAGTTTTCAATCCGAATAGCTTGTTCAAAATCCGGTTGATGTTGATGTCGACGTCCCAGGGAGTTGTATGCCCTGTCTTTTCTTTGAGTTGGAGGGTGATGTTGGAGCGGAGGCGTTCATCTCTGTTCGTCATCTCCATGAAGAACTCTGCTACTTCCCGGCGGAAGATGTTCTTCGGACGCGCCGTCGCCCATTGAAGTAGGCCTGCCTTGTCGATGAGATCCAGCACCTCCTGGAACTCTGAGTTCTTGTAGTTCTTGAGAGTTAAGCAACTCTCAAAGTGCAATTTTGACATCAGGTTCTCCGATTGGTTCGCTCCCGGGGTTATCTTCTTTGGTGCCATTTGTATATCTGGATTGAAGAGTTAGAAGAATAGAAGAAACAAATTTTGCAGAGAGAGCTTGAAAAGCAAGAACTTGATTTGCAGAAAGATTTCAGAAAATAAGTAAATATGGCGACGATTTGCATATCTTTGATATATATATATATATCAACCGTCTATCTTGATGAACGGTTGAGATCTTTAGATTTTAATTCAAGATCTGCGGCTGGGAGAGATTTGCGCAACACGTTAAGTGACGTGCGTATGTTGAGTGTAGGTCACGCGCGCGTGAGGTAGTCAAAACGTTCTGACTTCTGCCTCGACTTTCCCGAGCTACAGTACCCTGCATGCTTTTCATTAAATGCGATGGGATACGATTTGATGGATGGCTTATTGACGAATCCTTCTAAGGAATGTCTGTGAATTTTGAATTTAAATTCAAATAATTTATCCTTAAATAGCATATTATCGGGAAATAAGTGATAGACCGCAAACATGTCAGCTGAACTTTGTAGTCGGTGATACCTCTTTGTGTTTCTTTGTGTTGAGTTACTCCTTCGAGTTTTAACTATCAGTGAGTTTGATTCCCCTCGGTGGTTTTCCTTCTTGAGCGAGTTCACGAAACTGCGGGTACGGATTCTTCCATCTTGATATCCCAAAAAGGTTTCCAGCTGAGTCTTATTCCCCCTCAGCTGGATGAAGTTTCTTCATCAGGATTAAGCAATCCAAGCAATCCACACAGCATTTTGAATCTCGCTTCCATCAGCGGCTTTGTTAATATGTCAGCTCGTTGAATATCTGTGTGAATTTTCTCAACAATGACGTCTTTCTTTTCCACGTGATCTCTGATGAAGTGGTGTCGAATGTCAACGTGTTTGCACCTTGTGTGAAGAACTGGATTTTCAGAGATTGCAATAGCACTTGAGCTATCACAGAAGATTGGAACTTGACCAGTTTTCACTTCATAGTCATCCAGCTGATGCTTCAGCCAGAGAATTTGAGAGCAGCAGCTTCCAGCTGCCATATACTCCGCTTCAGTTGTAGAGGTAGCGACACACGTCTGCTTCTTTGAAAACCATGATATCAACTTGCTTCCTAGGAACTGACATGTTCCTGAAGTTGATTTTCTGTCTAATCGATCTCCAGCATAGTCTGAGTCTGAGTATCCAGTCAGCTGCAAATTATCTTCAGCTGGATACCACAGCCCAACGCTCTGAGTGCCTTTTAGATATTTGAGAATATTCTTGACTGCTTGCATATGTGCCTCCTTAGGATCAACTTGAAATGCGGCACATACTCCAGCGCAAATGATATATACTGGGCGGCGTGTGAGATACGACGGGGAACCAATTATCCCTCTTGTATTTGCTTTGGGATCCTTGATTTTCCTTCGGTTCCTGGGTTCAATCTTCCAATTTGTATTCATAGGGATCTTCACCGTTTCTTTGGATTGAATTCCATATTTGGTGATCAAGTCTTTCACGTACTTGGATTGATTTATGAATATTCCTCCTGCTGATTGCTTGACTTGGAGTCCTAGGAAGAAACTCATTTCTCCCATCATTGACATTTGGAATTGTTTTGACATCATCTCTCCAAATCTTTCACATAAGAAAGTTGATCTTGAGCCGAAGATGATGTCGTCCACATAAATTTGAACAACTAAAATATCTTCACCTAGCTTGATGGTGAAGAGAGTTAATCAAGCGAACCTTTCTTGAAACCTTTGGATACTAGAAATCCTGACAGAGTGTCATACCAAGCTCGAGGTGCTTGCTTCAGACCATAAAGCGCCTTCTTTAGCTTGTAAACTTTGTTTCCTTCTACTTCAAATCCTGGGGGTTGTTCTACATAGACATCTTCTCTGATTTCCCCATTCAAGAATGCACACTTCACGTCCATTTGATATACTTTGAATTTGTGATGTGCTGCGTATGCAAGGAATAATCTGATGAGCTTCCAATCTTGCTCTTGGAGCAAATGACTCTTCAAAGTCTATTCCTTCTTCTTGTGTATATCCCTTGGCGACTAAGCGAGCCTTATTTCTGATTATTACTCCAAGAGTATCCAGCTTGTTATTGAATATCCATTTCACACCTATTATTTTGACTCCTCCTGGTTTATCGACCAGTTCCCAGACGCAATTTCTGAGAAATTCATTCGGTTCTTCTTGCATAGCATTTGTCCGGGGCACACTCTTTAAGGCTTCGACAATTGTTTGAGGCTGCGGAACTTGAGCTACATAACATGCCATGAGAGCATGTATCTTCGTTGTAGACGGTCGGATCTAGCTCTCTTGCGACTTGAGCTTCATTATTTGCTTCTTGCGGATTTGATGTCGGGTTTTGAGCGATTGAATTTCTTGTTCTAACTCTGTCGATGGTTCTCCAATGATTCTTTGAAGGTTGGATGATCTTCGATCCATCTTCGTCTTGTTCTAATTTCTTCTTCTAGCTCATTGATGCTTGAGGTTGCTAGGTCACGTCTTGCTTGGAGATGATGCGAGTCGTATCACGAGACTCGTTCTGATTTGGATTAGAGTTAGATTGATCTTGGGGCGTAGGCGAGTGAATCCAGTGGAGAGGGAGGCTGGGGAATCGGTGGGTCTTGATTTCCAGTGGCGGCATTCCCTTGATGCGATATTGGGGATTCTCTGGATCATCATTTGGTTGATTTGCCTCTATTTGAATTGATTTGAGGTTCTTCGGTTCATCATCCCAAATCAATGGTTCGGCTAGATTCCGGATTCGAATTACTTGAGATCTTGTTTGAAATTTGGATCGGAGCTTGATGTTCAATTTGTGTTTCTTTGTTTGATCGACTCTACGAATTCGAAGGATGTTTCATCAAAGGTGACATGAGGGGTCACTTGTTGTTTGTGTTCTCCTGTTGAAGACTCTGTAGGCTTTACTTACAGCTGAGTAACCAAGGAATACTCCTCGATCAGTTTTGGCGTCGAACGTCTTCAGCTGGGTTTTCCCATTATTTAGGATATAGCATTTAGATCCGAAAACCTTGAAATACCCGATGAAGGGTTTCCTGTTATTCCATAGCTCGTACGGAGTCTTTCCTTGTCTTGATGTGAGTAGCGATCTATTTTGAGTGAAGCAAGCTGTGTTGATAGCTTCAGCCCAGAATTTCTTTGGAATAGCTGAGCTTGCTAACATTGAGGTAGCTGCTTCTTTGAGTGTTCTGTTCCTCCTCTCAGCTACACCATTCTGCTGAGGTGTGCGTGCAGCTGAGGTTTGATGTTGTACTCCGTTCTTCTCACAATAATCATATATGGTTTCATTCAGAAACTCAGTTCCTCGGTCTGATCTGATTGAGATAATTTTGCACTCCTTTTGAGTCGACAACCTTTCCGGCGGGGCGGCGGCTTGGATCTTGTTTCACTTTTACGGTACAGGAATGAAACCCAAGTGAATCTGGAGAAGTCATCCACTACGACCAGAGTGTATTTCCTGCCGTTGAAACTTGCTGGTGTTACTGGACCAAAAAGATCCATGTGAAGGAGTTGAAGAACTCGATCAGTTGAGGGCGATGTCTTAAGAGAGAATGAAATCCTTGTCTGTTTTCCTTGTTGACACGCACTGCATATGTGACTCTTGTCATAAACTTGATCTGGAATTCCATTAGCGAGCTGATTTCTAGCCAGCTTGTTGATTGTCTTGAAGTTGAGATGATTCAGCCGTACGTACCACGGCCAGTGACTTCATTCTTGCTTTTGATACAAGACATGTGTACGGAAATTTCTTTGTTCCGATCGGCAAAATATATATTTGCTTCTCTTTTCCCTCTCGGTAATATGCTTGGTTTCTACTGTTTTTCACTTGTACATCCTGTGCATCGAACTTGACGGAAAAACCATTATCGCAGAATTGACTAATGGAAAGCAAGTTATGTTTTAATCCCTGTACATATGACACGTTAGATATTTTAACATTGTAGGTTTCAAATGTACCGTAACCTTTGGTGAAACCTTTGGAGTTGTCACCAAACGTTACTTGAGGACCTGGACGCTCTTCGTATTCTTGGAGTAGATGCTTTAGATGAGTCATGTGTTTTGAGCATCCGCTGTCCAAGTACCACAGTGTTCTTATTGATTCCTCTATGATGCATCTTTTTCTTGCAGCCTGTCACAGAAATCAAAATTTAGGTCCCCAGTTGTGATTGGGTCCTCATGGGTTAGTTAGAGATCCCTTTACGATCCATATTTGTTTGATGACTCTGATTGGATCGTTAGATCTGATAATTCTCCAGCTGTGTCTATGAACACGTTCCTTGTGTTCTTAGTTTGACTCTGTTGGCTGGGTCTTGATCTCTGTATTCTCCCAGCTTGATTTTTTGATAGTTCAGTTCTTCGTTGATTTCCAGCTGAGTGTGCAGCTGAGACATTTCTTTGCTTCTGTCTCTGCTGTCTAACTTGGAATCTCGGCTGGACTTGATAATCCAGCTGGTAATCATAAGGCGATATCCAGTGGGTATCTTTTTCGATATCTCGGTTGATATCTTGCCACTTCTTCGATGATCTTTGGTGTCGACGTTGTCCATCGTCATTCCTTCGTTGTTGTTGAACCCAATGTGGTCGATTTGAGCTTGGGGTTGCGCTTACGGCTTGTCTTCTTGGACCTTCTTTGTGTTTTTGTTTCTCGATCTTTTGTCCATTTGGAATTGGATTCTCTTTTGCTTTCACAAAAGTTACCTTCGTTCCGCTTGTAGTTGCAACATTTGTTAGATCCTTAGATCCATCATAACCCAATCCCGTTTTTAATACTGCGGGTCGTTGTCGGCGATTATTTCATCCATCGTTGATGTAGCTTTGATGAGTGCTACCGGCTTTGTGGATAGTGTTTCTTCGACCTTTTTAACTCCGGGATCTCATTGTCTTTTTGCACGACTCGGTGTGGATTTTTCCAAATCGTCCATCAATTTGCTTTCTCTCATAGTAAAACTCCTTCATCGAATTTGATCTGTTTGACTAACTTTTCCTTGAGCAACACTATTTCCTCGTTGGTGTGTAACATCAGTACTTCGATGCTTCTTTCTTTTCGGTTCTACCTTCGACTCGGCATTTTCACACATTATGACATCAAGAATTTCTTGTAAATCCTTGAAGTCATTCATGACTTTCTCCACCGATTCCAATCGGGTTGTCCTTCGATTCGAGACTGCGTAGAGTGTTCGTGTGATGGTGATGGGTTAGATATGTTACGAATTTTAGAAGTTACCTCATCATCGTCGAGTCATACATGCGTCCCATGAAGCAAGCATCCCGGTCTTGATCATCACGGGCCATGAGTGCATCTTATACGAATGCGAGAAGGGCATATCATCATCTATTTTGTTGCACTCGGACTCTTCATCGGCTATATATGCTCTTGTACATCCATTTGCCTTTGCTTTCGGAAGATCTTTTTCTTTCTTAGACGGTTGGGACGATCCTGCTTGTAGTGTCCGGCTCCTTGCAATTGAAGCGGCCTTCCTCTGTCCGTTTTGAGGTGTCGAGTGATTTTTCATCAATTCTTGTGTATTTGTCTCTGTACGACTTGGCGAATTTCTTGTACTTGCCTTTCTTGGTGTTGAGTACGTTATAATTTTTCACCAACATGGCAATCTCTTGAGTAGCTCCTCTTTGCTCATATCCTTTTTGTCCTTCTTCTTCTTGGAGGACTCGGTGACTTGACATGAGTGACTTTTCGAGTTGGCTCGAAAGCTATTTCTTTTGGAGGGGTGAGTTCTCCATCATTCTGCCTTGAAGATTCTTCTTGAGTGATCTTCAAGTTGTATTCATTGGCCTTCAAGAGTGAGAACAACCTTTACGTAGATAGATCACCCAAGTCACTTCGACTTTGATGAACTACCTTGTAAGTGTTCCATTCGGTGAAAAATTTGAAAGAACCTTTAGATTCTTTTCCCGGGTATACTTCCCGATTCGATTGTCTCTATCTCGACGACTATGTTTGAGAACCTTAGCTCCATCGCTTCAATGGACTCTTTGGCTAGCCGCTTGAAGTTGTCGAATTTTTGGCAAGCTATTGTGAATTTGTTTTCTTTGATCTCTTCGATCCTTCACATAGCTTGGCGAGTGTTTCCCACATTTCTTTGGCTGTCTCGCACTTGATGATTTTACTCGGGTAGGCGTTTGAGGCTGTTGATGAGATGGTGTTCCTTGCAAAGGCTTGTCTAGTCCGGCTTGCTTTCGCTCTTCGAAGAGTATTCTTTCTTTGGCTTGAGAGTTGGCCGGTATTGGTTGTCCTTCATGAGCGGTACAAGTTCATTTCCTTGTTTATAAATAAGGATGGGTCCGTACGAAATGACGTCCCACATCATGTCGTGATGCGCACACGAGAAGCTTTTCAATCGAATTTCAGTTGCATAGTCATCAGCGAGAAGGTGGGAAGGTTCTGTTAAGATAGGAATCCATGAAGAGATGTACGAATGCACTAGAGTGAGTTTTTAGAAAAACGGATCTGTTCGATTGACCAGCACGCGAGTTTCAAGACAAATCTCTTGATTCGAAACGACGGTCGATTGAACCCTTTGCTCGATACCAATTGATGGTCCGGAACGAGGTCTTCGGTGTAGAGGGTGAATACACCGAAGAGGGATTTTTGAAATCTTTTATGAAGTTAAATCGGAGTTGAGTGAGAGCTCAGTTAAGAGTTCAAGCGACTTCTAAAGAAGATGGTCGAGTTTGGACTTATAACTTAAATTGTGCGGAATGTGGTGGATAGAAAAACTTAGCTCGTTCCTTTTACAAAAGCTTAGAAAAACTTAGTTTCAGTTTTCAGTTTAAGCAGGTTTGAGAAAAATGCAGCTGGCTGGGTCACACAGCCAGAAAGATGAAGCTTTGAAAACTTGTCTTTGTGCAAATGCGGTTAGTTCTTTTGAAATAGAAATAAAACAAAAAGGCTTAATAAAGCAATAAATGAACACGAATTTTAACGTGGTTCGGAGAGTAAACTCCTACGTCCACGACCGGGTTTTATTTGGTAAATCCACTAAGGATGACCACTTGGTTTACGAGTACCAAGCAACTTCGCAGCTCTTCTTCGAGCTGTGTTCTAACAGTTTACGGGCACTGTAGAAGCCTGAACCTTTTCAGTTTTCGGGTACTGAATAACCTTACACTCGAATTTCGCGCTTCGAGAGGGCGTAACCTTGACCTAACCTTTTCTGGCTAAAGGAGGGTTTTGGGTTTCCAACTTTGAACGAGTTCTTACAATGAAGAACTTTGAAAGATGAACTCGTTCAGATCTAGGCTTTGGATTTACAATTATTACAGCCTATTGATCAGACGAAAAACTAAAGCAGTTTCTGAAATTGAACACTTAATAAGTTAAGTGCTCTTTTAAAGAGTTAGACAACTGCTGGAGAGCTTTTTAATATACTTGAGAGATTCAGAAAAGTTGTAAGCTTGCGGGGAGTTTTTCGTGTCTGATTCTGAGGTTGAAGACTGGTATTTATAGGTAGAGATTCAAACTAGCCGTTGGAGGACCCGTTTGAATCTTACCTACTCTCTGATCTGACGATCTGCCGTTGAGTGTATCTTCACCTGTTTTCATCATTGTGTCAGATCCTAGGTTCGCCTTTCTAGGATGCTGAGTTGTCAATCCCTTATTAGTCGAGGTATATTGACTTCCTCTGAAACCGGGATTTCTGTCTTTTGGGCTTGACTTTGAATTCAGAGCTGGATGGGTAAACTGACTTGAAGTGACGTCTTCAGAGTTAGTTCTCTTTGTGGTCAGCTCAGCTGTCTTTCTTAGACTTTGATGCAGCTCAATTTATTCTGCTCAGTTGGATCTCCTTGGCTGGATCCATTCTTCGCTTCTTGAGTCAGTCTGACTCAGCTCAGTTCTGGAGCTCTGTTCAGCTTAAGAGATCTTTCAGCTGACTTTGGGTCCAGCTGATTACTCAGCTGGGTCTTCTTCTATCTTCAGCTTCCAAACCTGTGAACTTAGAAAATCTAAGGCTCAAACAAGTGAGCCGGAAAACTTAACTTAGGTTTGTATAAACATCTACTAGGTTGGAGAACAGTTGGGTTTTGGAATCAAATCAAAACATTAGAATTTTCCCAACACAGCACGTCTTCCTTCGACGGCACAGCAGATTAGGTTGGAAGGCGACGACAGTTGAGTACTTGGACGGCGCCGGCCGGCCACGGCTAGTGAGAAGAGATGAGAGAATAAGAGATAAGAATTGAAAATTTGAAATGGCCAAATGGGTCTGATGTGGCGCAGATTAGGGATTGTGTTTCTTTTGTATTTTTTTATTTCAGTTTATATATTATTTAATATATATTAATTATTATATAATTTTTTGGTTTTTCGGTTTCGGTTACCGGTTATCGGATAATAACCGAAACCGAAAATCTCAGAAATCCAGTATCCGACATCCGAACCGATCCGACAATTTTCGGTTATCGGATAACCGAAAACCGACGGATAGTACAGGTTTCGGTTATTATCCGAAAACCGGTAACCGAATTCCCAGCCCTACTTATATTTAGTTCTTTCTGTAAATAATTAATGAATAACAATGCACAAACAAATACAAAATTAAAATATTTCCAATAGAAGTAATATTCTCAACATGTAATGCATCAACTAGAAGAAACAAATGCATAAAATATTTTTTTACTGTAGAGGTATTGTTCTCTCTCGGCCATTCTTCTTTCTCTCTGACTCCAGCACTATAATAGATGTAACAAACTAACAAATACTCAAAAATTGACTATCCAGATGTAAAATCTAACAAATAAGAATTGATTAAGAATAAAAAAATCAATCGAACCAAAACATATTGTACCAGCAACTTTTTATGGATATAGTTTCGTTTAACAAAGAGTTGAGGAAGAGAAATTGCACAGTGTCTTAGTCGGCGAAAACAGAATCGGCGAATCGCAGCACGCAATCGTCACCGAAGAGTCGGGGAAGAAAAGAGTTGGAGATGGGTGTATGAAAATTAAAGATGGCTAATGTAATTGATATTTTTTTTCCTGACGCTTTTACCCTTTGGATGAGTAAATGAATATTAGTTGATAAATTAGTGAATCTGTGTGAAGGAAAGAAGGGATGATCTAGACCATAGATGTAACTGTAATCAATGGACATAAAAAGTTCCTATTTCTCATATAAGGAGGGGTTCTCACTAGATCCACACCCTATATATATATATATATATATATATTTATAATACACATACAAACAATTTTAGAAAAATATATTTTACTATGTACACACATACACCTATATATTATCTTATTGAAGTATTAAAATGGTTTCGTTATACAAATAACTAAAGGATGACGTCACATGAACATCAACATGACCTCGTCACATTTATAATTCATGAAATCCCAGAAAGAAAAATAATAAAAGAACTGAAATGAAATAAAAAGAAAAGAAAATAGCGAAGGCAGGTAGCTGGATCTTGTCATAATTCTATTTGCAATTAATATACCATGGGACTACAAATACTGTTACGTCATACCCCTCTATTTTTCAATATTTGACTTTTTAGCCTTTTCATCTTGTTTTAATTTATTTGATGTTTTAGAAAATTTTCATATATTTAAATAATTTCTCTCTCATCTCATTAATAATCTATTCATGCATTTGTTCTTTAAACTTCCATGCTCTTCTCATTCCAAGCAAATTCCAACAGAAAAAATTACTATAATTCATCACAAATTACATTATAAAAGGGATCATCTCAAGAATACGATTCCCACATAAAAACGATTCTACATGAAGACATGATTATATTGAGATTTTTGGCGTTGCTTAAATTCTTTTTTATAAACGTAATTCTGTTATTAATAATTCAGATTTTTGAATTCAAAATAATTTGGTTCCATTTGCAAAAAGTTGGCTCCAGTATTTGTAAAAAAATTGGCTCCGTTGAAGGAATTTTTTAGCTCCATTTGAAAAAAAAAAATTTGGCTGCAAACAAAAGTACATATTTTTTTAGCTCCATATTTTTCAATGTATTTGAACATGGAGAATGCATTAAATTCTTTCTTAATTCTACTACAAATGATCAAAAAATCAAGTATTAAAAAACAGAAAGTACTTAATTCTAAATAGTATGAAAATTGCATGTGACATAATAAATTTCCCAATACGTGAACCTATGATTTACTAATTGCCAACCATTTTGTGCCTTTACACGCGAAGACATGCATGTTTATATGTACACGTGTAAAATAGTCAAATATGTACATGCATGTAGGTTGGGTTCGGATCTTCTGTCCCGACATTTTGTGTGTCCGACATCGTCGTAGTATATATGTAGTGATTTTATATTTTATATTTTTTAAAAAGATATTGATAACCTTTTCGTATGTGACTAGAAGTATCAAGATAAATCAATTTTAAGATATTTATTACTTTTTTTTTTGAGAAAATTTATTACTTTGACTTGTTAGTTACTCCCTCCGTTCTTTTATAAGTGTCCCCCACCGTCAAATTACACATACCAAGAAAATAAAGAAATTTACCTATATAACCTTATTAATTACTATCATTAATGTATACATACAACTAATTAGCAAATTACTAGAAGCATTAAATAAGGATAAAATTGGAAAAATGTCATTAATTTACTCTCAAATTTTGAAATATGACACTTATAAGGAAACAAAAAATTGAGCTAAATAGGACATTTAAAAAAGAACGGAGGGAGTATTTTACAACATGTCTCGATTCTTAATTATTTTTTCAATTTCAGCCGCACTTCTTTATATACGACGTTATTTGATTTTCTATCAATTTTAAAATCATACTTGTATTTTTTTTAGTAGAAATAACTTATAACCAACGCATCAAACTGAAGAGGCTAAATAATTTGGCGAACATGATATTAAAGGATAAAAGTTAGTCAATACTCCTTATTAAAAAAGATAAAAACTAGCAATCTAGCAATATGTGACAATTATACTCCTCTTTAATTTCTTTTTTCCTTTTTTTACATGTATTCATGTTGTGCGTATATATATTCACGAATTTTTATTCTTATTACTCACAAAAAAATATGAATTACTCCCTCCGTTCTTTTATAAGTGTCCCCCACCGTCAAATTATACATACCAAGAAAATAAAGAAATTTACCTATATAACCTTATTAATTACTATCATTAATGTATACATACAACTAATTAACAAATTACTAGAAGCATTAAATAAGGATAAAATTGGAAAAATGTCATTAATTTACTCTCAAATTTTGAAATAGGACACTTATAAGGAAACAAAAAATTGAGCTAAATAGGACATTTAAAAAAGAACGGAGGGAGTAACTTGTTGTAGTTTAATTTTATACATATTCATGAAAATTTATTCGTGATATCACACAAATAAAAATATTAATTAACTTATTAAAATGTTTCGTATTCAGGAATTTTTATTTAATAATTGGACACAGAAATAATAGGACACACTAGCTAATGAAGAACCGGTGGTCGAGCTTCCCTAGGTGCATTCATGGCAATGCAATCCCCAATCCCCAATTAACTCCTTTTTTCTTCTGAAAAATAGGGAGAGAATTTCGAGAATGTCACTTAGTTTTTTGTAGAATACTCCAGAAAACTTCAGTATACTTAGAATAGATGCAAAATAAAATACATCTATGAGTTTTAGCTATAACTGTGTAGAAGAAGTCTTCAACCACCAAATATTCTCTAACAATACCTATATCTACATGTAGATAAGTAAATGTATATTTAGTCCTCCATATATATTTGTTCAATTAATTAATTTTGACTAATATATATATATATATATGGTTTATACAATTTAATTTCTTGAAAGTAATTAATGTTGGTCATATCTATTAATGCTTTGGACAATAATAAACTAAAATTTCAATTGTTTAGATTGGATATACTAAAACTAGGTAATTCTAAACATAGCCACCATTTTACTATCTATAGCCCCTTATTTTTTAAAATAATAAAAATTACAATAAATGTGCAATTATACCCCTTTACATTAAATTTTACGCAAATATTATTTTCACCCCTACAGCCATGGACCAAATTTTCCATAAGAAATTCGCAATTCATCCCTCCTAGCGCACAGACGAATTATAGCAAACCAAAATCCTATGTCTAAGTATAAAACCATTCTTCAAATAATCCAAAACTCCAATTCCAAGCCGCAAAAACGAAGCAAGAAGATGAAGGTCTTAGAGAAATTATTTGCGGCTATTAGTGATGATTGATCAGACCATTCATTTTGGATGAGGAGAGATCATCAGATCGAGCGACGGAGAAAAATGATGGGCTAATGGCTATGAATCTCAAGAACTTGGAGACTTGGAGTCCATAATTGATGTTGTGTCAATTCACCAAGAACAAGGTTTATGATTTTCTCCAATACCTAATTATTCAATTATTACAACATTAAAAGGGGTATCTATGTATAATCACGAGCGCATCAAACACTATTGCAATTGTAGAATCATAATTCATTAAATATCCATCCAATGAATTGAAGTTAATAATATTAAGGCTTCGAAGTATTATTCCAGAAAACAACCATAGTTGAGCGTGTTTTCTTTGTTAAATTTTTGGGGGCTATAGATATGATATTATTATATATCATAATTTAATTAGGGGTGGGTTTTATGGAAAATTTGACATTTATTAATAATTTTTAAATAATGGGCTATGAGTAGAAAAATGACTATGAATAAAATCATCTTTAATCATAATTTTTGGAGCTATAGGGGTAAAACAGTACAACTAATTTAATTTAATTATTTTTTAAAATAGGGGGCTATAGTGAGTAAAATAGGGCTATGTTTACCCCTAGGCTAATTGTTATTTAAGAATGTTCTTATAAAGTTAAAATTTAAAAAAGAGCGATGCTATTCGGACATAAATGTCCGGACATAAATGTCCGGACATAATCTAGCTAGTTTAGGTAAATGAATCGGTTCGATCCGTTTAACTTATTTATTTAATTTTGTAATTTCTCCACATTCATTCAATTTATTATTTTTTGAGTAATCTAATTCAAGTGAATGCATAAATATCTATTAAGTAATAGTATTTCTGAAGATTAGTGAAAATCACAAAATAACTTTATTAGTTTAATTTCGTATTTTTTGTATTCATATTTCTCTCTTTAAAAATGGCGGTTTAGATTAATTAAGTAAATACATTAGAGTATTAACCAACACCATTATTTTATTAATATATTCATTTTATGTCCGGACATATATGTCCAAAAAGTATTAGTGTTTAAAAAATGGCTCTTTCATTTAGCTAAAATCTAATAATTGTTTTAAATAGAGTTTGTCACTTACAACTTTCAAATCAATTTCTATTAAATTGAATATAGGCTTTGAATGTTTTAACTGGTGCACCTATCGTAATTATCTTATTTAATACCATCAAAATTTATTCAATAAATCAATGTTGGTATATTGATGCACTAACAAATTTATTATTTCATTCGATATTTGGTACCACTAAAATGTATGTTATTTTATTTACAATTCTCATCAATCTCAAAAAATTTACATTTACCTATATTTTGAAAATATATACTCCCTCCGTCCCACAATAAGTGGGACACTTCTTTTGGGCACGAGAATTAAGGAGAAGAGTAATTTAAAGAAGAAGTGGTGGAGCCTACACTTTATGTGAGAGAATGTGGTTTCCAAAAAAAGAAAATGAGACACTTGAGTGGGACAAACCAAAAAAGAAAATGAAACACTTATTGTGGGATAGAGGGAGTAATATTTAAAATATTTTCCTGTGCGTTGGAACACTAGTCTTACTATGATACTAGCTAGCACAAATGACACATGTAGGGTATGTACGTAATATCTTCCATTTTTTCATGTCGTTAAATATATATACATCAAAATTAATTGTGTTGAACTCTTACAGTTCGAACATCGATATATACTTGCTATACGGTTTGCAACGTAAGATAATTTTATATATTAATTTGAAAATACTTAAAAAAATCAAGTTTGCACAAAAAATAAATTCATGCATAAAACATTCAATCTGACGTGTACGTACGCAACAAAAGCGTCAAGATCTACTATGTATTCCTAATTAATTTCGTACACAAATCGTTAGTTTTAGAGTACACACATACCATATAATTAAGTGTGTGCATACATCGATAGATAATTAGTATTGATTGAAAAAATTGAAATTACATACTTATTCTTCCCGGTCACCAAAAATAGATATTTATATGCATGTGAGTAACTTTTATAGGTTTGGAAATCGTGAAATTTAAAAGAAAAAATAAACCCAATTAAACATTTTCAATATATAAATATTTTGTAAGTTTCTTTATTGCAAATTGAACCTAACTGTCATAAAAAACTCGATTTAAAATTAAAATAGTGGTCTTGCTTAAAGATGTCGCAGCCCGACCCAGAATTTAGATGACTGAGCCGGTGGGTCCTACGACGTACACAATTTATGATTAACCAGAGATTTAGATAACAATCCAGTTATCGAACAAGTGACAAAATACAACAACTCATACTTGACAGTCAATCAAACTTAGGGTATTCACGGCATGCATGACTCGAAATAAACAAAATGGTCACGCGACCGAGATATACCATCATGAATATCAATAACGACTTAGATTTAACCCTGACATCAGCGAGACAAGTAAACGATTAACGGTAACGAGGAACATGTATAAACATGCAGATTTCAGGATCAAGAAAGCAAGATAAAACAGTTGCAAGATTAGAATATTTCAAAAGCAGTAAGCAACTGTTATACATGATCAGGCAGGTTAGCATCAAAACAAGTTATCGGTTTTAGTTCAAGACTTCTGAATTTAAAACAAACTTCATACTTAACAAAATAACATCAGAATGTTGCAGCGGAAAATAAAGAGATTATATGTATGAGAACATATAATCTAGGTCTAAGTCTCAACTCGACTAACTCTAACAACAACAACAAGTCCGTCCAGCACATTTCCATCTCCATCCGAGCTAACCTGCATATATTAGAAAACAATATGCAGGGCTGAGAGAACACATGCCAAAATAAATTGAAAACTTGCTGATTACAGCTATAAATTGAACTCGCCATAAAAGCATAGCAGAAGAACATTTTGAGAAATCAAACCTATGCATACTTAAACATTTTCTTTTATTTTAAATCATGAATGTCTGCAGACATAAATAGCATGTATGAACCAATGTCTACAAATAAATTATTAGTGCTGAGAAGTAGGCCTCCTTCTCAAACACGTGTAATCGGCATACCTTTCGGAGGGCTCACGATTACACACTGTGTACACAAAATCCCACCTCGTGTAGGACCGAATTCGTCTTTCCTCAGTAGACGGTATCATACGAAAACTCAAAATATTTGGCAAGTATCAATTAATTTAAAACATCATAATTTATCATATAATCATGCTCGTCATAAAATTGGTTTTGAAAGCCCACCTGTTTTTCGGAGCTTTGGACTTACTCTTCTCGTTCCTGGCCTCGACGGTTCACATTCCCGCTCGTTCCTTCATTTGAATTTGGATTCACAATATCAGAGCCAGCAATAATGACCGGCGAAGAGAGACGACATCATGACTCCTATCTTCTACTTTGCTTTGGTTCTATGTCTATGCTTGGGATTAATAACTTAACTCTTCTAACTACTCTTAATCCTTAATTAAACATCTAACTTAGACTTTTTAACACTTAACATAAATTATACTTTTGGTACTATTCACGTAACTCGACTAAGTCGTCCACGACCCATCAAACGGGTCCAAAAAATTCTCGAATTAAATCCATACACGTAATTGATCAACGTATTAAACACAATTACACATTCACCTCACAAATTCGACTCGATTATACGAATAGAACTCCGACTCGGAAAATTCAACCAAAAATAGGAACATTTCAATTCTTTGCAATAAATTTTCAAAAAATCACACAACACTTAATTTTTACCGAGAAATTCAAATATGTAATTAGTTTCTCAACTAAAAGTCAGATAATCATTTATATATATATATATATATATATATATATATATATATATATATATATATTTTCGGCACTTTTGGGAATCAAAGAATTAAAATTCCAATTTCATTTTAATCACTTCTAATCATCTTCAAATAATTTATAAAATATAATTATAGCTTAATTACTTAATTGAATAAAATCCCAACCCTAATAATACTCAAATGTTTCGGTCTTCATAGGAATTAGGGTTTCTAGGATTAGTTTCTCTCCAATTTAATTTCTTACATGCTTAGATATATTTATCAAGGTTAATTATAATATTAATTAACCAAAACATGCTTTAAATAAAAAAGTCCTAATTTTAGAAATTAATTATAAATTTCGAAAATTAGAAATTCAACTCCAAAAATTCCAATAAATTCATATCTTACTTAATTAATTATTCTATGCTCAATTCTTCAATCAATTTCATCAAATTAAATCTCAAACAAAAATCCCTAAATATAAGAACCCTAAACTTTCGAATTTCTAGGGTTTGGGGAAATCAAGCTCTCAATTAATTAATTCATGCTCAAACACACACAATAGCATTATACAAACTTAATTCAAGCATCAATTTAAACACCTAACACATAAATCAAAAACCCCCAAATCCCCTAAATTTTTGGCATTTTTGAAATTAGGGTTAGGGTTTAGATCTAACTCCTTTAATCACATAGATGAGCTTCAAATCATAGATTAAACATAATATATAAAGATCAAGAACATCTAACAATTTCTCCAAAATATTCGAAAAAGAAAGAGGGAGAAAATAGGAGATTCAAGTGTGGATCTTGAGCTAAGAACATAGAAGAACATAGATCCAACCTTAATTATGGATTTGATGATGAATTGTTCTTGATCTTCAAGCTTGAATGAGCACAACAATGGAGAAAATGGAGTGTGTGTGTGTGTATGGTGGACGGCGGTGAAGGAGGAAGAAGGAAGGAGATGATCACTTTATACATATATATACTTAGGTTAGAAGGTTCCTAATTAAATATCTAGAATAGTAACTAGGGTTTAATTAATTAATTAGTTAAACACTAATCTAAATTAATTAATTTCTAACTTGCTAGTCTTCACTTAAATCATTAATCTCTCAACATAGTAAATTCAATTAGGGTATCTCAAACCCTAGTAAAAATTTTCACGGAAAAATTCGGAGAACGAACCATTTCTGAATAAAAACGAAGTTACTATATTTAAGCGATAAATCGCGCAGAAATTCACTTAATTAAAATAAATTCATATTTTCCTCAATTAATGACCACACATACTAACACACATTGAAAATATAATTTTCTTTTTTGTTTCGGGTTAACCGAGACGAGACAAAAATTAGTAAAACCCTTTTTACGGTAAATTAGGGCTGCCGGGTAAAAATTTTCGAAACGAAATTTTTTTTTCTGCTAAAACTTCTTATCTTAATTAAGGAAACACTAAAATTGGTTATGCTAGAAAGACGGGGTGTTACAAAAGATCACATGCATCTCTTGCTTCTAAAAAAACCAAGTCCTATGAAGTTTGAGCTAGAAGGTTAACTCTTCATCAACTCTCATATACACTATTTAAACAATACTCATCTCGAGTAGTTACGTTCTACCTCTCTATTTTAGTATAAAATCTTACAGACGTAACGATCACATATTATTTTATCCAAATGCCCGATAAAATTATTCCCAATGATGTCGACCAGACGATATAACACATTTTTTTAATCGTAAAAGTGATAAAAGTTCGTGATTGGTAAGACAAGCAACATGAAATTTTATACTAGATCGATCTCATCTAGATCACACTTCAAAACACATCGAAATAAATTAAAAAGTTTATGAAAAAATATTCTAGATATAACATTAGAATCATTTAAAATGTCGGCTGATGAAAAAATTAATTAAGAAAATTAGTAACGGCTAGATCATAAGCTTGCCTATTTTTTAAATTTTTTTCTTATCGCCTAAAATACTTTACGTTTTATTCTAATATGTAGAATCATTTGAAAAAATGACCGAAAAACATCTTAATTTATTATGTGCTGCAATTTGTTCTAATGTATAGAATCATTAAAAACATCAACCAAAGACTTCTCGATTTATCATGTAGTGCGATTTTCTTGAGTACAACCTAACATGTACTTAGCCACAATTAGCCCTGTCTTATAACATAATTCTCTCTCATCATACCATGCATGTTTTTGTGTTTCCTAGAATCATAATCAAACAATGAAAGAGATTTGAGATAATATATATATAGGGTGTGGACCTGGTAGGAACTCATTCTTATATGAGTCTGTAGGAACTATACATTTTTATTGTTTGGGAAATGCACAAAATGCACTACTTCAATGCACAAACATGACAAAGGATAAATTGTAGTAACTTAATGCACAAATATTTAATACATTTTTAATGCACTACGTGCAATAATTTAATGCACCAATTAACCTCAACAATGCATAAAAAAGATCACTACAAAAAAACGCATGTTTACCAACTGATATTACCGACGGATATAATTCCGTCGGTAATTACAGACGGATTACCGACGGAAAAAAAAGCGGGTTGGCTATTAAGAACTTAACGACGGATTACCGATGGACATGCCGTCGTTAATATTACCGACGGACATATATTCGTCGGTAACTTTTAATTTATCTAATTAAAAAATAAATAAACTGCCGACGGATATAAACGTCGGTATTTTTAATCAGGCGAAAAATAATATTTATTCAAAAATATTAATTAACGACGGATAAATCCGTCGGTAATATTAAGCCGGAAAATAAAAATAAATTAATGGTATATAATTAACGACGGATTATCCGTCATTAATTACCTAGGGATAGTGATTTGTCGGTAAATCTGCGATATACCTAGCAGACATACTCTTCTCCCTCATTCACCCGCAACCCTAATTTCTCCCACCTACCGCCGTCCTACCCGCCCCCCTCCGCCTCGCCGCCGTCCTACCCGCCCCCCACCGCCTTGCGCCTCCCTGCCCCGTCCCACCACGCCTCTCTCTCTCTCACTTACTCACTCTCACTCTCTGCCCCGCCTACCCGTCTCCCTCCGCCGCGCCCCTCTCTCTCACTCTCTGCCCCTGCCTTTGCCCCGCCCTGCCTTGCCGCCCCTATCTCTACCCCCGCCTCTCTCTCTCGCCGCTGACTCTCTCTGAATCTCTCTCGCCGCCTTGCTGCCGCCGTGCTGCCACACCTTGCTGCCACCGCGCCGCCGCCTTGCTGCCATCTCCATCTCCCTCCTCCCACAGTCGATAAGGTATATTTCAGTCTCTCTCCCTCTTCTTCTTCTTTCCCCCTCTTGTTGTCTCTCTCTATCGCTCACTCTCTCTCCATTGTGCAGCCCAGCCTAACCTAGCCCCGTCGACAGCCCCGCCCCGTCGTCGACTGACCTTGCTCAGCCCACTGCCTCACCTCAGACCTCGGATTTTAGTTCATCGTATTTGAGATTGGTAACATCCGTGTCTTATCATTAGATTAGGGCTGAATTAGATTGAAGCATAACATGATATGGATAATTGTATTGATAGTTCGTCGTATGCTAGGTTGATATGTATTGAAGCATGATATGGATTATTATAAGCACGATATGAGATTGTTTTGGTATTTAACTTGCATTGATTGTGACATTGTGAAAAGTTTATATATAGGTCAAAATCGTCGTTAAATATGATTGAAAATTCATTGAATTATGATGTTGTGAATTATAGATTGTTGGTTTTGTTGAACATTTAAGATGTTGAATTATGCAAAATTTGTTATTGGAAATACCATTTTTAACATTTAACATCATAAGAAAGTACCATTTTTCCAAAATTGTGATTACCTAACTTAAGATATAGATGTAAGTACTCATATATACTAGTGTTATTGGAATTTGGTATATGAACTTCTCCTGTTTGGTTTCCAATTATTCGTGATTGTTCATTTTAACATTTTCTTTATAAAAAATAGTTATTGTGTTTTAGTGGGATAGATGTAATTAATTTCTTAAGGATCTACTCCCCTTGGGATAGAAATTGAATTATGCGACTTTTTGCCGACTGCACGTGAGAGACGATGGAACTTATCTGACGCCGAGGGATTAAAGAATTGATGTAAGTATTTAATTAAGTTTTTCTAATTGTTATAATTGATAATATATATTTTCTAACACTTTTATATTTATGAATTAGGCCAAGGTTCATCGCCGGGCTGCTGTGGAGGGACGATCCGATTAGAACGAGATCTATTTGGAGATCACACAGCCCACGAAGCAGAGGCGATACGGCACTGGAAACTTCCTCAGCAGCCAGCTCAGACAAGCTGCAACCAGTGGTAACTCCGGTTTGACGGCTGCTTTGACACAAGAGATTTTCAGACACGAATCGGCAGCTTAGAGGAGTAGCTACAGAAGGAGCGAGAGGCACGTGCCCGCATCGAGTAGGAGCAGCATGCAGAACGCGAGGTACGTGCACGTCTGGAGCAGCAGTTTGCCGAGTTCCAGCAGATGCTGGTGTCAGGGTAGTTTTTTCGTCCACCCCCTGGTCCATGATGCGTGATCTTTACTTATTGGATATTTTATTAGATTATTTAGTATTTTAATTATTTTAGAATATTGAAACTACTTTACATTTTAGTATATATATTTGTTGAACTTGATATATATTATTTTATATATGACGAGCGTTCTTAATGCAAATTAATTTTGGCTCATGTTTGATGTTTTGTTGGAAATTTTAATTCGGCAAAAATATTGTAAAAAAAATATATATTTAAAAATATATATATTTAATTAAAAAAATATTTTTTTAAAAATACTGACGGACCGTAATCCGTCAGTAATTACCGACGGATTATCCGTCGGTAATATATGCTTTGATTCCTTGGACGGTACCGACGGATTTATTTCCGTCGGTAATTACCTACGGACTATAATCCATCGATATTTAGCGACTGAAAATTAGTCGGTATTCCGTCGCTACAGATAGCCAACGGAATACACCAAACAGAACGACAACGATGGATTTTTCGTCGGTAATCCGTCGGTAAATTTAACGACTGAAATAAATCCGTCGGTAAATCATTACCGTCGACGTATTTAAGGACGACACATATCCGTCGGTAAATCTGTCGGTAATCTGTTTACCAACGGATTTCTCAAATTTACCGACGAAAAAATCCGTCGGTAAAAGACAGTTTTTTGTAGTGGGTCAAAGGTTCAATTTTTTCATTAATATATGTTTGTGCTTTAAAATAATGTAATTTGTGCATTAATCGATGAGATAAAAATACATAATTCATACGGACTCGTATAAAGATGAGTTCCTATATAATCCTCCTCATATATATATATATATGCATGTGTTCGGAGGCCAAACCTAGAGGTGTTCACCCGACCCGGAACCGCCGGTTAAAAAATATGTTTTGTGTTATCCATGTTAATTATATCCTAAAACAAGCAATAATGACAATTATAATGCTAAATGGAACGAAAAAATGTCAAAAAAAAGGTTCGAGGTTGAACCGGCGGTTCCGGTTCGGAACCGCCGAACCGTGTGAACCACTGGTTCAACCACCTAGGATTTTGCACCCATTTGAAATTCAAAATGGATGGCTAGGATTTCATCTTGTGATCCAATGACTATGATTCAAAGTTTTCCCCCACATTTCCTCCCACTTTCAACTATAAATACCCCCTACCCACAACCATTTCTTCACACCAATTACTCTCTTCTCTTCTCTTACTCTCTTCTCTTACTCTCTAAGTTATTCATTCTTTTCAGTTTTCATTGTTCTATTTTCTAGCTCTTACTCTCTTAGTAGTTATAGCAAAAATGTCTTCCTCCAACCCTCGTAAGGGTAAGGAAAAGGCAGTCGAAAATATTCGTGGTACTCGTGGTAGTGGTAACCCTCCTCATCGTCCTCGTGGTGTTGTCATTCGAGAACGAGAAGCGTTCCAGGATGACTACTACGAAGATGATGATACTTCTTCCACTCCCACTCCCACAAGCCAGAATCCTCAATACCGGAGGGTCCCCACTCGCCGCCAACGTGAAGAAATGGAGAACCAGCAGATGGCCGAAGATGCTGCTGCCTTTGATACCCACCAGATTGAAGCGGATAGGCTACTTGCTGAAAGCCTATATGTTGCCGACCTCGAAGTGGAGATGAATCCGCCCCACCAAATGCATCCTCCCCGCACTATGCAGTCGTCCCCCTTTCACGAAGAGACAATCAACTTGAATGAGGATGACGAAATGGACGAGCAAGAGGACGGCGGAATGGCTACCGACAAGGGCCGTCATACCAGAAAGACGAAGCTGCAGGCCAAATGAAAGAATGAATGATCCGAAGTGTTCTCAATATGGTTCAAAAAGGTAACACTACCTTGTGCCGAAGGAGAAACTCCAATTGTAATGGCGTGCTGCAATTTCTGCGACCAGCAGTACGAGCATAAGAAAGGAAATGGGTATGGCACTTATAACCGCCATATACTCAAGCACAAGCCGAATGATCAAGAAAAATGTACATAACAAGAAACTCAAACTCAACTAAACTTCACGCAAGGTAATGAACTCACTTTATTTAAGTATAATGATATAGTAGCTAGAGAAGTGATGGCTAAGTTTGTTGCTACTGAATCTCTTGCTTTCCAATTTGCCGATAGCATGCGTTTTGAAAATTCCATGAAAAAAGCATATAATCCGCAAGCTAAAAAAATCTCACGAAGTACCATGACTAGGACAATTGCTAAATTATGTATTAGATATAAAAAAGCATTAAGAGACATGTTTGCTAAGCTGCCATATAGAGTCTCTGTTTGTTCTGATATTTGGTCATGTGCTTGGCAACAAAATTCATATCTTGGAATGACTGTGCATTGGATTGATCCGAATTGGTGTATGAACAAACGCGTACTTTGTTTTAGGAAGTTTAATTGTACTCATAATGCTGCAAACATTGTTCTTTGCATTATAAAAGTGTTGAATCAATTTAGATTAACCTCTAAGATTTTTTCAATCGGTTTTGATAATGCATCTGCTAATACTGCAAGTGTGCCTGCTATAAGTGCTGCATGTAATCCAACTCTAGGAGGAAAATATTTTCATACTAGATGCATATGTCACATACTAAATTTATGTGTGCAAGATGGATTAAAGCAATTAGAAGGTTCAATTACGCCTATTAGAAAATGTGTTGCCATGTTAAGGGATAAAGCTAAGCTACACAGAAATTGGTTAAAATTTTGTAAGCAAAAAACTGGAAAAAGTAAGAGTTTTAACATTGATGTATGCACTAGATGGAACTCTACTTATGAAATGTTGGCAGCAACTTCTGAATATAAGGATTTATTATGTGATTTCTTTTCAACTGAGGTTAGCAACATGTTCTTATTGCCTTCTTATTGGGATGAATGCTCAGGTCTGATTGCACTCTTAAAAGTTTTTGAAACTGCAACTAAAGATTTGTCTGGAGTTTATTATCCTATCATGTCGTGTACTATATCATTGTGTTGTTATCGTTCTTCAATTCTTAATATGCAGTACTAACCCAAGGTTGCAGGATTCTATAACTATGATGGTCATTAAATGGTTGAAATATTTTACTTATATTCCCGATGTCTTTTTTATTGCAAAATGTTTAGATCCCTCTATGAAATTGGAAGGGGTTTGTGGTCTATTAGACTTGTATTACAGTTATCTTCGTGAAATGACATTTGGAGGAGGGGTGAGCGTGGTGAAGACTCTTTTGAATTGCCTAATATTGCATCTGTTAAAACTTCTCTAGATACGATATTGAGGGGTCCTTTTCAAGAATATGAATCTAAGTATTCGGATAGAGGGTCATCATCTATGCCTAGTCAAAGACCAAGAAGCTCTTTTAATCTAGGAATAGATTCTAGTTCTGTAGCTGCACAAAGACTTTAAAGTTTCTTTCAAAATCAGGGCACGGGTAGTAATATAAGCAGTGAACTTGATATCTATCTTAGCGAATCCAAATTAAAGTACAGATTTAGCAGGTGAAGGGCCAAATGATGTTGATGTTTTGCAATGGTGGTCGAGGAGGCAAAACCAATACCCGATTTTAGCAATGATGGCGAGGGAGATCTTAGTCGTTTCGGCATCAACAGTCTCGGTGGAACAAGCTTTCAGTGTTGGAGGCTACGTGTTCGATGAAAGAAGATCGGTGATGACGCCAAGAAACCTAGAGCTCAAGTTTTACTCAAAGATTATACATTGGCCGAAATGCGTGAACAAGAAAATAATTGAGATGAAATATTTGCGGAGTATCCCATAAGCACAACCGAGGCCGAAAGCACAGACACCGACTCTATAGCCACTACTGAAACCGATGAATTTGAAGATGATTGGGACTTTGACACCGACATCAACGGGTAGTCCTAAATAATTTTAGACGAGTACTCTTTTTCCTTACTTGGTGTTTTTCCCATTGGGTTTTCGCCAAGAAGGTTTTAACGAGGCTCGGCCCTTGAGTTTTCAAACTTTGTGAATTCCAAGGGTTTTAGGATTTTGAGTTTTAAATAATAATATATTTCCATTTGTAATTGATTACACATTGTTATAAATGAAGACATATATTATTCTATTTCGATCTTATACATTACATTGATATTGATGATTTATGTGTTTCATTTCAATAAAAAAAACGGTTCGGGCCCTAAACCGGCGGTTTCGGCCCGGAATCGAAACCTTCTAATACGGGCCGGTTCCGACCCGGAACCGTGGTATGTGGCGGGCCGGTTCCGATTCCAATTTCTCCGAATCGGAACCGGCGGTTTACACTCGCAAAACCCATCAAACATTTGGCAAATTACACTCGCAAAAATCGCTTAATTATTTCCTGCCACGTGTTAGCAAGTCGCATCATCACATGCAAAATCTCGCAATTCAACTACGGTAATTTTAACCTGCAAAAATAGTAAAACACACACACACACACCACACAGTGATAATGGTGACCGTTTATTTCAATAGGATCCGCGACACGTCGACATCATTTTGAGGTACGGTTATAATTTTTTTTGTCGAAATATAGTATTTTAGTCGAATTCTTTTTGGCACCTTAATCTGTTTTTGTAGATCTCGTGAATTTTATGTGAGTTTCTATTTCATATCGCGTTTTAATTTTTTTTATTTCAATGAAATTATATCTTATATTATTTTCTCACTTTTGTACTTTGTTTAAGTAGTTACAGTATTTATTGCTTAGAAGACGTAGCTAGATAGAGTGAGTTTTTAAAATTTAAAGGGTGAAATCTAATTTTTTTCCCTTAATGATGTGATTTTTGAAAGATAATTTCATGCATGTACATACTTTAGGAAATCTTGAAATGATATTCAAAATTGTGAAAGGAAGATTTTAAACCAACTAGTCACTATGTCATAACTATAACATGCATGAATTATTTATGATTATTCCAAATTTTCTGTTGAGGTGACGTTTGAAAAGAAAATGAACCTAATAATTACAAATAAAGCATCACAAATAAACTCGATATATATGTCGGGAACGTGCATGATTCTTCATTTGAAGTCAGTCTGGCTGCCTCTTTAATAGCTCTACTCACAAACATCATGAATATAGCCTATACCTTTCATTTACATGATCAAGAAAATATGCCTATATATATATTACTCCTAAGTTATATATATGAATATTACAAAAAAATGTGATCAGGAAGTTACGCTCTGCCTAGTAGTCTTATGTGACCATAGTTTCTTGGTCTTTAAATGAAGAATAAAAGCTAAAAATGTCCCCAAAACACATAATGAACCCCATAAGATAAAAGTTGCCTCATAGCAGTTTTGGCCCATGCACATATTCCCCTTTCCTGATGAAACGTGATTATTTCCGGCTTTATTATAAACAACCGCAGCGAAATCCCCAAACAAGAACGATCCTATAGGAATATTCGACACCAAAATATTATGATTGACTCCAAAATTCTTGGTTCCAAACAGTTCAGCCGTTGTTGAGACTGAGATGGAAGTAATCGCGCCTGTGCTTATGCCGATAATGGCTGTGCCAATATACAATGACGCGTCTTTCCGACTCAGTAGCAGAAAGTAAGCTCCGCACATCGGAGCCATCATCGCTCCCATCGCTCCGCCTCTCGTCACCAACCGCTTGCTCCTGTACGTATTAGGAAATTAATTAATTACTCATACATGTACACATGCATGGCGTGTAAATTTGAAAAAGAAAAATAAAATACGAGAAGACAAGAATGACACATTATGTGCAATTTTGGAAATAATTAAAATAGTTGTGATAGATAGGAAAGGCGAGACCAATTATGTGTGCAAAACACAGCACAAAGAGTGTGGGCATTATCATTAATAGTACGTACTATGAATTGGCCTCTAATATTTGACTTTTTCCCCCAAGCTAGGAGAGGCGCGCGGTGGAAGCACAACAGACATATATTTATTTATACGAATTTAACGAAATAAATTGGCTCAATAAATTTATCAACCAACTAATTGTTACGTTAAAACAATGTGCATTTAAAACCTAGCTAGAGTATAACAACATGGTAGTAGTACTCCTCCTTGTATTTGTGTAATCTATAATCTCTCACACGTATTTTTCAGTGTCGTCTCATATGCCACATATATAATGAAATAAAATAAAATAAAATAAATGGGGATGTCCAGAAAGGGACGGATACCTGGGAAAAAAGTAATCGAGGAGCGACGGGAGAAGACGGCCGAAGAAACTGAAGGCAGCAGAAAGCGAGACCAATGAAGAAGTTCCGGAACAGCCTCGCGATTCAGCAATTTGTGCCAAATTGTTTAGAAACACCAACCCTAGTGTTGCCCCAAATAGGTAAACAAAAAAATACAACCAAAATTCCACTCTTCGCAGCATCACAAATGGCCCCATCTCGTCTACGACGCCACCTTCTAGAATGTTCCTCCCGCTTTCTACATCCTCCACCGCTTTCTCCTCAACGCTACTCACCAATCCGTTGTCGTCGTGGACGGCGATCAAACACCTCCGCCGCACCGTCTCCGTCGTTTTCTCCGCCGCCGGAACGATCATCGGCAGGAACAGGATCACGAACATTCCGGCGAGAATGACGTAACTCGGTAGCACGCCCGAGACCACCGCCCTCAGGCTGGTGACCACCGCGAAGAGTCCGGTGACGATCGAGATCACGAACATGGTGAGGAAGCCCCTGGTTAATTTCTTTGATTTCCCGACGCTGACGTCGCGCGCCAGCGGCGAGACGACGATGCAGACCAGCAGCGGCAGCACGGAGTTGAGGAGGAGGAACACTTTGGCTCGGTCGGAGGCGGAAGCCGGAGCCGCGACGTCGACGATGTCGGTGTAGATCTTGGCGCTCAATCCGATGTAGCTGGTGGATAAACCGACGGCGATCTGGCGATCGAGGGGGAAATTGTTGATGGTGATGATGTAGCAGACGGTGTTGATCCAGCAAATGCCGTTGCCGGCGACAGCAGTTAGGAAGAAAATGTGCCAGTAGGAGAGAGAAGGAGCTTGGTTCGTGATGAAGAGGAACTGGAGGCCGTAGCCGACGAGGCCGAGAAGTGAGCCGATGAGGAGGACGAGCCAGAGGGGGAGATGCGCGGCGGCGACGCCGGAGATCCAGCCGAAGAGCTTGCCGGCGTCGTTGGCGGAGGCGAGATTGTTGAGTTTGAGCTGCGAGGTGGAGAGAACACGCTTGAGCTCGGAGGAGTAAGCCGGGAAATTTGAGTTGGTGCCGTTGATGGATTGCAACCAGATGGCGGCAACTAGGGTTAGCCATTGGAAGGCCATGAATTAATGAAAGGAAAGGAAAGGAAAACTAGTGTTTTTGTGGAGTGGAGTTAGGTGAATATATATATAGAAATAGTGTGAGTTAATATAAGTTTTCAGTAATGAAACTTTGTGGGCTGCTTTGTTTGTTGTCTCAACTCAAAGGTTTATTTATAGGGGAAGAAATGCACGTGACGAGATAGTATGTTGCTTTTTTTTAAAAGATATTCTTGTATTGATAGTTATATAACATGGCAACAGACAACATCTCGAGCAATACAAAGACTGTATCGAGGTCGTGTGAAATACTAAATTAATTAGTATCGCACTACTCTTGTATTGATAGTAGTCATAAAGTATATATATTTATATATTGTAAAATAAATAAATAATTTATAAGTATATATTTTTTTTCTGGAAACGTTCAATCGATCAAATCAATATCTATCTACTAATCCAGTTGATGTTCCATTCGGACATTTTTCGATGCGATTTAAAAATAAATAAAAAATCCATTGACCTAATATAAAAAATATGAAGCATACGAGTTACAAATTGTGATCATAGAATCAATATGAAAAACAACTATTAGCAATATACACAGCCACAATTAACTTTAATTTTCCATGAATATGTATTACAGGTAAGAGACAACGTAATGTACTAGAGTTAATTTACTATTTACATGCACTTAAACTTTGACGCGTGTTTTTCTCTAATACAGTATCAAAATTCTAGCTAATTCTGAATTAATGAAAATTAATTGAGATATACTAAGTATTAATTAGCAAATTATACACGGTCACATTTTTTGCATGTAACGTGAGCGCGCAGTATTTTATTATGTTTTATTTCATTATTATGTATACCACGTAAGAGACAAATTAAGAATTGTACTACACATCTTTTAATTGAAAGAATAAAAAAATTACGGCCCAAGTCTGTTCCTAGAGTTTAATTTAGTGAATGTGATTCTTTGTTTCTAATTTGTGTCCAATTTCCGTATCT
Source organism: Agastache rugosa (assembly GCA_031470985.1). NCBI lineage: Eukaryota > Viridiplantae > Streptophyta > Magnoliopsida > Lamiales > Lamiaceae > Agastache > Agastache rugosa. The sequence continues at coordinate 18,485,520 of CM062609.1, forward strand.
CACTACTAATTTAATTATTTTAAAAATATTTATTTATTTTAGTAATATATAATTAATTTTAATTAACATTTATTTTAAAAAATTAGAATTTAAAAAAATTATATACCCTAATTTTGGAATAATGAACCCTAATACTCAATTAAAAATTTAAAAAGTGAAAATTAAATATAAAAAGATATATATAAACCTATTCGGATGGAGGAACCTAGTTAATAATTTTAAAATCATATTAAAATAGTATAGATTGGAATTTGAAGAATTTTTTTAAAAAAAAAAACTAATTAAATATATATTATGGGACAACAGTGAGACATCAATCTTAGGACAAAGGATCCCAAGTGTTAATCTACTATCTCATGCATGCACTTACTTAAACTTCGATGCGTGTTTTTCTCTAATATCAAAATTCGAACTCTGAAATGAAAATTGAGATAATAATTAAATACAATATAGGACTTACATGGCATAAATATCAAATAATTAATATAACTAGGAGATATTATATATATATATATATATATATATATATATATATATATATATATATATATATATATATATATACGGCCACAATATTTCCATGCAACACATACAATATGTCATCATGTTATATTTCATTTATATGTGTTACGACAAGAATATTATTGTACGCAGTACATTTTGTTAGTTGAAAGAATAGACAAAAAGACGATCCAATTATAACGATGAGTTGATTTAATTATATCACTTCGACTTGTGCTTTTCTCTAATATCAAAATTCTAAATATAAAAATGAAAATGAAGATATTAAGTACGATGTAGGGACTAACGTGACATAAATACCAAATAATAGGGTGGTAACGGATGGTCTTACAAGTCCAAGTGACATAAATATTTATGGAAATGAAAATTGTGGTTGTTAGTAAAGAATTGTGGAGATGTATGAGCCACCACACACTTTACGGGTAGTTCCATGGTGGATCCTCGTCCATTGAAGCCACTGTCAAGATCATGCCACATGGCATTTAATTTTTTTAATTTTTTAATTGATTCTTCTTACTTTCATATTTATTAATTAATCATGGTCAAATAATTTGTCTCATGCTTCGTCATTTAAGTGTCCGAAAAAGGTCGCAAGGTTTGGTGATATTTGATTTGAATGATAAAGAAATCGAGTTTGGTCCTAAAGAATTCTTCATAATGTCCGGTCTAGCATTCGGACCATTGAAAGAACCCCCGACTCGATATGATATTTACGATAAGATATTTAGTAATAAGAAGATCATAAAATTGAAGGATATCAAAACTGCATTTGTTCACACTTGCAATGAATTCCAGGGAAGTGGTGATATATGTTTGAAGCTTGCCCATCTATTATTTTTATATGGTGTACTTTTGGTGAGAGGTGCAGATAAAAAGAGTTTGGATATCAAGTATCTTCATGTCGTGGATGATCTTCCAACTTTTAGCACATATCTATGGGGTTTAATATCGTACCAGTATTTTGCTGCGGAATTATTTCTTTCGTATGATCGAATGCAAAGAAAGTTGAGTATAGAACATATACCTAGCTTTGATGTAGCTTTGATTTATGAAGTTTTTCCAAACATAGGAGAACAATGTGCTACGCGAGTTGAAGGCTGGAAATTTATATTCCGAATCCACACGTACATTCAAATCAATAGTCATATTCGCCAATATCACGTTAATACATTCACAATTCTGTTCAATTGAAATTCATCATGATATATCAAATTTTGGGTAACATGAAACATGAAAAATAATTTCATAAAAACTAAACAAAATAAAGAGACTCGTAAAACATTGGGAGTTTTGCAACCCCTTAGTTATATAGATATTCTATTGAGAACTCCTGTAATATTTTGGTGTTCAAAATAGATACGGAACAAAAAAATTCAGTCATATTGCATTATCACAAATACATTCACAATTCTGTTCAATTGAAATTCATCATGATATATCAAATTTTGGGTAACATGAAACATGAAAAATAATTTCATAAAAACTAAACAAAATAAAGAGACTCGTAAAACATTGGGAGTTTTGCAACCCCTTAGTTATATAGATATTCTATTGAGAACTCCTGTAATATTTTGGTGTTCAAAATAGATACGGAACAAAAAAATTCAGTCATATTGCATTATCACAAATACATTCACAATTCTGTTCAATTGAAATTCATCATGATATATCAAATTTTGGGTAACATGAAACATGAAAAATAATTTCATAAAAACTAAACAAAATAAAGAGACTCGTAAAACATTGGGAGTTTTGCAACCCCTTAGTTATATAGATATTCTATTGAGAACTCCTGTAATATTTTGGTGTTCAAAATAGATACGGAACAAAAAAATTCAGTCATATTGCATTATCACAAATACTTCTATATATATATCTTTAATGTTTAATTACTCACGAAAATCACAAAAATTATGTACTGCATGTTTGATTCTTGCAAGTAATTATAAAAAAAAAAACATAAATTAAACTAAATTACCTTTTGTCATTAGCAACATTGCAACAGCATTCGTCGAAGTCTGAAGGAGAGAGGGAGAAATAATTAAATATACAACCTTCTTATATTTTCAGGATGCAAAATAAACTATTTTATTTAATAAAATGTAAATATTATTAAATAGATGACAATAAATCATGTATGAATCCAAGATAAAGAACAAACTATCCAGAAAATAGTGCGCAACTTATTAGACGGTTGAGCCGTATTAACATTAACTACCCTTGATGACCATGATTAATTAATTAATATGAAAGTAAGAAGAATCAATTAAAAAATTAAATGCCATGTGGCATGATCTTGACGGTGGCTTCAATGGATGAGGATCCACCATGGAACTACCCCACGCGTTATGAATTCAGACAAGAGTAGTTATTGTTTGTGAACATTAAGGAGTGTAATTAACTAACATCCACACAATTATCAAAACGTACTGCTGTCGTTTCAGATATGTTCCAACAATTATAATCACAATCTCTGCCGTGCTACTTTGACTACTTCTCCTCTACCCTTTTTTTGCTTTCACACTTGTAAATTGCAAAAGTGTCTAATTTCATTCTTGAAATCGGACACTCTTAATTTATTTATTTATTTATTATGGGAAATAGAATATGCAAAAGACTAGGATTTACATAGTATGCCACCATATTACAATATTTTGGACCATGAGTGACAAAGTAGTTTCAAATTGTATTTTTGTTTATCAATAGGTATGTCAATACACCAACTCATTCGAGTTCAGGCAAGCCCAATTGAGTTGTTGATCTATTTGATTTGGGTCATTAATCAGCCTGAATAGATTGTCCATTCTGATTGATGAACTTCTTATAGGATCAACCCTACCAAAATATCAAACTATCGTGATGATTTTTCTTTTTAGAAATTTTTAGCACTAACCTTTACTTTTCGGTGTATTCAGGGCAATCCCATCAGTTGTGGACTGGGTTGACATCTTTTTTTTATCAATCGAAGATATATAATAAATACGGAAAATACAGTTCTATACCGAACTCCAACTTAAATACTGGGGGTATAAAAGGATATTTTAAATATTAAGCATTGATTGTCATGGATTCGAGCCCAGTTATTTAAAATAAATAAATTTGCCCCTCCACAAATTTTATTTTTGTAAGTACCTGAACGCCAATTCGCCCAAACATGTAGTTGAGAACTCACTACATCCATTTAATTTTTATAATGCCTAAAAATATTGTATTTAATAGTATAACTTCATTGAGAAGGTTTAAATTAATGTATAAATTAAATGTCCAATAAGTTGAAGTGCATAAACTAAAGTATAGAATAATCAGATAAATAAAATAAATGTGACTTAAGTTTGACCAAAATAATAGTATGAACACAATTTCACTCGATTATTAGCCGGTGTATTTAAGGGTTATTTATAGTGTGTGGTTCGAACTTTCATCACTTTTCGATTTGTGACACGTAATTTAAAATTTTCTAAAAAAATTCTAAACTTTTCGGTGTCGGAATGATGAATCAGCTGACCGGCGTCTGATATGGATGTTTTGCGCCACATCATGCGGCAACTCACACGAAACGACGTCATTCCATTTTTTTCATATTAAAAAAAAATCATAAATGTGCCTAGCTTAGATGGATAATTAGAAAAGAAAAGAAAATGTCCCTTTCCAATTTTTTCCATGTTTGTATTGCCGCTGCTTCTCCACTCAAGTCAAATCTAATCAATCAAGTGCTGGTGGCGATAATCCAAAACAAAGGCATAGTCATTTTGTGGGGGATGGCGCCACATTTATCCGGTCAACTGATTTATCATTCTGACGCTATAAAATAAAGACAAATCTTATTTATACAAATTTGCAAAGTGCAGGGATTTTTGGATAAATTTTAAAGTATAAGTCATAAATCGAAAAGTGATGAAAGTTCGAACCACAAACTATAAATAACCTTGTATTTAAAGTATAAGGGTTGAAATTAAAAGTCAGAAGAAGTTAAGCACATAAACTAAAGTGTAGAATTACCTGATAAATAAATTAAACGTGACCTAGTTTTCACAAAATAATATTATGGACACAATTTTACTCGATTAGTGAAGGTGTGCCTAAATTGACACTTTTAAAAGAAATGGCTAAAATCCAAAAAGTTTGTAAAGGTCGGGCTTTTTTTGCAATTAGGCCGAAAGAAAAATGTAAGCTACTTTAAAATTTTGTTGGGCCGTTTTTTTAACATAGGTTATTTTACTTTTTGTTATTTTACTTTTGTGGGCTCGGATTTCAGGTGTATACTGTATTATATTGTCCGTTTTTGGTGCGCTCTAAATAATACTCCTTCGTCCCATTATTGTTGGCACGTTTCTTTTCGGCACGGATATTAAGGAGAAGGGTGTTTAAAGGGTAAAAAGATAGAAAGTGGTGGAGCTCACAACTTTTTGTGAGAGAAGTATATTTCCCAAAAAGGAAACAGGTCAACTTTCGTGGGACGGCCTAAAAAGGAATACAGACCAACAATAATGGGACGGAGGGAGTATTTTATTTTATTTATATACGTATATAAATAATAATTGGTAACAAGACTGGAAAGTGTAAGTTGATAGTGTAATGAACAATTTAACGTCTTCTCGATACTTCTTATAGAAATATCAGTTTTGGTAATTCTTTTGAAATGGACTTTTAAGCATAATTTCTATTTTACAAATTCTGGTATGTAGGGGAATTGATAGCTTTTGAAATCCCATCACTCACGTGTTTATTTAGAGTTATTACAAAAAATATTACATTCCGGTTTCTATGTTCACTCTATTTTTCAATTATCTCTCATGTAAATAAAGTTTCACCCAACGCTTCTAACTAATAGTACAAATTAATTTATAACACCGCACCTAATAAAGTTTAATTTTTCTTTCTTCTAAATGAACTATATTTACCATACATGCAATAAATATAAAATAAATTATACTACTTCATGCGTCTCAGATTAGTGTGGTTTAACTTATATTTTATACCTCATCTATATATTATTAAAATAATTGCGGATTCGAGGCCTCCCCTTAATTCGGGGTCCTACATGGCGCTCTATCCATTCAGTATTCCTATTTATCTTAAATCCTCATTTTAAATATTTTTTTATTCATATATTCTATTGCATTCAATATTTCTCAAAACTTTCTTAATAATATAATATTATATTCCTTTGAATAATATTCTATATGCGAGACAATATTCCATATTGGATTATACAATTCATCCTCATAATGTCGTCTAATTCATTCATATTTAACAACATCTAATCATATTTATTAATTTGGTAATTTAATGTGGTATCTCATACATATTATACACGGCCAAGTTAATTAAATTTTAATCACACGCAAAGGGATAAACGATAAAGAAGGAAATAATATGATAAAATTATTAGAGAAACTTGAAATTAATAAATAAAATTCAATTTTCTACATTCCTATTTATCTCAAAAAATTTATCCCACATCGTTTTTTTAATAAAACTATACTCTTGAAAGCTTATATAAATACTCAAGGTCAATGTGTATTTTCTCACCCGCAATTGTTTGCACATCCAATTTAATTTGGCCAATTAATTAGTTGACCAAATAAATAGTTTTATTTTTATTAAATTTTCTTAATTTGATCAATTATTAAGTTGTCATATCAATTTATTTAATTCTACAAATTGTTAACTTGGTGTAAATAAAGATCACTTTGTATTTTCCATCCCGCAATTATTTTACACAAATAACTATTGAATTCACTTTACCTTCGTCTATCTATATATTATTAAAACGAAACTTGAAATTAATAAATAAAATTCAATTTTCTACATTCCTATTTATCTCAACAAAATTATTCCACATCGTTTTTCAATAAAATTATACTCTTGAAAAGCTTATATAAATACTCAAGGTCAATGTGTATTTTCTCACCCGCAATTGTATGCACATCCAATTTAATTTGGTCAATTATTAAGTTGTCATTTCAATTTATTTAATTCTACAAATTGTTAATTTGGTGTAAATAAAGATCACTTTGTATTTTCCATCCCACAATTATTTTGCACAAATAACTATTGAATTCACTTTACTTCGTCTATCTATATATTATTAAAACGATTACGTATTCGAGGCCTCCCCTTGATTCGGGGTCCTACGTGGCGCTGTCTCCATTCGGTATTCTTATTTATCTTAAATCATCATTTTGAGCATTTTTATTAATTTATTCTATGTATATTTAATATAAATTTTCTCATTCCACGTTTATTCTTAATAAAACTTCACTCTTGAAGAATATATATGATATTGACAATTTTAATTTGATCAATTATGCAGTTGTCAATATTAATTTGTTTAATTTGACAAATTTTTAAATTGACGTAAATAAAAGAAAAATCTCCAAAATACGTATTCTCAATTATAATTCTTGGATTTGTATATATATACACGTAAGATAGTTCTCAAAATTTAATTTTGTGACGAGATGATCAGACGTACACAACAATTAACGATGTATATAATGAAATATTTGACAGATTGTGAAGTAAAAAAAATAGTTTGATTTCTATCGATTTCTTGCAAATAAAGAAAGTGAAATAAAATCAAAGAAACACTCGTTTGATCAATTATCGAAATATTATCACTCCGAAATAATATTAAATTATTTTTAATGTTCATGCTTATATATTGCAAAATAATAATAAAAAAAATATTTATTAAGGAAGTACAATAAAATCGAAGAAACAACCTTATTAATATATTTTATTTAGTAATATAGTTCACCGTCGATTTTCGACGGGATACACATTAGTATATAATCAAATATGAACCACACTTTTGGGAGAATGATGGTGTATATGTTTAAAAAAAAAAAAAGAAATACAAAGTTGTTCTTCACTCTTCTCTTGAGTCTTGAGTTTTGAGTCTTTTGACTGACCTGGACAAATCGGATATGGACCCGCTCCAGCCCGGCCCAATCAGCATTCCTAATAGTACTAATTTGGATCGAAGAAAACGGGTCGGATCCAAGGTTTCATTTCTCTCAGTTTATCTTCTTCTCCGCCCCTATCTCTTACTACTACTGTCTTTACACTGTCCACTGCTCTGTATGAATGAATACATCTAAAACCCTATGAACTACTCTTAACTCTCTCTCTCTACACACCTCTTTCACAATCCCCATCTTCTCTCTCTCTCTCAACAATCTCTTCTCCACCATTTGAAGGGGATTAGCGAGGAAGAGAGGCACATATTCAGTAATTGGAAATGAATCCATCAATTGTTCTCACAACCACTCCTTCCTCGCCCTACCCCAACACCCCCTTTCTCAGCCCCTTTCTATCTTCCACCGCCCACCTCCGTTTCTCCTCAATCCATCTTCCCCGCCATCGCTTCAAAATCTCCGAAATCCGCTGTTCCTCGGACCAATCCTCGACCTCCGTGGTCAAACCTGATGTAGTCGGAGAGAAACGGCAGCTCAACGTCGTCCAGACCGTCGTCGATGCCATGTCTCCGCCCGTCCGAATTGCCAGCTCCGTGTTGATATTTGCGGCCGCCGTTGCTGCGGGATACGGTATCGGCTCGCGGTTTGGTGGGTCCCGGAATGCCGCCATAGGTGGGGCCGTGGCGGTTGGTGCTGCCGGCGCTGGGGCGGCCTATGCGTTGAATTCATGTGTGCCGGAGGTTGCGGCGGCTAGCTTGCATAATTATGTGGTGGAATGTGGTGGTCCTGGGACTATCACGAAGGAAGATGTCGAAGCCATTGCGAAAAAGTAAACGAATTTCTGTTCGCGTTTTTATCTGTAGTTTTTTTTGTGGTTGATTATCTAATTGACTAATTCTATGCTCTAACTCGTGATATCTATAATTTTTGTTGCAATGGGTTCTGAGTATATGTCAAAGATATTTACTTTTGTAATTGGTTATGTAGCTCGAGAGATCTTTTCGGGTATCTTGTCAATGAAAAAGTTCCCTGAAGAGCAATGCAATTAAGGCTAGTAGCTGCAAAGCACCAATGCTAACTAGTCAATGATACAATGTGGTTGCAGCTTGCTCTTTTTAAATAATTATTGTAAAGGGGGCGTTTACGTTGGGTGATAAGATAGATAGATAAAAATAGTATGGGTCAATCCACCGTTTACTTTAATGGATTGATTACTTTTGAGCTTGTTTGATCATCCAATCCTTCATATAGTCAATCCTATGTTTTATCAATCTATCCTATCACGCAAAGTAAACGCCCCATAAAGAGTATTTATTCCTAACCATGTGGATATACTACTGAGTTTGATGTTGAAAGTGATACAAAATTGAGCTGCTAACATGTAAGAGAGATAAGAGGAATGCAAATGAATCAGATCGCAAATACTTTTTATGAGCATATCTACTTCCTCCAGGAGAGTTAGTCCAAGAAGTTACACGACCAGAAAATCTTTGTCAATAGACTGTCAAAATTGTCTTGCATGAGAGTAGGGAAACCAATAGATATAAAAGGTGGTTCTGTTTCTTTTATTGTTCTGATATTAAAACTCAAGGAACTAGGACTCTAGGTAAGAGTGGTCAATGGAGGAGTTATACAGATATTTTCCTGTGTACCAAAGCACCATGGGACTTCATTTTTTGGGCAAAGAAACAACTGATATCAGAATAATCTATTCTCAGCTTTTTTCTTTTTTCTTTTCCTTTTCTTTTGGGTGTGTGGAGGAGGCGCTCTGTTGGTATTGTCATCATTTACCCCCTTTTTTGTTAGTTCTCTCTTTCTTGTTCATCATTGTCTCCATGCTCAATTCTTTTAATTTGCAATTTGTCTCTCTAAGATGTAATATATTTTTCTGAGTCTTACTACTGCTGTTATCATAATTTACTTCTGAAATCTCCCAGATATGGTGTTAGCAAACAGAACGAAGCATTCAATGCGGAGCTTTGTGATATTTATTGTCGGTAAGCAGTAGTGTTTGCTAATTATGATGCATAAAGACCACTCTGTTTGTGTGTATGAAAAAGCATATTGATCAAAATTTGCCTTGATAGATTTGTATCTGCTGTCCTTCCTCCTGGGAATGAAGATCTCAAAGGTGACGAAGTTGAGACTATTATTAAATTCAAAAACTCATTGGGTATTGATGACCCGGATGCAGCGGCCATGCACATGGAGGTAACGTTTCATATATTTATACTTATAATCTTTTATGCATAATTAGGGCTGTAAATTAGCCAAGCTACTCGTAAGTTATTCGAAGCTTGAAGTTTAGAAAGTTCATTTCAGCTCATTTAGTGAGATTGATTACATAAACAAGTCAAGATTGACTTGACATTACTCGGCTTGTTAGCTTGTAATGAACAAGCTCGTTATTATACTTGCGAGCTAGCTTGAAAAGTGTAAAAAGTCATTTTGATATTTCACTTACATTTTTATACTTTTATTAGTGAGATGTGTTTAATTATCTAACAATACTTATTTATTATAAGAAAATAATGGACTTTTAGTAAATATATTATACTTTTAGAGAATAAAACCATTTAGTTATTTAAAGATGAATATTAAAATTTAAATCTATGTTTGCAACGTCTTTTATGCTTACACTTGAATAAACTCAGATAAGCTCTTGATTTGAATACGTTCGATAGTTTAGTCTTGGACTCGGCTTGAACTTACTAATACTTGACTCGGCCCATCTTGTTTCAATCACTCCCCTATTCTTAATTAAATAAATGGAGATTAGTTGTTTCAAGGTGTTAATCCACTATTTCTCAGATTGGTAGGCGAATTTTCAGGCAAAGACTTGAAACTGGGGATCATGATGATGATATGGAACAACGTCGGGTATGATTTGTTTAGTCTCTTGAATTTAAATTTAGTCATGATATCTCTGAATTTGCAAGGTGATAGAGCTTGACCATTTTAATGTTTCCAGTGCAGGCATTTCAGAAGCTTGTTTATGTTTCAAATCTTGTGTTTGGAGAAGCATCCGGTTTCTTATTACCTTGGAAACGCGTGTTCAAGGTCACTAATTCTCAGGTAACATCTATTTTCCTTAATTTTGTAGGTCATTTGTCTATTATGCTATTTCAGTTTTATATCAGATTGACCTCAATAGTGTAAAGCTTGTTGCTTGTATTTTTATTTCCTATTAATTGCCTCCTGTCTATCAGGTAGAGGTTGCTGTCCGTGACAACGCCCAAAGATTGTATGCCTTCAAGCTTGCACCAATTTCCCAAGGTAGCACACTGTTTAATCTAGCTCACAAAAAAACTTTTCTAGTTTTTCCTATATTCTGATATTTTTCTTCCTTGAAGCTTTTAATTGGTTACAATTTGTTTGCTTCAATTGTATGGAATCTTGATTTATCTTAAGTTTCTACACTATGCTGAAGACTGAAGTGAATATTGCGATAAGAAGCATATTGCAAAGCATACAATGACTTTGTAGGACACTGTTTAGACATCCTGAAGCCGTTCTGAAAATTAAGGCATGATATGTAAATGAAATCCCATACATTTGGTAGCTCTAGACATAAGTTATTATCTTTATCTGTTACCATGTAGTTTACTTTTTCTCGTTACCATTTCTTATAGCTTTATCCGGATATACTTTGGGTATTCTTTTTGTTGGCTGTGTTACATACTTGAAGAATAAGTACTAAGTTGATGAAAATGCATAATTTATATTGGTTTTAATTGTTTTCTAGATGTTGATGCGAGTCAGCTGATCAGCCTTAGAGAAGCACAACTTCTTTATCGACTATCAGATCAGGTACTTTCTTCTATGATGCCATATCAATATCTTTAGTGACATGTCAAATTCTATATCATACATGTAAAAAATCGAGTGGCAAGCAACGATATACCAAATATTCTATGTTTAACTTGTCATAGATTATGTAAATTGGATAAGAATGATGTATCTGTATGTATTTGTTATTCACTACTAGTGTTCTCTTCTGTTTTTGTAGCTTGCTGAAGACATGTTCAGGGAGCATACAAGAAAGCTTGTGGAGAAAAGTATTTCAGCAGCTCTCACTGTATTGAGGTCCAGAACTAAAGCAGTGTACGGACTGTATTTTATACTTGAAACTCTAGAAATCTGCAAAATTTATTCTAGTAGGTTTGGGGTGGCGAACAGTCCTATTTACTCTAAAGCCTTATAGCGGAGGTGGCAGCAGTCACATAATTAAAATTTCTAGTTACTATGTTGGCAGTGTATAAATATAAATGTTATTGATGATTCGTCATTTTACCCAAACATTTTAGATATGATTAGCTTACTGAAAGTGTGTATTTAACAGGAGACCTGTGATTGAGGAGCTTGATAAGATACTGGCTTTTAATAATAAGTTTATCTCACTTAAGAACCATCCTGATGCCAGCCGCTTTGCTCGTGGGATTGGTGCTGTATCTTTAATAGGTTTGTCTAAGTAATTTTTCGTTCTCTCCAATTCAACTGTTTTGAGCTTTAATCCTGTTCTGTTATCCATAACTTTATATGCTTTAATGAGAGTCCTTTTGTTCAATGTCACACAGTATTTTTTCTATCAGAAGTGTTTAGCTTTAGCTGATGTATATTTGGTTCAGGTGGGGACTATGATGGTGACAGGAAGATGGATGAGTTGAAGCTTCTATACAGAGCATATGTGACTGATGCTTTATCAGGGGGTCGCATGGATGAGGAAAAGGTGCACATTAATAGTGTTTATTGAATATTTCAAAGCGCTATGAATTTTATTTTCTAATGTCTTACATGATAACTATTAGCTACATTTTTTTGCATAGAGTAAATTGAAAAGATGAAAACAGAATAGAAATTTATTGATAATTAGTATGAAAGCCAGTAAACTACCATCAGACCACCTAGAGAAGCCTGCCCCGTATAAGCCAATTTCATGATTGACCCTCCCTACTTCTTAATTGACACTTCTATTTTCTGATAATATACCTAATTGAGCTTCTAATCAAACCTATAAATTATAAATCATATCACAAGGAATTGATTATTCAATCAGCAATTCAATTATTCAATCTTTTAATTTCTTCCCTATTCAGCATGTAAACCTGAAAGGAAAGAGAATCAATTCTTTCATGTTTTGATTTCCAAAAACAGAGATCATGCAGATAAAGTAATGGTGTTGGTTTTAGTATTTTAGCAAATCCAGGCACATGAGTGACTGGTGGCACTCGATTTTCTAGCACTTAAATGTAACTAGTGAACTTACAGTGGGCATATTGCTTGAAGGAGCTCCGTGTTTACTTGAGCTCCTCTGAGATCTTATGCTGCAGTAACAAACGATTGACCAATTCAGTTTACTTTGGCTGCTTAACTCTATGGGACCTAGGTCACTTGGGCCAGTGCGTTAAGTTCTTACATGATATATTTGAATAAAAGCATTCTCACTCCTGTACACACTTGCTGATGTTGGTTATCGTCTCATTATTTCATAAAATTGTAATAAATGTTTATGCCTGGCGAAGGATAGGGTGGTGCATTTAGTATATTCAGCAAAACCAGGACTTGGATGAGAAACTTGCTAATGCTCACTGTTTTGTATTCACAACCATATTGTTGCCTAAGCAGCTGCCAGTTATTATGAATATACCATCTGATTTTATTATCAGATGTTCGGACTATAAACATTGTACATACTATAATCATTTTCAGATATGTTGTTTTACCTGTCTATTGACCTCATCTTTTTTTTGTTCTTTTAATAGCTTGCTGCACTGAACCAATTGAAGAATATATTTGGTTTGGGGAGAAAAGAAGCAGAGTCAATAGCTCTAGAAGTTACATCTCAAGTTTATCGTAGACGTCTTCAGCAGGCCGTATCTAGTGGCGATCTGATGGAAGCGGCTAGTAAAGCTTCCTATCTTCAGAATCTCTGTGAAGAGCTTCACTTTGATCCAGAGAAGGCCATAGAGATTCATGAAGGTTTTATTTAATTATACTGAGCTTTGTTTATAAAAGGCATTATAGTTTAGTTTCTCATGCTTTTTTCTAATTTATTAATTTTCATGACATACATAAGTCATGTAAGTAGAAAGTACTGCCATTTTTTTAGTTAACTTGTTTTTGAAAGAATTTATCATCTTTACGTTTAGAAATTTACCGGAGAAAGCTTCAGCAACTGGTAGCTGATAAAGGTGAACTCAGTGACGAGGATGTGGAAACTTTGGAGCAGATACAGATTATGTTCTGCATTCCAAAGCAAACAGTCGAAGCAGCTCATGCAGAAATCTGTGGTGGTGTGTTTGAGAAGGTAATTTCTGTTATTTTCCTTTTAACATTCTTTTGTTTATAATGTGCCAGATTTGGATTTAACAATTAAGATATCCAACCAACTGTGTGTATACAACTGCATGGGTCCCTGCATTAAATGAGTAAAAACTTAGCAATTAAATTTCTTGTATCAGAAGTCATTTCCACATGTTGATCTTCAACTGCTGAGGAACAGGGCTTTCTGAGGCTGTTCTTTTTGCAGCAGATGATTATTAGTATATGTATGGCATAAATAAATTTACATAGATCTACTTTCAGGGCCTTTAGCACCAACTCCTTGGATCAAAGTGGTTTGATGTGCATATGAGCATTCTACCTTATAATATTATTATGTACTTGTATGATCAACTATTACTATGATTTATACTTATTATGGCTTCAAGCAATTACTTATTTTGTTGGAGGAATATCCTGCTATTTGTGCATATAAGTTCCTGAGGCTTTACAAATAACTTATTGGGTCAACTATTCAGAGTTCTTCGCATGGGCTCTCCTGAAGATGATTTATAGCTAAACATAAGCCTTCTTAGTAGTCTTTAATTTTTAACTTGTAAAACAATGTTGTTAAGTAATTTGGACCCATATGTTGCCAATTCTTAGCTTGGATTTCGTAAGTGTCTGCTTTTATTCATGGTTGCATGGTTATTTACAGCTTGTCAAGGAGGCAATTGCTTCTGGTGTAGATGGATATGATGGAGAAACTAAGAAGGCTGTCAGGAAAGCTGCCTTTGGTTTACGCTTGACTAGGGAGGTTGCAATGTCTATTGCTAGTAAAGCAGTAAGTATCCATGATCCTGGGTTGCTACCTATTTTTGGGAGCATAGATACTGTTTCTCAAAAGATTTCTCTAGTCTTTGACCATGCCATAGCGTAATGTTTCTGATACGGTCTCTTTTAATTGGTTATACTCAGGTCCGTAAGATTTTCATCAACTACATTCAACGTGCAAGGGCAGCTGGAAGCCGCACTGAGTCTGCAAAAGAACTCAAAAAGATGTTAGCTTTCAATACTTTGGTTGTTGCAGAACTAGTTGCGGATATTAAAGGGGAGTCTGCTGACAGTCCACCTGAAGAACCAATCACAAAGGAAGAAGAGCAACATACAGAGGATGAGGACGAATGGGAATCGTTGCAGTCACTCCGGAAAGCTCGACCAAGCAAGGACACTACTGGAAAACCTAGCCAGAAGGAGATAAATCTTAAAGATGACCTTCCTGAAAGGGATAGATCTGACCTTTACAAAACATACTTAATGTATTGTCTAACAGGTGAAGTTACACGGATTCCTTTTGGAGCTCAAATCACTACAAAGAAGGATGATTCCGAGTATGTTTTGTTAAACCAACTTGGTGGGATACTTGGTATGACTGAGAAGGAGATTGTTGATGTTCATAGGAGTTTAGCTGAGCAGGCTTTCAGGCAGGAAGCCGAGGTTATTTTAGCTGATGGACAATTGACCAAAAGTAGGATCGAGCAACTGAATGAGCTGCAGAAGAATGTCGGGTTGCCACCTCAGTACGGACAAAAGATCATAAAAAATATAACCTCGTCAAAGTTGTCAGCAGCGCTTGAAACTGCGGTTGGACGGGGAAGGCTTAGCATAAAGGAAATTAGAGAACTGAAAGAAAATGGAGTTGATGTAGACAACATGATCTCTGGAACTTTAAGAGAGAATCTCTTCAAAAAGACTATTGATGGTATTTTCTCATCTGGTACTGGAGAGTTTGATGACGAGGAAGTGTATGAGAAAATCCCAAAAGATCTCAACATCAATCCTGAGAAGGCCAGACAAGTTGTGCATGAACTTGCTCAGACTAGATTATCAAATTCTTTACTTCAAGCAGTAGCGCTGTTACGACAGAGAAATAATCAAGGAGTGGTAAGTGTTACAAGTTTAGTTACATTGTGCTTTTCTTCTATGTTATTGACTTTTATTTCTGTCTTGCTGCAGGTTAATTCCCTAAATGACTTGTTAGCCTGTGACAAGGCTGTACCCTCGACTCCATTGTCATGGGAGGTGCCCGAGGAACTGGCTGACCTCTTCCTCGTGTACCTGAAAAGTGATCAGGCGCCTGAAAAAGTTGACAGAGTACAGTATCTACTGAACATCAGCGACTCAACAGCTGAATCTTTACGAGCTATGAAGGATAAAGGATCGCCAAATGGAGCAACTGAGCAAGAGTTCGTATTTTGAATTGAAAATGTCGATTTTAGCATTAATAGTTTGCGAATCGAGGCTTGATGCAAGAGTGCTAATGGTTGCCAATTTTGTCATATATTATTATTAGCATAGAACACGGTGAGCAGGAAGATGATGTTGAGTGAGAATTATTGTATTTCATAGATTTTTACCAGTTAATACACTGGATAGATGAATTGTCTGAGCTAATATAGCTTCCAGCTGTGTTGTTAATTTTGAAAGTTTTAATGATAAATCCTCACTTCTTACAGGAGTGATTGATATTTTTCCTCTATTTTTCTATAGCTTCTAATTTGGGATTTTGTGGTTGACATGAAGGAAGTGGTGGTCTATTAAAACATCTCGCAATTAATAATATAACAAAAATATAAAAAGTTAGTAGTCAATAAATATGCTTGGATATTATAGTGTTACAACATATATGATATGGTTGAATTAATTGTTGTGTTCCCTTGTACCAGAAATTATATCAAGCATGAGTTGGATCCGCAGTTTTCATGTCCACTATGTGTGGCTTAGTTTGACATAGTTGTGATTCTATCAGAGTAAAAGAGTAGGGGTGGATGCCATTAACATTATTTTCAATCTAATTAGTTCCTTTCCAACTTCAACTACTCTCATCCTCTTTCTATGTTTCTTTTCAATGTGAACTTTTTGGACTTTTTATTCTTTATCTTTATAAATTAAATATTAATTCCAAAATCTTTGAGTAATTAATTCTCTTCTAGATCAACCCCAACTTGATCAAAAAGAGTGATTAAAGAAAAATATCCATTAGATAAAAAAAAAAAAAACACACACACACACACACAGAGAGAACACACTCATACATAAATTTTCTTATCCATCTACTAGATCCGATTTCTGCCTTTGAAGATCATATATTGTAGTATAACTTAATTCTACATAACCAAGGTCATCCACAATATATATAGGGATAGATTCGGGTAGAAATCATATTAGAGCAATCATCGACAATATATATTGTTCTGCTTGATATTAGAAGCCTCCAAAGTTGGGGGACTTGAAAATACTTACACATATATAAAGGAGGGAGACAATGAATGGGATTTAGTTAGTAATTATATGATGATCAGATTCCTGTAAATTCTTGTTCACATTGAATTGCCAATTAAGATCAAAATTGTCAAACACTACGTATTATATGTAGCACTTTCTGTTAATTATGACTATTCAAGAATTTTCTTTGAGCTCCACTAAACCATGCAAATTGGGAATCTTTGACAAAACTAGGTTTACTTGTAGCTACACCAACTAGATTAATGCATGCACATCTAATTTCACTATTAATAATAGCATTAATATACGCATACCTCTCTCTCTCTCTCTCTATATATATATATATATATATATATAGAGGAATGATATGCCGTTCACCTTCCGTAAACACATTTCGTGGGCACCGATCACCGTTGGTCCATATTAGCACCATTCTTTTTAATTTTTTTATTGATTTATACCCTAAAAATTAATATTTGAATTATTAAATATAAAAAAATACATAAAATTAAAGCTCGATTTGTCTTATTCATTTATTTGAAGTTAGAGGAAAAATGAACAAATTGAGCTTTGATTTTTATGTATTTTGTATATTTAATGATTCAAATATTAATTTTTAGGGTATTAGAATCTAAATCAATAAAAAAAAATTAAAAAGAATGATGCTAATATGGACGAACGTAATCTCTTGCACGAAAAAAGGTGAGCGGCATATCATTCCTCATATATATATATATATATATATATATTATGTTAAGCATGCACCAACTATTAAAGTACAAATTGCATGTATCATCTTACAACATATATAGTGAAATTTAGGCAGAAAGTGAGGATGAATATCCATGAAAAGTCAAAATATGAAAACAACCATCATCTTCCTTATGGTTGATGGTTTGAAGTTTCAAACTTTAACGCGTTATGGCAAAGGAGATCTGTTGCGTTAGTAATTTTATTTTATATTCTAAATTTTTAATAATAAATTGTTGTTTTGTATTTTACACACAACGATAATCCATAATGAAATATATATTAATTATGTTGTAAAACAATGAGCGTCTCATCTACATATATATATATATATGTCTGTAAAAAAGTTCTCTCCAGCTTAGTATGGTTGATGGGTAAAAACTCTCACTTTATTTAGTTAGTCGCTCTCGAAACAAAAAACAAATTTATATTTCATTTAAGATCAACTTCACTTGAGTAAATAGTTAATTTAGTTAGATATCCTCTTTTTCTCATAATTATATATGTGTCCCAATATCATATTCTATATGAATAATATGCTAGGCTATTACTGTATTAATGTACATATATAATATAATTATATATATGGTCAAATGGTGTGCCGCAGCCATATATATATATCCTCATCATCATCAACTCCTATATATATGAGCTCCTAGGTTGGACGATTGACATCAATTACCACAATCAAGTTAATTAAGTAATTAATTCATACTTAGAGGCATGGCATTGGCAACGAAGGTTGTAGTAATAGTGGTGGCGATATTATATTTGCAGGAGATAATGATAAGCAGCTGCAGAGCGCAGTTATCAACAAATAACCCCTACTCCACGTCTTGCCCCAGAGCTCTCACCACCATTAAAGCTGGAGTCTATAAAGCTATTCTCAACGACCGTCGCATCGGAGCTTCCTTGCTTCGCCTTCATTTCCACGATTGCTTCGTCAATGCACGCTCTCTCTCTCTCTAGATCATGATCTCTTGCATGCATGCATGCATTTATAACTAGCGCGCTACTGATCATGCAAATATATATTAATTGGATTAAATGTGATTAATAGTATATATATAATTAAACTGCAGGGGTGTGATGCATCAGTTCTTCTAGATGATAGTGCAAGCTTGACCGGTGAGAAAACCGCATTTCCGAATCTCAACTCACTGAGAGGTTTCGAGCTCATCGACTCCATTAAAGCCCAACTCGAAACCATGTGCCCTCAAGTCGTTTCTTGTGCCGATATTTTAGCCGTTGCCGCCCGGGATTCCGTCGTCGCGGTACGTACGTACAAATTAATTATTAGATGAATCAATATTATAATTAATTAATTGCATGTGATGGTACGTATGCAGCTGAGCGGACCTTTTTGGGCGGTTGAGCTAGGGCGGAGGGATTCCACCACCGCAAGTTACGACGCCGCCAACTCCGATATTCCGTCGCCATCGTTGGACCTCGCCGACCTCATCTCCGCCTTCCAAAACAAAGGCTTCTCTCCTAAAGATTTAGTCGCCCTTTCAGGTAATTATTATCTAACAAAATCTATTCCTATTATATATACTCATCTTTTAGGTTTTCATAGTTTAATTAATTAACTAATTAACCTATAAATTTCAATTGAGATTAATAAATTGTTATTGTGATTACCAAAATCTAATTACTTCGTAATTATATAATTAAACATTAATTGAGGGCACCCACACCCAAGTATACGAATTTTGTCACACCTATAATAGTATTAACTTTTAATGATAATTTAGTAATTTAATATATATATATATATATATATATATATTTTTGATCACATATTTTTTTAATTAAATTGTGATAAGATCTATGTATTTTTAATACATATTTATTATTATAATTCATTACTTTTACGTGCGTTGAAATTAAAAAAATTACTAGCGTTGACATAAATGTTAATGTACACTATAGGTGCTCATACAATAGGGCATGCAAGATGCGGGGTATTCCGCAGTCGCATCTACAACGAAACCAACATCTACGCCTCTTTCGCCACCTCCCTCAAATCCACCTGCCCTTTCAACGGCAGCGACGACGCTCTTTCTCCAATCGATTCAACGAGCCCCGTCTCCTTCGACACCGCCTACTTCAAGAATCTACTCACCAACAGAGGCCTAATGCACTCCGACCAGCAGCTCTTCAGCGGCGGCTCCACGGACTCTCTCGTCGCAGCTTACACTAACAATCCGCCCGCATTCTTCGCAGATTTCGCCACGGCCATGATCAAGATGGGGGGCCTTAGCCCCCTCACCGGAACCAACGGTCAGATCAGAACCAACTGCAGGAACGTTAACTAATGAATGGATTATATATGTTATATTAATAAAGGAGTTAAATTATAATTAAGAAAAATAATATTTATGTAGTGAAGCGGGAAGCTGAAGAAACCAACAATTTGTGATATATAGTTATGCTTGTTGTATTTGTGGTTTGGATTTGTAGCATATATCTTGGTTTTGTTATGAGAAGGTTTGTCGTTTAATGATTTATATATATATATATATATATATATATATATGAATTATATATTACTTTGCATACAATAAAGGTCGACAAAGCTAATTGGGCTGAGCTCAAAGACGCATTAATCGATCTCCCACAACAAATAAATCTCGAAATTGAGTGTATAGTTTAAAGCAAAACGTCTTAAAAAAATGAATCAAGAGGAAAACCTCAAGAATTTTATTAGACCGCAGTCCAAAGTGGACAATATCATGCCAATAACTTATGTCAAAATCGGTCAGATCCGTTCCAATTTCAAGATAGGAATTTTGTGTTAGTTTGCCTCAACTTCCTCCAGTTCAATGGGCTCGGCCAGCCCAATCATATCACACTATATTTTTCCGCCAAATTAGATTGGACTAGCATCTTTGAGACCAGAAATTTTTATGGATCAGTCAGGCTACTATGACAACTCTAAATACGATCTTTTTATGATAACTCCAATTCAGAATCAATCAGGTACAAATTTGGCGCCATAACTCTAGGGGCGCTTCCCTTCGGCTCAATCATTGGTAATTAGGAATTATAGGTATTGACAATATTATTGCATTAACAGCATATAATAGTCCAATTTGGTAGCTACTTAAAAATAATTCTCCAAAATGGTTGCTGGATTTGGTAGCGCGATATCATTGTTTAGGATTTGTGGTTTTATTATTCGTAATATATTTATAATTTTGACTTATAAGCTGCATGCGTGTCTTATTATATAGCCGAGGCGTGGAGGCAGCTGACCCTATAAACATTTTCTAATCGAGAGGGCCCAAAAAAAAAAAATTGAAAGGATTGAGGGCCAATTAATCGTATACGTTTTTTTTATTTAAAATATTTCCTAATATAAAGTAATCGAATATCTTAATGCGCCGAGGTCGCATAACGGTATTTTAATGGAAAATTCCATAGTCGGTGGTGGTCGTAGTGGTTGTTTTGTCACAAAATTCATTAACTTGGAGGTGGGTTGCAACTGGTAAAAAGTAGTAGTAAATTAATTATATGCGTAAGACTATGGTGTGGTGGGCAAAAGTTATAATTAAAGAGAATCTCGTACGTAAAGATTTGAATTTTTTGACGAACTATATATATATCTTTTCGAATTTCAATCGATAATGAGTACATCATATCCAAATGTGTAGTTATGTGTCTATCAGCTACTCGTCACCTCCGGATTAGCAAAGGCATCGACAACCTTCTTACCACTTCTTGAAATAAGTAATTAAGATGTGACCTTGCTCAATTTTATTTATTTTATTTTTACTAGAATCCCCCACCCACCCATCTTATGGATCAAGATCAGTCTGACGGATCAAGACCTGAATACATGAGCGGTTTTAATTAGGATGAGTCGCCCGGGGAAGGGGGGTTAATTTCAACCTTATTTTTTTAATCTTGCAATTAGGTATTTTGTTTTTTTAATTACGGTTTTGACAAAATAAATAACGAATTTTTGGTGCTTTTGCAATTTTAATATGATTTTTAAAGCTTTGTGAATTAATGCATGAACTTTGTAATTTTTGCCATTGAAACCTTCTCAATTTTTCCGATGGCTGGAAAGATGACGTACGTTGAGGCCAACATGGACCATAGACTACGACATCGTTTGCTAGAGGCCTTAAACGATGTTCTTTTGTTAAGTCCTCTTCAGCGCATTTTCAAGTTTTTCAATCATATGCTTTATTATTTCATATACTTCAGTCCATGTTGGTATATACGTTATTTTCTTCAATGATATCCACAATATTTTCCGATAGCCTGAAAAATTGAGAAGGTCTAAATTGCAAAAATTATAAAATTCATATATTAATTCGAAAAATATAAAAGTCTAAGTCAAAATTATTAAAACATCAAAAGTTGGTAATTTATTTTAGCACCACTTATAGCTGAAAATTTTGACTTTAGCTCCACCCAGCTATATTCACGTGTTTGTCCTAGCTGAATATAAATATCTGAAAAATTACAATTACGCTAGTATATATTATGAGATATTATGATTAATCTTGACTTATCAGACGCTCCTGCCTCCTACTATAGTCCGTTAGTTTTCGGAAGAAAACAAAATATATATCTACCCTTAAATCTTCAAGATATTTTATTGAAAACGAGACACAAGAAAAACAAACCACGTAACTATATACATATTGAAGTTGTTATATAACTAATCTACAGTCTACAGTCCTTGCCCCTTGGAGACTTCCTTTATACTTTTCTTACCCAAAACAATTAAAATTTAAGAACATACATTAATTGACCAGGAAAATTAAAACCAAAAACAGTAGTATAAAAGGATTTCTTACAAGTAAGCTGTAAGTTACGATAAAGCTCGTGGCCTGTAAGACTATTATTTTACATTAATATTGATAAATTTACTGGTGATCAAAAATAAGTATCGCCATAATTAAATAATTATGGATAAAAAAAATAAAAAAGAATTTGATATAGTTTTAAGATTCTCGAACTGATTAATATTGCAAAACTATGGGCACGCATATATTTTATAGGATTGATCTTGTAATTTTCAAATTGGAAAAATAAATAATTAAAGCTAATTAGTCAAAAAGGGTGTTATCATTCTTCAGGATTCTCCAGATGAGTGACGAAAATATTTCCCTCATACTTCACGAAAATATTTGGACAACTAATTAATGTTTAATTACCCAACATATATTAATATCTTCTTCTATATACTATGGATTTTTCTTAATTAGAATTTAGTCTCTATTATTTTACAGTAAAAAGTTTGTATAGTACTATTATATATATGGAGAAGGTTCTAGTAGCAAGTAGATAAATTGAAAAGATGAAATAGTTGAGATATAAATGTGGAAAATTGCGAATTTTGTTCTATTTAAGGGGTCGGGCAGGTTTACTATAGATGTGATATGTCTGGTTCCATTTTGACCGATTGATTATGTCACATCATACTCCCCCGTCCCGATAGTAAGGTTACCCTTGTGTTGGGTACGGTTATTAAGAAATAAGAGTAAAAAGATAAAAGTTTGTGAGTCTCAAACTTTTTGAAGAGTTAATTACTTCCATTTTTTGCTATTGGGATAGACAAAAAAGAAGAAAGAGACCTTATTATTGGGACAGACGAAAAAGGAATGAGAAACCTTACTATTGGGACAAAAGGAGTATAATTATTGGTTCAAATATATATGTACTGCTACAGTGAAATTTTTTAATGAGAATAACCCCAAGAGAGATATTTGCAGAAGTTAATTAATTCTAATTTATTCAATCAAAGTGATCTCATTGCTAAAACGAGCAACCAAAAGAATATGTGAGGGTCTTATTTTAGGATCTAGAGCGGGCAAATTAGGGCCGAACTCCAAAACATTAGGCACTATAGAATTTTGGACCGGTCAAACCGATTGATTTACTTCTTTTTAGGCTGGGAAAGAGTACTATGAAAAAAATTAGGCCCGGCGAATTTTCGACCCGGTCCTGACCCAAGGATTTTGACAGAACGAATCAAAATCTATCATATGTAGGATACGATTACGATCATACCATAATCCAAACAGTCAGTATGTAAGTCTTAATTTGTGGAAAACATAAAGAATAATCATGGCTAACATTGCCATTGAAAAAAAAAACATAAAACTGTATGGAGTTAGCGATGAATATTGTGTATCATCGCAATTACTTTCTTTCTTTTTTTTTTTAATTGTAGTGCGTGGTCATAGTTAAATAACTGTTGAAACTTCAGATAAGATATCGCATCAAGAATTAGGTGTTGACAATATTGCATGCACCAGAAAGAAAAATATATATTGATGATAAAACAACGATTGGTTGATGAGGTTTGGTAGCAGAATAATGTTATTTGTGACTTAGGATTAAAATAGTTCCATTTTCTACGTAATTTTTTTTGACTCATACAGCAGCATTTAATACGAATTTGACGCATTCCTCCAATAAATTTATCTCCATGCAATGTACAAAAATCATTAGCTATCGCAATCACGTATGTGTGCGATCAGTTAAAACTTAATTTGAAAGAAAACCCCATCACAATTATTAAAAAAAAAAAGAACTTTGAAAGAAAACTAGAAGACGCGTACATCATTTTGATCATATTGATGTATTAACGACTAGTTCAATTTTTAAAACTAAAGTGAAGTTGTCAAATTATATTATTTTTTAGTAAATCTTTTCTTTCTTTTTTAGATGAGATGAACATTTGAAAACGAGTCTCTATTATGCGTCGTAATTAACCCTATCTAATGATTTGAGTGGGATTTAATAAGTCAACATATGACATGCATGAAGGAAAATTTACATCACGTGGTGGAAAATTAAAACTAACTATACATAGGAATATTTCACCTCCCAAAACCTCACTCTTGCTTTAATTCCAAGACAAAAAAATTCTCGGCCAAAATATATTTTAAGCAAAAAGCCTATTTTTCACTGTATTTAAAATTTTCTTGAATTTGCATCCAACCATTAGCAAAATGATTTTACATATATACTTGCAATTCTCACTTAATTTGTTATTTGTAGTTGCAATTAAGTGATTTTAGATGGCCCGATCTAAAAAGTATTAGCAAAATGCGAATACATTAGTTTTTAAATGAGACCGATTTCTAATTTCACCTATACGTATGTGAATTATATATATAGAATTGAAAGCCAATATATATATAATGTGGATCATATGTATATATAAATTTGACAATTTCTGCACCTGCCCTCACCCAATTATATTGCTTCGTCCAAGTAAACGTACGTGATTAAACCCTTAATTAATCACTTTGATTATATAATCCCCAAATTATATTAATGTTGACATATTCTTGCATGCATAATGGTCAAAGGAGTTCCAGGAGTGATGCATGCAAAATTAATATGCATAATGTCTGCATCATTAGGTAAGCTGCCTTAGCCAAATGCATCTATTTCCAAATTTCAATCCCTATTTATACACATCAAAATCCACCCTTTTGCTATCAAATTAAACTCCTCTCATTTCTCAACCATTGATTTCTTCTGCTAGCTTCAGTTGGAAGGAACAACGTGCACATAAAAATGGCGCCTTCTTCAAAATCAATGGTTGTGATTGCCAGTTTATTATTGACGGCGGCACTCTTGACGGTCGGCTCTTCTGCTCAGTTAACCACTGATTACTACAAGAAAACATGCCCCAAGGTTTTTGACGCCGTCGAATCCGTCGTTAAGTCCGCCATCTCTAAAGAGAAGCGCATGGGCGCCTCCCTCCTCCGTCTCCACTTCCACGACTGTTTTGTCCAAGTAACATCTCTCTCTCTCTCATCCATATATTCGATATTATTAGTGCGTGCATGTTTTATACGTACATCAATTCCTAGTATCCAACAAAAAGCTATAATTACGTAAAGTATGAAAGACTTTTGTAGTTAAAAACTAGAAATCGCCCACTCATTAATTAATTAATTTATTATTCATTTTGACATAATTAATACAAGCATATAAGAGATCAGCTGGTGATGAGAGGTTTTTTACTTAATTTTATTAATGGTTGAGTATGACGTCAGGGTTGCGATGGATCGGTACTACTGGACGACACTTCGTCGTCGACGGGGGAGAAGACCGCCAATCCCAACAGAAATTCTCTCCGGGGCTTCAACGTAGTTGATGATATCAAGTCCAAGGTGGAGTCTGTCTGTCCCGGCGTCGTCTCTTGCGCCGACATCTTAGCCATTTCTGCTCGAGATTCTGTCGCCATTGTTAGTAATTCATAATCCTAGCCTAATCATATTTGCAACGATTTATGGTATCAATATTTGGAAATAAAATGTGTGTGCAGCTTGGGGGACCCACATGGGAAGTGAAACTAGGAAGAAGGGACTCCAAAAGTGCGAGCCTTTCCGCTGCAAATAGTGGTGCCATTCCACCCCCAACTTCTACTCTCTCCAACCTCATCAACAGGTTCCAAAACCTAGGGCTCTCCACCAAAGACATGGTCGTGCTATCCGGTATATATAATTTCAATCTCGTATTTTATTTCCAAATTAAAATAATAATAATTTAATATACAGGAGCACACACCATAGGGCAAGCGAGATGCACGACGTTCCGAGGGCGTATATACAACGAAAGCAACATCGACGGTTCGTTCGCGAGGCAGAGACAGGGAAGCTGCCCCAGCAGAAGCGGCGCCGGAGACAACAACCTCGCCCCTCTCGATAAATCTCCCACGTTCTTCGACAACGCTTACTACAAGGACCTCGTCGACAAGAAGGGCCTGTTGCATTCCGATCAGCTCCTCTTCAACGGCGGCTCCACCGACAATCTTGTCAAGACCTACAGCAACAACCCCCGCGCTTTCGCCGCTGATTTCGTCGCCGCCATGATCAGGATGGGTGCTATCACCCCTCTCACCGGATCCAAAGGCGAGATCAGGAACAACTGTAGGAGGCCCAACTAATAAAAACTCCTTTTTTATTTGTGTTCGATAAATCTCTCATGTGTAAAGAGAGGTCTCGTTTTTCATTTGTCTGCTAGTCCACCAAACGGATTATTTGGCGCTTCTGTATTCATTTCTTTTTGTCGATCGCTTTTGATTGTTTGTCAAGTGTAATAATATATTCTCTACTTATTTGTGATTTTACTCTTCTTATTTTTTCTTTTTGCTTTTTTCAATTTCTTGTGTTTAGTTTTGCAAGGTACAAACCAACAATTAAAAATTTTAAACTCAGGGGCATCAATTCGAATTAAAAAAAAATTAGAAAATTCAATTTGAGATGACACATTTGCTAAAATTTAATAATTCATGTGATGGCATATGCTATTATTCCTGTAGAATGGAGATTGTCAAAATTAAGGAAGGTGCGATCACATTAGTCTCCTCACATACACCAAGGGGCAATTTAGTAAGTAAAAGTTGGATGTTGCGTGAGAATTATGTAAAAATTATGAATTTAATTATATATATATATATATATAATTATAAATTAAAAATAGATAAAATCTTATCAAAAGTTTGAAGAAGTTTAGATACACAATACATAATCTAAATAAAATCTATATATATTAAATTACCTAACTATTCTTAGAAATTAAAATTTGTAAATGTACACGCTTTTAAGGTATCGACTACTGTATGGAACATCATGATCTTGCCCCGATTCATGTCTACACAGACTCCATGCTGGCAATCCATATCATTGGAGATTGGAAAGACGAATCAAAGACGTTATCTGATGATCAATGGGTATGAGGCTATTGTTAGAAATGCATGACATATACCCTCAATGGGCCCATCGGTTTGAGGCGGACTATCACTTCTCGAATTAAAGAGTTTGGATTTTACAAATTTGTTTGAATTTTAAAAGGTACAAATCCTACAAAGAAAATATATTGTATGCACGAAAAACATGCTTCCTCTGTCCTTTAAGTATATATATTAACCCCCTTTACCTCTTCTACTCTACACTCATTAGAAAAAAAAAATTAAGGTATTTGGAGTTGTACCAAAATTGGCGTAAAATTTTACCCTCGTTTACACATCAAAAATAAATTAAAAGATTTCTTATGTACAAGAATATATTAATTAGGATTATATATGAAAAAAAATTAACTCAATTTTGATAAAGACTATATAGACTAACAATTTTGCAATGGACAAACAAATAACAAATGGAGTACTAATATATGTTGCAGGACAGAAATACCAAATTAAAATATAATAGTACTAAAACCAACCCCTTTCAAAAAAAAAAAGTACTAAAACCAACAGAGAATTCTTCAGAAATTAATTAAGATGCATGGCACATTGGCACATGCTATTAATATCCCTCCACGGAGCAGATTAAAGTCAACTCCAATAATATTTTTAAGATATTTATTTATTTATTTTGAGATCGTGAACTTAGCTAATTGCATGCCGTGACACATGGTTATTGCTCAAATTCCCAAAAAAACGAATCCAATTATATATAGTTTACTTTTGTTCAAAATCGTACATCCATGAAACTTCCTTTTGCAGTCGACCACAAATATGTATAAATATCTATCTATTAGTAGTGATGAAGAAAAATCAAACTTATATTTCAAAAAAAAAAAAAATCAAACTTATAGTTATATTTATGTAAAGTGCAACTGCAAATTCTTTCCATCAAAGAAAAAAGAAGAAGAAGAAAAATGCAGTGCAATTTTAAGCTAGGGATAAAGATTGGTCAATATTATATTAGTCCCAAACCTTAATGACTGGAAATTATAAGTGCAGCATTAATATATATTTTTAGTTGCTATATATAAGAAAAGAATTGATCTATATGCCACCACTCGAAATAAATAAAAGAATATATAAATTCTGAAACGGAATCGTGAATCTTAGACCACGTACAAACTCTGATTGTGCATTACTCAATAGAAATGGTACAACTCATGATCTCATATATATGTATTAAGAGAAGAGAAGAGAGTATTCATTCCTCTTTAGCAAATATAATTAATTTGCTTTATGATGTTCCAAACCAAAAAATTAAAAAAACACGATAAAAATATATAAAACTAAATTTGGAAATGGAGAAGTATAATTAATTAATTTAAGAAAATAGTTTATGTCACGGAAACGTGCATGACATCTCTGCAAAGTTAGCTTGTACAGATTTTCATTCATCTCCTGTAGTACAATTTAAATTTCCCATTTGATTAGAGTAGAAAATAAAAATATGCAAAAGGTACGGATTTATTAATTGTTTGCAGAATAAATTAGCCGTACAAATATATATCACGAAAAGTCTCGTAGCAACAGCCTTATAATGCTTGAAGAGCAGCCCGGCGACCTCCCGCCGGCGCCACGGCGGCCACCGCCAAAGCACAAGGTGGAGACAGGCGATTCGCATTCATCCTCTTGAATCCTGCAGCCACCAAACCTAGAATCAAAAGACATCCTCGGAGGGCTCGAAACCCTATGTTGGTTCGACTCGTTTAAGGGCGACGAGGTCGTTGACAACGGCGAAGATGACGTGGACCTTGATGAGGACTGCTCGGATTGAGCCTTCTTGATGAGCTTAGGAAGAATTATGAGGTTGTTTCTTGATTGCTTTGTTGAGGGTTTTCTTGAGATAGGGCTACCGTGGAATGAAGGTGGAGGTGTGAGTGGTGGGAGTCGATATTCCCCTATTTTCATTTTGGGCGTCCCTGGGCGGGATTCCCACGTGAAGGGAATCCCGACTCCACTTTCCCGGTAATAGACGTCGAAAGAAGTGTCTATTACCGGAAACTCCTGAGAGAGGCGCCTTGAAGCCAACCGGAACTCCTCCGATGGCCTAGTTCGGATCGGATGTAGCATCGATGTTATCATTGATTTCTAGGGTTTTGGAGTATGTATGTATGTATTTGTATGTATATATATTGCTTTTTGTAAGAGATTGATAGAAAGGTAGAGGGGCTTCTAAGAAAAAGTTTAGGGTAGTTGAGTTTGAAAGAGAAATGCTAACATCTCAACTATGACCTATGACTTCCAAACTCAGATTTCGAGAGTTAAGAGTTTGTATGTGTGTGTGTGTGTGTATATATACATAGGTGTTCTAGTATTGATTAATTATTTCACATGCAAGAGACCAATGGTGTTTTAATTTGGGTACAGACAATTTAATTAGTCTCACGATTATAGAGATGTGATCAGATTTTGAATTTGATGTTTTTGTGTGAGATTTTTCAATCATGCAAACTTAAATTATGAAAGTTCGGTCTAATGTGTTTTTCAAAATATTGTAGTATTTAGTAAGTTGTTTGAGTGTATCGTCCTTTCCAAAAATTGGAGTGTTTTTTATTCTAAGTTTAATTTACGCATAGTTAACAAATTATTAGCTCTTTTCTACGTTTTTTCCAATGTTACTTTCAATAATAATGATGAAAAAATTACCATTATCGATCGTGTATTGTAAATCATGTGCTCGTCATGTGAAAATAATATTAGAAAATCAGACTCATGCATCAAAATTAAAATAATTTGAAGTCAACTAAACTAGTGTTAAAATTGGTAATTAGTTAAGAATAAGCACGAATATGATTGGGCGAGAATTAAGTACTTGTAATTATGTAAGGTCTGAAGAAGAAATTTCAACTTATAACTACTTAATTAAAAATTTGAGAAGCTGTTAGTTTTTATTACTATTTTATTTTTTGTCGGTTGACATGCTGGCCTCCATGCACTAATGCTATTAATAATTATAATAAAAATAAAAATTAAATGCTTTAATTTGGATCGGAACAGAGTTGGATCATACCATTTCGATTTTGATCATTCTAAACAAAGTTTTTATAATTTAGATTATATATATATAGATACATTTTAATTCACTCAAATCGGTTCTTTTGTTCTCCTAGTTTTCGAAAACGATGGTTAATTTAACCATGTTATGTGATTAGCTATATAATCATAAGTAATTAGGGTGCTGATATGCGGACACCTGGCCACCAGGTGTCCGCCGGTTTTTTTTGTCAAAAAACCGGACGGTTTATGTGTTAAATGAAATAGTTTTTATTTTTATTTTTTTTTACCAATTATGTCCTTAATGATCATTTCCCTCCTTAATCTCTATTTTAGGCGGTAATATTTTCCCTACCCCTATTTTTTCCATCTCCTTTTTTCCCACCATAATTATCGAATTATTTGCTATATTTATATATATATATATATATATTTATTTATTTATTTATTATAGAACAACTCTTTTTTTCCATTCATTCGCGAGTATAATATTAAAAACTAATAATAAATTAAAAATTTAATTGTACATTAATTATGCGTCAACAAATTGTTTTTTCTGAAGTAATATATATTACTTAATTAATTATATTAAATTGATTTGAAAATATTAAAATCACTAGTATAATATTAAAAAATAAAATAAATTAAATCTACTAGTAGAAATTTACTTTAATGTATTACGTGGCAGTTTTGCACATAACATGTTCAAGTTAAATTAATTTGTAATTTCACTATATAATTTAATTAGAATGAAATTAATTGTTTCAACACTAGACTAATGTGTAAATTATTTTCAATTTTACGAGATTAGTATAATTTAGTTTCAATTTCGCTAGACTATAGTTAAAATAAAATATGATTGGCATTTAATTTGGTCAAAGATGAATATACTACGTGATTGTTGTCTTGTCACGATACTAATTTGCTTTCATCGAACATACATTTCCATCATTGTTTCTTAAATTTAATTAATTCTCAAATTTTACAATAAAAAAAAATTATACAATGATCGATTAATGCATTTTATTTAATTTAAATTTTACTAAGTACATTATAGTTAAAATAAAATGTTATTGGTTTTAATAAACTTAAATATGAATATACTAGGTGCTCGTTGTCCTGTCACGGAATCGAGGCACCTGGGACCCAACCACATCACGGCGCACGGCCAGGGGTGAGCATTCGGATATTCGGTTCGGTTATTACATAAAAAATAACCAAACTAAAATTTCGGTTTTTTCAAATCCATATCCGAACCGAATCCGGAATTATTTCGGTGACCGAACCAAAATATCCGAAATAACCAAATTGGTATTTCGGTTAATTCGATTTTTTCACTTTTTTTTTGAAACAGTTTTCCTACATTTTTTATATTCATCCAAACCATTGAAAACTAGAGAAATCGAGCATGTCAATAAACAACAACAATAAACATGAAAAACAGTCACCACCAACAACAAATAAAGTTTCAAATCTTCACAAAACACCAAACCACCAACAACAAAATGAAAATAATCCAACAAATAGTTAAATTAAAAATCCAAGTACCAACAAAAACTAATACAAAGTTCAATAATCAATATCTTCCAACAAATACTAGAGCATGAGCATGTTAATAGCTTTCAATTTAGAGTAGTATTCAATATTTTAGTTTTAATAAATTAAATATCAATTTAAAAAAATATAAATAGTAAATTCGAAATCCGAAATGTTAAAATTTTGAAATCCGAATTGACCTAAATATTCGAAATAACCGAACAGAAATTAATTTTTTATTTTAGTTTTCGGAACAATTTACTCACCCCTACGCACGGGCTCCAAGCCTCAAAACACACAACTATATTTCAATTTTGATCAAATAGGCTAGCCTCAAGTCCTTAAGTTCACTATATATACTAAAGTGAACTAAAACGAAATTCAATATTTTTTTATTAACAATTATATATAATTGTGTAATTGAGCATAACACAAATTTATTTCTAGAAATTCAACTTAAACCAAATTTGATTTTTATTGTTAAAAATTACTATAGAATATAGTGATAATTTGCATAATTTTAATTACTTTATCAAAATTGGACTATAATGTATTGAAATTAAGTCAAATTCGATTTTTAAATTAACAATTTTACTACAATATAGTAAAATGCAACAAATCACAATTTTAAAATTAAATAGGCTACTATAGTGTGGTCAATTACCTAGGAATGCAATTGTACTTCATCATGTGCAATAGAATATAGTAAAAGAAAAAAAAATAAAAGAAATAAATTCAAAAATTAATCTTTGCCGCCTAATTAGTCCCTAATCTTAAAAATTAATGGAAATAAAATCCTTAGTTAATTATGGATAAAATATAACCAAAAAAAATAAAAGATATGTAATCAAAATATTCAAACTTTTCACCGATATGAAAATCCCTAAATTAGTGTAAATTAGGTAATTATGAAAATAAATTCATTAATTAATTATGGATAATTATCGATCACAAATAAATTCCAAAAATATTTTGAAATTCAAATTTCAAAATTTGAAATTCAAATTTTGAATTAATTTCAAGATTAGGGACTAATTAGGAGGTAAAGGGTAAATTAGACAATGATAAAAATCCATTAATTTTCAAAAATTAATTCTCATAATATAATGACAATTTATTTACAATACTGCCATAAACACCTAAACAAAATGTGGCTAAATATCATTTCCAAAGTAATTAATCGAATAGAAAATAGGCGGCAAATTTTGAAGGGCGTATCACGCGTAAGTTGCTGCATGCTCACGTGCGCACTTCTAATGTATTAATTTTCCTTTTAAATCTGAAGACTAATTAATGCAAATTCAAATCTAGAATCTTGATTTGAATCAAGGAAGGCAAAGTTGACTTGGACAAAGAAGAGTGAAATATTATAATAGCCACTTAAGTTAATAAAAATAAAATACTAGCCATTAAGTTAATATTATATAAATACTGGCCACTCTTACAAAAATACCCTAGATAGAAACAGAACCGTCGTCTTCGCACAATCTCATTCCTTCTTCGCACCTCCGCCGTCTTCGCATCTCCTCCGCCGCCGCATTCGCATCTTCTTTCACCAACTCCTTCGCGTCTAGGCTTCTTCGCGCCTAATCTTCGCCGCTCGTAATACAGTCGTGTCACCCTCTCTACCGCGCCACCATCTCCCCCGCTCGTGCTACCCGTCGTGCCTCCCTCTATGCCGCGCCACCATCTCCGCCGACGATGTCGAATAGCTCAAACAAAAGTGATTCCGTTGAATCGGAATCCGACGACGATTATGGCGCCGATGTAAGTTTCCTACTACAAATCTATGTGTTAATGGTGTTAATTTGTGATGCAAAACTCCGTTGCGGTGGTGGAAGGAGCGAATAGATCTAGTCGCCCCATGTAGGGTGCGAGTGGATCAACTCGCCCCATGTATTGTGCGAATAGATCTAGGTGCGAGCGGACGAACGAGGGCCGTTCGCGCGACTCGCGCCTGATGTCTGGGTAAAGTGAGCGGCGCGAGCGGGTGAACGAGGGCCGTTCGCGCGACTCGCGCCTGATGTCTGGGTAAAGTGAGCGGCGCGAGCGGGCGAACGAGGGTCGTTTGCGCGACTCGCGCCTGATGTCTGGGTAAGGTGAGCGGCGCGAGCGGGGCGAACGAGGGCCGTTCGCACGACTCGCGCCTGATGTGTGGGTAAGGTGAGCGGCGCGAGCGGGGCGAACGAGGGCAGTTCGCGCGACTCGCGCCTTGCTCGGGTGTGTGGGTAACATGAGCGGTGCGAATGGAGCGAACGAGTCGATCGGTGCCCGTGCGTGCCGTTCGCGCCACAATAGTTCACGAGATGGAGGCGCGAACGGGTCGAATGGGCTGCCGTTCGCCTGTTCGCGTACAGAACGAGGGCCGCTCGCCTCACTCGCACCACTCCATGTTCGACACCCGAAGCGTACCGGGCGAACGAAGGTGCGACTGGAGCGAGTAGATCTCACTCGGGCCCAATATAGATCTCACTCAGCGAGACCCCCGTTTGCGTGGCGGCAACATTGCAACTTCTTGTTAAAATGGTAGAAATATAAGTTAAAGGGTAAAAAAATATTTTCAAACAAATAGTGGCTAGTATTTATATAACATTAAGTTTGTGGCTAGTATTTTGTTTTTATTAACTTAAGTGGCTATTTCACATAGTTACTCGACAAAGAATATAGTTGTATGCTATTAGTGTGGAGATTTATTTTAATAATTGTTTTAAAGGCATTTTAATATTTTTTTAATTAATTCACATATATATAATAACTTCCGAAAATAGAGTTTCAAGTGAGTGTCCTAATATATCATCAACACATTCCTTAATTCTATACTCTCTTCTTCCGTCCAATGAAGAGTTTATTTGTCTTTTTTCCTGAGAAAAAGGAAGTTCTTTTTTGTTAATCCTATTTATTTTTCTTTCACAAATACTCATATTTTTATATAATTTGTATGAAAATTAGATTCTTACGTATATCTTCTGACATGATATATACGAAACGATAGATCTGAGTATGAAGATTATCTGATGGATCAAAATTCGTTAATAGTATTTGAAATGAGATTGTTCCAACTCAAAAATGCTTATTATGTCCCACAAAGATAATATGTCTACTATATTTATTATCTAACAAAGACATGGCAATTGCTTAATTGAGTGGTCATTTCTCATTTCCGTTCAAATTCTCTAATCAACATATTTTGATAATTACTCAACATGAACTAATTAATGAGACAATGATATTAAGAAAAGCATACATACATATAATTATCAACTAGAATAATATGTCGTTGTAGCGCGCAATTCACTTTTGATCGATGAATTTATGAGTGTGTTTTTCAAAAATGTTAGATTTATACAATACTACCCTTTTTTTTTTTTTGAGTTGGTATACAGTACTGAGATCTTGAATATTAAATTAAGATATAAATTTAGAATATTGAAGTAATATTTTTATGTTATTTTAAATTTGGAGACTGTTGAAATATAGGAGACCACTAGGTTTGGGCCCATGAGCCCAACAAGATTAGCTAATAAGTTGATTTCTAGGGCCTACATTTTAGTGGCCCAACTCAGTTATTAAATCAGGATGGTCTGTCTAACTGTCGGTCTAATTTTAAATGCTAAAAACAATTTATAAAAAAGATGAGACCACTCTATCGCGTGTGTGCTCTATGTTGTCGAGAGAAAAAAAATAAAAAATATATAAACAAAAAAACAAAAACAAAAAAACAAAAAAACATAACAAAAAATCTCATGTATATGGCAAGAATATTATAGCACGACTAAAACTATTACTATGATTTTGGTAATATCTATATATATGGTAGAAATTAAAGATGTGGCAAGAATATTACAGGCCGACAAGCGACGGTCGACAGGGCGCGTGTGCAAATTTTCAACTCAAACACAACAATTTAGCTTGACAATTCTAGTTGAACAACTAATTTCGATTCGATTCAGTTTGAATTTTGCTCACTCAAATATCTACTCACTTTAAAATATTGGTATGATCGCTTTTTCGTTTTTCTCCTTTCTCCTATTCTTTAAGCATTTTTTTATTTTTCATTTTTGTGAATGGGTAATTGAAGTGTAATTTCACATCTTTAAAAGTGAATTTATGTCTATTAAAAATTACACTAATTTGACTTGTGCTGATAATTACTACCCGTTTTGAGGGTTTAGTTTTATCTTTTCCCATCTCTTTTAAAATAGATAAATTGAAATCTCATAACAAAATAGTTGACTTTTCTTTAAAAATAAATTGATTTGATAATAGTAATCAGTACAGATTGCCGCTGTAAAATTTTAGCTGTCCCCTTTTGTATGATTATTATTATTAAATAATTAAAGTGCAATTCACACGGAGTTGAATTCCTTCATGTTATATACAATGAATTTTCGAATTTAAAATAACAAATCCAACAAATTTCGTTGTCGTGTATTTTAAATTAAGTCAGATTCTATCTCAATGCAATACAATCGAATATTCTTTCATCCACGCGTCATTTTTTGAGACAATCCCAATTTCACCAAATAACATAAAAAACTTTTATGAATTGAGACGGTCAAATATTCAACTCCAAAATTAATATTCATTAATATATTCATAACTGTATAAATATATACACATATATATACATGGAGATGATCAAATAGGAACTCTTATTTATATGAGAACTAGGAACTAATCAAAGTCATTCATCCTCTAAGATCTATGAATATAATTTAATCTCATAACCAATTGGTCAAACCCGCTTTAGTTGGTCAATCCCGCATCTTTTCACTTAAGTAAGGTTATTATGGTAATTTTCATTGTTTTCTCCTGTGCAAAAGCGAGATGCACAAAATAGTGTAAAGTGATGCATCAATATCACATTTCTGATGCATCAATTATTTTTTATCAATGTGGAACAATTAATATTTTTTATACGGTTTATAAAGAAAAACACGTTTTATAAAGTGTATACTTGTACAATTAAAACATTATGTATATCACATTCGTATTTATTAATTGATGTTTTGAGCACAATTTTATGATGCACTAATACGATTTACGTGATGCATTAATATGAAAGTTTAAATGCACATACTAGTGAAAGACTAATTACCACAATTAATGCATTACATATATAATATTTGTGCATTACACTGTTTAAATTTATGCATTTACATTGAGTATTGTTTATAGACGTAGTATCATTAATTATATTTTTATTTTGCATTATATTGTTTAGATGTATGCATTACAGTATGTATTTTTTTGTTGGTAGTATCATTCATTTATACAATATGTATACCGTATTTGCATTCGTACGTATATGATATCACAATTAATTATGCATTACTTATGTCATATTCGTATTTATTACTTGATGTTTCACAATTTATTATGCATTAACACGATTTACGTGATGCATTAATATAAAATTGTAGATGCACAAAACATCTATCACCGGAATTAATACATTACATACTCCCTCCGTCCCGTCATAAGTGGCCACATTTTCTTATTGGGCTGTCCCATCATAAGTGGCCATTTTCCTAATATGGAAACACCCTCTCTCACACAAAAGATGTGGGATCCACCACTTTTTATCTTTTTACCCTTTAAACACTCTTCTCCTAAATACCCGTGCCCAAAAGAAAGTAGCCACTTATCATGGGACGGAGGGAGTATATGTTATTTGTGCATTACATTGTTTATATTTATGCATTACATTATTTACAAAGTTGATGCACTAGATGACCTTATAAGATGCATTCGATTTAATTAGTGTCATTCACTACAAATTACTGTACCAACAACACAATTATCACAATAAACATGATCACAATTAATTTGCAATCTCTCCAACAAAACATCAATTAGTGTATTCGTTAAATTTTGTACAACAATGATCTCTCCAACAAATAATTGTGAGATTCATAATCGATTTGTATATTTAGAAATAATTACACACATGTACCTTCAAAGTTTCCCTTATTTTCAATTTCATTCTCGTGCTCATTCTTCTAAATTTTTTAAGTGGCTGATCCACGAATTTCACACATCTATTTTTCTTAGAATTATTTTGATCTCTACAATAGCAAATCGTAGAAGAGAGAGAACAGAAGAAAGAGAGGAGGGAGAAGAAAAAGAAGATAAAAAAAGCAGCTAGAATACAACAACAACAACAACAATGCCGATGGTGACAACAGCAGTGTCCGGCGACGGTGGTGGAGACAGCATGTTGGGAAAATTAATAGAGTTTTGAAGTAATACCAAAACCCAGCTGACCCCAACTGAGTAGATGTTTGCACAAGCCCAAGTGTTTTTTCAGCTCACCTGTTTGAGCTTATAGAGTTTCTAAGTTTACAGGTGGTCGCTGAAGACAGCAGAAGACCCAGCTGAGTACACAGCAGGGTAAGCCTAGTCGAGTGATCAGTAACGTTATCCAGATTCAAGATGAT
This sequence comes from Agastache rugosa, assembly GCA_031470985.1. NCBI lineage: Eukaryota > Viridiplantae > Streptophyta > Magnoliopsida > Lamiales > Lamiaceae > Agastache > Agastache rugosa. Next base: position 18,523,961 of record CM062609.1, read on the forward strand.
CAAGTTCTTCCAGACACAGCTGTAGGAAAGACCCAGCTTGTGTGGCAACTCAGCTCAGCGTCAATGATCCAGCAGAGTTCAAGACTCAGCTCAGCGTCAATGATCCAGCAGAGTTCAAGACAGCTCAGAGTCACCAGCACAGCAGAGTCGAAGTCAACTTGAGATAAAGTCAGATCTGATCTGGACCATCAGGAACTCGACACCTCAGCACCTAGAAGTCAGACCTAGGATTGCTTTACAAGGAAATCAAGGAAGAAGACAAGTCAATCATGTCAGAAGTTAGGTAGAGATTCAGAACGGCTCTTTCCAACGGCTAGTTCTAATCTCTCCCTATAAATATAAGTCTTCTTCATCATCAAAGAGAGAGAGAGAGAATATACTCAAGAAAGATCAACAGAGAAAGAAGTCTATCAAAATATCAAGATCTCTCAGAAAAGCTTCAAGATCCAGCAGTCTACATCCTTATGAGTTCTTATTTATTCTCAGGCTGCTGAAGCTCTCTCCCACTAGTATAGGCATATAATATTTCCCATCTTAAGCCTAGTTTGAACGAGTTCATCATACTCATTGTTCTTAATTGTAAGAACTCGTTCATAGTTGAAAAACCCCAAACCCAAACCAATAAAAGGTTAGGTAAAGGTACGCTTGCTCAAAGCGCGTAATTCGAGTGTTGGTTCTGTAGTACCCGTAAACTACAGGTTAGGCTTCAGCTGTGCCCGTAAACAGTCTAGTTACGTTTGGATACAGTACGCGTAAACTTGTATCCAGCTTGAGGAACTAAGCTGCAACGCTTGCTAACTGTGCGAAAAGTCAGTGGTATCCTTAGTGGATTACCAGAGGTTTCTGGTCGTGGACGTAGGAGTAGTTTCTCCGAACCACGTTAAGTTGCTTTATTCTTTCCTGTTTATTTATGCATCCAGCTAACCCCGCATAAGCATTATTTCAAGCTGCATAAACTGACTAACTGAAAAGAGAAACAAGACTTTGCAATATATTTGAAGCAACAGAAGGACTTTCCAAAAACCCACCACATTCCGCAAACAGCCAGCTGTGTTGATCAAGCTGTCTTCTAGCTGGATCGAACACAGCCAGCTCACTCAAAAGAGTTTTAATTGGAAAAGTTTTAAACCTTGGTTTATTCACCCCCCCCTCTACACCAAGGTATCCGTCTTGGGACCATCAATTGCTATCAGAGCAGTGGTTCAAAAGATCACTTCTTCTGTGTCAAGTCAGTTTCTTTGCTGATAGTGGTCACCTGATTAGATCCTTCAAAGTTTCAAAATTTCTTTAAAATCATTATATTGCATACTGTCATGGAATCTTCCCTGCGCAGGAATCTTCCGACATTCTCTGTCGATGATTATCAGATCTGGAAGTTCCGACTCAAAAGCTTTCTGAGTGCACATCACGACATGATGTGGGATGTTATCACTGACGGACCCATCATCATCATGAAATCAGAAAGACAAGCAGAAACCACACCTGGAGCTGAACCAGTACTCCGGCAAGTTGTAAAGCCCAAAAGGGAGTACTCTCCAGAAGAAAGAAGACAAGCTGGATTGGACAGCTACACTCGCAACGTCATCTCCTCAATGGTGACGGACGCTTATCTCAGCAAGATCATCAACTGCGAGACAGCTAAGGGGATGTGGGACACTCTAGCCAAGCTGTGTGAAGGCTCAGAGGAAATTCAAGAGAACAAATTCTCAGTTGCATGCCAGAAGTTTGACAACTTCAAGCAACTCCCCTGCGAGTCCATTGATCAAATGGAGCTCAGATTCTCCAACCTTGTCATCGAGATCGAGACGATCCGAACTGGAAAATATACAGTTCGAGATAAGAACTTGAAAGTTCTTGCAGCTCTCTCCTCAGAATGGTGTACACACAAGGTGGTTCACCAAAGCAGAACTGATCTTGGCAGCATGGAGACTGAAAAATTGTTCTCCATCTTGAAAGCCAACGAATTTGATCTGGGGATCACAAGCAGAGATTCATCCAGCCGAATGAATCAAGCAGAGTTGAGGATCAAGCCAAGGAAAGAAGCTCAATCAGCTCAGCTTGGAAGGACCAACAAGGAGCACAGAAATATGAGCAAAGAAGAATTGAACGAAGAAGTTGTCATGCTTGTACGGAGCATTAATCAGCTGGAACAAAGCAAGGAAAGGTACAAGAATATCGTGAAGGTTCATCACGACAAGCAACTCTATCCAAAGAAAAACCCAGCTGAGTCATCCTCCCGGAGAGAGGATAAAAGGTTCGAATCGAGCGAAATGGATGATGATCAAATCTCCTTCTCCGATTCAGATAAGGATGATTGCTCTGATTAAGATGTCTGAAACATCTTATTGATTCAACCAACGAAGAAAATGAAGAAACCCAGCTAGCTGACTGGGACCAGCTGTGAAATAAAGACAGCTGGATACAGAACTGAAGATTCAACCAGTCATACAGCTGAGTACATTGGTCTCAAGAGAAGAATTCAGAAGCAGCAGATGAATCAGCTGAATTTGGGACAACTGACCTTATCAAATGAATGAGCCAATGATGAGAAAATCCGCTCAAAGGAAGTAGGATGCAGCTGAAGAAAAAGCCACCTACTATCAAATCAAGGGGGAATTCTACATAACTGGAAAAATCAGAAAAATCAAGTAGAATACCCAACAGGATGCACTCACCAAGATAAAACTCAGCTGGAATCACCAGCTGAAGGGAAACCTGATCCAGTGGAGCAATCAAGATGATGTGTGGATTAATTGGACTGCTAAATCCGGATGAAGAAAAACCATCCAGCTGAGGGGGAACAAACTCAGCTGGATCCCAAAGCTCAGTTCAAAAGGATTTCCCAGCCAAAAAGGGAATCAAGCTCAGTTGGACATCAGTCGAAGAGCTAAAGGGAACTCAGCTGACGAAAATTCAAGCAAAATCTCCAAATACTCAGCTGAGGAGAACTGTCAATCAAGCAAAGGAGAAGACCGCTGTGATATCAGCTGGATACTTTGTCCAAGGTGACCGGTTTGCGTCTCATGCATTTATTGCTCTGAGGAATATAATATTTAAGTTCAATCAATTTGAATTCTTATGTTAAGCGGACATATATTCCTTAGTTAAATTGTTTGATAAGTTTCCTTTCCCGTCGCATTAATTATAAAGTCTGCATAGTACTGTAGCACGGCAGTATCGAGGTAGAACGTCAAACGTTTGAACTGCCTCACGCGTGGTTGTAAAACACTCGCCGAAAGCACGTCAGCAAAACGTGATGAGTGAATCTCTCCCAGTCGTTGATCAGAATATTAACTGATTCAATCTCAACCGTTGATCCTATATGGCAGTTGATATATATGGAAAAGATACGCGGATTCTTTCTTCCTTCATCTTTATCTCTGCAAATTTCAAATATTCAAATCCTCTATCTATTTTCTGCAAGTTCTTCGCATGATCAAAATCAACAGATTGCAGAAATGGCGCCCAAGAAATCAACCGCAGGGATGAACCAGTTTGAAGCTCTAATGACAAAGCTATCTTTTGAGAATGTTCTGTCCACCTCCAACCTCCATGTTTCAGAATTAAAAGAGATGGTGGATCTTGTTGCAGACTCCGGTCTCTTGCCGTGGGCAACCTCCATGCCCAAGCTTTTGCTAAAGAGAGATGCCGCACTTTTCTACCTCAACATCATTGATGAAGACGGCTTCTACTCATCTTCATTTGACATGATCGTCAAAGGCGAAGACGGAAAGTTTGATTCAGCAACTGTCAATATCAAACTCAACAAGATGCTACGAAAGGTGTTCAACCTACCCAGAGAAGGAGGATTCATCCCAGACGATTACAGCCGTGAAGAAGTGGATGAATTCCTCAGTCAAGAGATGCTTATCTCTCCAGAGCCATATAGAGCGAGCATGTCAAAGCTCCTTCTCAAGCCAAAGTACAGGCTGCTGCTAGATATCGCACAAAAGTGCATCATAGGGATAGCTGGATCTCAAGGAGAGATCAGCATTCCAAAGCTCAAGCCGATGATTGCCATGATCAAAGGCGCAAACGTCAACTGGTTTGATTTCTTACTCAACCGTCTGGTCAAGGAGTCAGAGAAGATAAAGTTCAACTCCACCAGGACGACATTTTCAACTTCAGAGCCACTGTATCTATGCTCCAGAATTTCTTTCTTGATAGAGCAAGCTGTGAAAGGGCACACAGTAAAGTGGGCTGATTCAGAATCGTTTCCAGAAACGAAGATTCTTTTCCAGAGAATAAGTCAAGTCAATGATCTTCTGAAGAAACAGCCTGCTGTGAGCAAAAGCAAGAAGCAGCTGGAAGGAACAGAGGCAGAAGTTCCAGCTGAGAAGAAACAAAAAAAGAGGAATGCAGCTGACCCCAAACCAGCTGGAGGTCCAGCTGAGAAGAAAAAGAAAACAGCTGTCATTCCAAGTCAAGCAATGGTGATTCTCTCCCCACAGCCAGTGTCGGCCTTCAATCAATACGGATCAAACATCCTGGCCGAGATGGGATTGAATGATGGATCGTCATCCAGCTCAGAGGACGAGCTGGATAATCCAAAAGGCTCACCCCAGCCCTCACCGCCTCACAGCTCTCCACCCAAACAGCCTTCTCCTCCACCCAGCTCTCCAACCAAAGAGCCATCTCCTGTAAGAGAGCAGAAAGATATTCAACTGGCTGAAGCTCCTTCACAGCCAGCTGACACCCAAGCTGAACCCTCTTCCACTAATCCCAGCTCTCCCCCAAAACAACAATCACCCAAAGTTCATTCTCCCACACAGTTGGCTGAAACTTCTTCACAGCCAATTGTGAATCCTTTTGAACCTGTTCCTCAAATCTCCACAGAATCAGAGGAGAGTGATTCTTCTGCCACTCCATCACTCAACTCTACTGGCTCAGCCTTTATGGAAGCCATGTACGAGGACTTGCGCATTGCAGGGATCAAGAGTGTTCTAACTCAGTATCCGACTCTGGCGCACCTGCCCATTGCCCTCGTTAAAGTAGGAGATCTCAAATTCTATCTGGCCACCAAGATGGCAACCTGGTACCAGAATGAGCAGCTGATCGAGATCTTCTCTTATGAGAAATTGAAGACAGATGAAGCATGCCTCTAGCACACCTTTGGCTTTGGAAGTCTGGAGGATGCATACTTGCATCAAGATGATCTCATCAGAGGTATAATTGAAGTATCTCAGCTGTACCCCAAGCCGCACCCAACAAATGCGGGAATCAGCCAATAAGCTTCTAACAGCAGCAGGATGAGAGACATCTTCTGGAGCTGTCAAATCCAAAGAAGTCGCAGCTGAACTTGCCAAGGAAGCTGTCCCTGCCGACACAGCTGAGGCAATGATGATTGAAGAAGAGCCAACTAATGCAACAGTTGAGCCTACCGAAGCTGCCCCACAAAGTTCAATTGCCGATGACACTCGCACACTGGTCGAGTTCGAGGCAGACAAACCCAGTCATGTTGAATCTGGAACCCAAACGGACTCAGCTGTCGAGCTCTCAACCGCCATGAAGGAAGCAATCTCTAAAGAGGTTGAAGAAATTTTTTTTCAGGACAGACCGAAGTCTCAAGTCGACGTCATCATGCGATTCACAGCTCTCGATTGTCAAGTTCAAGAACAACAGCGGACAATCGATGAAGTCCATAATTTTGCACAAAATTTACAAGAACATACAAGTCTAGATCTCAAGCAATCTCTCGTCTCTCAGAGCATTGATCAGTCAAACCATCTAGAGAAGAGAGTTCCTGAGATAGTGACAAGACTTCAAGCTCCGCTGGTCGACGACATAGCAAATATTTCAAGCCAGCTGGAAGCTCTCAAAAAGTCCACTCTCTCCAACAGCTCTGACATCCGCCAACTCTTCAACTTATACAAAGATCTGGATGCTCAGTTCAGAGCTGGAAGCAGTAGCAATGCCCAGCTGAACCTCGTCACAGCTGACAACTCAGCCAAGATCGCTGATGTTGAAGGTATTCTTTCCAAGCTCAGCACAACAGTTGCCAACCTCTCTGCCTCCCTTGTTGATAATGCCAAAAAGGGGGAAGATAAGAGTGAAGGTGGAAAAACAATGGAGATGGAAGCTGCAGCTAAGGGAGAACTTGTGCAGCTTGGGCAGCCAATTCAATCGGAAATCGATGATTTCGCCAAAGAGCTGGATGACGAAGAGCCAGAGCCAACTACAGCAGCCAAAGTAGTCAAAGTGACATGGAGAGAAAAGATGGTTGCTCTTGCCAAAGCCTGTGGACACAAGCCAGAAGAATACAAGGACTATCACTGGCTGTGTAACTTCCACAATGAGCAAAGAAGAGAAATGCAAGAGCTGGATAAAATTATTAAGAAGAAAGCTGAATCGCTCAAGCCTGCTGAGAAAAAGCAGAAGAAGAAAAGGCAGAGCTACAGGCAAGCTAAGAAGAAACAAATCCAAGCAGCCTCAACTGACAAGAAGAACCCAGATGATATCAATGAAAACTGGGAACGTTGCAAATCAGAATTCATCAAAGAATTCTACTACTTGCATCAGTACAAAGACATGGATCCAGAAACTGCATTCCAAGATTATCTCCTCGAACTACATGAGACGGATCCAATGATGACAAGATCAATTGCTCTTTATGCCAAGAGAAACAATATCCAGCTGATGGCTCCAAAAGTCAAGCAATTGAAGCCTCCCTCTCTAGCTGGAACAAACCTTCCTGACAAAGCCAAAATTATCAAAGAAGTTCATCACTGGGCTGGTGAAAGAGTAATTTCCAAATCAAAGAATCAAGCAGAATGGAAGGAGCTGGAAGAGTTCATCTTCAATAGATATGGTCTCAAGACTGACCATCAGATTGATGAACAAAGGAAGCAGCAAAGCTGAAGACCCAGCCAACTGGGAATTTTCTTTTGAACTTTTTGTAATTAGAAAGCTGTAAAATTTCTTCGTATTAATGAAAAAGTTCTTTTTATCAAAATCAACCTGAAGACAATCTCTCTTTGTCCAGACTCTGAATATGTTTACCTGCTGTGAATGTTTAATCCTTTGAAACCCCGTTTCCTATTAAGGGGGAAGCAATTTTGTTTTTCCAACTTGGGGTTTTGGCATCATCAAAAAGAGGGAAATTGTTGGGAAAATTAATAGAGTTTTGAAATAATACCAAAACCCAGCTGACCCCAACCGAGTAGATGTTTGCACAAGCCCAAGTATTTTTCCAGCTCACCTGTTTGAGCTTATAGAGTTTCTAAGTTTACAGGTGGTCGCTGAAGACAGCAGAAGACCCAGCTGAGTACACAGCAGGGTAAGCCTAGTCGAGTGATCAGTAACGTTATCCAGATTCAAGACGATCAAGTTCTTCCAGACACAGCTGTAGGAAAGACCCAGCTTGTGTGGCAACCCAGCTCAGCGTCAATGATCCAGCAGAGTTCAAGACTCAGCTCAGCGTCAATGATCCAGCAGAGTTCAAGACAGCTCAGAGTCACCAACACAGCAGAGTCGAAGTCAACTTGAGATAAAGTCAGATCTGATCTGGACCATCAGGAACTCGACACCTCAGCACCTAGAAGTCAGACCTAGGATTGCTTTACGAGGAAATCAAGGAAGAAGACAAGTCAATCTTGTCAGAAGTTAGGTAGAGATTCAGAACGACTCTTTCCAACGGCTAGTTCTAATCTCTCCCTATAAATATAAGTCTTCTTCATCATCAGAGAGAGATAGAGAGAATATATTCAAGAAAGATCAACAGAGAAAGAAGTCTATCAAAAGATCAAGATCTCTCAGAAAAGCTTCAAGATCCAGCAGTCTACATCCTTATGAGTTCTTATTTATTCTCAGGCTGCTGAAGCTCTCTCCCACTAGTATAGGCATATAATCTTTTCCATCTTAAGCCTAGTTTGAACGAGTTCATCATACTCATTGTTCTTAATTGTAAGAACTCGTTCATAGTTGGAAAACCCCAAACCCAAACCAATAAAAGGTTAGGTAAAGGTACGCTTGCTCGAAGCGCGTAATTCGAGTGTTGGTTCTGTAGTACCCGTAAACTACAGGTTAGGCTTCAGCTGTGCCCGTAAACAGTCTGGTTACGTTTCGATACAGTACGCGTAAACTTGTATCCAGCTTGAGGAACTAAGCTGCAACGCTTGCTGACTGTGCGAAAAGTCAGTGGTATCCTTACTGGATTACCAGAGGTTTCTGGTCGTGGACGTAGGAGTAGTTTCTCCGAACCACGTTAAGTTGCTTTGTTCTTTCCTGTTTATTTATGCATCCAGCTAACCCCTCATAAGCATTATTTCAAGCTGCATAAACTGACTAACTGAAAAGAGAAACAAGACTTTGCAATATATTTGAAGCAACAGACGAACTTTCCAAAAACCCACCACATTCCGCAAACAGCCAGCTGTGTTGATCAAGCTGTCTTCCAGCTGGATCGAACATAGCCAGCTCACTCAAAAGAGTTTTAATTGGAAAAGTTTTTAAACCTTGGTGTATTCACCCCCCCTCTACACCAAGGTATCCGTCTTGGGACCATCACAGCAGTGTCCGACGACGGTGGTGGCGTTGGCGGTGTCCGGCGGCGGTGATGGTGGTGAAAAGAGAAAGAAAGAGAAGAGGGATTGAGAAATAAATCGATCGAACGAGAGGTGAGAAAAATATTGAGGGTTGCTGATTTTTTTTCTTCCTAAAATAATCCTCCTCCCCTTGATTTTGAATCCATGTCAAATATTTAGATTTAATCTTAGCCACAGATTATTTGCAAATGAGTGGTCAAGATTAGTTCCTATTTCTCATTTAAGGAGGGGTTCTTACCAGATCCACATCCTATATATATATATATATATATATATATATATATATATTATTGAATATTTCGAATCTTTAACTCGTCCATTATTACATTTTATAAACAAGCCAAATAATGAGATATCATAGGGCCACCGCAGGCCACCAGCCTCTATACTAATACTATTTCAGTATTTTGTACTTTTGTAGGATCCAAAAATTGTACCCACGGAATCATAGAAGTCCAATTCGGGTAATTTTCTCCACATATTAGTATTCAAAATAACTCCTCGGAAGTCGGAAATCTTAATCTTTACAATAATATTTAATTTCGGATGTGAGAGAATGTGAAGCATGTGTGGACTGTGGAGTATTATTTATGCTTATTCATACAAAAAAAATTCATTTTTTTTATTTACTATAAAAAGACACATATTTTGCTGCAAAACAATCTTATTCTTGTCTTTTATTTGGCTAGTGATAAATATTACGTCGGTATTAGATTTCAAAATTTAACACGTAGGAAAATCTTATTGAAATAAAAACTGATTGAACTTTACTTGTCCCAATATTTCTTTTCTATTTCTGAAAACCTTAAAATATATATATATTTTTTTTGAGGAGCTTAAAATATTATTAGGAGATTCGAAAATGCTTTTATTCTTGTAAGGAAAATATTATTTAATTGCTCGCATCGCAGGAACAGTTTGGCCGAAAGAACTCCAAACTCAGATTTGATCTTTCTTTACAATCACAACTCACAAATATAACTTTACACCAACATCACGAGCACACCTGTCTCTCTCTCCTTCTCTCTCCCGCTCTCTCTCTCTCTCTCTCCCTCTCTGGCGGGGAGAACAGCGAAAAAGGTAACTGATTCTTGATTCTTCTCATATTCTCAATTCCTTAATTATCCATTTGAGTGATCCTATTGGAATCGAATGCTTCTGATGGAAAGATTTCAGTTGCAAATGGCGTCTCTTTATTGTATCATTACATCTCATGTGTAATTTGGCTAAATAATTCCAATCTTCGCGTCTTCTTTTGGGGTTCTATAAACCGTGTTTTGTCTGGTTTTTGGCATTTCTGTTAAATGGGTTGTAAATTATGTGTTATTTTTTAGTGAATTCTGTGTTGTTATGTTGACTTTATTCTCATGTTCTTGGCTGGCATTCGTTGTTCATATTCAATAATGAAAAAATCTGGCCTTTTCCGGATACTGGAGAAGGAAATGGTATTAGCTTTGTTTTCTTTATTTTTTTTTAATTTTGGTGGCAGAAGATGAAATTAATTCTTAAATCTTGGCTTTTGGAATCCCCTTATCACTGTCTAGGTATGATAATTATGGTGTTTCTTGTCAATGATTATTGGCCCAGATTCATTTTCTCAATGATAATGAGAGGGGGGAAATGGAGAAATAGAATTAGAAATGGAATGTTAAAATATAAGAAATTAAGGGTTTTGTTTAATTTATGCATTTGATTGTTTAAAGGTGTAATGGTTGAAGAGCATAGCATAGAGAAGCTTCAGACGACTTCCTACAGTCAATAGACGTTGAAAGAGGACATTATATTCTTTTCTCGGAGCTGTGATGTTGTATGCTGCATTTGCTTGATTTGCTCCATCCCAATTCATAAGCTGCCTAAAATCCAATTTACCGGGAATTTCTACGATTTTCAGATTAGTTTCTCAATGTGAGAGGCAATCTGATGTTGCTTACACTTGCACATTCCATATTTTCTCTCCCTCCATTGTTTCTTATACACCTAATAAAGTGTTGGTTTTACCTTCTATTTCTCATAAAAGTCTTGATGCTTCTCAAGTGAAACATTGGCTAATTCATGACGTACTACGATGACAACAATTTAGCTTCATGAACTGTCACTATGCCAGGATTTTAATGTTGTCTTGTTAGTATCATATATCCTTAATCGTGAGCTGTGCTTTTATTATTGATATATCCTCTTTCCACCTCTTGCATTGCATATTTTAATCTTCTTGCTTTATGTATTTAAAACTTCATAATGTTTTGCAGTTTGATGTTTTTATGTTGTTATTGATTCCGTTGAACTCTCCTATTAAGATATGTTGAAGTTGATTGAGTTGTCACCAAACTTTTCAGCTTCTTCCTTACTGGTCGAGGGGTCGGGGAATGCTGGAAAATGTTGTTGCAAAATAGGAATTGTAATTCTAAGGGTCACAAAGTTTTGGCCTTGTATGAGTTGCCATTCTTTCTCGTGGACGAGAGTGGAGGTAGAGCGTTCAGCTCATGTGCTTTGTATTCAAGATTGTTGTCAACTCCTCAATTGCCAGCTACTTCGATAAGAATCTTGGGTGACGATGGTTGAGCCCCTCATCACATCCCATGACGTTCATAAATAACTAGTCGAGGAAATAGTTTATTATAGTTTTTTGTGTAGTTTTTCAGTATGGATAGTAAAAGTAACGTGGTGATGCATAGATATGAGCTAGGGAGGTTATTAGGGCAAGGCACATTCGGAAAAGTTTATTACGCGCGGAGTCTTCAAACAGGGCAGAGTGTAGCCATTAAAGTGATAGACAAGGAGAAAATTATGAAGGTGGAGATCAAAAATCAAATCAAGAGGGAAATATCTATCATGAGATTGGTGAGGCATCCTTACATTATTCATCTATATGAGGTTATGGCTACCAAGACCAAGATCTACTTTGTGATCGAATATGCTAAAGGAGGCGAGCTATTCAACAAGCTGGCCAAGGGGAAGCTAAAGGAAGATCTAGCACGGAAGTATTTTCGTCAGTTGATAAACGCAGTTGATTTCTGCCATAGCAGGGGTGTCTACCATCGGGACTTGAAACCTGAAAATATATTGTTGGACGAGAACGAGAATCTGAAAATTTCTGATTTTGGTTTGAGCGCGTTAGCAGAATCGAGGCGCCAGGATGGTCTCCTTCACACGACGTGTGGGACCCCTGCTTACGTTGCCCCTGAGGTAATCAACAGGAAAGGCTATGAAGGCGCGAAAGCTGATATCTGGTCTTGTGGAGTGATTCTTTTTGTTTTGCTGTCTGGATATCTTCCGTTTCATAGCTCGAATTTAATGGAGTTGTACAGAAAGATCGGGAAAGCCGACTTCAAATGTCCGAAATGGTTTAGTCCCGAAGCAAGGAGGCTGCTTTTAAGAATATTGGATCCAAATCCAATGACTAGAACTTCAATAGCTAAGATTAAGGAAAGTACTTGGTACAAACAAGGACTAAGCTCGAAATCAGAAAGACATGATGCCGAAAGCAGCACATCCTCGTCTCAGCACGACAATACTAGTACATCAGCAGCCGATGACAGACAAGATGTTTCGAGACTCTCCAACTTAAATGCATTTGATATCATTTCACTATCAGCTGGATTTGACCTATCCAGAATGTTTGAGGAGCCTTCTTCGAAGAAAGAAGCTAGATTCATTTCATGGAAGCCCGCTTCTGCCATCATTACTAAGATGGAAGAACTTGCCAAGCGCATGAAGCTCAAGATAAGTAAAAAGGATGTGGGGTTATTCAAATTCGAAGGAACTAAGGAAGGTAGGAAAGGATATCTATCGATTGATGCAGAGATATTCGTGCTGACAACAGCCTTTCATTTGGTGGAAGTGAAGAAAACCAACGGAGATACACTGGAATATCAGAGGATGTTCGATGAGGGTATTAGGCCCGGCCTACAAGACATTGTTTGGGCTTGGCAAGGTGAACCGCAGCCTCAGCAGCCCAGTCGGCAACAGGATGAGCTCCTGCCACCATCATCGTTGCAGGAGCATGAGACGGAGCAACATTCAAAGCAGCAGCAAAATCAAGATCAAGATCAAGATCAGCTACAGCAGCAGCTGCTGCTGCTGCAAGAACAACTACCTTGATAATCTGACCCTGGCAAGTTTTAGTTCATTAGCTTTCTGTGCATTTTTCCTACTTCTTTTGGTTCAAATGAGGCATTCAAGTAACAGTTGCAACGATTTCTTTTCGTTTAACCCCATGACCGTGTGCATAAATTAAATTTTTAGCCTGTAGATTTTTTCCCTCTGTGACCTTGTTAATTCTGCGTTTTGCTGGGATTCGTAATCGTAGGAAGATGTTATGTATGGTGAAGTACATATAATGTAGTAACTATTATCCTAAGAGATACTTCTCCATTTCTTTGCTAGATTAGAGTGTATTCTGCCTTCAAAAAATATAATGTTCTTTAAATTGATTATAGCTAACTATCCAATTGGGAGATAATAGCACCATAATTTGATCTCTTTCCCTCTGTGTATGTGTGTGTGTGTAATTTTTAAGCAACATAAACAGCTACTCATTTCTGATCCTTGCATAAAATATTCATTTTATTATAAACCATTTAAACAACAAATCTTCCTTATTGAAATGGAAACCTCGATAAATAATAAATAACATGATGGATTATAACATATCCTTATTCTAGATTTACATGTTACATTGCACCACTAATCATACAAAGATGGGAGAGTTGGTCAAGTCAATCACCTCAGGGTACAGATTAATCCTTCTCTTCTTGCTGCCTGCCTTTTCCTGATAGCAAGGCGAAGGCGTAAAAATATCAATGATCTCAACTTCACCACTGATATCAGGACTCTTGATCAACGGTCGATATTGACCATCATCCACCATGGCAGTTTCTGGTTGTTTGTTAGGTGGCTCATTAGGCCATGTAGTTAACTCAACCAATCCAGGACTCTGTGTGTCTTCAGCGACGTAGGACCTATAAGACGAACATGATGTTCTGGCAGGGGAGTCATCATTGATACAGAATCGTCCCTGATCTTCTTCTCTGATTGGAGATGACTTGGATTGAAATCCTACCCAAGTTCTTGTTGATTCAAGACTAGCACCATCTGTATGATTTATCTGCTGACTATAGTTTTCTTCAGAAATATGGTAATAGGTAGGAGAATTGTGAACTTCTTCCCCCACTGATCCAGTTGATTCTTTTTCTTTTGATTGCTGGAAACTGCATTCACTTTCAAGATCATCCCATTCGTCGTTTATACACGAATTTGCATTGTAACATGGCAGCTCATCCATGCAACAGACTTGGGTCCGCATCTGCTCGGGCAAGGCCGGACAGGCGGAGGTATAATGTCGGTATTTTGTTGAGAACAGGTTCACTGTGAGGTTCAAACTGACAAAATGAAACAAACCGTAGAAATTATTGAATATAGACGAGAAAAAGCAAACAAAAAGAATCGAGTCGTATTAGCAAAAGAATTCACACCTCTGCCAGGGAGGAAGGGTTAGCATTGTATATGCCAATTTGATCTTGTTGGCAAGGCCGGATAGGGATTTGAAACTTGCAGCAGCCTTCCTTACTGCTAAAGATTCTACCGGGTGTTGCCATGCCCACTCAAACTGTCGCAGAAATAAAAATTTATCAATGCAAATTCATCTTATAGCAGATAAATCAATATGTACAAGTTTGGGTCCGGATTTTTGACCCGTCTCAACTTGAATATTGTACATTTTAATTAATTCACAGTCAGGCATATGCGCGCCAGACATACATGACCTAAACATAAAATGTATATATTGTAATATATCATGAGATGAGATTACATCTTTCTGAAGCGAATAAGCAAGCTTGCTTTCAGGATTAATCAACTCCCTAGCCAAAAATCTTTAACTAAAGAACCAGCATTATCATAAACTAATAAAAGAATGATTTCAATAATCAATCCATATACACAAAATGATAGCAAGCGGATACAACAAGTAATCCAGTTCAAACGACAAGACGGCAGGAATTACAAAATGATCAGTTATGAATCAGGAAGCAGAAGACAATGAACATAACTATATTGCAAGTTATCAAAATTAGATTTCGCATCTAATTTTCAAGAAACATGCTGTTCTTTAAAACACAATCATTCGATTTAAATATAAAAACATCAAATTTCATTCACCAATATGGATAACTGGTATAATTATAGAAGGAATGACGACCTAAACCCCGATCCCCACTTCAAATTTTAATTATTTTTTTATAATTTAAAAAAAATCACGATTTCCAATTTTCTCCATTAAAAAAGAGGACGAGAAAGAACCTGAAGAGCGGCAGTATTAGTAGGGAAGCCGTAGATGCAGAGAACCATTTCCCAGGGCCGCTTCCTCTTGGTGCGCCACGCGCCGCTCCCTAATTCGCCATTGTGCTGCCGTATTCTCCGCCGTGGATTCACAGTATACCTGCAGCAATCCAAAAATTTATACAATCAAGGAATTAAAAATCCGATTTGAGCAGAGTAGGAATATGATTGATAATCGAATTGAATAAAATCGAAACGAACCCGATGTAGGTGTGGCCTTTGAATCGGGGACAGATAGAAGTGAGCAGGTAGCAGGCGAAAAAACCCGATCCTTTCTCTTCATCACCATTCTCGCCGATCTCATCTGCTGCTGCTGCTGCTGCTGCTGGGATTTGGGGTTCTTTGCCCTCTTTTCGCCCCCTTCTTTTCCCCATTCCTTTACCGTGATACTGATCCACTCGATTTCTTCAAATTCGATCGTTACAGATAAATATGACCGTTGCGGCTTTTCGGATTTTAATCTGTAACGAAATGGGCCCAAATTTGAAATTTTGACTCGGACTTTTAATAAGGAAAGAAGTTGGGCCGCGTAATAAGTTTTCAAAAACAAGTACCTAATTATATTCATATTTTATTTTTATTAATTAATAGTAAGACTATTCATTTTAATTTAATTAAAAACTGAAAAAAATAACTGAAGTATGTAGTCTTTTAGTCTTATAATTCTCAGTCATTCAAATCACAGATTGAAATGATTTTTGCTTTAGATCTCAATTAATAGATTACTTAGTAACAACTTTTTAATTATTATTTGGAATACTCTAGCCATATATTTATTAAAATGTCATTTCATAGTCGATTTTAATACTTTCTTATATAAAATTTGACAATCCAGTGTTTCTTTTTATTCCCTCATACCATCAACTTTCCTACTATTTGCAACTACTGTATTCCCTCAATCCAGTGCATTTAATTTTCATTTAATGAATTTATTACACTTCATTTTTTCAACTTTGTAATGTTTGTATTTATGAATTCATATGATTTTAATTTCTCCTTAATCTTTCTCGACTATTTTAATACTATAGATAGTTATGTAATTTCTGAAGTTTTTATGACTTTTTCAGTTTGAGGTATTGGATAAGTTTCAATTTTCACTTTTTCTTGTATCTTAAAAAAAAAAAACAGTATCACTTTTTGGTGATTTTTTGTTTTTTTTTTTGAGAATACACTCTGAGGTGAATTTAAGAAAGGATGCGCACTCTCATTCATTTTCGTTAAGAAAAGGATAATTGTATTTAATGAAATAATTTCGATGGCAAATGCAATTAACATGAGAAGAAGCACCGTTTTAGCTTTAACAAATGATCTCGTGTCAATAAAGACGCATCACTAAAAGCCAGAGTTGATTGGATAAAGTTGGGGGATTCTAATACAAAATTCTTCCACTCCTATGCTAAGGCTAGAAGAAATAGTCAAGCTATTAGGCTTCTTCTGAGGACAGATGGTACAAGGTGTATTAATCAACAGCAGGTTAAAGAAGAAGTGAGAGAGTTTTATCTCAAGTTTATGGGACCGGAGTGCTGTTGAGTCTCTGCCAATGGTTGACAAACGGGTCATAGAGAGAGGCCCTAAACTATCTTTGGCTCAGCAAAACGGCCTAAACTCACCAGTCACAACAGAGGAAATAAAGCAGGCTTTATTCAGCATGGATGCAAATAAATCTCCTGGGCTAGATGGATTTAATATGTTCTTTTTTAAGTGCACTTGGGACATTATTGGAAGTGAGATTATAGCTGCAGTGACAGAGTTTTTTAGTACTGGTTTCCTTCCAAATACCATTAACAATACTCTGATCACCCTTCTTCCTAAAGTGCAGTGCCCTAGCACTATTAAAGACTACAGGCCCATTGCTTGCTGTAGTGTGCTATACAAGATCATCTCAAAAGTGCTCACTAATAGGATGCAGCTGGTGCTTGGTGATATTATTAGTGACAACCAAGCTGCTTTTGTTAAAGGAAGACAGATTTTTGACAACATATTAGTGAGTCATGAACTCATTAAAGGGTACTACAGAAGGAGCATTTCACCAAGGTGTATGATAAAAATTGACATTCAAAAAGCTTATGATTCAGTTGAATGGCCTTTTTTATATCACTTGTTGTTGGAATTGGGATTTCCTTTCAAATTTGTTCAGCTCCTTATGGCCTGCCTCACCACAGTCTCCTACACTTATAATGTAAATGGAGAGCTCACAGTTCCATTCCAGGCCAAGAAGGGATTGAGACAAGGTGACCCTATTTCTCCCTACTTATTTGTCATATGTATGGAATATTTGCATAGATGCTTGAAGGAATTGCTCACAGATTGAGATTTTAATTTCCATCCCAAGTGCAGAAAATTTGGTTTTATCCATGTCTGTTTTGCAGACGATCTGCTTATGTTTACCAGAGGATATATCATATCAGTTCAGAGACTTATGACAGCTTTTCAGAAGTTTGCGAGTGTATCAGGGCTACAAGCTAATCCTTCAAAGAGTTGTGTTTATTTTGGTGGAGTCCCTCCAACTATTCAGGAGGCCATTGTCTCAGAATTTGGCATGATCAGAAGAGAGCTTCCCTTCAAATATCTTGGGGTCCTTCTTTCCTCAAAAAAGCTCACAAATCTTCAATGCCAACCACTGATTAAAAGGATTTTAGCTAAGATTGACTGTTGGACATCTAAACTCCTAACCTATGCTGGCAGAAACCAGCTCATTAAAGATGTCCTCAATAGCATCCAATCCTATTGGTGCCAAATATTTCTGCTACCACAGAAGGTGATCAAACTAATTCAGGTGGCATGCAAGTCCTTTCTTTGGTCTGGTTCTTCTGGAATCACTAAAAGGGCTCTTGTAGCCTGGGAGTATTTATGTCAGCCAAAGATAGCAGGAGGCTGGAATATCACCCTTATGAGCTTATGGAATAAAGGCATCTATTTGTAAGCTGTTGTGAAGTGTTACGCAAAAACAAGACAAAAGTTGGGTTAAATGGATACATGGTTTCTATATAAAGGGACAGAATCTCACTACTATGGCTGTTCCTAAGCAAGCCTGTTGGGTGGTGAGAAAGGTGATTGAAGCTAGAGAATACTTAAGGAATATCCCTGATGGCCCTGATGGCCTGTAGATTTTACAGAAACAAAATTACTCAATCAGGAAGGTGTACAATGTGATGAGGGGAGGAGTGCACAAAGTTCCTTGGCTGAAGATGATTTGCAACACTACAACCCTCCTAAATGCAGATTTATTGTGTGGTTAGCTATTCTAGGAAAACTTGTCACTTGTGACAATTTACTTAAGATTGGCTTGTTATGCGAACAACAATGTGTTCTGTGTCAGACAGCAGATGAGAGCATCCATCATCTGTTCTTTGAGTGCAGGTACTCTGCAGAAGTTTGGAAGCCAGTTGCTACATGGTATAAGCTTCAAGTCAGAGATCAAGGGTGGAACCAGGAAATGCAATATCTTATAACTCAATGCAGATCAAATTCGGGTCAACAAACTCTGTATAGAACTCTGATCTCCATTGTGGTTTATTCTGTGTGGAAAGAGAGGAACTTCAGAAGATTTCAGAGCAAGCACATCTCAATAGCAAAAGTTGTGAGACAATGCCAAATACATGCAGCTGTAGTGTGTAGCAAAGATAAAAAACTGAATAGGTTCTTGCAGGTTAGATAGCAATCTTTGCGGTTGATGTAGAGTTTTTGGTTAAATATAATCTATTTTACCAAAAAAAAAAAAAGACGCATCACTAACTTTGTACAGCAGTTTACGAGCGAAACACGTAGAATTTAAATAATCGTCAACTTATTAACGTACAGAAACATTCACCTTAATATTATTATAAGAAACATTCAACTTTATTATTATTATTATTATTATTATTATTATTATTATTATTATTATTATTATTATTATTATTATTATTATAACATTCAAGTTGTAGTGGACTTAGTATCATGTAATGGGACATGTATATTAAACTAATATCCATACAAAAGGAAATTAAGCAGAAACATGAGGCACATACAAGCTTAAAAAAGATTTGAAACCAAAGCCCCCCTCGAGAGGGAAAGAAGTTAGTAGCAAACCTATTATAAACTCCGCTACCTAATATTTATTCATCACCATTGGATAAACACAGATGAGAAATCACAACCAGCATAATTAAAATCATTCATGTAAAAGACTAAATTAAATAGAGATAAGTCACCATTCTATGTTAACATCAGTACATCACTGAGAGAGAGAGAGGACATGCTAGCAGAGAAGTATATATATATACCATCAAGAGAAGCAGTCACTGCATAGGTCTTTCAAACGGCATGAACGACAGTGAAATGCATCATGTACAAGGCAAGCCGGAATAACTACATTGATTTTCTTCATTTGCTAAATTATAACATTCAAATACAAGAACTTCGAGAGATTATCCATAAACCCAAATCATGCAAGCCTTGACAGAAAGAATGGTAAACAGGGCCAAAAGCGAAGCTCAGAACAAAGAAGTGGATGGCAGAATATTCCTCTTTTTGGGAGATATTACAAAATTCTTACAAGAAATCTCGAGTCAAGAGGGTGACTCAGTAATTAATGCCATTCCATATCACCAGGTATATCAGCAATTACATATGTGCAAAAAGGCCCCAGTTACCAAGTACAACCAGCAGAACATAATAATACTGGTAAGATCAACAGCAATAACAGAAAGCCGAAACTAGATCACTTTTAAGGTTCCAAAGAATCTCTAACTAGAAAACAATTTCATGCGAGTATTTTTTTTTTCTAACACTATTTCCCGTTCCAATAAATTCAAAAGCTGTACAGTAGCACCAAACAAATATGCCACATCTTTGAAACCTATTCGTATCAAGAATCCTTGTAAATAACACTGAATCAATGTAAAAAGAATAGTTCCTCCCTAACTGGATAAGAACACACTACAGCCAAGATTTAAACTTGATGCCTCAAATGACCTTATATAGTGCAAAGAAAGCAAAGATTGCATTTTCCTTTAGAATTTATTGATAGGCGAGCAGCGAGCAGGCATTCACAATATTATCCTCACCTTCAAAGTCATTGCAAATAACAAATACTTCAGGACAATGCATGCCCCAAAAGATGCAAGTTTTTTCATGCATTAAAAGCACTTTTAATGCCCCTCTAAAGTCTAAACCTATTGTAATTAAAATTTCTGATTTAGTGGATCTACCAATAATTTTGAATACCTGGACTGGGATAACAAGTGTGTGTGTGTGTGTTTGAGAGTCAGTCACTTTCCTTTAGAATAAGAGGTTTTACTCAAAAAGATAGTAAATTTAAACAAGGTACAAATCTGCTAGCTGGAACGAACAGAAAGCAACAAGAGTCCATTGTCCAAATTTAACAGAAACATCAAAAGAACTTCACTTTCAACATTAACATACCACCAAATGTATTCTACATTCGAGTATAGTTTTGAGTATATGAATACAAATGAGAAGGAATAAAAAAGGGATATACATTGTATAATCCAAAACTATACAAAGAATCATTTCATACCACCAGCACAGCAATACAATTTATGGAGTGTGTTATATAAACTATAAATAAAATTATATAGATTTTCGAGGGTTCATCATCGAGAATCGATCACACAATTAGAAGAATTACAAGAAATGACCACAAGAATACAACCTCTACGGCCAATTACAACATTACCGATTGGATTATTCAGCAGAAAGCTTAGAGCTTGTTGAAACCAAATTCCTCCAGAGATATTTACCGCTTGCCATGTCCACGCAAGTCCAAAACCCCTTCCCTAACGCCGTGCAAACCTAATTGCACCGTATAAAATCAGCTTACTGCATATTTTACGCATAATAAAATAATAATAATAATAATAATAATAATAATAATAATAATAATAATAATAATAATAATAATAATAATAATAATAATAATAATAATAATAATAATAATAATAATAATAATAATAATAATAATAATAATAATAATAATAATAATAATAATAATAATAATAATAATAATAATAATAATAATAATAATAATAATAATAATAATAATAATAATAATAATAATAATAATAATAATAATAATAATAATAATAATAATAATGAACACGACGAAGCTCAATTTCCATGGCATTTTAATTTTTCTAAACAACAATTCATTTTACCAGCAGCTCAACAGAAATTCAGCAAAAACTTCGTAATTGCGTATATACAGTAGGTAAATCATCAAATTTACACAACCTCCAACCAAAATATTATTCAACTTGGCAATTTATTGAAAAAAAATGTTGACTTAAAAGAGAGGAATGAGAGAATTAAGATTGATACCTTGGAAGAAAGGGGAACGGAGTCGGAGGACTCGGTTTCTTCTTTTACGGCGTCGTTTCCGAGGTCAGGCGAGGACTTGAGGTTTCTGAGAACGAAGAATCCGGCGAGGGTAGCAGAGAGGAAGATCAAAATGATTCTGAGCGGACACATTTCCGTAGTCTTTTCTCTCTCTTCTGGTTGTAGAGAGAGATTGATATCTCTCAATGAATGTGTGAAGGAAAGAATATGAAATGATATATATTATTAGTGGTAGTAGGTGATCTAATTTTCATTAATCATCTTCTCTCAATTATTGTTTTAACTAATGTCTTCTTTATCTATAGGGGGAGAAACTATTTCAATTTCAATTTATTTATTTGTGGGAGGAGTCAAATCCTATATTGGTAATTTGATACCTATATATACGGTGTTTTGCAAGATAATATAATTTAAAATTATAACAGAAAGGCAAAAAATAATTGAGCAGCAATATTTGAACCTTTCTATTGCAATAGTTTACTCGATCAACGCGTGAAAGAGTTTGACGTCCTAAATTTGAACGAGAAAGAAATAAAAGTATAATTCATCATACTAGAAAGATTCCATCTACCCTCAAAAATTACAATCTTTTAATTTATAAATTCAATAAATATATCTATTTATCTATAGATCGAGTATGTCGCACAAAATTTTCAATATGTAGTTTACTCAAAGGCATGCATTAAATAGCAGCTATGATTTATTCTTATTATAAAAAAAAGATTATCATGCATTTAATATAGTATAAAATACATATAGTACATTATATACATACTTATTGGGAGAAGAGTAAAATAAGTATATTGCAATTAGCCTTTTAATAAAAGTACATTGTACTTAATTAGCTGAAACTACGGTTTTGACCTTTTAATTTAGTGAAATATCAGAGCAAATGAGTGAGTAATGATCTAATACATTTATTTCTTCTTTTTCGAAATACATCAAAGTAATACTACCTAATTATTCTTTTTTTCTAAAGAAATTAAGACTATTATTCATCAAATTGAATCAGAATAAACAATACCTAATATTTATTTGTATATATTAAGTACGTGTATAATGACTACAAGATAAAAATTCTTCTGATTTTGATCATACTCCAAAAAAGTAGTGTGTTCCATGTCAATTGCCAATGTCTAATAATATATTGTCCCAAATAATTTTGTTACTAGTGGTAAGGTTGTAACCATCCACCACATCGCAAATAATAATAATAATAATAATAATAATAATAATAATAATAATAATAATAATAATAATAATAATAATAATAATAATAATAATAATAATAAAGAAATGAAAGTCAAAGCTCATCCATAAAATTTTGGTTAGTTTATACTTTAGCCTCTTTTGTCAACATTGCAACGAGAAGGTGCGAAAACTAAAAGCAAACCACACCTAATGATTTATCAATGCAAACCTTACTCGTTTTGTCGTTTTCACATATATCGTAATTAAAATAACAATTATTTCACCATTATGTTATAAATTACTAATTAGCATTTATTTTTTCTTGATTCTTTTTTTATTTTCAAAAGTTGGAATATTCTTACAAATAGGAAGTAGGAATGAAGTAACATCAAAACCCCCAATCTCTCGTCTAAATTTGATTTCAAAATTTTAACAACAGGTGATAACTTATTAGGTCGGAGGTTCAAGTTATATGCGTGTGTATTGTGAAATTAAAAAATAATATGTGGTTTCTTACGTAAATACATGCATATAAAGTTATGTAATGTATGTATTTATATATGGATAAAAACATATATTTTGGTTTTGCAATTGGTTTTGAATTGTGGAATAATCAATAACCATTGATGTAACATCCCGATTTTTTATAGGCATAATTAGACTTTATTATTTTTTTTATGTGCAATAATATAAGTTTGTTATATTTAATTTTTCTAGTTTAAAGTTCGAAACAAATTATTATTTTTCCTTAGATAAGTTGCGTAATCTTTTTGTCGAAAGTTAGATTTTTAACTAAGAACTTTTATTTATTATCTTTTTTTTACAAAAATAAATTTAAGAAGTTTATCACAAACGGGTTTACTTGATATATATATATATATATATATATATATATATAAGAAAAGTTTTATTTATTTTAATAGTTTTTATGATTCTTGTAGAACAAATAAAAAAAAGAAGAGCTTTTCGTCCATGATATCTAGTACAATTATGGCTCTTTGAGAAATTATTATAAATAAATTCTATCTTGTGTTTCAAAGAAAATTTTATTTCGTCGAAGAGAGAATATTTGTTTTAAGATAAAATCGAAGCTTTGCATATTTAATTATTTTTGTGAACATGTACGTTTTCAAAGTTCTAGATTCATAGTCTTGGGAATATGTATTAAATTTTTTTCAATCATATCTAGACTTATCATCAAATTTTCGCTTCATCCAAATCCTTCGTTATAGTTAATAGATATCCTTTTTACACTAATACTTGTATAAATATGGATGTAGCTTAACGATTTAGAACACCCCATAATATTAGATTGAGTAAATATAAGAATTTAGAGAGGAGTTATGTACTGAAGGGATTCATCAAGTTTTTCTCAAGACAAGGTTAAGGTGAGGGAATTTATGCACGTTGATTAATTATCCATGTATGTTTTTATGTGTTTATATTTCATGTTTGATTAACGTATGTTCATGCTCAAGTAAAAGGGATACAGCCCTATATGTTCATGTTAAAGGGATTCAACCCTATATATGTCAAGTGAAAGGGATACAGCCCTATATGTTCAAGTTGAGATTCAAATCTCATGCCTCAAGTTTTATGTGTTTATGATAATATGATTTATTTACACGTTAAATACATATGGATAATTGCATGTTTTCTCACTGAGTATATTTCAATATGCTCACCCCCTTTTAGATTTTCAGTTTTCAGGATTTGGAACTGAAGCAGTCGTGGAGGCCGAGAATGACTAGAGCATCGTTTGAAGAATTTTAGTTAAATAATTTGAAGTTATAGAAATTAATGCAACTTTCTTTTGAGAGTATTTATTTAAATTTAGTTAAGGATTTTTCTTAAGTTGATTCTATAGTTTATTTCTTATTATATTGAATATCTTTTGTTAGAAACAAAATTTCTATTTACAGTATTATCAATATGTTCTTTTCTTTATAATTTATGAATAATCAAGTTTTATTTGAAATTATCTAAGTAATAGTCCGAAACTTTTTGTATGCTTGATTTTGTTTGTTTATTGATTTATTTATTTATTTTGGTATGCTAGATGTGGTTAATTAGTTTGATTAGAAAAGTATTAATCTCTACATGATTATATATACAAAAAAAGTATAGTATATTGTTTTTTGTAGATGTACGGCTAATTAATATATATATATATATCGATTGTTAAACTTATGTTTAAGAAAAGTGAAATAGTCTTTGATTATATATAGATATTTATATATAAGAATTATTTTTTTTATTTTCCGCACTATGTTAAGTGATCAAAGTTATTTTAGTTATTAAGTAATTAGGGTGTTACAATTGAAAAGTAGTACTTGTTGAATTGTAAACGCGTTTGAAATATAAGAAAAAAAATCATATAATTTGACTTGTAAAAGCAGCAAAGCATACAATGGACATGTTATATAGTGGGTTGTACTCCATTATTGTTTCGTTTTTCAATTTTGCCTCCACACTTTTACTATTTCTATTTTATTGCAGGAATTAGTCAAAATCATTCCATCTTTTTGTTTTTTTCGTTGTAAAAATGCTCGACACAGTCAATAAGTGGATAGATGGATACCTAACATTTTATTTAATATTTTTTTATTCCCGGTATTATTATTGCAAACTACATGTGGGAAGTCAAATGATTTTTTTACTAGAATGTGTGCAACTTATATGTCACTACAATAAAAAGTGATTTTATTGATAATCTCTGTATAGCATTGCCCCACTTTATAACAAATTTTAAAGTAATTGGAAGTGCATTTTACCCTAACCAATAATCACACCCCTTATCTTTTTCAAAACCCCCAATTCCATACAGTTCCTTAAAATTAGTGGAAATTCTCTATTCTAATAGAAATTTCAACATTTATTTAAACAATATCAGTACATGACTGACATAAATTTATGATAGTAAATATTATATTTGTGAATAACACGAAAATAGCGAACGATTTACAAATTTTTTTATGAAGGATTTCATTATATTGGTCTAAAATCACAAAAATTGGAGTTCACTAACATAAAGTGACTAAATTTTGAGGCTTCTTTTGGTATTCAGAAAACTTCGATCTCAATTATTATTTTTCTATCTTCTACATATAATTAATTCTTTATATAATTGGCTGGCTAGAGGATAGATGGTTATGTTTATGTGGTATAGCAAATTAGCAATTAAGAATACAAAGTGCCGCTAATCCTCACTTCGTTGGATTTGGATACAAGGAAGATCGAAGGTGTTTCACATAAGAGGGTGCGAGTTTTGTTTGAGACGGTCAAAATTGAATTCGGCTCTTTGACCCGTCTCACCCTGAGACTATCTCAATATCTCACACAAGTTTTTCTGTTTACATAATATGCAATTTTTAAGACTGTTGAAGGTCGGGATTCTAAGAATAAAATTTGTGGCCAATGAGGATAGAATAGAAATTTCAAAAAAAAATTATTAACTTCTTAACAAAATGTGGCGAATTTAGAAAGAAAAATAAGATAAAAAACCTAACCTTACCAAATCTCACTCAACCCTTTTGAGTTTTGATGATGACAAATTCAATTGAATGAGTACGACGTGATGCGCTCATGACAAAAGTCCCACACTTGGTGATCAAAGATTAGGTAGGATTTGTAAATCATTAATGCATACATCCTCTTTGGAATTAGTCCCACATCATATAAGGTCCATTTTATGTAAAATAATCTCTCAATTAAAGTTAGTAAAAAACTTATTAATACACGTCCCAATCTCAAACTTGTCAAAGGACAAAACTGACCTTGTGATTTATGGAATATGTCTGCTCCATATACAATGTTCCACCCTTCGAAAAATATCAGTTTAGTACATGAGACTTGTTTTCCAAATGTAACATTGGATCAAAATCAAGTGACCTGAAAAATGGCGTAAACCGCCAGAGTCGTACGTGTTATTTCATCAAAATATTAAAAATGTGGAAAATAATGCAAGCACGATTTCGGTGATCCACATCATTTTTCATGCTGTAGTATCTTGATCCCATGTTAGAATTGAAACTATACAGAAAGATCATGTAGGCCAGGTACTGAAATGATATTTTTCAAAGATGGGAAGTTTTTTAAAAAGTCGTTAAAAGTCAGGTTAGAACGATAAATTTATCCTATAAAAGTTCAAATATTAAACAAACCTTATAAAAAAAATTGATGAAAACCTATCGAACAAAAGTTCGTATGTGATAAAGCTATGGAAGTATGATCCTTGCACCAAATACAGTTTCAACTAATTTTAGTGATGGGAGTTTATTGTCACGGCATACATCCTACTCAACTCAAACTGGACTCACAATAAATCCTTAATTTTCAAGCAATAAATAAGGAAATCCTCTCAAGGCTCATCAAATCACTGTTCATGTAATCCATAAATAAAAAATAAATTGCCCTACCTGGATTATATTTATAACACAGTCATAATACAATATGCAATTCTTGATTAAGAGGTAGCCAGTGATCAGAAACATATTAATACTATATGTTTCTGTTTAAAAGTTTATTTCTCTATTTAACATTAACTGCACAAATGACCTAAGTATTGGGATGCATCACACACCACTGGAACAACTGCAAATATTGATATTTTAATACTATACATTATGATTCCAGGGGAGAATAAAATGCTGAGAGAATAAAATAAAATCTTGTGTGCATAAAGCCAAAAGGTTTTCAAATAACTATAAGGATTTAAAAGCTAATTGACTAATTAGCAATTAAAGCTTGAGGGAAAATTGTTTTCCTATTCTAGCGCCCTAGGTTACACTTGTTCTACTAATTCAAAACTAATCCAGCATGAACAAATACCTTCCAACAAGCGCCTTCTAGCGCACAAACCGCGCAACATTAGCAAGTACGGTCCTTAAACTTCGGATACCAGCACCAGTTGTCGAGCTAACCATCATCTGTAGTTAGACAAGCATATTGTAATTCTGATTCTTATTATAGAATAAAAGAATAAGTAATGAGGTCAACTATTGATGCCCATACCAAGGGTTGAACTGCAGATTTCTTTGCTTTGAGGTTCTGTAAGATCACAGATGTTGTTGCTCCAGTCAGAATAGTATATATGGAAATTATTTCTGTACAGAAACACATCTACAACACTTACCTCTTCAATTTGCATTGCTCGCCGCGCCACATCAATTGGGAAAACCAGATCAGTTTTTGTTAGAACAATTTGATACTTTGTTTCATACCTGCACGTTTAAGATGAAGAAGGGTTAGCAAGATTTTGTTAGTAGAATTAACAATAAACTAGCAAGAAATTAGTTTTCAGAATGATGCTCATCAAATCACTAAGAACAAATGTACAAGTTCTGTGCACTGAGAACCGACCAAACTGAACTTTAAATTACGCTTTAGGTTCGGTTCGGTTTGGAGAGAGAAGTTCAGTCAGATCGGTACTACCACTCACAAAAGTTTGGTTTTCGTTTTTTCAGTTTTGATTTGGTTTCTAATTCAACTGGCCAAATGCTCATCCCTAGTTGTCTTTCTTCAGTGAGATATAGAAGTCTCTAGTACAAGTAAGCATGGAAGAGAAGGCTTGCAAGAATAGATTATGGACAAAGTGGAGACACATGACAAACGAATGAACTACTATGAAAGAACTCTTCGTCTTTATATTTTTCAAACAATTCAAAAATGAATTAAAGATTATAACTCAAGCAAATCCAAACTCTCTGAAAGTCTAAAGTCCAATTTACATGAAAACTCAACGATTCCACCATAACCAAATTTCAAGTGTAGAATATGCTGCCAAAATTGATTTGCTTAAAGCCATTTAAAAAGGCTATTCAAGTTGAAGAAACAACATCATTCTTTAATCAGTTTGATACATAGTTAACTAAGTAACTGCAAAGTTTAGTAGTAATAAAAATTTTACGAATTTGGGTAGTAATGAAAGAGGTACATTGAGTATGAGAATATTCCAAGTAGGTGCAAGATAAGTAAAAACGAAAAAGTCATTTGTTGGAGCAGTGAAACCAAAAACATGGATATCATGCATATGATATGATTAATACCCAAGGCAAAATGTAAAGAGCAGAGGAACTTTGGAACATCTCCGCCATGTGATACAACCATTTACAAAAATATAAAATTCTGTACATCACACTGTAACTGAATAATTCACCTAGAAAAACAACAAAAACACACACAAAGAAGTTGGCTATGCAAATAATTTATGTACCTTTCCATCAGATCAATAAGTTCAAGATCCCTTGGCTTCATACCCCATTTTGTGTCTACAAGAAGGCATACTCGCTTTAGACCAACGCGTGTCATGACATATTCTTTTACCTACAAAGAATGCATGGCCGGGACATGAAAAATCAACAGTAAGAAACTGAATGTAACCTATATCTTGACGACATATAGCAAACAACGTAAAGACAGATTAACAGTGCATCAGAAAACTAACAAAAGCTTAATAACTAAAGTTGGAAATATTAGTTTTAAAAAAAAGTTCAAGTTTAAACCTTTTGATTGTATAAGAGGCATTCAAACAAGACATAAGTTAAATTTGATTCTGCCTAAGATGTACCATGTGAAATTATTGGATGGATGTAACTTGGTTTCCCACTTCAAGGTTTCTAGTCAAGTTTTTCATAGACCTAATGACCCACCACCACCAAAGAAAACATTATGCAAGGAAGGCATCCAAACATTCACAAAAACTGAAAATTTTAAAAATTGTTACTTTAGCCAAATTGGTTTCTTATACTGTAACAAAGGTGTAGTAAAGGACTTATGAATTAACAATTGTAAACAAGGGTGCTCATCTCCTTACAAAAGGCCAGAATTGAAGTGTGAGATTCTGTTTGCTTCTTGTGCTTGTTCTCAACCATCACATGCCTCGCATAATCTTAAGGACATAAGTCATCTCATAGTATGATTTTTGATCTAAGTTCACCAGTGACTGCTAGATCTAGTATCCTCTTCCTTCTATAGACAAAAGTGGCGGACCACCACCATCTTTAATCTTTAGTTCCCAAAAAATTTCCAGTTTATAATGATTTCCCTCTTTCATCTTTTTTCAACATACCTTGTCATGAAATGGAACAAATACCAGTTTTTGTTATCTAGAACTAGGAGTGACCGAGTGTCTGATTAATCACCAGCAAATTATGAGAATTCAAGAAAGTCTGAAGAAAAATTAGAAATAGAGAAAGGGAGCTATGGAACGGTCAAATTTGTAGGCTTGTTAGAAATTAGAATACTCACAAGTTCCTCCCAAGCTTCCTTCACCTCTTCTTTAGCATAAGCAAAACCATATCCAGGCAAATCCACCAAACTTAGTTTTGGTCCAAGCTTAAAAAAATTGATACTCTGCAAAAGGATGATAAGTTGTTAGTATGTGTGTCAAATATATTGTGAGTTTCAGATGTACCAACACATGCAGCACCTGTGTGAGGCCTGGCTTGTCTGACGTCCGTACAACACCCCATTGCCTGGTTAGTGCATTGAGCAATGATGACTTTCCCACATTTGACCGGCCTAACAGAATAATACATCCAGCCCAAAGTAAGTGCTAGTAACTTATTCTAGAATGAAGCTGAACTATCATCCCATAAAGTTCACAATATAAGTCCAAATTATCTTGCAAGAAAGACATCGAAGCAAGAGCCCTAAGATAAACTGAATCAGATATATATCTTTTATCAATACTTTGGTCTTCATGATTCAATTTCCTATACCATTATTGTTTGGACAGTATACAATACATAAAAAAAGCAGTCTTGAACTGGAAAAGAACAAAAAAAAAAAAATGGAGAACTTTGCTCAATGTTCACTCCATTTACATTGAAGGGAGATGAAGAATATTTATTATTCTTTACCTGCAAATGCAATCTCAGGAAGTTCAGGAGGGGGAAATGATGAGGAAATTTTTGCAGCAGCAAAGAATTCTAATTTATTCCTAAATGCCTGCAACACAATAAAAATAATAAGAGTAAGTAGCAAGAACAAGTAATTAGAGTTTCTTACAACCACGTCAATTAGCCTATTTAGTCTTGCTTCAGGTAATTTAAATGAGAAAAGGAGAAAACGACATGCAACAAAAAAGCATAATATTATATACATCTTAATTTGGCTAGCAATAGAATTCCCAATTTCATATCAAGCGGACGATAGTAGATATCAAGTGTAATAGGAAGAATTAGAGACAGGTGATACTCCAACAACCCACGTATTTTATGTGTAAGTTCAGTCAGCCTTAGAGTTAACTTCAAATAACAAATATGAAAATGACAAACATAATTCAAAATTGTAAGAGAGTAATTTCATACTGGTACTTCGATGCGTTCTCTTTCTGGAGTTGTTGAGAAGGGTATGTTGTCTAAAGGAGCAGAAAGCTCAATGTTGTAGCCGGCCCTCCTAAATTCAATTTCGCGTCTACGTCCTAATAACTGAATAAATATTTTCCAGAAAAGAAAAAAATAATCACACAGTTATCAGTTGAGAACAAAACTATATAGAGTAGTAATGCTTGCCAAGGACATATAGGTTAAATGGGTAATTACATTGTCGTCTACAAAGGAAAGGATGGAGGCGCTAGGGCATATGGCACGAAATTGTGCATTCTTTGACATTTCAACACCACTGCTTTCTGTCTTATCTATCTTCACCTCATTATTACCTGGATGTCATGCACAGAAATCAAATTTAAGTAAAAGAGCCAAAGAAAGATTCATCCCAAAAGTTCGTTCTGTTTTTTTTACCAGAATTTCAGTTTGGCGCGGTTCTATAAACTGAAAGAACTGTGATGGCCCCTAGTTCTGGTGATGAGTATATTAAATAAAGTGAAGCTAGTTGTTTTTTAATTGGTGTTACATATTATCAAAATTAGGTTTCCCTTGGGCCAAAAAACTCTAACCACAAGCTTGATCCTGAAGACAATAGGAGCTAAATGAATACCATATTCATCTTTAGGTTTTAGAGATAATTTTGCTTTGCCTCATGAAAATATACAATATTAAAAGCTCATGATAATGCAACACACAGTTTCCCTGGTATTCAAATCTAAGGTATCTTTCAAACAACTTCAAATAGAAATGCTAAATTCTAGATTGATACAGACATAAAGGCTAGCCATCAGAAAAAAAACCATACTGACCGTTATCAGATATGCTATCATCCAGTCTCTTGTTGGATGTATCATAAGGATCTATTCGGATACCTCGTTTTTTCTTCTTACGTGGCTCATCTGTTAAATCTGAAAGCAAGGTCTTTGTTCTCCGATCCTTTTTATAGAGAGGTTTTTCAACAGAACCAACTGCATTTTTAATCTGGTTCAACTCCTTTTGAGTGGCCGAAGGAGCTTTCCTCTTGCCATTTATCTTTGATATTCCATTCCCTAAGCCATTGTCTCTAACACGTTTCGGCTTATCAGCATCCCCAATCTTACCATTCCGAACTCTCTTATCAAGTGATTCACTTCTCCAAAATTTACCACTCTCTGTCACCAATTTGTTTCTGCTAGAATCCTTCAATTCATAATCCATTCTTCTTGACGGCTTCTTGCCGTCATCCGGATATGAGTTGAGCACATTTCTTTTAGATTGAGACCTAAACTTTTTATCATTACCATCAAATTTTCGTTGCCCAGTTATTCTAGGATCAGCACTGATTCTGTAACTCTTCCGAACTAACTTTCGATCAATTACCCCTTCATGCCCTTCACCCCCACTCTTCGTTTTCCAATCCCGTTTCCCCCTGCCGCGCATATCACTCGATTTTCCATTCACATTAGGATACGGAACAGCATCACCACCATTTCCTCTGCTTTGCACCTTTCTACTCCCTTTCTTCTTATCCTCTCCTGTTCTAACACCAACACTTGACCCTTTCGACTCCTCCGTTGCAACTCTTACTTTCCTCTGAGTTTTACCAACATCACCATCCTTAGACCGTGGGGTTCTAACACCATCTCCCGACCCTTTGAAGCTCCCTAACGCAACCCTCGGTTTTCTACTAACTTTAACAGAACCACCATTACTTGAACTCCTTCTCACAGGCATTGTTTACAGGATACTAAACACACAAATAAACGACAAATCAAATATACCGAAATAGCAGAAACGAACACTACATACAACCCGTCATCCTAGAGCAGCTAAAAAAAAATCAGAGCATAAGGCATGATTAAAAAACTCTAAAGGCTTAAGTAAACACTAACAGTATATCATGCGAGCTAATTCTTCAGTATTTACACACGCTTATACGAAAATGTTTAGGGGAAACAATAAGAGAGCTTTTCATGAAAAATGTAGCAGGAATAACCCGAGAGAAATAGAGGAAGGCAGAGAGAGAGAGAGAGAGAGAGAGAGAGAGAGAGAGAAATCTAAGTAGAGTACCTGAATCCGAATGAGCCAATTCCAGTCGAAAGTTAGAAGTTGGAATAACGCACATTAGGTGTTTGATGAATTGCTTGAGCGAGCTGAAAATATGAAACGAATCGGATGGTTCGAACCCGGGTCGGACTTCTTTATATTGTCTCAATCCTCACGGCCCATTCCTTTTTCAAACGTAAATTATTTCTTTTATATAGTTTTTGGTAAGTCTTAATGCTCATACCTATCCATTATGAAGATAGTGTGTACCACACATACCCAGTTTTGGTGGCATGTATAAGTCATAACCACTGACAACTTTTTGAGATTCTTTTTGTACTTTTCGGCTGTTTTAAAATAGCTTAATTGTCAAATTCATGCATTAATTTCCGTGTCCGATCATTATTCAAATAATTATTGACTTGCTTTATGAATGAGGACAAAAATGATTCCCAATGTACAATGCACAGATTCAGCGTTCTGAAAATTTTCATGCATCATCACGTCAAGACTTTAATATAAAGCTTGTCATGCATGCCAATGTACGAAATTAAATAGTGTCAATGCACGCGTAAAATCTTATCGGTACGTCTATTTAGTTTCATTGATTCTTCTGTCTATATATATATATATATCACACATAGAAGCACATGAAATTACACTTCAGAAAAAATGAAAGAGATAGAATGACAATACCACAAAAACAAGTAAATATCACTCACATTTGCTAGAGAAATCACATAGCAGACGACATTTATTTTTCAAAATTATTATAGGTAAGTTTAATTTTATTTTTAATGATAGTATCGAAGAGAAATATATTGTACAGATCGTATTTTTATTGTACCGACCGTACACATCACCTATCGGTACAACTAAAATATCGATCGGTACAATGTTTTTTTTTTCTCCACACACTATTTCATTCAACTCTCTTTCATTCTATGCTCTTTTTTTTTAACCATCTCATCGTTGTTTTGTAGAACGAAGTCACACACGTACCGGCATTTTCACTTGGGGTTAATTGAGATATAGAAGGAATTTTCATTCGGAGATTGAATAGGTCAGTTGAAATAAAATTTTAAATGAGTACCGGCACGAGAAAAAATTGTACCGATCGGTAATATATTTGTACCGATCGGTACTGACAAATTTTCTCAAATACTCTATCGGTACAATATTTTTACCGAGCGGTACAATTTATTTTTTAATAATCTTATTTTTTCTAATAATATTGTATTTGTGCAGATGGAGTGTAGGAGATTCATTGTTAAATACAACGGGACATGGGAAGATTGTGTGTATAATGGTGGGGAAGAACGAACTTTCTACCTTCCGGTGGATACGATAAGTTTCTCTAGCATTAAGGAATATATTGATTTCATAATGATGTCGAAATCGTTAAGCATTAAGGAATATATTGATTTCATAATGATGTCGAAATCGTTAAGTCTTGAGTATGAAATATTCTATTTATTGACTTTTAGAACTGGCCGAAGTGTTAAACATAGTTTGAGTAATGATGAACAACTTCGTCGATTGTATGTTACCGAGCCTGAGCCTACATTGTACGTCGTGCAGATGCTGTGTACAGGCCGTCATTTGATTTGAATGAATCTTCATTGTATGTCTATGACGATCAAATCCCTCAGTACTCGCAGTACGTCGAGTCGCTCGCACATTTGGCTTCATCTGATTGGCTTGGTGATACTCAATGGGGTGCTAGTGGTGATACTCAATGGGGTGCTAGTAGTGGCGCGAACATTCCTATGCGGGGAAGAACGGCAGTCGCAGGTACCCGAGGAGGCTGAATTTACCGCCGATTCCGACGAAGATGATGAGGAGGAATCAGAGTCTGATGAGGAGGACGAACTGTTAGAGTCTATGCATTTGACCCTTGGTACATTTGCAGACTTCGTTACGTAGGTGCATACTCAAGGCGGCGTGAACAAGCTCTTGTCAATGCTGATGCAGAGTAGTCGTATGCCCCTTGTTGAAGACACAGACTGCGCCACTGAAGCGGAGGCACTGCAGAATTGGTTAGTTCCAATGATTCCACTAGCTGCTACTGCTTCGCTCGTTGTTGGTGATCTAGACAGGCTGCCAGACGGTCCATTGAATAAGGGCGAGATATTTTACAGCAAAGACGATTTGAAAGTTGTTGTTGGATTGTGGCACATGGAACAACGAGCTGAGTTTAGTGTTCCACATTCAGATACTGAACGGGTTCACTTCAAATGCAAGTACGGAAGTAACTGTTCTTTTCATTTGCGTGCTCGAAAACAGGGCGACTATTGGTATATTCACAAGTTCATTGGGAGACATACATGCAATCTTAATATGGACCGTTCAGCTGTCAGGAAGGTCAGTGTTAAGGTTATTGCAGCTCATTTTGCGGGTAGAATGATCAATGAAGGTGAAATCACTAAACCGAAGTCAATTCGGGCATATTTGCGTCGAGAATATGGCTGCGATGCAAGTTACAGTGTATGTCTGCAAGCACGGAATCAAGCCCTCGAGATGATATATGGTGGATATACAGACTCGTGGAAGATGCTTCCCGGCTATCTCCACATGTTGCAGAGAGAAAATCCGGGGTCGACAATTGACTACAGTGTTAGCCCGAATGATGATCGGTTCGAACAAGCTTTTGCGGCGTTGTCATCTTGTATCGTGGCATTTCAGTGGTGTCTTCGACCGGTGATTGTGGTGGATGGAACACACTTGAAGGGAAAAAATAATGGCATATTATTCGTTGCGGTCACAAAGGATGGATACGAGCAACTGCTACCACTGGCATGGGGGATCGGTCCAATTGAAAATGATGTCTCGTGGACATGGTTTCTCACTCGTTTGAAGGAGACATACGGTTGTCATTCGGATATGGTCATCATCTCAGACGCCCACTTAAGTATCGCGAATGCAGTTGGGGCAGTCTATCCTGGCTAGAGCTGGCAAATTACTTGGGAAAAATCGGGCCGGGCCTGAAATTGGGCAGCCCAGCCCGGCCCGAAATATAAATTATAGTGCATTTTTTGCCGGGCCGGCCCGAAAATTCACCGGCCCCGGAAATGAATAGCCCAGCCCGGCCCGAAATCGGGCTGGGCCTAAATTGACAGCCCTAATCCTGGCGTAGCACACAGTCTTGCTACTATCACATCCTCAAGAGCATGGTTAGTTTTGGAAAACCTATCACCAAGTTGTTTCAAAAAGCAGCATATGCATATAAAAAGTCGGCTTATGAGAAAGCAATGAATAACATTCTTGCTAGGAAGCCCGAAGCGTATAATAAGCTCATGAACATTGGTCCAGAGAAGTGGGCTCGATCAATGTGCCATGTTCGACGATATAGTTCCCTGACATCCAATGCTGCAGAACAATTCAATAATGTATTGGTGTTTGCTAAACGCTTACCAATTTGCTCATGCTTGGAGACAATTAGACTCACCGTCGAAAAATGGTTTGATGAAAGACGTCAATTGTATTCATCGTCTACTGATTTCCTCACGAAGGAGGCAAAGCGAAAACTCCGTACAGAGATGGAACTCTCAAGATCTTATACTGCCACGCCCGTCAGAGACTTGATCTTCAAAGTGAATGACGGAAAACAGAATCTAAATGTCGATCTGCGTGTGAGGACTTGCCCGTGTCGTGTGTTTGATTTTGATTTGATACCGTGTTCTCATGCTGCTGCAGTCATTCAGTAAGAAAACCTCAAGTTTTTATATTTAATTTTATATTTATTTCTGTTGCACTTAATCTAATGATTATATGTTATATGTATGATAGGCGAAATGGGCAGCATGTATACAACTATGTGGACGATTAATACAAGAGATCTACACTTTTACAAATTTACTCCCAACAGGTGAATCAGGTCCCTCTCCAGACTGAGTGGTCTTTACCTACACATGTTGCGGCAATAATTGTTTTGCCACCACTGCCCGTCAGTCAGGCGGGGCGGCCGAGAAACTCTCGTCGTCGATCTGCAGTTGAGAATTTGTCCTCCAGCAGACGTCCAGTCACCGTAGATGAACCTTCCAGTAGCCGTCAACGGGCACCGAAAAAATGCAGAATATGTCACGAGACTAGCCACACAATAAGAACATGCCCGCTCAGGGATCAGTAGGAGTAATTTATTATTAAATTAATGTTAATTTAATGTTAATATGTATTCTGACCATTTAAATGTTATTATTAATTTAATGTGTAAATGTTATTATTAATTTAATGTTATCATTTTAATGTTTATCCTAAGCAATTAAATGACACATGCAATTAGAATAAGAAATGATTAACACTTATGGCACAAAGCAATAATGTTTGTCAAACATAATCGACATGGCTTTGCAAAGCCAATAAGAAAATATCATGAGCTATTTTACGTCTATACAAAGCCACACTTCCCTCTTTGTTGCCCCATGCAATGGAGGGCCGAGCACTGATCATGCGCTTTATACTCATCAGCGCAAAAGGACCACAACTGTGACTGTCCCACTGGATGTGCTACCTAACGAGCTCCCGTGCTGTAGGCTTAGTCAAAAAGACCATCCTCAATCCTTCCGACGTGTGTGGTGCCTGTGCAGTGTTAGGTCTATGGTATCCCAATACTTTCATTCATTGAGCACAGTTGAGAATTTTTGCTGTAACGGCTTCAGCTGCCTCTTACGCGCCTCCTAAACTCCTGCCTTGTGCAGCAAAGAGTCGTGCACCTCAGCCGTCCATAACCTTGGCAGTATACGGACGACATAGAAATGCTTGCCGGATAGCACTGGAACGATGATTTGCATAAAAATCACGTAGATGTGAGTCATATGTCATTAAAAAAGTTATAATTAATATAAGATGTAAGTTACCTGCTCAGCTTGCCTCCAAGATGTAATATCTGCATTGACATCGAAATTAGTTCGTAGCGACGCCGTCAATTTTTTGCTACTCTTGATCTTTTTGAAGTAGAACTCGACGTCCCTCTGTGTGAATAAAAAGCACGAAATTCACAAAATGAACATATGAAATCCGTGAACCAATTAAAACATAATGAATTAGTTACTCACAAAGAATTCGGCATAACAGATGATTGTGTTCGTAGCATTTCGATCGGGAAGGACATGGTTCCTTTCTTCCAGACGTCCGCGCAAAACGTCAATGTACCTCTCGAACACCTGCACACAAAATAAATTGGACAATTAGAAGAAGAAATAAGTATAAAAATGAGAGTATATTTAAGAATATATTTGATAGATTATTTACAAAATAATCAAGGTCAATCTCTGTGTTCTCAATTGTGCGGAAGTACGGAGGAAAGACGGCGGAGCCACCGATGATTACGCAAGCATCATCTACTGACATAAAGGCTGCATAGCGACGCCATTTCTCCTCCTCGGCGTAATCGGCAGGAGGCAACGAACCAATTGACTGTGGAATTTTTTCTTGTGGCTCAACTTGTATAGCCGATTGTTGTCTTTCCTGCTGCTCTGCTCGGTTGTCATTTAAATATTCAAGAATCTGCCTCGAGTATAAGTTGTACAGCTCAGGATTGTGCAAAATGGAGCCGTAGTCAGGAGGGACAATAGTAATGGGCTGAGCAACAATATACTACACACAGATAAATTAATTAAAGTCAATTAAATTTAAACTTTTAAAAAAATAATAAATTACTAACTTATTATTTACCTGAGGTGGCTGACGATATATCTTGGGATTTGGCACAGAATGCCGAGGAGGGTCGTATGCATGCTCAGGACCGCCCATGCTCATCCACTCGGGTGTAACAAAAGCGGGAGTGGAATGGCGTGCTGGGATGAACTCAGGATCGGCGCATGTACCTCCAGTCTCCCATCTTGGACTGACGTGTGGGGAATGCACGGGTGGTGGTGTGTCACGACGCGGTGGTGGAGGTGTATCTCGATGCGGTGGTGGAGGTGTATCTCGACGCGGTGTGGAACGGCGGGAACTCTTACTAAAAAGGTCTGTGAAGAAGGCCTTGATCTCCGGAAAAAATACATTTCTCCATTGTGAAGTTATCTCTCTCTTCACAGTTGCTGCAGTCATCTCCTGCAGCTCCTTCATAAACCGCCTATCACGAGATCGTCCACTAGTGTCGGCGCCGCTGCTCGATGACGATGATGGAATGTTTCTCCGAGCACGCTTTCCCTTGCTTTTGGAAGTATCTTTCGATGGGGCCCGGTCTCTCAAGTCGTACGTGTCACGATCGGTGCATGGCTCTGACTCGTGGGGGAGACTGCTAGGCCTCTGAACTGGAGGACGACGTGCAACTGGTATTCCTTCTTTTATTGGGTTGATAGGCCTCACGTAATGCACTCCGAGCACGTCGTCCATCAGTAGGGACCTCCAGTAATGTGTCTCCTTCTCTGCTGCCTCTGGCTCAATGGAATCGAAACAGACGACTCCTGCACGAAACTGATCATCAAGATCCATCTGCAATGCTGCTGCCATTACCCATCTCAAACAACAAGGAATGACAGTGTCTGATACGGGAGTAGAAACCAAACGAGCTAAACCAGGAATAACCTCG
Organism: Agastache rugosa; assembly: GCA_031470985.1. Taxonomy (NCBI): domain Eukaryota; kingdom Viridiplantae; phylum Streptophyta; class Magnoliopsida; order Lamiales; family Lamiaceae; genus Agastache; species Agastache rugosa. Next base: position 18,563,260 of record CM062609.1, read on the forward strand.
AACATCCAACACTGCAGTACTCACACAGGGCCGTAATAATGGTACTTGGGCATCATTTTCGACCCCTTCGTTTCCAGATTCTTGGTGTAGTTCCTCAAGTTTTGAAATGTATACCCGCCCTACGGGAATCTGTTCCACGCGTCGAGATCATCCACCAATACCCAAAGCCAGGGCACCACATTTCTCCGATCATCCCCACTTATCCCGAAATAATAAGTGATGATAACATTTGTTGCCCGAAGGTGGAGCTCGCCTTCAGGATCAACTATCCCATACCCTGTAACAAACCGGTCCCGCAGTTTTTTGGCAGTTATTGGCTTCCCGTCACAAAATCTCTGATAAGCCTCCACATTATCCTGTGTGTGATCCGCATGTGGATCAAATGAAGCAGCTCCAAAACACAATCCCGAAATTAGGGCGTACTCCTGAGCCGAGAATCGGATATTTTTGTCGCCGATACGATACCATGTATCGTACGGCAATTCACCGTACACCTCTACCTCTCTTGATACGAGCATGTGTAGCGCTTTGCCGCACGCTTTGCCCAATGGCCATCTCATAAGATGCCCGAAACAACCGGCCATGAATCTATCCAACAGTGCTCGACCCCCAACAGCAACAAGTCTCTGCCTAATATCTGTTATAATCGAAACTTTGTAGTATGTGTTAATCCTCGGAGAACAGTGTTGAGCATCTTCTCGGATCGAGATCCAACCATACTGAAACAAATACAATACGATTCAAAAATAAGAACACAAACACACTGTAGAAAAAAAACAATTGTACCGACCGGGAAAAAATTTATACCGCTCGCAGTAAAATCAACACATAATTTTATTGCGAGATGTACAGAAGTTTTCCCGATCGGTACCATTTTTTCAAAATTATCACACATTTACGTAATATATGTCAATTGATCATGATTTTTAAATTTATAAATGAGTTATAAATAAGTGAAAACGTAACACGAAATGATCTTATTTGTTAAATTAACTATTAAGCGTGCAAAAAAAAATATAATAAACATAACAAAACATCCAGAATAAGAACAGAAACGCACTGTATTAAAAAAACATTGTACCGATGAGAATAAAACATGTACCGATAGGGTGTATATTATTATCTATCGGTACAATATTCTACATGGTCGGTACAAAATTTATGAAACATATAAGGCATCGTCGTAATTATCCTAATTAGCACGAAAATTAACATAATTAGCACATAAGCATAACCACCGAAAATGTCCTAATTAGCACGAAATTTAAATAATTACCACGAATTAACATAATTAGCACGAAATTAGCCTAATTAACCATCATATTTTTAACAAAATATCAATAACATGTTCTGAAAACTGTACCGGTAGTCTGAAAAATCTGTACCGACCGGTTCAAAAATGGTACCGACCGGTTCATAACCTATCGGTACAATATCATACCGGTCGGTACAGTTTTTTCAGTCGTCCCTCTTCACATCGGTACGAAGAACTAACCTCTTCCAGACGTCGTTGATTTTCACGTTGCCGTTCATCCTCAGATTGATGTCTTGAACTTGATGACGCCATGAATTTGGATGAGAGAAGAATGATATGGGGTCTTTTGATGAGAGAAGAATGATATGGAGGTTGTGGGAAATTTTTTGCTGCATTTGAAATTATTGCATCGGTATGAATTGTGTACCGCTAGGTTTTATTTATTGTTAAAGAAGCATAGAGTGTACCGCTAGGTTAGGATTAGGTTTTGTCTTCTTTTGTTTGTTTTAGAATTTGAGTCAAAGTAAAAAATAAAAATTCCTTCGCATAGAGTGTACCGCATGTGAGAGTCAAAAAGATTAAATCCCAAACTTCAAGGGAGTCAAATCACCACAAATATATATTTTTTTTCTTTTTTTTATCTCTGAAAAGTGCAAAAAAAAACCATAAAGTTGTCAGTGGATATAGCTTATACATGCCACAAAAACTGGGTATGGGTGGTACACACTATCTTCATACTGGATAGTTTTATTTTCCTCTCTTTTGATAAATTATTTGTTGTCTTTGAAAAGTTTGAATTATACTAACCCTCCGTTCCATATAAAATTATTCCATATTGGTTGGGCACAGTTTATTATGATTGCATGGGTTAAATTACTAAAGTTGAAATGAAATTCTTTTTTGTGGACGGAGAAAATATATGATAAACTTAATAATATTACTTTAAAATTATAAAATATTACTAATGTAATATAATTATAACTCTTTTGAAAATCAAATTATTTCATCCGTAATAACCTTAATTGTTAGATCTCTTTAAATTGAAGTTTTTTTCAAACGGGATACTAATGGTATTAAGATAAGGTGTTGTCCTACCATCATCCATGGAATCGATATTAATGGTATTAAGATAAGGTGTTTTCGTACCATCATTCATAGAATGTATTAAGATAAGGTTTTTTCCTACCATCATACCATCATTCATAGAATGTATTAAGATAAGGTGTTTTCCTACCATCATTCATGAAATTTCTACGGATTTTGAGTTAGAAAAGTTTTTTAATTCATTTAAATAGTTTCTTTTGTTTTTATATATTTTTGAAAGTGTTCATAACAAATACTACTAAGAAATTCCCTATTTAAACACACATGCAAATATGCAATGCAACCGTGTATAAGCCCTCCCGGTAAATTCGATTCTACAAAATAAATTATGTAAATTCTGTCTTAACATCAAAAATCTTCCAATCAAACAACATGCATGACCCTGTTTCATCAAATTATCATTCCTCCAACAATTACCACAACACCAGCTTGCAACCGGCTTACGAGGTGCGCTATATTTCAAAAAACTAAATATTTTTATTTACAAAGGCAAAGCATTCGTTTATGATCAAATTAAATGTCTTATATGCCCATAAGTGAATTGAAGACTTGTTTGGAATTTCTACCATGTTCGCAATGATACTATGTTTACGTGGCCACACAATTTATTTATGAGCTCATGTAAAATTTTGTACAAATTTACCAATATTCTCGACGAAAGGAATGTATATGTATATTGCCCACTGAGTGTCTTTGGCATATTTGTCGACGAGGGAGAGGGAGAGGAAGAGGTATGGTATGGTAATTACATAAACAGAACAATTCACATGGCAGTAAAAAACAAACTCATAAAAATACAACAATTTCTTATGTTAATACTAATTTCTTTAAATCAGGGAAAGACAATATGCAAAGTTACTATGCACGAATGTGCTCAATTTCGAGCTCAACGTGGCCATATCAATAGGCAAAATGACTACCTTATATAAAAATATAGTATATTATATTGAGAATGTAAAATATTACAACCAGATAGAAATATACATTTTTTTTTGTTGGTTCACTGGTTGAGGTTCAACTAGATACCAAATTCACCTTAATTTCTATAAAGACGCATCTCGACTCGACAGCTGATGGTTGGAAATCGGGACTACGGTGGTCCGGTGGCGATCGGCGGTGGACGCGACTACTGTAAATGAACGCGATTTAGCTGCTGTAACTGTAACAGTAGTAATTTATACATACAACAGGGGAATCGTTTTCACCCTTTCCTATTTTTATTTACACTTCCAAATTTCCTAACAGCCGGCCACCGCCACCGCCACATTTGCCTGCTGCTGCTGCTGTAGAAGCAGCGGCCTAATTTTGTCCTTCCACAAATCACTGCACACTGCAGCACTCGTCTTCACCTCCACAACCGCATATCTCTCAGTCAACCGGTACACCTCCACTCCCACTAGGAAATTACCGTTCTGCCCCTCTATTTCCACGCCCCACTCCTCCTTCTGCCTCAGCTTCACCCGCCCCTCCTCCGCCTTCGCCGCCTCCACCACCCTCTCCATCACCTTCTCCGGCGCCTCCTCCACCGTCAGCCGCTCCACGTCTTCGAACGATTTATGCTTCTCCTGGAACATCCCCGACAGATCCAGCCCCGACGAGAAAGAGATGATGTCGAAAGCGTTCAGATCCACCGGCTTCTTATCCTCCTCCGCCGCGAAGAAACAATCGCTTTCCTGAAACTTGACGGCGCTCTTGTACCCCTTCCTGAACCACGGATCGCGCTTGATTTCGTCCATGGTGATTCTCGTGTTCGGATTCGTGTCGAGGAGGCGCGACAGCAGCCGCTTCAGCCCCGGCGACATCCACTTAGGGCACCGGAACTCGCCTTTGTAGATCTTCCGGTACATATTCATCAGATTCGGATCGTTGAACGGCAGATACCCCGCCGCGAGCACGAACAGTATGACGCCGCACGACCAAACGTCGATCTTTGCTCCGTTGTAGCCTCGCTTCGCCAGGATCTCCGGCGCGACGTAGGCCGGCGTGCCGCACAGCGTGTGCAGCAGTCCGTCCGAATGGACCTGATCCGTGAGCGCGCTGAGTCCGAAATCGGAGACCTTCAGATTCTCGTTCTCGTCCAGCAGCAAATTCTCCGGCTTCAGATCGCGGTGGTAGATCCCGCGGGAGTGGCAGTAGCTGACGACGGCGATGAGCTGCTGGAAGTACTTCCGGCTGAGAGCTTCGGTGAAGCGGCCTTTTGCTACCTTGGCGAAGAGCTCGCCGCCCTTGACGTACTCGAGAACGATGTAGATGACGTTTCGGGTGGCGAGAACCTCGTAAAGCTTAACGGTGTGGGGGTGGCGGAGCTTGCTCATGATGGAGATCTCGCGCTTGATGTTGGCCATGAGATTGGCGTCGTTTTTTAGCCTGCTTTTGTGGATGACTTTGATGGCGACATCCAGGCCGGTGGCGACTTCCTTGGCCAGGTAGACTTTGGCGAAGGCGCCGCAGCCGAGGAGGCGGCCGAGCTCGTACTTGTGGAACAATGCGCTTTCCGATGACAGAGCCATGGCCGTCATGGGAAAGGCGGCACGTGCGCGCCGGAGGACTCTTGGATTATCCGATGGCAATTAATTAATCCAGTCCGTCGGAGGAAAATTAAAGGAGATAATTTTGTAATTTTATTTTATTTGAAATGTTGGGGGAGAAATATTTTGCCGGGAATGAACGAATATAGGTTGAAAAGAGGATGGTTGTACGTCTGTGTGGGCTTGTAGTTGTAGGTTATGGGTTGGCTGTGTTTATGTGTGGTTATTTAGAGAGAGAGTGAGGGGAGGACGAGATTGGAGGTTTTGAGTTGTTCCCGGGAATTTTTGCGGTTGGGAGGCCTTCTAGTAATTTTATGTTCTCTTTCAAATTTTGTTAATATTTTTTTCTTTTTTGAGATAAATTTTTTGTTAATTACTTGACATTGATGTAACCATAAATATTAAACTGGTATATGAATTATTAATTTTTTCGATAATATTTTTTTTGGAAATATTTTTTCGATAATATTGAAAGTCTCTATCTGAAGTGGGATTGTACGGGCAAATTTGGAGGATGAAATTTTGCCTCATCCATTCACCGAGGCATCAGATAGTACGATTGGATAGTGCACGCTTTAAAGTCTCACTCACCTCATTTAATTTTTAAAGAGAAAAGGTGTAAATACACCCTCGTTGGCAGCGCTTGACAAATATTCTCTTAAACTTTGTTTAGGCGCAAATTCACCATTTTCTAAAGTTTTCAGGTGCAATTAACCCCTTGCCGTGACAGAAACGACACTTCCGTTAGCAAAAAAAAATATTTGTGATTTATTTTTATTCTTGTGGGACCCTCACAATTTCCAACGGTTATATACTACATAATTGGTGCTAAAACCTCAAATTATGAAATAAATTATTTCGAACCCTAGCTCACAACTATCAAAATTCAGGTGAGATCCTCCGATAATTTGCACGAAAAGGGATGACAAACCACTTGAAGAACATGAGATCATCAATGTCAACAACAAATAGTTGGATTGGATTGCAAATTATTGGAGAACTTCGTCTGAGTTTTGATAGTTGTGAGCTAGGGTTCAAAACAAATTTTTTCCTAATTTGAGCTTTTAGCACCAATTAATTCTTGAAAATTGTAAGGATCCCACAAGAATAAAAATGAATCAAAAATATATTTTTTACAACGGAAGTGTTGTTTCTGTCACGGCGAGGAGGTAATTGCACCCGAAAACTCTAGGGAAGGGTGAATTTACACCTAAACAAAGTTCAGGGGGGTATTTGCCTAGCGCTGCCAATATGAGGGGGGTATTTGCACATTTTCCCATTTTTAAATCCGTTGTTGAATCGATACCAAAATTTACCCTCTAAGCCAATACATACATTTTACCTAAATCATCAACAAACATACATGTTATACATTCATATATAATGTAGCATCGACTAAAAACAGATTTTGTAAAATTAAAATTCAAATCGATATAAACAAATTTCTGTATCTCAAAAAAAATTATATATATCAACACATTTCTAACAAACGGTTGCAATATTGGCCTAACACCCTCTGGCCTCTGTTATACTGGCTTTACTAATTATTTTACAAGAATATATAGCTAGCAGCGTTAAAATAATTAAGTACATAATACCATACGAGATCATATCTCAGTAAATTAAGATAGTAAAAATAACTAGATCAGTGTTTAATGGCAAATTAACCAAGGTCGTAGCTAGGGCATGTAAAATTTATTCCCACATTTACATCTCCAAGCCTCCGGGTAGTATTCCATTGTCACCCGTGTCCCCGGCGGCACCGGCACGTGCACCGGCTTGCACGGCGTGCATCCGCCGCATTTCAATGTGCAACGCGGCGGCGACGATCCCGGTCCTCCTAGTAGTAGCCTTCTCGCCCCTCTACTGCTGTCTCTCTCTCCTCCACCTATCTCCAAAATATTGTTTTTCTCTATATTCTGCATCAAATGATTTATTATCTATATATAGTTGAGATGCTCAATGCATGATAAAGTAGGAAGGAAAAAAAAACAGATATCACAACTACAAAAAAATAATAATAATGAATAATAATAATAATAATAATAACAATAATAATAATAATAATAATAATAAACAATTGCTACCTCAAATGACTCTAATTAATACTGTGGCTTTGTATTTTCAATTTGTATTTGATTTCATATGAAATCCTTAATCCTCAATCTACGTCTCAATTCGTGTCTGAAATTTTAAGTAAAACAAAAAATAAGTCTAATAGAATTAGAAATGTATAAACACTAGTTTTTAAATTAAATGCCGGTAGTAAATCAAGGGAACTTCATTTAACTTGATCTAGTCTATACTTGCATAGTGATCAAAGTGATGAATTGTATTCTCTCTCGGGGAGAGAGAGAGAGAGAGTACTACCCACATACCTAGTCCAAATTAAATTTATAGAACAAATGGTGCATTTAGGGGTCAGGGTGTCGAAGTATCGTGCGGCTTCGATCTGAGCCCACTAGACCAAAGGAAAATTTTGGGTCGTACAGCCCACTCCAAAAACTTAATGGGCCTAAAAAATATGAACTAGCCCAAAAATAAGAATATAGCATATATAGATTGACCGGGCCTGACTTGTCCAAGCACACGAGCCAAATGGACAATCCACCCCGCCCGACCAGAAATTTCGGCAGTAAAAAAAATAAATAATATGGCCCGACCCGACCAAAAATCCGTCGAACTGGACCGGCATTACATATGTAAACAAACCAAAACATGATGATGCCAACATCTTTTGGATCTATCCACAATTGCCTATATTATTTGTATATTTGTTGACACGAATAGGCAAGATCATTTATGATTTCGTCAACACATGCAATGCTTCAGATATCAATATATCATGCTGCTGTCTTTATGCATTTGCCGACTATAGTATAGCATGGAGTGAGCCGAAATCAATGAAGTCAAAAATCCAAACACTAAAATGGAATAAAAGTTCAAAAAACATAAAATAAAGAATTGTACTAGCTAGTAGGTTACAAAATCAAGGGGGGAAAAAGTAGATAGTTTTGTATAGTGAATATATGAGCAGGAGCTAACGTGCGCAGCGGGGCCAGGGGTTCACGGGGATGGAGCAAAAACATGCCCGCCCGCTGCGCTGCGCTATCTAAAATTTAACAATGACGACAAACGTGCACCCCCCCTGTTCCCGCTAGCAAAAGAAAGTCAAGTTGGCTAAGTGGCGCCTTCTAGAGCATGGGGCCCCTATAATCAATGGGCCCACTCTCACCGGGCCGAAGGCCCAAATCAGAAGATTGGTTGTGTGGCGGAAAAACCAAAATAATGGAGAATCTCTACACTCTAGTTGGAAAAACCCATGACTTTTAATTATTAAAAAAAGAAAAACATTTCTCTCTTACAAATTTGTTAAAATTAAGGTTGAAATCTTTGGGATGTTACTTTCCTAGGAGAAGTTTAATATCAAGCTTATTATACCTAGGCTTGTCAAGTCATATAGTTTAAATAAATAGTAACATATGTGAATGAGATTTGACTAGATGATATATATACGAATTCAAATATAAAATGCTAATGTAATTTCAGTCGTTTATCATTAAAAATTATTGATTACTATGAAGTTGGCAGTGATGGACCTCCACCATATACTTGTCTGTTATGATAATTTAAATACTAAATTAAAGATCAAAATTGGGCCCAAATTTCAAATAATTGAGGAGCATTGTAGCAATTCACAGAGAGTGTCGGACTCAAGATATGAATTAACAAAATATGTGGAGATTAATTAAAATGATTTTACAATTAGCCTCGTTTATAAATCATAGAGAGAGATTTCTATATCAAACTATTACATATACGCATATATATATATATATATATATATATATATTTATGGGCATGGGATTTGCTTACCTTGAAATAATTATGAGCTTTAAGATTGTTTTCTGCATATGAAAAGGAATTTTAATTAGGTTGTCGCCAATGTATTACTACTATATTAGATCTCATCTCACAATTTGTATATATATATATATATATAGAATTAAATACACACACAGACGCACATAAAATTAAGAGAATGGAAATGAAATTGTTGAACTGAAGTGACCTGAGCGAGGGGGATTATTTGAAGTGTAGATTTGATGGAGGCATAAACAGCAACAGCAGCAGCAGCAGCAAAAGAAGCAGAAAAGAGCGGAAGGAGGGAGAAGTGTTTTGGTTTTGCAGTAGTAATTCATAGTGACTACTGAACCAGTATTAGTGGAAAATTAACTTAAAGCTCATAGGCACAACTTTCTCATCTCATCTCTGCCGCCCCATGCAACTATCTTCAATTCAACCTCTCTCTCTCTCTCTCTCTCTCTTCTCTCTCACAGTGGGAGGTAGAAATATATATATATGTGTTAATTAGGAAATCATGTGTGTTGCAGATTAATAGGTTTGTGAAAATGGGGGGAGGTGGAAATTATATATTGATGTAATTAAAATAAAGGAAGGGGCAGATGGGGATGGGAAAAGTATGGTATGGTCAATTCCTAAGCATTGCCATGTTTGGGGTGAGAGAGATTTCATTTGATGTGGCAGGCTGCAGCCACCCCCCTTTTAGTTTTATGTTGCCTCCCCCTACCTCTATGTATCTATGTATTTCTACAATTATATTCCCAAACTCCCAAAATACTACTCACTTCGTCCCATTATTCTTGTCTTGTATTTTTTTTTTGGGTTGTTCCGTTATTTTTGTCCTGTAACCATAAAAAGAAATATGCTTCTCCCACAAAAAATTATGGGCTCCACCACTTTCTATCATTTTACCCTTTAAACACCCTTCTCCTTAATACCCGTGCAAAAAAAAATGAGACAAAAATAATGGAACGGAGGTAGTATATCAATTCACCCCACCACCAACTCCCACCTCCCCTTCTGCACAATACACCCACCTGCTCACTCTCTCTCTCTCATGATTTGTATAATATACACGTATATATCTGTTATAAGTGAAGTTATTACTGTTCCACTTCACTTACTTCCTTTTTACCTCCTTTTTTTTATTTTAATAAAAATATATGTATGTATATTCTTAGTTGTCCAGAATTAGTCATTGAAATGACAATTCTTTCTTGATCGCATGCCTTTTAAGAAAATCTGACTATCCGAATATATGGTTATATTTAGAGGTGTTATACCAAACATATATAGTCACGATTTCGAGCATAAACATACAAATTCTAGCCATATTTCGTGTAGAGTATCATAAATATTCTTATTTACTTACTTTCATTTATTAAACGATATTAAACCGATCGTGTATAATTTTCCAAAATGCACGATCCTGACATTTACACGATCAACTAATCGTGTAATTTATGTTTAAATTTGATAAAAAATACACGATTACACATATATATAATTGATCATGTAATCCACAATTATTTGTATGTTTAGAAAAGAGTCGCTATATTTTAATCTTTTACACATGAAGTGACGACAATATATCACTTGCCTCTTACATTTTACCACTATAAATTTACAGCACATGGATTAATAATAATAATAATAATAATAATAATAATAATAATAATAATAATAATAATAATAATAATAATAATAATAATAATCTATTACTAATACGAAAATAAAGCTCCCCATCCACGGTGCTCCGTTCAGATTTTCCTTAATTCTGGTAATTTGTGCATTATTAATTCATATTCATATATTCTAATTATAATTTTTATTTTATTATATATATCCACATATCAACATCTATTTGTATATATCAATTCTATCTCAATTCTCACACATAATAATAATAACAATAATAATAATAATTAAGCAATTGAATCGGTGCTTAAGATATTATATTACTCATCAAATTAAAATTGATTTCTATTGATTTATACTCATCAACCTAAAGTTAATACACTATTTAGGTATAATAATATAATATGAAATTCTTAATCTCAATCCTCACGCATCAATTATGTGTATATATTTATATAGTTTATCTAATTCGTATATTTTCTTAAATTTTGAATTTCACATCGAATTTTTAGTAGTTCTCAAAGACCGGAGAGCCTATATAATTTGATAAATAATTAAAAATGCACGCATATACTAATGAACTTATGGAATATGGAACGAAAATATATATAGAATAATATCAATTGAGTTCGAAATCGACGGGCTGACCCGAATAGACCGAGAAATAAGAAGGGCTACGACTGAAAAATTATAGCTAGAATAAATTTAACCTGACTGACTGAGTGGGATGATAATTAGCAGATATTACCCAACGGATTTGGGATGGGTAAGGATAGTAAAGTCTCTTTATTAATTTGATTTGAGATGGGTATGAGTAAAGAAATTCTAATTCATGTTGGAAATGTTTGGGTACATGGATGTCAATTTAATCCGAAACCGACGGACCAACCTAAATAGACCGAGAAAAAAAGAGGACTGTGGCCGAAAATTTCTACCCCGAAAAAATCTAACATGATTGATCAAAAAAAGTACCCGAATCCTACAAGGCTAGCCCAAAAATCGAGTGAATTGACCTAATTAATACTATATTGAAAATATGTTTTAATATAAATACTATAACTAAATTTACCTTATCTCAGTTTATTATCTTCTTAATTGTTTTGAATAAATTAACATTAAATATACTATTTATTATTATTGTTTATTATGTATAGTTCCGGTTTTAATGAGACGAATAACCGATTATATTTTGTAACAACTTTTGATTATTTAGATATTTCATAAATTTAAACGGGTTTGAATAATTAGTGGGTATTACTATATGGGTTTGGAATGAGAACGAATAGTAAAATTACTTTTTAATCAGGTTTGAGACATGTAAGAGGAGTTCAAAGTTTTTATGGGCCTCTATCTTAAGACGGTTTGCAATATTGGGCCATAATTCGGCGGGCTTGCAAGAAAAGGGCCTTCGGGCTTGAAAGATATGAAAATTGGAATTTTGGATTTGCAAAATTAGGCCACTATGTTTTATAAAAGTTGCAATTTTGGGCCAAAATCGTTAATACCCACTTGCTTTGGAACAAATCATAAATACACATCAAGATAAGAATTGCTCAAGGTTACAAGAGATCCACGCTTTCTAAAATGGTATCAGAGCCTATAAAAAACTCCGATCCTCTACTTCGTGATGTATGATCCCGAAGCGAAGGTCTCCGTAGGAGGCGACCTAACTCTGGCGCCACTAAGGACATAAGAGCCAGAGGTGGGTCAGGGCTCTGGGTTGGCAAACTGATAGGTCCATATTAGAGGGAAATTCCGTTTTGGAGTGGGGCATCTAAAATGGTATCAGAGCCTTAGGTTTATTTGGGAATTATATTTTATTTATTGCTTTAAGTATTATCCTAACGGAGGAGACATTAAGTAAAACATGGATCCGGACAATTGTCCGAGATGCGAGTGTTACAGGAATTATCTCCAAGATTTGGAGATAAAAAGAGAAAGAAACCAGATGTTACGGACAATCTGGAGAGAATTGTTCGACTCTATAGTCGTACGAGAAAGAAGGCTTGAATACATCGAGCCTTTTACTCAAGAAATTGAGGCAAGAAGGAGATATGATTCAGATCTGAGCGATCTCCTGTTCGAGGTGATAAACACCATGAGAAGGAACCATCATAACAATCATATTTGATGGATCTAGAAGAATGTCCAAGGTGTGGACATTTCCAGGAACGTCTCCAAATTTTGGAGAAAAGAAGGACGAGACACCAGAAGGTTCTTACACGCTGGAGAAATATGCTGGATATATTAATTCAGCATAACCAGGAGAAAGAACTGATTGATTCCTGTCTCCAAGGAATCAAAAGAAAAGAAGATCTTCTACATAGGTGTATACTCCTTGAATGGGAGATAGAACATGCTATGAGAAGAGATCATTGGATCCATCAAGGAGTAAATTGGAATTCATATACTACTCCGCTCTGATGGAACAAAAGAAAGATAAAGGAGTATCATCTACTCTTTTGTATCAAGAGATTTCTCCAGATTCCTCCAAGATATCGGCGGATCTAAGAGAAATACAGAAGACGATACAACATTATGGCGATAGCCTGTATGGTGTACCACGCGATCTTTTCAAGATTGCTATGAAACAGGATGAAATTTACAACATCCTGAAGGAGATCCAATCACGGATCGAAAAACTGGAGCAACAACCTCGTTCCAGTCAAAGGAGAAATCCTTTTGGTAATGAACCCACTTATCCATTGCCAGTGGGAGAAACCAAAAAGGATCCCAACATGGAGACCTTGAAAAGAATGATTCGTGAAAGAAAAAAATGAGTAATCTTGAACGAATCAAGCTTGACGACCTCCAGGAGTTAGCAGAATTTTTTACTAACATGACGATGGTTGATTTGAAAATGAACCAGAATGTGGTCCAAAACCCATAGCCGGTGAATCAACTTCCACCAGGAGCCATCATTGGAAATCAACAAGATTTTCAAAATGCACCAGGAGCCATTAATGCAGTCCAGGATTTTCAGACTGGAGCAAGATATTATCAACATACCCCAAATGATGCATACATGGCAGCAAGAAGGACAAGGGTAAGGAGGCCGCATCCAAAGGTACAAGATACACCTTATGGAAAAGCAACCCTGGATCCTATTCATCCATACGGAGTGATGCTCGACCTCGATGAAGTAAATTTCAGAGATCGAGAATCCGTAATTGACGAGTGGACGTCAGCCCTGAGAATTGCAGCAACAACTCTCGATTTGAACAAGGAAGGTTTCGTAAGAATTCTCGAAATGAGTCTTGCGGGAATCATCAAAATTGCATGGGAATTCTTTCCTGTGGATATCAAGAATTCATGTTTTGAGAGTGAAAACTATACAGAACATGTCCAGAATATGGCAGTACTATTTAAAAACCATTTTCTGGGAGAAGGATATTTCGAGGGATTTGATCAAGAGAAAAGGAAGCAATACTTGATGGCATTGTATAATCTAAGACTGGCTGTCTTGGATCAACAATCGCTTAACAAGTTTTTACAACTCTTTGCTCTTTATCAACATCAATCAAAAGTTGATGATAGAGTAGCGCTGGAAATTTTCTTTCTGAAATTTCCAAGCCCATGGAAAGAGATGTTGATTCGGAATTACGAACCAGGTGATCCTGAAAATGTCGCAAGAATGATGTCTTATGTACATCGAAAGCTCTCAGAGTGGTGTCAACAAGCAACAGCTCTGAAGAACATGAAGAAACTAAGGAGGATTAACAAATTTGCTCCTCTAAACTGTGAAGACAATGATTTGCCAACGATCATTGGGGGAGAACCACCGAGGCTGAAGAAATACAAGAAAAATAGGTTTCAGCCCTATTATAAAGGTGGAGATCCAAAAAGAAATTCTTGGAAACCAAGAACCAGATGGTCAAGACAGAAAGCCAGATCTTACAAATCCGGCCAAAGAAGTGGACCATCAAGAAATAGGTATCCATTCCGAGGAGATGATAAATCACAAGGAAGGACACCTGCTAAGAAGACTTTCAGAAGAACTCACACTAGAGTTAATGAAAGTTTTAAAGATTGCAACTGCTGGACGTGCGGTGCAAAAGGGCATATTTCCACAAATTGCCCTGACAACGAGAGAAGAGGTATCAATAAATTCGAATCCACTCCGGATATCGAAGATGCCGTCTACTACCAGGAACTGGTACAAGTATATCAGTTCGAAGATATACCCTCGGATGAGAGTATATATGAACAAGAAGAAGTCTTCAGCGAAGAAGATTCAGAATGGTCTGATGGAACTAGATCGGAGTCAGACTGATCCAGAGATTGTTCATCAGGAGAAAGAGGACAGGACGTGATTCTCCAGTCACACAACTCTCTCTCAAAGTCTGATTGACAAAATCATGAAGAAGAGTCTGAATATACAAAAGTATCAAGACTTTTCAGCAAACAACATAGATCAAGTTCTAAGGAACTTTAATCTAAGGAGCAGGAAACAACAAATCGTCTATGGAATTTCTAGACGAGAAATGTCGCTTCCTATAGAGCTTACAGGAAATCAAGTGGAGATGCAGTTAATTCCAGCTAGTGACATCAGGGAAGATCTATCAAAGATGAAGCCTGAAGTCGCTGAAAAGATGAACTGGATCCATATTGGAGCAATCCAGTTGATGTTAAAATCGGCTCTCTTTACCGGATCGATATAGCTATATGCGATAAAAGAGTTAGAAATCTGAAAGATTCCGTATTGGGAACAATTGCGGGAGATCTTTGTGCAGGACAAGTAGTGGGAATCATCTATCCAAAGATTGCTTACAATCTTAATGATACCCATTTCAGCAAAGCCCTGACGCTTTATCAGGACTTTAAACGGAAGGATTTATTGGAGGAAGGAAATAGGCCTTACTCCATTACTTATCAGGTATCATATGCTCTTTCCAACTCACATCACACTGAGTTATTTCTGGGAAAGAAGTTCATTGAGATACCAGATATATTCAACAAGGTGACAACGGCGGTTTGTCCCGATAGAGTGGAAATTGCTCGGTTAAGGAATGTAGACATTCAAATCCGAGATAGAGAAGTCATGAGACACGACCAAAGTCTCAGGATAACTTCAGGGAGATTATCGTTCCAAGGAGACAGAATCATGTCTTTGCCCTATGGGAGGAGCCGGAGTCTCATTCGAGAAGCACACCCTCAAACATCTCAGAGTAACAAAGTTCCAGTGAATCTGAAATGTCCCGAGGGATGGAGAGAAGTGATAGTAAAATTTGACACTACAAGGTGGGAAACCAACTTCCCTTGTAATGTTCTTTACTATCTGCAGCAGCCGGAGATCAATCATTACAAAGGTACCCTGGAAATTGGGGGACAAGTGATGGAGATCAAGGGTAGAGCTGGAAGAGAAGCAGTTTTGCTTTTGGGTCTAGATTTTCTCGAGGACCACAAACCTTGGGGAAATAAAGAGGACGGAATAGAAATCACGATTAATGGGAGAAAACTATGATCGAATGACAAGTCCATTCTCCATATATGTTGGGAAAATTAATAGAGTTTTGAAGTGATACCAAAACCCAGCTGACCCCAACCGAGTAGATGTTTGCACAAGCCCAAGTGTTTTTCCAGCTCACCTGTTTGAGCTTATAGAGTTTCTAAGTTTACAGGTGGTCGCTGAAGACAGCAGAAGACCCAGCTGAGTACACAGCAGGGTAAGCCAAGTCGAGTGATAAGTAACGTTATCCAGATTCAAGACGATCAAGTTCTTCCAGACACAGCTGTAGGAAAGACCCAGCTCGTGTGATAACTCAGCTCTACGTCAAGACCCAGCAGAGTTCAAGACTCAGCTCAGCGTCAAAGATCCAGCAGAGTTCAAGACAGCTCAGAGTCTCCAGCACAGCAGAGTCAAAGTCAACTTAAGATAAAGTCAGATCTGATCTGGACCATCAGGAACTCGACACCTCAGCACCTAGAAGTCAGACCTAGGATTGCTTTACGAGGAAATCAAGGAAGAAGACAAGTCAATCATGTCAGAAGTTAGGTAGAGATTTAGAACGGCTCTTTCCAACGGCTAGTTCTAAGCTCTCCCTATAAATAGAAGTCTTCTTCATCATCAAACGATGAGAAGTGACGAGAGAGAATATACACAAGAGAGATCAACATACTTCATTGAAAGAAGTTTAACCAAAGATCAAGAGATCTCTCAGAAAAGCTTCAAGATCCAGCAGCCGTCATTCTTATGAGTTATTATTCATTCTCAGACTGCTGAAGCTCTCTCCCTCTAGTATCTAGACATATAATCCTTCCCATCTTAAGCCTAGTTTGAACGAGTTCATCATACTCATTGTTCTTAATTGTAAGAACTCGTTCATAGTTGGAAAACCCCAAACCCAAACCCAGAAAAGGTTAGGTAAAGGTACGCCTGCTCGAAGCGCTTAATTCGAGTGTTGGTTCTGTAGTACCCGTAAACTACAGGTTAGGCTTCAGCTGTGCCCGTAAACAGTCTGGTTACGTTTCGATACAGTACGCGTAAACTTGTATCCAGCTTGAGGAACTAAGCTGCAACGCTTGATCGCGCGAAAAGTCGGTGGTATCCTTAGTGGATTACCGTGAGGTTTACGAGTCGTGGACGTAGGAGTAGTTTCTCCGAACCACGTTAAGTTACTTTGTTCTTTCATGTTTATTTATGCATCCAGCTAACTATTCATAAGCATTATTTCAAGCTGCATAAACTGATTAACTGAAAAGAGAAACTAAGCTTTGCAATATATTTGAAGCAACAAACGGACTTTCCAAAATCCCACCACATTCCGCACACAGCCAGCTGTGTCGATCAAGCTGCCTTCCAGCTGGATCGAACACAACCAGCTCACTCAAAAGAGTTTTAATTGGAAAAGTTTTTAAACCTTGGTGTATTCACCCCTCCCTCTACACCAAGGTATCCGTCTTGGGACCATCAATATACATCTCTATAGGGATGTTATATGAAAAATATAAGGCAGAATATCTTGCTGCTTATATTGACTCAGGTGCAGGAATTTAACTGCAAAACGAGGAGTCTTCCCGGCAGAGGTAGAAGATGATCTACCCCGAATTGCAGGAAGAGATTTCTCAAAGAAAATTTTGCTCCTGGCTAAAGGAGTAAAAGAGACGGAAATTCTAATTGGCGGAGCCAGAAGTACACCTTGGTATAAGGTTAAAACTCAACCAATTTATTTCCATGATACAGGTGCAGACATTCTGCTAGGAAACAATTTCCTACAGATGTTCAAAAGATATATGCAGGATAATGAAAGAAGGCAATTGGTATTCACAACCATTTGCGATCACAAGATCATTGTCCAGAGGCTCAAAGGGGCTTTTAATCGCCAAATACCATTGAGTTTTCGCAGCAAGCGTGGTGATGAAGGAAAACTTCGACACCCAAAGATGAAGGATCAAAGGAGATTCAGCGAAGCAATGCTAAGCTGTATCAGGGATGAGGATCTCAAAGATGAAGAAATTCAGAACCTCAAAGCATCTTTAATATCTCATCAAGATATTAAAGAAGAAATGCAGGTGTCCCTAGAAGATGTCAAAAAAAAGATTAAAAGGAAATACAATGAGAATTCTTTGGCATGGTGGGACAGAAACAAGCTCAAAGCTACCTTGAAGGTGAAACCAGAAAAGGAGTATGAGTTTGTTAGATACAGTAATCCTGATGAACCTCAAAGATCAACAGGATATGAAGGAGATAATCAAGGAACACCTTGATTTAAAGTTGATCGAACCAGGAAACTCGCCCTACAGCAGTCCTGGATTTCTGGTAAGGAATCATGGTGAGATCAAACGAGGTAAACCCATATTAGTTATTAATTACAAAGGAATTAATGATATTCTGGAGTTTGATGGATATTTTATCCCTAGTAGGGAACACCTTATTAACTGCATTAGAAATGCTAAGGTATTCTCTAAGTTTGATTGCAAGTCAGGTTTTTACCAGATTCGCATGGAGGAAGGGAGTAAGAAGTTTACAGCTTTCTCTACTCCACAAGGGCATTATGTTTGGAAAGTAATGCCAATGGGGTTAGCTAATGCGCCTCAAATATTTCAGAGAAAGATGGATAATCTGTTTAAAGATTATTTTTCTTTTATGTTCGTCTATATTGATGATATTTTAATAACATCAAAAAATATGGAAGAACATATCAAACATCTTGAGATCTTTGCAGATGTTTGTTATAAAGAAGGCTTAGTACTGTCTGAAAAGAAGGCAGTCGTGGCAACTCGGAAAATGGAATTTCTGGGTATCGAGATTGATGAAGCAGGAATTATTCTGCAGGACCATATTGTTCAGAAGGTCCAGAATTTTCCTGAAGATCTAAAGGAAAAGAAACAACTTCAGAGTTTCTTGGGAGTTGTTAATTTCGCGGGACCATTTATCAAAGATCTCGCGAAACATAGAAAAGTTTTCAGTACATTACTGAAGAAGGATGTTCCGTTCATCTGGACAGAAGAACATCGAAAGGGTATGAGGGAGTTAAAAGAGGTTTGCAGAAATCTCCCAAAACTCTCGATACCACAGGACGAAGATGACTTAGTTCTGTACACAGATGCAAGTGACTATTGGTGGGCAGCAGTCTTAACCAAGATCACTCCTAATGGAGAAGAACCCTGCAGATACTGTAGTGGTTTATTCTCAGATGATGAGTCCGTGAGATGGCACATCAACGAAAAAGAATTCTTTGCAGTCCGAAAGGCTTTTAAAAAATGGCCTTTATTTTTATTAGCAAAGAAATTTACTTTGAAAGTCGATAACACACATGTTAAGGCTTTCTTAAAAAACAAGATTGAATCTATCTAAGCCTGAAAAGGCTAGATTAATTAGATGGCAGGCTGAATGCCAATATTATATTTATGATATTGTCGTTTTGAAATCTCACGAAAATGTTCTTGCAGATTTTCTAACAAGAGATGGAGCAAACTGATGTGAACTTCATTCTACTGGCCCATAGACATCTCAGAGAAAATCTGGAGATGTTAACGGGAGAGTGGGACGAGTGCATTCTGAATGCTGAGCAAGCAGGAAGATTGCAGACTCTCGATAAGACGAAAGTCACCGAGAGAATACGAGCTTGCATACGGTCTCAGGGTCAACTCTGGGCTGCATGTCAAACACCAATCATTCGGGTGGTCAAAGATCATTTGGTAAAAGAAGAGTTTCTAGTACAGGGCTCTAAACCTGTAGCAGAGGATTCAAATACCTCTTGCCCAAGTTCTAAGGTGGTGGTATCTTCGGAACCATTGCCCCAAGAAAAAAAATGATATTCAGGGGTTACACTCTGAACCATCATGTCAACCCAGCACCTCTGGGGAAAAAGAGGGAGAGATTAATCTTAGGCCAATAACTGGCACATCTAAGATTAATACTGATAAAATTGAAGTTTCTTCTTCGTGGCAGGTTTATCAAGCCAATTGGGAGAAGCTCAACACAAGGACTGAAATCAACCCAGAAAAAATAAGGGTTGATGTCTCGGAGAAATATCCTCGGGTGTGGATGATGCCAAATTCAGATCCACATGAAGTCAAAAGATGGTATGAGTTTGGAGCACTTGCTTCAGTTTATACTACATCTCCATCATTTGCCGAAATCAAGAATCTACCCAAATGGATTCAAGAAGCGGTTTATGATACTTGGGCTAACAATCCGCAGCTTAGCCGAGGTGACGTTTTGGAGCTGTATTTCATCAGTGCAGCCCCAGAACCAGCAGGGAAAGGAAACCATGAAGCCTTTCACTATATTAGGCTTCGAAGACCAGATGCACGCGCCCTCGAAAAGATCAAAGCGCCTGCAGAAAAAGAGACTACTCTAGTCTCTACATTACCGGAAGATCTCATCTCCACAAGAAGAGCATGGGGTTTATGGGTCTGTCTCACTGAGATGGACAAAGTCAAGTTCCCGTTCAAATTCTTTCAGAATTCAGTGAACGGATCATTCATGTTAAACACTATGACAGGAAAATCTACAAGATTCGCAGAGGAAGCTTTCAAAAGAAAGAGAAACTTACTCTGGGAAAACAAGATTGCGACGAGTAAAGAGACTCATCGCAAATACTGCAACATGGCTCATTTTGGAAACTGGTCCGAGTGAGTTTGTTCGGATTGTCAGAACCAGAAGGAACCAGAGTTCGGGAAGGGGTTCATGCCCAGAAGAGGAAAAGAGAAGTCTCGGTCCAACGAGCATCTCGAGCAAAAGGAGTTGCCAAAAGCAAGGACGCCCAGGGCCCGGAGAAAAAAGTAGATTCCCGACACAGGTTGGTGGAGTCATGTGACTCTGAGCTGGAGCATCCACTAAAAAGAAAACGACAGTAGTGGGTGGAGGGAAAAGAAATTACCCATAAAAATCCAAATGGGTAAAAGCACAGGAAGAACATTATCTAAAGATAATGCGGCATGATTGAGGCTGCACCGAAAGTCTATTGGCTGCACTCAATAATAGACGACAATGGTGGACCAGGCTTCACATGGGAAACAGGCTGGTTGAGGAAGGTATCCAAGGCAATAATGCATGAATAGAAGACATCCGAACCTCTATATAAAGCAGGATTGAAGAAAGCAGAGGGGCATCGAAAATCCACCAGAAATCCTCTACACCATCTCCTCTGCTCTCTCAAAATAAAATTTGTAATAGTTTCTAGCTTAGTATAGTATAGTTTATGTATTTCAATTCCGCTACCATAGGTAGCTAAACAAGTCTGTCTCCTCCCTAAAAGAGATATACTTATGTTGTAATAAATTTTATATAATTCCTAAATAAAGTTCGGGCTTTTGCTCATCCCTTCCAGTGTCTAATTATTCTCTAAATACCGACGAAATACCCTACGCCCCGAGTAGGAAACGAACGAGGGCTGTGCTGAGTGTTGCTGAAGGAGTCTACGTCTGGAAACCATCGGTTGCGATCGTGTGGTTGGACGAGGTCCCTAAAACTTCCGGTGGAAATACCCGGCAGCATTACGGTCAAAAAGGTATGAAGTTGGTATGTTTAGAATTTTTATACGGAAGTGTGATGGGCCTGATAGTATTGCATGAATTATCTCCAAATTAGAAATTGGATCGATATTTGAAGAAAATAGTAAACTTGAGTAATTTTTGTCTTAATTTTGATGTGTAATCTTTATAAGCTTTGTGGGTATGCTGTTTTGAACTTATCGGGCCGAAAGGTGGCCTTTGACCGCCAATCGGGCCGAAAAATGGCCTAAGATTGCCAAACTTTTAGAATAATGGCCTAAGATTGCCAAACTTTTAGAATAATGGCCTAATTTGAACGACCTGAAGAAATATGGCCTAAATTTGCAAACTACCCTAAGATAAGGGCCCAAACGATCTTACAACTCCATGTAAGAGTATATAAATTCTAAATGGATCGTCTGAACAATAATCGACATGTCTTGTGAATTTTTTTCGCATTTTTATCTTTTGTTATTTATAATATTTATTATTAATATTTATTTTATAATATTCGAGTTTTTATTGAGACGGATACTCAGTCAGTGATTGTAACAACTTATGTTTATAAATTTTAATAGATTTGGATTATTACGGGGTATTAGTATACGAGTTTGAGACGAGAACAATAGCGAAATAATTTTTAAATCGGGTTAGAAACACGTACGAGCATATACATTTTAGACGGGAATTATAAATATAAATTTACTTTTTAATAATATGTATAGTTTAGTTACTTTTAAATTTCTTTATATAAATTATAACATAAAATAATTTCCCGGTTTTCCATTCCGATTTTCCTTTATTCTGGTATTTTGTGCAATAATTAATTTATTTTCATATATTTTAATCTAATAATAATTTTTATCTATTTGGATATATTAATATCTAATATATGTCCAAACCAAACCTCTACATGATATTTATCTAATATATTGAATCCCACATTACATTTTTAGATATAAAAGTTTGTTATTTAATTTGGCTAAATAATAATTAATTTTGTCCAATTAAATAATTTTTACATATAATTAAATATTTTCATAATTAGCTATTTTGCATAAATTCACATAATTTGTACCCTATATTTATCCTAATATAATTGGATCAAGCTACCCTAAATATTCAGTTGTGCAATATAGAACTATTTATGTGACCAATTTAACTATGTCAATTTTGATCGTCGACAATATTACTGCTACTTAAATCACGAAAGTAATAACAAATTTATAAAAGGCCTATATTTTTGTAGGAGCAAGAGTTATAATAGGACTATACTGTACTTCTAACATAAATATTTTTATAATAAGTAATTATTACAAATAGACAATATAGTGTAAACCAACAAGACAGTTCAAATAGACATAAAAAGAAGAATTTTTACTAATTTGAGTTAATATTAACTTTGTAGTATTCAGATTTTTATCGAGTATTACCCTTTAAAAGGCCTATATTTTTGCAGGAGCAAGAGTTATAATAGGACAATACTTCTAACATAAATATTTTTGTATTAGGCAATTATAGCAAATAGACAATTTAGTGTAAACCAACGAGACGGTTCAAATATAAATAAAAAGAATGATTTTTACTCATTTTAGTTAATATTAACTTTGCAGTGTTAAGATTTTTATCGAGTATTACCCAAAGGATTTGAGATAAGTATGTACAATAACGTTACTATTTTAACTGAGAGTAGGAAGAGAACATGTAGAAAAATTCTAAACAAATTTAAATTTGGAAAATACTTAATGAATGAATACCCGATCTACGTGAAATAAAATTAATTTCGTAAGTTTGATTTATAATTAACTTAGAACAACATCTCAACTTATAAATAAGATATAAAATTAATTTTAAAATATATACACATAAATTAAAATATAAAGTTATTTCCCGTCGAATCTCGACGGGCTACTTAATAATAATAATAATAATAATAATAATAATAATAATAATAATAATAATAATAATAATAATAATAATAATAATAATAATAATAATAATAATAATGTCCTTGGAGACATCCGATCAAAACAATCTCCCTCCTTAAGCTATAAAAAATAAAAAATGAAATAAAAGACTTAAATTATTCAAGCAAACTATACAAAAGTATAGCAAAAAGAGCCTAAATCAAAGAGAGGGCTACAGTTTCTACTTTTTATTCTTTCCCATCCGTCATTTATTTAGATTCCAAAGGCAAAAGGATGCAAACAAAACATTAAAATCAAGAATATGGTGCATATATAAAAATAATAATGCAGTTAAGGGTTTTTGAGACTATTTTAATGTCTACGGTACTGTACTTGTAAGGAAAAATCAAATGCACATATGTATATGCATGTTGCTTTATTTTGTAAACATATATATTGCTTTATCAATTATATATGGGAAAATGTGCAAATACCCCCTCATGTTGGCAGCGTTAGGCAAATAACCCCCTATTATTCACTATTATCAATTTGCGTTAGGTGCAAATTCACCATTCCCTAAAGTTTTCAGGTGCAATTACCCTCTCGCCGTGACGGAAACAACATTTTCGGTGGCAAAAAAAAATAAAACTGATTCATTTTTATTCTTATGGGACTCTTACAATTTCCAAGAATTAATTGGTGCTAAAAGCTCAAATTAAGAAAAAATTTATTTCAAACCCTAGCTCATAACTATCAAAACTCAGGCGAAGTTCTCCAATAATTTGCAATCCAAGCCAACTATTTGTTGTTGACATTGATGATCTCATATTCTTCAAGTGGTTCGTTATCCTTTTTCGTGCAAATTATCAGAGAACCTCACCTGAATTTTGATAATTGTGAGCTAGGGTTCGAAATAAATTTTTTTCTTAATTTGAGCTTTTAGCACCAATTATGTAGTATATAACCGTTGAAAATTGTGAGGGTCCCACAAGAATAAAAATAAATCAAAAATATTTTTTTTGCTAACGAAAGTGTCGTTTCCGTCACAACGAGGGGTTAATTGCACCTGAAAACTTAGGGAATGATAAATTTGTACCTAAACAAAGTTTAAAGGGGTATTTACCTAGCACTGCCAACATAAGGAGGGTATTTGCACATTTTCCTATTATATATTGAAAGTTCAAATTACACCAAATAAAATTTCATCTTGTATTTTATTGAACTCATATATATACAGTAAAAAACATTAGTATAGTATTAGTTAATACTATGTCGTCTTACGTGACAAGACATTGCAACAATATTCTGACTATGTAGCATTAAATTATTGAACCATAAAATTACAAAAGTACGTGGTCAAGTAGCAATCACAAATATGGCTAAATGTGCTAAAACAATAATTTTATTATTTGAACGTAACAAAAACATTATGAAAAAACCAAAAAAGAATTCAAAAACAAAAAACAAGGAAAACACGAACAGGATTATATGAGCCAATCGTAAGAAAATGATATATTAATGACAAATGGGACCCACTTTAGATGTAGTATTATTTATCCTTGATTCCTTGTTGACTGGACTTTAATTCTCATTTATATGTATCATAAATATGCCCACGACTCACAAATATTTCACTTCTATCATATATCATTATACTTTTTACCTTCTCCATAAATCTAATTTGAAAAAATATTGGATATATTTATTATATCCAACTAAAAAGTAGTATCAAACGTAAAATACGCATGCAAAACAATCATTGAGAAATAATCTAAGAAATATGGGAGTAGGGATATTATATCCTCATATATGATTTTAATATATATTGAGCACACATATAGTCCATGATTTTAGTACTCGCAATCTATGATTTTAATAATTAATTATAACAAGTAGGAAAATTAAATTATATATACTTGAATATCTAATGATGCCATTTTATAAGCATGCGGCATGCATGATATTAGGTAAGTAGCATTCATCATTCTATTGAAATAGACATATTGGCATATATGTTTGGATTTTTAGATACATAGTGGGGAATAGTATAGGATGAAGTATCTCATTCATGATCGAATATGTTGCATATCTATTAACACCAGTCGACGTGACTTTTAAATTATACATATATGCGACTTTTATAATTTGTGCAATTTACACCCGATTCAATATCCTGTAGGGTCAAAATGATGTGACATAATTGACTATCATACTTTTTTTTTTTTTTAAGTTTGCCCTAATCAACACACAAATCCTATACCATGTCAGTTTGGCTTGATTGGAATTTGGATTAATGTTATAAATTTCGTAAATTATAAAGGTCATGTTTTGTTGTAACAATTTAATTGTGCATGACTTTGCAAACATACCCATATATCAGTACTCTTTTGTAGGTTTTGACCTGACAAACAATCTAACACCAATTTTTGTATTATTAGTGTTCGTGTTATGATTATTTATGTTATTATAAAGTAATATATAGTATTGATTAATCGTTAACATGCATGTGTCACATAGTTTGTAATAGGCAATCAATCATGACTAAAAAATCACAACTTTGAATCTTGTGATGATGCTTTAGGCCGAGCTATTTAAAACACACTTATACATAAATAGTACGCGGTTGCATTCTTGAGGGAAAAAAAAAACAGACCTCACATATTCATGCACAAATAATGTTATAAAGTCAAAAATTTTGTTACTATGTCGAACTTCTTTTTTTTTTTTCTTTTAATTGTTCTTAAGGAAATTTTAAACTCTGCACGACGATGGACTTGAACCCGAGACCTTTGATTTTAGGCATTAATCACTCTACCACTAAGCTAACACACACATACTACTATGTCGAACTTTACTTTGTTCATAACGTCCCTAGCTAGTACCTAATTAAGCTAATCAATTCCGAGTTATGTTTCACCTTTTACTCCTCTATTGTTTATGTATGCTCTATGCATTTAATGCATAATATATGGATATGGATTGATAATGTTATGATGTACACATTTTAAGAGAGTGAGATCATAATCGAACGATAAAAAAGAAAAAAGAAAAAAGGAAAAAAAAGAAAGAAAGACCGAAAAGGAAAAATGTTACTAGAAGATAAAAGGCAGCAAATTAAGGCAGACAAAGTTGTGGTTATGCACGTGGGAAAATAGGCTTCTGATTACTTGAAAGAGAGGGATGAACAGTCTCTTTGTCTAACGTAACACTCTAACATCCACATCTCTTTCTCATTTTAGTTTTTTCCCACCAAAACTCTTGTTACATGTGTTTCTTTCAAATATAAATAGCAAATACTTTTTTTTATGACCAGAGAAATCCGCAACTACTTTTGAAGTGCGAATACACTATATAAATCTTGTTCATGTGTAATAGTTTGTAAACTATATATACACAACTTAGTTAAACCGTACTAGAAAAATTATGTGCGATGTGCTCACCTAGCTTGCTAATGAGATTTGAAATTGAAATCTCACTTCACTAGCAAGTCAATTTCAACGAGATATAAATGGCATATACTTGTTGATTGAGATATGTGTTCACTTCAAAAAAACACGTATATACACGACTAGGATTAATTGGGCCGGATAAGAGTTCAATATTTCTCATTTTTTTCGTATCATTCACACATGTTACGTGTAAACATATAATTTTTTTTTTATAGATAGTATGTTGCATATGTAGCCCAATAGCAACACAACACACATGCAATGAGCTCGGGTTCGTCTTCACTCTACCAAAAAAAAATTAATCTAAATTGCTTTAAGAATTTATTTTAGCCCTATACAGAACTTTTTATATAATATTTTTTTTTCTCTCAAACAATACAAAGTTTTTTTTTTACTTTACGACATTAATCGAGGTATTTTTTAATTACTGGCCACATAATATCTATATATCTTGATAGGAGTAGCATATATTGTGTTATATGATCTCGAAGTGACATGGCTGTAACAGTTGAAAATGAAGCTAGTTTTGTGTGAGGCATTGAGTGTTAAATCTGAATTAATTTCTTCCCTAAAAAAATGGGAACTAATTTCTTACCGATTGACAGTACATCATGCAATATATATTACAAAGGTAAAAAAATTAAGGAAGTATCTCAAATTATATGTTATTTTTTTCCAAAATGTTCGTACTATCAATAATGTCCAAATAAAATAATAAATAGTAACATATACTCCATCAATTGTTTAGTCAAATAATGAGGTGGAACACAATACCGATGGAGAGGGGTAACGAGGAGGAACACAACATAAATGGATGAATCAGTCACTAAAGCCCAATTGAATTTTGGGCTAGTCCGATCCGGCCCGAAATGACCTCAAGATCGATGGACTTGGGCCGATTCGGTCGTCCGACTCTTTTCACACTAAAATTAATGTTTCGAACTAGATTAGACTGTCATTTGCATGGTCCGACTAATTTTTGGATCAGCCCAATCCGATTTATGTCTCTAACTGACTCGAGTAGTTTGACAGCGCTAGGTATGACCAATGCCATTTAAGTTAAAAGAGGGAGATGAAATAAAAGAAAAGAATTCCCCCGCCCAGTCATGTTCAACCCTAAATAAAATCATACTCTATTTCCATGGACTTCGTTAGTTACCAATTTAATGATCAATTAAATCATCAATGGGATTAATAAATCCTAATTATTAATTAATAATTTCTAATTGAAATATACTAAATTCTAATTGCAGTTCAATTATAACTCTAATTAATACTTTAATTAACATTAATTAATCATAATTAGGGGCTAGCTAGTCGTGTCTGTCCATTTTCAACGTTCACTAATTACTTTGTCAAACTAAGAGCTGTTCCATTTCTACCTCAACTAAAACTAGCTAGGCCTTCTCCTTCTCCATCTCCATCTCCCCTCCTAAATGATTTCATACTTGGCCTCTCGGCTATATATTAATTGATTCGTTTATTAATTTATTTTTGGTTTTGTGCAATAATTTCATGAATGTAGTTTGGATGACATCATTCGCGTTTTAGATCATTTTAGCTACTGATTTTCACAAATTTTGGTATTAATCATAGTCGATCGGGAAGAAGGCCAAAATTTATTATACAACGTTGCAATCAATTGCTCTAAATGGAGCTCCAAAAGAATGATAATAATACAATTAATTTCTCGATGGATCGATGAGGTTCCAAATTAATTTACACATTAATTAATTGATTATAGCTTAATTGGCATATGAATGTGAGAAGTAGAAGTGGAGGAAAACAAATCAGCGGAAAGCTCCCTATAAAATCGGCAAACCAAATCGAGAAAAACCGGCGATCTAAGCTCCTTCCACAAATATAGAAGCTCCTCCACGTCAGCTAAATCATTCATCTTCCCCTCCTCCACGATCATCTCCACCAGATACTTCTCGAAGCTTCTGCACGCTTCTTCCACGTCATCATCTTCCACTTTACCCACCGCGCTCATTCTAACGTACGCCGGTGTCATCGGCGACGGATGCGGCGCTCTCTCATGCACGGCTTCGGAGAAGCTCGCGAGCTCCGTCACCCGGTCCATGTCTCTCTCGTGGAGCGGCGACCGGAACACTGACATCATGTTCGAGAAACGGCCGCGCCGCCGCCGCCGGAGGGATTTTATGGACAGCGGCTTGCGGCGGCGCAACTTGATGAAGAATTTTGCTATCGTCTTGCATGGTTTGAGAAGCTTGCGCTTGAGTGAGGTTGCTAGTCTCATGATGAGAAATCTTGATTTCATTTTGTTTTTTTTTGTAACTGATTTTGATGAACTGAGAAATTGTTGATGTATAAAAAGATTGGATACCGTTGGAGTTAGTAGTGTGATATTTAAAGGGTGGAAAGAAAGGGAAGGGGTAAAGTCTCCGTTAATTTTGTGTGGATTTCACGTCTTCCCCCAAGGAGAAGTGCTATACCATAACTGGGAATTTCCTAACAAATTTTTTTTGGTTGTTGTCCCGTTCCTCTCTCTCTCTCTCTCTCCCTCTCACGCACGCACTGCAGTCCCCACAGAATTTTCATCTAATAAAATAATATACTCCTATATGATATCTTAATTAAACGCCGGCTTCAATTTCGCCGGTTGGAATTTTGCTTATTTACATCATCTCCTATTTTATAAATATTTATTAATAAAGGACAGGTGTATGTAGAATTATAAAGTTCGATTGGTAATAGAAGATCTCGTGTTCAAGTTATCGTGTCAAACAACATTTCAGTCCCACTATGTTATACATATTCTTAGTTCAACTAATACTCATTTATTATAAAAATAAAAATTATTACTATATAATGATAAGCATATTAAAATAAGGGTAGTGCTATTCGGCCACACTGTAGCCAGCCACACGGTGGCATTTTTGTTATTTTGAATAGTAAAATTAATAATAAATTAATGATCTTAATTAATGCTTAAGTATGTTTACATAATTATCATTTCTGTCATTTTCCAAAGAGAGATTATGTGAGTTGTTTAAAATTTAAATTTAAAAATAAATTCTATATAATAATTATAAATTTACGTCCTTAATAAAATGATATGAGTATCAAGTTTTTTAAACTAGGCAAAATATGATTTAATGAAAACGTATTAATTTTGTCCAACCAAATAAATAATTATTATATTACACTGATTATATTATGGTGAAATTAATTATACTATCAACATTATTAACTTCTCTACTATGTATATTATGATTCACTTCTTAAAATTATTAATTGTTTTTGGATTATATATTGTTATATAACACGATACGTAGTAATTATACCATCTTTATATTTATAAATATAATTAACTCTAGCAGACCTTCAAGGAAAGGTTATTCATAAATAATTTTATTTTTAAAAATTAAATGTTATTCATAGTATAATATATATATATATATTCTATGATCTCTTAAGCCCTTTTTAAAAAATGGTTTGGAGAATAATTAAATCAATCGAGGAATGAGAGTATGAATAAGACGAACAAGAAGATTTGTAATGATAAATTTGGAGGCAAATTAAATCTTGATGAAAAAATTGGCTGAGATAAAAAAGTATGGTGAAAAAATAAGAAGGATATAACAGTCACATAGAAAATTATAGTAATTTTTAAGCGAACTGACTATTAATTGAACTGGTCCGGTATTTTAAAATAAAACTGCGTGTGGCTGGCCACAGTGTGTCCGAATAAATTTATTGTTAAAATAATTTGTATTTTTCTACTCAAACATTGTAGCTTATTATATGGAGATTATCGTCTAAATTCGTTATGTTTTCACTCTTGTATACATAACGATGACTTCCATTTATTAATGCCTATTTATAATTGAGAGATAAGAGGAGAGAATAAAAGAGAAGACTTCCTTCTAATAAGGTTTATTTATAATTGAAAGATAGGGAAGGGGAGAAGAAAAGAAAAGGTACCAAAGATATATTAATGTAATCCCACTTTTTTATGTGAGCTTTAAATTATTCTCATGAGAGAAATTGTCGTTCTTGGAGGCTTTGAATTTCTTAATAGTTTGATATTATAATATACAAGTATAAGGACCTAACTCGAACTCGAGCTTCAACTCCCAACACTCAGCTGAAGTCGGCTCGACTACATAATCTACCACAACAAAGCATGAAAATAGTTGCAATATGATGATCATATCTACAAACTGTGAAGCCATTACAATTCAATAAGCCCTATTTTACAGCTATCCCATAGCATAGCTAACAATCACAACGGCCGAAAAGGGTTTATATACATTGTCTGGAGATTACGAAATTAGGGTTTATAAGCCTTCTACATTTTATACCTAAAAGGCCTCTAGTCTGTAACGATCTATACTCATCACCCTCTTTCACTCTTCTGTACAGAAAAACGTGTTTTACTTAACACAAAGGAGGGAACTCAGCTTCATTTTTAAGGTGGATCGACTTCCCTGCAAGCCTGAAAGCTCCAAATCATGTTGAGTTCAGACATTATAATTATACTCATAACAAGAAGCATTCAAAATCAAAAGAAGCTAGCTTTTCACTACCTTTCTTGCACCAGAGTTGAGCCCTCGGTATCAGCAGCAGAGCATGAAATTATCTCTTGTGCAAGATTCCCTATCGATCCAAATTCAATTTTCCACGATCCACACGAGTCATCATTTGTTTGATTCCCGTTTCCAACTGAACGAGGAGATATGCACTTTGCATTTAATCTCCTTTGATGTTGATATCTACCCTTTTCTTCATGAATGTTATTCTCTCTATTTTTCACACCTGAAGCAACATACACGCCATTACTCTGTCCGTGTCTATTTAACTGGTCACGACAGCCTGAAACCTTTTTGCTGCTCCTCCCCAGTGGACGCCTCTCCCCAACAGAATCATTCTGCAAGAGATAAAGGGTAAGATCACAACTGAATCATGCAGATAAAACTGAAAAAAATCAAAAGCTTGAGAGACAAGGTCATGAATAAGGAATACCGCGCGTCGCTTTTGTGCTTCAGAACAAAACCCATAAGCAGGAGCAGGAGGCGCAACATCAGCAGCCCTGCAGTTACTTTGTTCAGCGTGGACAGGCTGTACCGTCTTTTGAGAGAATTGACTCCACCAACATGGCATTGATTGACGAACAACATGCCACGGCTTCTTGTTCTTAGTCCAAGAAGGTATTGATGGACGATGATGCACTACTGCAGCCAAAGAAAACCCATGGCAAAATTGACCATCTAAAAGACTCCTAATATGGCTGTCATAATCTCCAGTAAGATCAGCCAAAGGATTGAAAGCTTCCGACTCTCCCGTGCTTGTTAAGTCCATATCCTTGTAATAAAGGCTCCTATCATCCACGTTGTTAGCCTCGGCAACAGAAGCACCTAAATCAGTTGTGCAATTGGCCCGTGAGCTGTCCATGCAACATTGATATTTATTATTCACTTCCCCATGTTTGTTGTTGTCCTCCAAGCATGACTTGAAGCCACACTTCTGAGAAGCAGAGTCCACGAGATCACATTTTAGAAAGTTTCCAGTTTCTAGACTTCCATTTTCAGCAGATAATTTGGAAACGAAGCATAGAGGTCCATGACAATTGTTCCAAGAAAGGGAAGTGCTGTAACTGCTACGAGGTGCATGATACGGGCTGTCATTCCTCTGGCATGTATTAGATAAAATAACTTCATATGTTCCGACTGCTATATGTTGTCCTAAATTGACTCCCGCTGGGTAATGGCCTTCAGATGCCATCTTCAAAGGAAAATTCAATGGTCCTAGAAGCATGTTTTCCTCAGAGATCATGTTAACAGGCAATGATAGTGAGGCAGTGGAGGACTCTTCATCACCAAATTCTAAGGCCAAGTGTTGAACGAAATTTCTATTGTCATTCCCATGCCTTGCAATAGCATTTGAGAAGAATTTATGTATCTCATCAGCAACTTTATCAGATGGTAGAGAAAGAACTTGACCGAGCTTGCGAGCTCCATACTTGAAAGCACTCCGTATACGGTAGAAATTTCCTATAGGGCAACAAAAGTAAATTCAATTAAAAAGAACTACTGTAAAAACAGAACAATCAACTAGAGTAGCATCAGTTAATGATGGGTATACAGCAATAGAGACCATCTTGCAGATTGTAGATAAGTGAGACGATCCATTTCACCCTCTTTAAAATAATTATTACTATTACTACAGAGTAATATAATTATTA
Organism: Agastache rugosa; assembly: GCA_031470985.1. Classification (NCBI taxonomy): domain Eukaryota; kingdom Viridiplantae; phylum Streptophyta; class Magnoliopsida; order Lamiales; family Lamiaceae; genus Agastache; species Agastache rugosa. The sequence continues at coordinate 18,596,154 of CM062609.1, forward strand.
AACACTATTTTTAATATCCAACATTAAAGTAGTATTTAAAGGAGAAAATAAAAATGTATTATAATAAGTTTAAAACATCACATTCACAATACTTTTCGAGGAGTTTGCTAATATAATATATAATATGATGTTATATTGTGTAAATATCTGACATTTATTTAAAATAAATTATCAATATCCGTATATAACAAATAATAGTAATATTTAGAAGAAAGGTACATTATATATGATATATAGTAAATAGTGTATATAATATTAGTAGATAATATTGACAAATGAAAATAATATACTATAGTTATTGCAGATAATATAATACTAATATTATGTTCTAAATATAGTGAGTGTTTTAACCGGAAAATGGAAATTCCAATTTTTTGAAAGGTTTTTGTGTTTAACTATAAGAAAGATGAATTATAAATGTTCCAAAAGAAAGAGCATCAGAATACCCTATATTAGTGCACAACAAGAGCATACATGCAATAGAATGGAAACTGTATATCAAAGTATATGCTTATCATGCCTAAGAAGAGGAGTTGGGGATTCCAGTTCAAGAGTTGAAAAATGTAAAGGGTGGAATACATAGAGCTAATCGATGAAGTTTCTACGCATCAGCATAAGGCAATGGCAGCAGATAGAAGTAATGCCCTTCAACAGCCATAGTTTCCCATTTCTCAGGAGACATTCATCTATTTTAGGTCCAAACTCATTGGAAGATCCTATTAAACAGTCAATCATGGCGGCAAAAATGTATCCCAACAGAGAGCAATTGATATAATTATTCTTACCTATGCTCACACTGCGCCCAAGATTATTATTTTCCTTCAGTGGGTCGATGATATTAAGATGTTTTGGCTGAAATGCTTTAGGTTTTCCTTCAAGTTCCCTTGATGAGACTGAAAACATTTCCATGCAGTTCTCCAAAAATTCTTGACCAAACATTAAATCATTTAATCCATTTTCTGGCACCTTCACTGCAAATAAAATCAAAGAGGCTATTCAAGATAACGGAACAACTACAATGATAAAAAAAACATTTAGGAGCCAGAATGTGTGCCATGGTTACAGAGAGATAAAAGAGTTGCAATATTGTGAAACGTACAACTTTTTAATATAATTGAAGAACATTTCTTACCCACGATATCAGGGAGTGATGACTTGCAAACTGGTCCTTTCAAGCTGATGCAATAGTTCTCCCAATCAAATTTGCTATAGTACTCCAAAAATCTGTAAAGAACCTAAATGAAAACAATCATAACAAATGGATTAACACATTGCTTGTAGTTGAATATTACATTACATAATCACAGTACTTACCATTAATGGTCCACATAAGGATGAATTGTACAAATGGAAAATGTACAGGATAAGTGTTTCCAGAGCATAAGTAGAAATTAAACCATGGTGTGCGCCAAGGATACGACTCTCATAATAGCACCATGCCTTGATCAAGATAATACTGCGCTTAAAGAGATGATTTCTCCCAACAATGCGGTCAACCTGCATGTAGAAACAAATTGTAATTTTTTTTTTGTATTACAATGGATTGTAACATCAGAACCTATTTATGTGAGGAGAGTAAGTTTAAGTAGTGAAATAAACTTCCTGATGAGCAATTTTATCAGACATCAGGATTTTACTATCTGTAGGAACGAAGTAATCTCCAAAGCTCATCTTTACATGCTATGGAAGATACTACAAAATTGAAGTTCTGCAATTCTATATATCTCAGCTCCTTTCAAACACAGGCACGCACGTATATATAGATGTACATGTATGTATGTAGTAGGTTGTCGTATTACGGGGAAAAGCACTAATAATGGCATGAGAGTGCAAGAAAACTACAAGTATTACTAAATTCTAGGAGTAAAAGTGAAATAAAAAGGTGGTCCTTTTTGCGCTACCTGCTCCAGGAAACATAGTGTAGAAAGCCCGCCCAACTGATTGAAAGATATATCTATAATTAAGTCCCGCACAAGGCATTTGACGAGTTTAACCTGCCACAAGAAGACAGATGTGATAGTGTCAAAATGTCACAGGATGGTCATAGATAGATAGTGTAAACCACTGCAAATTTGGCCAAGTGACACTGAAGCAGAAGATCGTGCATCACCCAGAACATTCACAATATGTGGATAGTTTTATAATTCCGCCGACCTAATGAGATTATCACATAACTGCAAGTCTTGACATTCAATTAAATTGAGATAGGCCACCAAGGAACGTAAATAGTGAATCTTAGTTGGGTGCAGAATTATGAAGTGAATCTATCAAAAATTGCACATGATGATGTAGAACAAAATACTAACATAAAAAAAAAGTACATCAAGAATGGCACGTGTATAATACAGAGGAATAGGTACTCCCACTAATGAAAATAGTAGCGAGAAAAGTATAACGAACAGCTGAGCATAAAGAAGAAATTATCAAAAATTTAGAATGAGAGCTACCTCAGCATCAATGTACTGGGTATCCTTAATTTTGAACTCCACGTTTGCAAAATTCTCTTCCCTTTGTAGAAGAGCAAAAACATCATGGGCCAAGGATTCATCGGCATTAGTACCATTAATAGCAGTTAGATCAATATCCCCATCAGGCAAGTATGTCTTGAGTGGCACAGACCCGTAGGGGAACAACTGTGAGATGTGGAAATCGGTTAAACACTTTAAATTGCCAAATAAGCAGTAAAAGAAAAAATAAGACATAAAAGTTTAAACTATGATAATACTGCTTTAGGATCCAATATATAGTATCTGGTTTCCCTAACCAGCATACTTACTTGTATCTGGTACATACAATTATGGACTCGTGGAATGAACTAAGAAATACCCTTTGGGAGTTATAACTTATAAGAACTCGATAAATACATGTAAGAATCATTTGGAATGCATGCTGGGGAAAAAAACTGAGGGTATTGTCTTGTAACTCATTCATTCATGAGAAACCTAGAAAACACAAACTCTGAAAACATGCCATAACATTTTTTATAAAATTTAGTAAAAGCAAACAAATAACCAAAAACTCCTAACTCTAAATTTTGACATTTCCAAGTGGTGTTTACCTTGACATTAATACGATGCCACTACTAAAGTCCAAACCCGCTCTCTGTATTTAATGTATTCGATGATATAAAATATATCAACAAGGTCATTACAGACTGGTAATTATATCACTACAAAAAATAGAGATGGTAGGAGTATGTATAATAGGGGAGAGACCTCCCGTCGTGCCTACATCACGGATGGAGCTTAATGGGCAACCAAAGATGAGGCAACAGAAACTAGATACTCCGGCAACCCTAAAACCCCATATTCAGCGACTTTAAGGCTTTATGTTGCTATAATCTATATCCTGCGGTAACAGAAATCTGCATGCCCTCGACAAACTTTTACACCATGCTGTTCTTGCATATGGAAATGCGGGATTATATCACTCATCAGACATAACATAAATCCAGCACGTAACTCAAGCACAAACACTGAATATAATAAATCAGAAAAGCAATTTTTGTATTCCCATAACTCCATCACCATGACCCGACCACCACATACACCTCAACTCGATAATAAGTTTTTACCGAGCAAACAAATAGTTTCACACTCCTTAGATCAACATACAAAGGTAGCATGATGCCTGACAACAAAATCAAGTGTTCATCTATTTAGAAAGAATATGCCACAACTTTCTCACACACAAGAAACGATTAAACAATCAAATCAATCCCACGAAAAGTAAATCTCAACCAACACAAAATCATGAATACAGAAGCTTTCAAGAAACCGAAAATGGTTTGCCATCAATTTCATTTGGACAAAAAGAAAAAGAAAATAAAAAAAATGATCACCTCACAATTAAGACGACTTTTGACGAGTCGTTGAACAAAATCAATGATGTCTCTTCTCTTCTCCTCCGAGTCGAGTGTAGGATGAATGCAATTCAGCACGTGTTGGGCCGCCTCCTCCGCCGCCGACAAACACTCCTCCCTCAAAGAAGCCGGATCAGGCGGCGGTGAAGACTTCCACGTCAAACCGGAATCCTGTCGCTGCTCGGCGGCGCCGTTCGAACGCCCCACCCCAAGCTCGCCCATTAGTTTTGGCCTTTACAGAAAAAAGTCACACGGCTACGAAGGCTTTCGGCGCCATTTTCTACATTACTATTTGCTCAATCAGCCACGGTTTTTCGCTTGAGAAAAATTGATTCTGATAATTTTGCTTTTCAAGAGAGAATTGTAGAAGCAAAGGTGTTTAATTAGGGGTTTTGTGAAAGATTTATTGCGATTCCAACGATCCCTACTGTACATATATTATGGAGTACTTATGAAGGAGGAAAAGGCGGAGAAGAAGACAACATTGCAATAGTGATTTGCGTAATTGTTTGTTTTCGTCTTCGTCCAACTCTCATTCAGTTATTTGCAAAGATATTTTTACTCATCACCACCTCCTCACACACCTGACACGCATACAATCTCTCTCTATCATTTCTGTATCTCTCTCTCTCTCTCTCTATATATATATATATATAGTTTGTGTATGTATAGACTATTTTTGTCTCTTAGTTTAATGGCGAAGGATCTAGTTTGTGGCGCGGCAGAGCGAGATGGAGCAGATTAGATTATGATTAAATGTAACAATAATACTTTTTGGACATATATGTCTGGATATAAAATGAATATATTAATAATCTTAACTTATAATTTATTAAAGAAATAATGGTATTGGTTAGTACTATAATATATTTACTTAATTAATCTAAACCGCCATTTTTAAAGAGAGAAATATGAATACAAAAAATAAGAAATTAAACTAATAAAGTTATTTTGTGATTTTCACTAATCTTTCGGAAATACTATTACTTAATAGATATTTATGCATTTACTTGAATTAGATTACTCACAAAATAATAAATTGAATGAATGTGGAGAAATTACAAAATTAAATAAATAAGTTAAACGGATCGAACCGATTCATTTACCTAAACTAGCTAGATTATGTCCGGACATTTATGTCCGATTGAGATGGAGCAGATTAGATTATGATTAAATGTAATCCACCGAACTATATAACTTGAGTTAAAATATAAAAATATAAAAATAAAAATAAATAAATAAAATAACTATATAACTTGAGTTGAGGTGAGGCCTACTACGGATTAGATTGGGAGTTTAATTTATTATTATTTTTAATGAGAAATTCGAGCCGTTTTTGTTTAAAAAAAAAGAGAAATTCCAGCCTTGTATTTATACACTTATATATAAAACAAAACCTTAGAGATCTAAAATAGAACCTTCTTAAAATAATATTCGATAAATTAATAATTTCTAAGATAATAATTTTCTCTCGTCCCAAATTGGCCCAATATGTAAAGTAATAATTTTGATAAATTAATAAGACAATAATTTTTCAGAAAATCCTTATATAAATCTATTAACCCGTCAACATTGTAGATTAATAATTCCCAAAAATTACAAAGATAACTAAGACAATTTTTTTTCTTCAAATAGATAACTAATAAATACTTCCTCCATCCCACAATAAGTGTCTTGCTCTTTTCGTCACTCATATTGTGAAGCCTACATCTTTTTATGAGAGAATGTATTTCCATATTAGGTATAAGATACTTATTGTGGGACGGCTCAATATGAAAAGGAAGACACTTATAATGAGACGGATGGAGTATGAATTTATTGTCGCTTGCTCTGGTGTGGGCGTTCTTGAAATGCAACAAAAAAATTATGAATGATTCGACACTATAGTTGCTCCTTTCACATAACAAGATCTAATGGTATCGTGAGTTTTCAACTATGGTATCAACAATCTTGTCGAAACACCTTCATCTCCTGAATGAATTTTACAATGTTTGAAACAATTGGCAATAGTCTCTTATCGAATTCGTCAAAACTCCTTCATCCTCTTTTAATTAATAAATGAATAATTTATCGATTAATTAATATTTCTCTAAATAATAAAATTTCACGATTCTAGTAATATTAAGGGCCAAAAGTTAAAATAATCTTTCTAATAAAGCAAAGATAAATTCTAACTATTCATCTTTAAAAGATAAATACTAACCAAAATTTCTACAAAATTACTATCTTACTCTTACTTTATTCACCTTAGGGCCTGTTTGGTAATCATATACCAGTATATCGGATATCAAGTATGGGTATGGGTATCAAATATTAGGTATGTGTATGAGATTGATATCTGTTATCTATGTTTGGTATGCTGAAGATATCGATTAATATCAAGTGGGAAGGAAATAAAAGATATGAGTCATACACTAGTAAAAATTGGTATGTGAAAATTAGGGCTAACAATTTTCGACACGACACGATAACCCGACATGAACCGACATGAAATTAATGGGTTTGGGTCACGCCTTATTGGGTTCGGGTTCTTATCAGGTTGACTCGATAAGGACCTGAAAATTTCGGGTTGGGTTCGGATCGGGTTCGGGTTACCTGATAAGGTATTATATTTATTTAATTCAAATCAAGCTTTTAAATTGATGACATACTTATTTTTCCTTCCAAATCATCAAAAGATATTCAATTTTTGAATATTTATTTTTTTCTCTTATTAATTTTATTTTAAAATATTTTTTCTCTTATTAAATCTTATTTTAAAATTTTTCTCTTATTAAATTATTTAAATTTGGGTTCGGGTCATTATCGTGTCGGGTCAACCCGAATTTTATCGTGTCAATTTCGTGTTCGTGTCGGGTTCGTGTCGCGTTCGGATTTAGTCATTTCGGGTTGGTTTCGGGTTCGGGTTGGGCATATCCTTAACATGTCGGTTCGGGTTGGGCCTTAACAGATCAGGCCGAAATCAGGTCGACCCGAACCCGACCGATTGCCACCCCTAATGAAAATGTTGAATATTAGTATATCAGATATATCAAAGATATCAATTTGATATCCATATACTAATATACCAAACACAAGTTATGGATATGGGTCATATTCATACCCATACCTGATATACGTATATGGATATCAAACGAGCCCTAAGTATACATGACTAGCATACACCATACACAAAACAACTCTCTCTCTAACACAGACACATACACTCACACAGTACACACACACACACATCACACAACACACACAGAAATGTGCGCGCGCACACACATATATGTATGAATTCAAGTTTTTATGTATGGACTCATGTATTCATGTATGTAATTATGTATGTCATGTATGCATTCATGTATGTTATGTATGTATCGTGTATGAAGGTCATTTTGATAATTCGGGTTATTATTTATCCTTTTAAAGATTAATGGTTAGAATTTATCTTTATCTTTTAACAATGATTATTTTCCCACATTAACTTTAATATTAATTTATAAAGGTTATACTGTATTTTCCAAAAATTTGGTATGAAAGTTAAAAAAAAAAAAAAAAAGTGTAACGGACTAGCAGTATACCATTTACTATGACTTAAATCTTAGTTCTAAAATAAATATTTTATGTTAAATAATGTTTAATGTAAAAAAGTGTAGCGGACTAGCAGTATACCATTTAACTTGGGATAATTGTCCTCGAATTTGTTTTTTGTTGAAATGAATAAATTACGACTTTTGATATTTTACAATTCTACAAGAATTTTAAAACGTTGTAAATAAGTTCACCCCAAGCAATTTTTGGGGAATTAAAACTCACAAAAAACTATGTCCTAAGAGATCCTGCTTCACATATAAAGAAAAACTTCGATACAAAAGCAAATGAAATATTTTATTGCATTGTGAATTTGTAATATACTAGTATGTACTCTTAAATATATAGAATCAACTTCTAAATCTTCTATCGTGCTATTCTAACTTTTTTTTTTTTGAGAATCCTTACTTTTTCTTGCAATGCAAAGCATTCGATACGAATGATCCCTCCAATTGTTTTAGGACTACAAAATAAGATATTAAATATAATAGTTCCATTAATAGTTCTTAATTTTTCATTATATTCTCTCACATGGGCATGCAGATGATCATGTCATAACGCAGTGCTGAATGCTACTATAAAGATAAGTAAAAATTAAACTCATCGAAGGAAAATTCAAAAACTATGTTGCAGATCAATCATTGATGGCATGGTTGTATGTCTTTCACAAAAATATTTCACCAGTCAATTTATGATATACTCAGAAAACTCAACATGAAAGCCTAGCAGCAAATGATCCAGCAGAGAAGGAATCATGTGCGGGCAGCAACAGGCGGACCACCGACACGAGGAGGCTGGCCCGGCTTTGGAAGGTCTTCCTGTAGCCATGGAAAGAACAAGGAAATAAATGAATATGATGCTGAACAAGGAAATGCCATGATACAGATGTTAGAACCTTAAATTATCATGATAAATAAACGGATAACCAAGTTAAAAGGAATAAATTTTATAAACCTAATTCGACTAAATGAAATTGCACTACTTCGTACAAACACCAACATAAGGCTACCAACAATATACGCATGAAAATATAATAGACATTTGGACTTGAGAGGGAGCGAGGGAATACAACTCCAGAAGAAGAAAGTAGCAAAATAGAATATACAGCAAGGAAACTAACCCTTGGACGCCTGAACCGCTGTGGGGGCTCACGGTTTCTCCTGTCAGTAGTAGAACGAACCCTAACCACTTTCGAGTGAATGGCACATGAAACACAGTACTGCATCTTCACATACAACTTAGGAAGGGTGTATCCTATTATTAAACAAAAAGGATGCATTAGGACAAGCCATCTTTAATTGTGCTTATTCTCTGAGAAATAACATGGGGAAGTAACTAACTCCAACGAGAGCTTATGGGAACATAGAAAAGCATACCGTCAAAAGCACAAGCTTCCTGGACATCCCTTACAGCTGCTTGCTCAACTATGTTTCGTACCAGAAACCTCTTGATGGCCTTGTCCTAATTTAAAAGTAAAAAAATACACCATTTGCTTCATCAGAATACATACCAATCATTCTTTTAATAAACCAAAAGCAATGCATAATCAGACCATCGTATGCATGCAACAGCCTATAAATCATTAACTAATATTCTAACCAAATTACCTTAATTTATTTCCCAAAAGCAGTGATTAAATTTAACCCTTGTTCTACAACTCCAGAGACTACAAAAGTTATAGCCGGAATCTCTATATCCTAATGTAACCATTTTATCTAGCTGAAAATCCGTAACTGATTATTATCATAACTAAATAATCTAATATTGAACAAAAAATATGGCTTTGCATAAAAATTCATTGATCAGCAAATATTTTCCGGCAGGCTTTATATAATAGATTAATCGAATCAGCTGATAAAATAAATTTCTCAACAATCAAATCGCCAACTTCTTACCACACATAGAAAAGATTTCCAAACAAATTAAACACTCGGACATTTCTCACCAGGTTACAAAAGATCAATAATACCAAAAAAAACTCGTGAAAGCAAACCTTCATAATCAAATTAGCTATCAACAACGAATAGACGCTGTTTGTATACAACAAAATAGACTGACCAAATCAAAAAGGCAATGCAAAACAAAATCAAAAAAGCAATGCAAAACAAAGAGCAAATATGCGATAATGAGAAACAAAATATAAAAAAAAAAAGAACCTTGGGGCAGCATTTTCCACAGTTGGAGCAGCGTATGAACTTGACGTGGCCACGGCCATGTTTGTTGCGTCCCCCGTTCCTCCTCTTAAATGTCTGGAACAAAATTCAGCAAACAGTTAACAATGAACATAGAAATTGAGAAAAAAAAACAATTATGCAAAATTTCGCGCATTTGAGCTACAGAAATTAGGCGAGATCTCTACCATCTTTGGCTAATTGATTTTGCTCTCTGTAAGAGGAGGCGCCCAGCTCGGATTTAGGGTTAAGTACTCCGTAGGCGAAGAAGCAGAAGAAGATGAGAATTTATATGGCCGTTTTTGTTCGAAACCTAAACACTATTGGGCTAAATTATATATCGCTGTCGCAAGACGAGCCGTCAGATTGGGCTAAGCCCAAAAGGCGCCTTTTTCAATCTAATTTTCAAGGTTGAAAAACTATTATAACACGAGTAATCTACTTCCGCTATATGAGATGCGTTTTAGATAAATATCGCTCGTTTGTAATAGCCTATAAATTAATGGAATATAGAGATGTGCAACAAGCTCCACCTATAAGTATTGTCGGATTCGAACTATGGACGGATGGCTTCAAGAATACCCACTTTATCGGTAGTCAATCTCAAGGGGACTCATCAACTAAAATCTTGAATTATTTCTTCTATGCTAATGTAGTTAGAGAAATTAAGGAAATTAATATTCCACGTGTTGCTGGAACCAAAATGTTTTTTTTTTCCACTCCCTACAAAGCCGGAGGGTGGCCATGTATTTTACAAAGTTAAGAACAATTGTATCTCCCACATCATTACAATAGCCATTTTGTGATTAAATAGTAGAGAATAAGAATTCAGTGTATTGAAATGTATTGAAAGTGTGTACAATATGAGGACTAAATGCCTCTATTTATAATGGTACAGAGCTAGGGTTTTAGGGTTAATTACTTGGTCAACACTCATATGATGTATATCTATAAGATATTTACAACACTCCCCCTTGAGTGACCAACCCTAAAATAAATATTGCCTCATTAAAACCTTGCCAAGAAAAACCCAGTGGGATAAAACCTGATCGAAGGAAAAAGAGTACAACTGCTCCGCTTGAACTTGATTATTGTAGTCTTTTGAGTCATTGTATGTCAATCTTGTGTACCAACTTTCTTAATGTTGATGTCAACAATGTCTTTGTGAATAAGCCCGCCAAATTGTCACTTGAGCGAGTCTCCTTTAAAACAATGATACAAGTATAACACTTCATATTTGACATAATTGCTTTGATGTGCATGCCTCATTAAAAACCTCTTCAGAAAAATTCCGTGAGAAAAAAAACTCAATAGAGGAAAAAATTATATGACATACACTTACTCATGTGTTGCATTAGTTGTCTCATTACAAACTTTGACTAAGAAAACCCACCAAGGGAAAAAACTTAGTAAGGAAAAAACACGAGTACAACCATTTGGCCTTTAAAGTATAATCTTTAGGATTACTCAAAATTAACCTTTATGGTCAAATGTAGTAGTTTCTCACTCCCCTGAAGATAATAATCTTCAAAATTAACATATTTCACTACTATAAACGTAATCTCGTTTATAGATTAAGAGGAGATTTAGTGAATAAATTTACAAGTTTATCACTAAACAAACTTTTGTGACCATAGTTCTTATAGAACTCATTTCTGCAACACAAGTTGAATTATTCTCATAGAGAGTTGTGAGGGATATATCTCATATCATTACATCAATTTGAGATATTGAATCATGGGATGAGATAAACAACCAACATCCTACTAGCCACCAATGTGAATCACATTTTTCTTTCATAAAATAGACTAAGGTCGTTAAACCTTCAAGATAACGAAGAATGATATTCTCAATATCATTAGCATTAAATCTTGCTAACAAGTTACTTTTAAATGTTATATCAGATCTGATAGAATAGTGCTCTGCACTCCAAGTAGGGAACTTCTGACCCTATAATATAATCGTTATCTTCCATATTCACTTCAAGTCAAGTGAAGAGAGAATCATTGGTGTCTGATTAGATGTGATTTATATAAATTTCTCTACAACCTTTCAAGTACGTCGACTAGTGTAAAAATAATATGCTCATTTAGGAGATGCTCGATCTTCATATCAAATCAATACTTGGATTTAGCTAAGTCTTCCATTACAAACTCTACTTTTAAGAGTTGGCTCTTTCATTAATATAAATAAAAGTTCATTCAAAGATTTTTTGATAAATACGTAAGTACGTATGTAATTATTAACATATCCTTACTTCATAAGGACTAATTCACACTTGTTGTGAATTTTTATTTTTCTTTCTTAGAAATTTTGAGTCCATTAGGGACTTTCATATATATTCACGTACAATGACCCAACCAATATGTGGATCCATGGTATCCATTACTGCGATAGATATTAAATAACGGAACATGATGCCATATTAGGAGAATATATCTAAGCAAAATTAATTTAGGATCTCTGCCTAAATCTTTGAACTATTAACATCGCTTTATTTCTTATCACCTTATTAATTTCTTTTCTCTTAGTACAAATACTCATTTGTGTCAACATTATTTGACATATGTACTTCAGAGCAAAAGATTATATATTTAGCAAGTTAAGCTCTGCCTCAATTGCTTCTTTCAAATTTATTCAGTGCTTATGGCACTTCTATTCTCTTTGATTCTGGATCCAGAGTATCATCAAATTGATATAAGTAATTTGTCGAGGCAAAATTATTGTCGACAACTATAATATTTTTCTATTGTTTGTTTCTCCTGAATTCACATAATTCATGACATTTTCAATCAACCAGATTTTCATAATTTCTCAATGATACTTTTTTCCTTACTGATTGTTCCGTAATCCAAGTCTTTTGATATTTGGTGCACGTGCATATGCAATGGGATTTACGTCCTCAGGACGATCTCTTTAGGAGACTGATAGAGTGATATAATTTCTCTATTTAATTTTGTATTCCGCGGATATTTATATTTAACACCAATAGATCTCTCACGCTTATGGCTTTAAAGAGTATCATTTAATTTATTTAGTTCACGGGGAACTTCAATTCTTTATGGTGCATATACAATATCTATATGAGATTTGATCACTCATTTAGCAGTAATAACTTGTTGAACTTTAAGTTCATCTGCGTGAATATTTAATCCAATATATATTCCAATCTTTTGTTGGGAACCCATCTTTTGTATGTTGTGGGCGTGCAATTGAGACTTGAATTCAAAAGTTCGTAGATGAGACATCAAGTATACGAACTAATGTTGTCTCAATGTGGTATCAATTGTAGCGGATATCATCAAAACTTAGTGAGTTTCTTTTTGACTTACTAACATTTTCTATTGTTAATTTAGTATCAAAATGATACAAGCTCTTCCGGAGCCATTTGTCATTAATTGTGCAATGTTTATGCACAAATATCAAGGATAATCATATATTATCCAAATATTTTATTACTCATCAAGGCATGTAATATTTTTTAGGAATATTAATTGTGCTACTTCAATAGCATCAATATATATAATCTATTAAGATTATTCGTAATTTTTGTGTTTCTTCGGAAACAATGATTATTGTATCATAAGAAATATAGATATAATATATCACAATATATTTTGCAGTATAACATATAGTTTCGAAATCAAAGTACAAATATAATAAAAGTTTTTCACAAAAATCGATAGTCATATAGATTTTATAAATTGATTGATATGAACCCATTATTTTATTTTCAAAACTTCCAAAGTTTTTCTATTATCGACAATTAAGAAAAATTATTGCTATACCAATTATCGAAATTTTCATGACAAGAAGTAACAAAAAGAATCCACTAATATTTCGCAATCAGGTGAAATATAAAAGTATTTTTTTTTTCATAGACAGCAGTCCAAATTCTTAATATGAATAATACTTCAATTTTTCTCTATTCTCGGTTTTGATGATTATGAAAATTATTAGAATTGAGATACTACACTAAAAAAAATTCTGTACCTCGTTGGAAAGACACGATTCTTTCCTAGGACATACCTCCAATCTAATTCATCAATTGGTTAGAGACTCAGGGCTAGAGACTCGTGCTAATAACGTGTTATAAACTAAATAGAAAACATAGAATATAGTAGAGATAAGAATTCAGTGTATTGAAGTGTATTGAAAGTGTGTACAATATGAGGACCAAAGACCTTTATTTATAATGGTACAGAGCTAGGGTTTTAGGGTTAATTACTTGGTCAACACTCATATGATGTATATCTATAAAATATTTACAACAATCTACTTAATATGACAAAATAGGAAAACAAGTATTAAATAGTAAAACTCGAAAGGTCCGAGGAGGCCAAATATTTTTGCCAAAAATATATTGCTATAGACAATAAGCAACTAAACAAAGCATAATTGATGCAGAAAAAGGGAGCTTACCATAAATAAGTTGTTGAAACTTGAAAGACTGAAATTATACAACTGAAAGTGCAAATTCCAGTAACTTCTCTTCTCTACTAATTAAATTATCTTATTAAACTGCATATTAATATTAATTAAGCGTGCAACATTTGCTTCAGAAGAAGAAAGATGATAATCTATTAATTCTATTGGCACACCTAGAGTATACAAAACTGTTTGATCGGAAAGACAACTCATTCAGCTCTGCTACTGGTAAATTAAGTTCCAATCTATTCAAATACAGAATCCTTAGTCCACAAAGTATGGTTGCTATCCCTTGCAGTTGCAGCAACATCTTCATCGCCGCCACAGTTGCTTTGCTTCCATGCAAACCACTTCCGTCGGATGTTTTACGCATGCAAGTCCTTGTTTGAATTCCACTCCGGAGCCCTTGCACCACCCCCCTCGGCAAGAATTCCACCACCGTTTTCAGCACTTAATAGAGGATCAGATTCGGCTTCCTTAGCCTTCATAAGCACAAAAAGGTAATCAGGAAATCAGATTTTGGAACATTTTATCGAGCTGCCACACACACACATATATAAGTAAGAGAGATGAAGTTAGCACCTGAGATATTTGTGCTGCTTCAGCACTGGCCTTTTGCTGGCTCTCGATATTGCAACAATATGAGTACAGTACCATCCCCACCATAGCGATCAAGATTCCTAAAATGTTCCGCCAGCTAAAGGGGTCTCGTAGAAGAACATAACCAAAGGCTAAAACAAGGCATGTTTTCAAATGCCCTAGGACCTGATACGTAACTGGTGATGTCTTTCCAATTACAAGAAAGGTGCTAAAGTTCACAGAAACTGATATCAAGCAGGATAGGACAATAAATGCCTGTCATAAGGAAAAAAACACAGTTACTTGCTGAATATCATCTACCAACTGCAGGGAAGAGTTCCAGTTCTCACCAGCACTTGAGGAGTATAGTTGAAAGCAAATACATTCTGCTTCGTTAGCAGCCCATCCACAAAAGGTCCAGTTACGAAAAGAGTGATTGCCTGATAGGGACAAGATTGATACAAAAGTTGGGTGGAAGAAACCTTGAACTTCTTCTGGATGGTATTTGTCATCTGATGGTGTTTGAAGTTAAGATCCCAAAACGATACGAGCACTCAAAAGTGAAACTGCTGAAAAAACAGTAAGCCTAATAGAAAAATAGCCATCTTGATAATTAAGATTGCCAACTGAAAAGAAAAAAATCTAACTGCTGAAATTTGAGTAACCAAATTATAGTAGACTTTTGATCTCAAAATTGCAAAGAGGACTCGTGAGAAGAAAACTTCAGAAATTTCAGTAAGCGAAATATGTATTAGGATTTTGAACCTGAAAAAATTGAACTGCTGAAAGTGCAATAAGCTTAATGGTAATTATTCATCTTGTTTTATGAAAAGTCATTTTCCACATGCAAGCCCACCCACCACCCACCCACCTATCTTGGGGAAAAGAAGGGGAATGAAAAAATGCAATGAAATAGATTAGGATACAATTTGTGCAACACAAGTTGTGACAATTGCAAGCAGAGACAAGACAGAACCCAGGACGTTAAGCTGCAAATCAGTCACTGTTGCAATCCCAACACCCATGAGAAGAACAACTAGTGAAATCTGGACATTCCGGCTGCAAACAGAGGTCAAGAATATATTAGCATCCAAAACACCGAGGCATGTAATGACTAAATCAAAGTTAACGAAAAAAAGTGCATCATGTGCATAGTCAACAAGGAAATAGAGACCATATATTGTTACTCCAAATATGTATAGTTGATGTCCCACATAAGAAAATTAGCATATACAAGAACATTATATAATATTAATGTATAATTTAGTGGGTTAACTGAATGATTACCCTTTTTCTGACCCATTCACCAAATAACCCAACTATGTTAACAAATTAAAGATACCATCTTGAGACACGATGGATATTTTATGCTTTTGAACCCAAAGAGCCAACAATTTTTATCCTTCCCGACTCTTTAGAATGCATCCTCTTTATCCCCAATTTTTTTTTGATTTCTCTCCAGCCATACTGTAGGTTAATGATTCTTCATAATACCTTCCTCATCCTTCACACAAACAGCCCTAAGTTTACAGATACAAGACATACTATCTTTGGATCTCATCCTACAACCCTGGACAAGATTTTTAGTTGTGATCTCTAAACACCATACCACATTGGAAGAAGATAAAAAAGAAGACTTAACAACTCAGCATATTGTAAAATAGATATGTTAACTACTCCCTCCGTAAACCAAGAGTGTGGTTTTTGGTGGTGGCACGGGTTTTAAGAAAAGTAAGGTAGATGTTATTTGAGTGGAGAAAGGACCCACCATTTTGAATATATGTGAGGCTTAAAATATAAGAGAGTGTGCACGGTCATTTCCTTAAATGGAAAAACCACACTCTTGGTGGACGACGAAAAAGGAAATATGACCACACTCTTTGTGGACGGAGGGAGTGGGTATTATTAAAACTCAGTTGGGTTTCCTCTGAATAATTAAGCCTTATATAATTTTTGCTGCTGAATCACTAATTAAAACAAAGCACGTTGTACTAATAGTCACAGAACTATACAAATTCTAGGACCAAATGGACAACGGATGTATGTATTTGTCACGGCTAATAAGTGTTCTGTTTGTTAAGGAGTATGCAAACATAGAATAGTCACTCTTACCTCCATCTAGTTTAAGCACATTATTTGCATTCCTGTAGTCATTTTACAACTTATACATCAGATAAAGAAGGTCATTTGCAAGAAGAAAATTCCAAGAATATACCAATAAGGTGATACACCTAGAAACTTTCAAATAGGTTCGCACATATGCTAGCTAGCATGATGCACATATATGTTGGGTAGAAAATTGCCAAGTTAGAAACAGGTTCAAATCAGACAAATGCCAGCCAATAACTATAAATTTCTGATAACTTTTCATTTGTGTTGATGGCCAGGAAATAATAATTTTTCTTTTCTCAGTAAACTATCCAATTTTCTGATCCAACATGCTAATGGAATTCTAGAATTTACAACAATTCTTTCTATTATTTGATACAAAGTGAACATTATATTAATGAAAAATATCTAGTATATGCTGTAAAGAATAAGCATGTCTCTCATACAACATATGAGAATGAATCCCCATCAATTGAAAAGTGACTTGGTAAGTGAGGGTTTAGAATGCCAGTATATTAAATACATATCTCACAAACAGAATACAAACTAAGCAACTGGAAGCAGACAGATTCAAAGATCTAACCTGAACAATTTTCTGAAGAAAAGAGTCTCTAAAAGGACAGTGCACGGGATAATTGCCAATTTTGTCATCTGAAAAGCATAAGCCATAAATTATAAAAACTTTAAAACTAAACTATTTTGAAATAGGTGAGAGAAAATAGCAGGAGTAAAATATATTCGTACTGATATCAAAATTTTATATTCTTTAGCTATAGCAAATTGTTCCAGAAGTAATTATCAATGACTAGCAGAATGGAAAGTGAAGGGACTATGTTCTTCAACAGCAAAGATATCAAAATACCTTGTTACAAAATTTCTTTCAGCCCTAGGTTATACTCTATTTCATGCAACTGCTCTAATGTGATTCACATAAACTGAATTTTGTTCCAAAGGGTCATAGCTATTACCTGCACTGAAGAAAGAATTTAAGAGAATAGCCTAAAAACTATTCTTATAAGATGATTCTCTTATCCTTTAGGGAATTTCAAAATACAGGCTATTAGTATCCCGAATTGCATGCCAGAACTTAAAACTATTTTTAAACACAAGGAAAACAATGGAGCTAGAATAATTAACCTGATAGAAACCAACGGAGTTGAAACCCAAGCTAAGATTTAGAAGTCCAATAGATGTTCCATTGAGAATTCCGAATCCCATGACAGCTCTTGGATCGAAAGGCTTGTGTTCAAACCATTTCATCCACAGAGCAATATGAAGAGAGCAAAAGGTAACAAGAAGATGCCAGCTAGTAAGAGTTGTGGCTGCAAAAGTAAAATAACGGGAGAGAACAAAGTTAGAAACGTCAAAACCCCTAAAATGGAAACTAAAGTTCGATGCCTAGAGAAAGCTGCAGGGAGGAAAAACAACTGGATGACAAAAAAAAATTCAAACATCAGTGAGTTTCTTTGTCGCCAATGAGATGAATTATCAGCAAAAACTTCAATCAAGCACACAATGAATAAATAACTTCCAAATGAAATGCACCTGAGCAATAATAGATAGACAAAATAGTTGAAAAGAGAAAATATTAGTCCATCCAAATCTATTCATCATCAAATTTCACATAATTAGCAATAAAGTAGAACGAGTTCCATTTCTAAGTGAGGTCAGAAAAGACAACCAAAAATGCACGACCAATTATCTCATCTCATTTCCTACCTTTAATTGCAAATGCTATCATTAAATGCTTGATTTCCTTTATAACTTGAATAAACATCAATTGTAAAAATTGATTTTTCACAATTAAGTAACAGATTTGCTACATTCAAATAGCAGGAGACTGTCAAAAATAGGTACCATATGCCAAATAAGATGGATAATGAACATTGGTAATTTTTTTGTATTCGCACGAGCATTAGGTGGCAATTCTTTGCTATCATGTCTGAAAAAAGTTTAAAAATTGTATTCGCACGAGCATTAGGTGGCAATTCTTTGCTATCATGTCTGAAAGTATCATCACCTAAAGAAATGATCTTTCTCTGTCCATATAATTTAGTTCCATTCAGTCAGAGTAATTTACAACAGAACATTCAACATCATGTTTTCCCATCCAACAATGTTCTCCTCGTTTGAATCATGAAAACGTGGAATGCAAAACAAGAGTTAACTGGATTGAAAGTTGAATAAGTTTGTTTATAGGTAAATAGACCACCTATTATCTTCTAATTCCTTCACAAACTGAAGTATCTTATTTTGACTACACTCTCCCAATAAAAATGAAGTTCGACACAACCTTCATGGGAGCAATTGCACCAAGTAGATTGCATACAGCAGGGGAATTGCACGACACAATTAAAGTACACAATCGAATCAATCTCTGAATAGAAGCTCAAACAGAACATACAGAAAAACATTGCAGTTGAAGCAAGAGATGGCAATGGGACAGTCATAGCTGTTGGAGTATGGAGCCTGAAAGGAAGTGAATCATTCCACGATTCCGGCGATTCAAATTTTTGGGCTGTCGTACAAGTGTTTTTGGGCTCTACGCGGTTTCCTAGTTTTAGGATTATGGCTCAATTGTTTGCTATATATATATAGTTGTTCTCTCATTGTAAATAGTATCAAAAAATATAGTGAAATCCCTGGCTTGGCATCACCCCAGATGTAGATACACATCGAATCGAACTGGGTAAACAATTCTTGTGTCTTTTGATTTCGTGATTGTGCGGTTATTTCCTAACAATAGCAGCGTAGCTAAAGCTCATTTAACAATAAGTTGATGAATTAGGTCCATTGAAATCTCACCAAAAGTGAAGCCAAGAGTGCTAATGAGCGCCTTGTTGCATATCACGATCGACACCGATGAGACCACTGAAAGACTCAACGCTCCAATCGTTCCCAGCTGATACTTCTTGCCTTCACTCATCTTCACACTCCACTATCCGATCCCAATATCTCAATATCTACTCATCAAACACACAAATTTCAACAGAAATCACGCTTCCGCCAAACTAACCACTTTAAGCTAAAACAAAGCAACATTCATTTACCTCATCAGAATCTTCCACTTACTCAGCAGAAACACTGTCGCAAATCGCCAAATCCAGCTCTGCTGCAGGACACATCAGTAATTCAAATAAAAACGTGCTTAATTTCACCAACAACATCCACATCACAATAAGTAGAAATAAAAGCAGCGATTCCAAACCCTAGATCTGCTCCATTTCACCAAAAATCGGTCATATAAACCGCACTGAAAAATATCTTTCCGTAATATGCTTATACAACATACAATACACCTATACATACACATATACATACAAATCATTTTTCCTGCATACAAAAAGAGAGTACCTGAGAAGCCGACTTTCAGATCACTGAAATTGATGAAGTAAAGCAGGTAAAAAAAAATTAAAAGTATCTGAAATCCGATCAATCTGTTCCCGAAGCAGAATGTGATGTAAATAGAACGTGTGAGGAGCAGAATTGGAAAATATAATAATTGAAATTTCCAGTAAAGAATTGATATTTTAGTAGTGGTGTAATGTAACACTAGCTTATTTATTACTCAAAAACTAAGTGTTGGATTAAGAAATAAGATTAATGAAGGAATTGATTTGACTTTTCGGAGCCGGGCCGGCCGGGCAAATTCGGTCCGTATAGATACAAATGGAGCGGCGTTACCGAAATGGACCGACCCCCTTTTGTTTAGTTTCTGTTACAGCAAATGGTATCCCAATTTGATATTTTATCATTTTCCAATCTTCTAACTAATGAGAGACTTGCGATGCTTCAGTTAACCATTTAAGTTAGGTTTCATGGATAAAATATATATATATATATATATATATATTGTATGTGTGGTATTCTTGTATAACTTTATGCCATATTGCAAAGGAAAATTACTCTCTCCATCCGTCAAATAATTTACACATTTTATCATTTTCGTTCATCCGTAAAAAATTTGCACATTCTATTTTTAGATAGTATCCCACCACTTATCCTAATCTATTACCTTCCATATTTCATCTTATTTACACAATTTACCAAACACGACTCACTACTACCCTCACAATATGCACTACTACAGTATAATCATTTCTCAATATCCACCACTACAGTTTCTTAAAATTCGTGTCATGATCAACTGTACAAGCTATTGGCGGATGGGAGAAATTTGTAACACTCAAGTCGCACTAGCTAAGTATAAGGGATCAACGGAATATTGGTAGTACTTTTTTTCCTTAGGAAATTTTTATTGGACGATAGGTTTATACTGAATATGAGAACTGTAGGATTATTTTTACAATTTGAGCTTAAGAAAATAGGCCTGCAATTTATATGAAATTGGGCAAAACTTCCATCTATTATCATAAAATGCAGTTTTTAGGTAATGAATTGAAGGATATGATACAAATAAACATTTTTCCCTTTTTTTTTTTTGAGTTGGGAGATGGTAACCAATAAAAAAAGGTCGAGTCTTCTTTCTTTTTATGCACAAGGAAATAGGGTTGTAAAATCGTTTGGGCCCTTATCTTAGGGTAGTTTGCAAATTTAGGCCATAATTCAGCGGGCTTGCAAAAAAAGGGCCTTCGGGCTTGAAAGTTATGAAGATTTTGAATTTGCAAAATTAGGCCACTATGTTTTTAAAAGTTGCAATTTTGGGCCAAAATCGTTAATACCCACTTGCTTTGGAACAAATCATAAATACACATCAAGATAAGAATTGCTCAAGGTTACACGAGATCCACGCTTTCTAAAATGGTATCAGAGCCCTGGTTTTATTAAGGAATTATATTTTATTTATTGCTTTAAGTATTTTCCTAACGGAGGAGACATCAAGAAAAACATGGATCCAGATAATTGTCCGAGATGCGAAGGTTACAGGAATTATCTCCAAGATCTGGAGATAAAAAGAGAAAGAAACCAGATGTTACGGACAATCTGGAGAGAATTGTTCGACTCTATAGTCGTACGAGAAAGAAGGCTTGAATACATTGAGCCTTTCACTCAAGAAATTGAGTCAAGAAGGAGATATGATTCAGATCTGAGCGATCTCCTGTTCGAGGTAATAAATACCATGAGGAGGAACCATCATAATAATCATATTTGATGGATCTTGAAGAATGTCCAAGGTGTGGACATTTCCAGGAACGTCTCCAAATCTTGGAGAAAAAAATGACCAGATACCAGAGTGTTCTAACACGCTGGCGAGATATGCTGAATATCTTAATTCAGCATTGTAGAGAAAAGAGAACACTGCTGAACTTGTCGAACCATGCCTTGGGACTTTGCTTAAGGCCATAGATAGCCTTCTTAAGACAACAGACTTTAGTAGCATCCGCCCCCTGAGCAACAAATCCCGGAGGTTGCTCCATATAGTACGATGCGAGACAAATCACCATAGAGAAAAGCATTCTTCACATCAAGCTGATACATAGGCCAAGAAAGATTGACAGCCAAGGAGAACAAAATGCGAATAGAGTTCAAACGAGCAGTGGGAGAGAAAGTCTCAAAGTAATCAACTCCATAAGTCTGGGTAAACCCTTTAGCCACAAGACGGGCTTTATCTTAGGTCAATGGTACCATCGAGAAACTTGATCGCGAATACCCAACGACAAGCAGCAATAACAATGCGAGAGGAAAGAAGTTGTTAGGACCCAAGTGCCACGGGATAAAAGAGCACGCATCTCCTCATGCATAGCAGCCCGCCAAAGAGGATGTTCGAGTGCCTCAAGGTAAGAAGTTGGAATGACCGTTGACAAAAGACAAAGAGCAAAAGCACGAAAAGAAAGACTCGGAAACATGCAAAAGAGACATAATTAGACACCGAGTGTTTAGTGGTGCAAGTACATGTACCTTTGCGCAAGGCGATAGGTAAATCATCGGTGTTGGCGGTGGGGGATCTTCGGGGACCATGCGGGAGAAGATGACGCGAGGCTAAGAACACGAGGCCGGTACGGAGACGGGTTCGACATGAGGCACGTGTCGAGGACGACGGGTATAGACTGTAGGGGTCGAGCATGAGTGAGACACTGCGTCTTTGGAGTAGGCAATTCGGAGTAGGGGTCTTTGGAAGAGGAGGAAGAGGGTGCTAGAATGAGAGAAGTATGGTTGAGACTCAAAGAAAGTAACATCGGACAAACATAGTGTCGCTTGGTAAGTGGATCAAGACATCGATATTCTTTACGTGCGAGAATACCAAGAAAAACACACTTAATGGAACGATGAGACAACTTATCCAACCCAGAGTGAGATCATGAACAAAACAAACACATCCAAGATGCGAGGAGGAACGGTACAAGGGTTTATCGGGATGAATACACGAGAAAGGAATATCGCCATGAAGAACACTAGAAGGCATTCTATTAATAAGGAAACATGCAAGAAGGACGGCATCACCCCATAACCACTTTAGGAACATGCATGCGAGACATAAGAGTACGAGCCACATCCAAAATATGACGGTGTTTGCGTTCGGCGAACACCATTTTGTTGGGAAGTATGAGAAGCGGGAAGTTTGATGAATTATGCCTCGGGAATCACAAAAAGAAGAAATAGACTTTTGAGTAAATTCAAGAGCATTATCAGTGCGAAGAATACGTAAGTCGACAGAATATTGAGTTTTTATTTCTTGATAAAAAGAGTTTAGTACAGTAGGGACTTCGGTTCTCTTTGTAAGCAAATACAACCATGTCATACGAGAATAATCATCAACCAAAACCAGAAAATATCTGAAGCCCCTCTAGACTCAACTCGACTCGACCCCAAACATCACAATGAACAAGCTCAAAAGCAAAAGAACTACGTTTATCTACTCTGAAAAGGAAACGATGTACGACGGTGCTTTGCCAACTCACAAGACTCACAGTAAAATTCAACAGACGAAACAGGAACTAAACGCTGAAGACTAGAGGAAGATGGATGACCAAGACGACAATGCCACTGATATGGAGACACGGTGGCAGAAAGAGCGCGCGAAGGGGTTTGAGGAAAAAAATCCAAGTAGTAGACACCATCATGCTCATGTCCTCCACCAATCGTCTTCTTCGTCTGCAGATCCTGAAAGATAACATAGGTAGGAAAAAACGAGACAGAACATTTGTGAATTTTGGTAATTTGACTAACAGACAATAAGCTAACGGGAAACTTAGAAGCAAACATGACATTTTCAAGGGTCGATTGAGAAGTGGGGCGAACACCAATCCCTCACACATGGGAGAAGAGGTGCGTCAACGCGACACGAATGTGGTAAGGAAACGAGGCGTAAAAAGATGTCAAAAGAGATTTAGTGCCGATATGAACGAGAGGCACCGACCAATCACCAAAGCTTAGACTTACCTACGAGACATCGTAAACGCATTCTTGGTTAACGAAGCAACGATAGGAGAAGGTGACTAGATGGAGATGCGCACGATAGATGGAGCGACTGTAAGTAGGGACGCAATGGGGATGGCAAATTGATTGACCGGATCGATTGTCATATCGAGCCGCGTGACATTGAGACCACATCATTAGACACGGACCTGTAGGGCTCGCATGTACCGCATTCGCCCGACCTGGTTGACCTGGTTTGCCAAAAGTTTCCCAACAGTTCTCAGAAGTATGATTGGTACGATGGCAATATTCACAACGACGATCAGAACCGCGACCTCATCCACCACGGCCCGTCCACCTCCACCTCGGCCACGACCACGACTACCATTGAAATTCTGACCGTGAGCATAATTTTGACCGTGGACAGCCGTGTTGGAAGGTAGAAACGAGCCAGTAACATTAAGATTTTGTCCCCGAGCAGCCATGGCTGAAGAATTGGGAGGAACAACATCGTCTGCACGACCAGTTGACACACGCAGCACACGAGATAGGGCATTGGATAATGAGGGAACATTATCACTAGATAATAGGCTGTCACGAACTGATCGAAGATCACTATCCAAACCGGACAAGAACTTGGCAACCATGAATTCTTCCCATTGAGTTGCTCGCTCGGTGGCGAGCCGGGATAGTGGATGGTAGACGAGGATTTCATCGAGCGAAAAGTCCTTTGAGTGTAGAGAAGTAGTCGTTGACTGATTTGCCACCTTGAGTATGAGAGAAAAGTTTCTCATATAATTCGAAGACACGAGAGACATTTTTTTCGTTGGAATACATCTCTTTCAATGTATCCCACATTTCTTTAGCGGTTTCCAAGAACATGATGTTCTTACTAACAGAATCCTCAAGGCTATTCAAAAGCCATGTCATGACAAAGACAAATCATCGCACGCGCATCATACTTGGCATCCTGAGAATCAATAGGAGCGTTGAGGACATGTATCTTTTTCTTCTGAGAGCCTAAGAACAGTAGAAAGGCACGAGACCATAGAAGATAATTGGAACCATTCAATTTGATGGTGGTTCCTAGAGTAGCAGACTTCGAATCAGCCATGATGTAGAAAGAGTAGGATTGAAAATCAAACCCTGTGAGTAAGATAATATGTAGAGGGGTACCGGAGAACGAGAGGGTGGCGGCGCGCAAAGAGAGTAGTGGCGGCTCACAAATTAGGGTAGAGAATCAAACCACAGAAAGAGATGCAATGTCATTGGAACAAGAACAGGAGAAGGCGGCGCGGTAGCGGTGGCGAGCCGAGTGAGAATGGCGGCGCCAAAAATTAGTGGTTAATTTTTTTTTTTTTTCGATCAGCGTATCGTGGCAAAGAGAAACGCGGGTCGAAGCGAATCGTTCCCGCTCTGATACCATGTAGAGAAAAGAGATATCCAACATATTGGGGAGAAAAGTGAGAGTATTATTCAGTGTATAGAATAGAAGATACAGACACATATATATACTAAACTACTAGGGCTAGGGCTACACTCTAAATAAGGTAAGATACATATATACATTAAATACTGTAACAAGCATAACGAGGAGAAAGAATTAATCGATTCCTGCATCCAAGGAATCGAAAGAAAAGAAGATCTTCTACATAGGTTTATACTCCTTGAATGAGAAATAGAATATGCCATGAGAAGAGACCATTGGAGCCATTTGGGAGTAAATTGGAATTCATATACTACTCCGCTCTGATGGAACAAAAGAAAGATAAAGGAGTATCATCTACTCTTTTATATCAAGAGATTTTTCCAGATTCCTCCAAGATATCGGCGGATCTAAGAGAAATTCAAAAGACAGTACAACATTATGGCGATAGCATGTATGGTGTACCACGCGATCTATACAAGATTGCTATGAAGCAGGATGAAATTTATAATATCCTGAAAGAGATCCAATCACGGATCGAAAGACTGGAGCAACAACCTCGTTCCAGTCAAAGAAGAAATCTTTTTGGTAATGAACCCACTTATCCAAAGCCAGTGGGAGAAACCAAAAAGGATCCCAACATGGAGACCTTGAAAAGAATGATTCGTGAAAAGAAAAAGTGAGTAATCTTGAACGAATCAAGCTTGACGACCTCCAGGAGTTAGCAGAATCTTTTGCTAACATGACAATGGTGGACTTAAAGATGAACCAGAATGTGGTCCAAAACCCACAGCCGGTGAATCAACTTCCACCAATAGCCATCATTGAAAATCAACAAGATTTTAAAAATGCACCCGGAGCTATTAATGTAGTCCAGGACTTTCAGACTGGAGCAAGGTATGATCAACATACCCCAAATGATGCATACATGGCAACAAGAAGGACAAGGGCAAGAAGGCCGCATCCAAAGGTGCAAGATACACCCTATGGAAAAGCAACCCTGGATCCTATCCATCCTTACGGAGTGATGCTCGACCTTGATGAAGTAAATTTCAGAGATCGAGAATCCGTTATTGACGAATGGACGTCAGCCCTGAGAATTGCAGCCGCAACTCTCGACTTGAACAAGGAAGGATTCGTAAGAATTCTCGAAATGAGTCTTGCAGGAGTAGTCAAGACAGCATGGGAATTCTTTCCCGTGGACATCAAGAATTCATGTTTTGAGAGTGATAACTACACAGAACATGTCCAGAATATGGCCGTTCTTTTTAAGAACCATTTTCTGGGAGAAGGATATTTCGAAGGGTATGATCAAGAGAAGAGAAGGAAATACTTGATGGCATTGTATAGTCTAAGACTTGCGGTTTTGGATCAACAATCGCTCAACAAGTTTCTACAGCTCTTTACTCTTTATCAACATCAATCTAAAGTTGATGATAGAGTGGCATTGGAAATTTTCTTTCTGAAATTCCCAAGCTCATGGAAAGAGATGCTGATTCGGGATTACGAACCAGGTGATCCGGAAAACGTAGCAAGAAGGATGTCTTATGTACATCGAAAGCTTTCAGAGTGGTGTCAACAAGCCACAGCTCTGAAGAACATGAAGAAATTGAGGAGGATTAACAAATTTGCTCCTCTGAACTGTGAAGACAATGATCTGCCAACGATCATTGGAGGAGAACCACCGAGGCTGAAGAAATACAAGAAAGATAGGTTTTCAGCCCTATCATAAAGGTGGAGATCCAAAAAGAAATTCTTGAAAACCAAGAACCAGATGGTCGAGACAGAAGGCTAGATCTTACAAATCCGGCCAAAGAAGTGGACCATCAAGGAATAAGTATCCATTCCGAGGAGATGATAAATCTCAAGGAATGACACCTGTCAAGAAGACTTTCAGAAGAACTCACACTAGAGTTAATGAAAGTTTCAAGGATTGCAACTGCTGGACGTGCGGTGCAAAGGGGCATATTTCCACAAATTGTCCCGACAACGAGAGAAGGGGTATCAACAAATTTGAATCCACTCCGGATATCGAAGATGCCGTCTACTACCAGGAACTGGTACAAGTATATCAGTTCGAAGATATACCCTCGGATGAGAGTATATATGAACAAGAAGAAGTCTTCAGTGAAGAAGATTCAGAGTGGTCTGATGGAGCTAGATCGGAGTCAGACTGATCCAGAGATTGTTCATCAGGAGAAAGAGGACAGGACGGGATTCTTCAGTCACACAACTCTCTCTCAAAGTCTGATTGACAAAATCATGAAGAAGAGTCTGAATATACAAAAGTATCAAGGCTTTTCAGCAAGCAACATAGATCAAGTTCTAAGGAACTTTAATCTAAAGAACATGAAACAACAAATCGTCTATGAAATTTCTAGACGAGAAATGTCGCTTCCTATAGAGCTTACAGGGAATCAAGTGGAGATGTAGTTGATTCCAGCTAGTGACATCAGGGAAGATCTATCAAAGATGAAGCCTGAAGTCGCTGAAAAGATGAACTGGATCCATATTGGAGCAATCCAGTTGATGTTAAAATCGGCCCTCTTTACCGGAGTTCACACGCCGATCGATATTGCTATATGCGATAAAAGAGTCAGAAATCTAAAAGATTCCGTATTGGGAACAATTGCGGGAGATCTTTGTGCAGGACAAGTAGTGGGAATCATCTATCCAAAGATTGCTTACAATCTTAATGATACCCATTTCAGCAAAGCCCTGACGCTTTATCAGGACTTTAAACGCAAGGATTTATTGGAGGAATGAAACAGGCCTTACTCCATTACTTATCAGGTATCATATGCTCTTTCCAACTCACATCACACTGAGTTATTTCTGGGAAAGAAGTTTATTGAGATACCAGATATCTTCAACAAGGTGACAACAGCAGTTTGTCCCGATAGAGTTGAAATTGCTCGGTTAAGAAATGTTGATATTCAAATCCGAGATAGAGAAGTCATGAGGCACGATCAAAGTCTCAGGATAACTTCAGGAAGATTATCCTTCCAAGGAGACAGAATTATGTCTTTACCATATGGAAGGAGTCGGAGTCTCAGTCGAGAGGCGACACACTCTCAAACATCTCAGAGTAACAAAGTTCCAGTGAATCTGAAATGTCCAGAGGGATGGAGAGAAGTGATAGTAAAATTTGACACTACAAGGTGGGAAACCAACTTCCCTTGTAATGTTCTTTACTATCTACAGCAGCCAGAGATCAATCATTACAAAGGCACCCTGGAAATTGGGGGACAAGTGATGGAGATCAAAGGCAGAGCCGGAAGGGAAGCAGTTTTGCTTTTGGGTTTGGATTTCCTTGAAGATCACAAACCTTGGGGAAATAAAGAAGAAGGAATGGAAATCACGATTAATGGGAGAAAACTGTTGATCGAATGACGAGTCCATTCTCCATATACATCTCTATAGGGATGTTATATGAAAAATATAAAGCAGAATATTTTGCTGCTTATATTGATTCAGGTGCAGGAATTTGTACTGCAAAATGAGGAGTCTTCCCAGAAGAGGTAGAAGATGATCTACCCCGAATTGCAGGAAGAGATTTCTCAAAGAAGATTTTGCTCCTTGCTAAAGGAGTAAAAGAGACGGAAATTCTGATTGGAGGAGCCAGAGGTACACCTTGGTATAAGGTTAAAACTCCACCAATTTATTTCCATGATACAGGTGCAGATCTTCTGCTAGGAAACAATTTCCTACAGATGTTCAAAAGATATATGCAGGATAATGAAAAAGATATATGCAGGATAATGAAAGAAGGCAATTGGTATTCACAACCATTTGCGATCACAAGATCATTGTCCAGAGGCTCAAAGGGGCTTTTAATCGCCAGATACCATTGAGTTTTCACAGCAAACGTGGTGATGAAGGAAAACTTCGACACCCGAAGATGAAGGATCAAAGGAGATTCAGCGAAGCAGTGCTAAGCTGTATCAGAGATTGGGATCTCAATGATGAAGAGATCCAGATCCTCAAAGCATCTTTAGTATCTCATCAAGATATTAAGGAGGAAATGCAGGTATCCCTAGAAGATGTCAAAAGGAAAATTAAAAAAAATTATAATGAGAATCTTTTGGCATGGTGGGATAAAAACAAGCTTAAAGCTACCTTGAATGTGAAGCTAGAAAAGGAATATGAGTTTGTTAGATACAGACCAATCCTGATGAACCTCAAAGATCAACAGGACATGAAGGAGATAATCAAGGAACACCTTGATATAAAGTTGATCGAACCAGGGAACTCGCCTTACAGCAGTCCCGGATTTTTGGTAAGAAATCATGGTGAGATCAAACGAGGTAAACTCAGATTAGTTATTAATTACAAAGGAATTAATGATATTCTGGAGTTTGATGGATATTTTATCCCAAGTAGGGAACACCTTATTAACTGCATTAGGAATGCTAAGGTTTTCTCTAAATTTGATTGCAAGTCAGGGTTTTACCAGATTCGCAAGGAGGAAGGGAGTAAGAAGTTTACAGCCTTCTCTACTCCACAAGGACATTATGTTTGGAACGTAATGCCAATGGGGTTAGCTAATGCGCCTCAAATTTTTCAAAGAAAGATGGATAATCTATTTAAAGATTATTTTTCTTTTATGTTCGTCTATATTGATGATATTTTAATAGCATCAAAAAATATGGAAGAACATATCAAATATCTTGAGATCTTTGCAGATGTTTGTTATAAAGAAGGTTTAATCTTGTACGAAAAGAAGGCAGTCGTTGCAACTCGGAAAATGGAATTTCTGGGTATTGAGATCGATGAAGCAGGAATCATTATGCAGGACCATATTGTTCAAAAGGTCCAGAATTTTCCTGAAGATCTGAAAGAAAATAAACAACTTCAGAGTTTCTTGGGAGTTGTTAATTTTGCGGGACCATTTATAAAAGATCTCGCAAAACATAGAAAAGTTTTCAGTTCATTACTGAAAAAGGATGTTCCGTTCATCTGGACAGAAGAACATCGACAAGGAATGAAGGAGTTAAAAGAGGTTTGCAAAAACCTCCCAAAACTCTCGATACCTCAGGACGAAGACGACTTGGTCCTGTATACAGATGCAAGTGATTATTGGTGGGCTGCAGTCTTAACCAAGATCACTCCTAATGGAGAAGAACCTTGTAGATACTGCAGTGGTTTATTCTCAGATGATGAGACCGTGAGATGGCACATCAACGAGAAAGAGTTCTTTGCAGTCAGAAAGACGTTTAAAAAATGGCCTTTATTTTTACTTGCAAAGAAATTTACTTTGAAAGTTGATAACACACAAGTTAAAACTTTCTTAAGAAACAAGATGGAATCTAAGCCTGAAAAGGCTAGATTAATTAGATGGCAAGCTGAATGCCAATATTATATTTATGATATTGTCGTTTTGAAATCTCACGAAAATGTTCTTGCAGATTTTCTAACAAGAGATGGAGCAAACTGATGTGAACTCCATTCTACTAGCCCATAGACATCTCAGAGAAAATCTGGAGATGTTAACGGGAGAGTGGGACGAGTGCATTCTGAATGCTGAGCAAGCAGGAAGATTGCAGACTCTCGATAAGACTAAAGTCACCGAGAGAATACGAGCTTGCATACGGTCTCAGGGTCAACTCTGGGCTGCATGTCAAACACCAATCCTTCGGGTGGCCAAAGATCCTTTGGTAAAAGAAGAGTTTCGAGTACAGGGCTCTAAACCTGTAGCAGAGGATTCAAATACCTCTTGCCCAAGTTCTAAGGTAGTGGTATCTTCGGAACCATTGTCCCAAGGAAAAGATGATATTCAGGGGTCACACTCTGAACCATCATGTCAACCCAGCACCTCTGGGGAAAAAGAGGGAGAGATTAATCTTAGGCCAATGACTGGCACATCTAAGATTAATACTGATAAGATTGAAGTTTCTTCTTCGTGGCAGGTTTATCAAGCCAATTGGGAGAAGCTCAACACAAGGAATGGAATCAACCCAGAAAAAATAAGGGTTGATGTCTCGGGGAAATATCATCGGGTGTGGATGATGCCGAATTCAGATCCACACGAAGTCAAAAGATGGTATGAATTTGGAGCACTTGCTTCAGTTTATACTACGTCTCCATCATTCGCCGAAATCAAGAATCTACCCAAGTGGATTCAAGAAGCAGTGTATGATACCTGGGCTAATAATCCGCAGCTTAGCCGAGGTGACGTTTTGGAACTGTATTTCATCTGTGCAGCCCCAGAACCAGCAGGGAAAGGAAACCATGAAGCCTTCCACTATATTAGGCTTCGAAGACCAGATGCACGCGCCCTCGAAAAGATCAAAGCGCCTGCAGAAAAAGAGACTGCTCTAGTCTCTACATTACCGGAAGATCTCATCTCCACAAGAAGAGCATGGGGTTTATGGGTCTGTCTCACTGAGATGGACAAAGTCAAGTTCCCGTTCAAATTCTTTCAGAATTCAGTGAACGGATCATTCCTGTTAAATACCATGACAGGAAAATCTACAAGATTCGCAGAGGAAGCTTTCGAAAGGAAGAGAACCTTGCTCTGGGAAAACAAGATTACGACGAGTAAAGACACTCATCGTAAATATTGCAACATGGCTCATTTCGGGAACTGGTCCGAGCGTGTCTGTTCGGATTGTCAGAACCAGAAAGAACCAGAGTTCGGGAAGGGGTTCATGCCCAGAAAGGGAAAGGAGAAGGCTCGGTCCCACGAGCATCTCGAGCAGAAGGCTTTGCCAAAAGCAAGGACTCCAAGGGCCCCGGGAAAAAAGTAGATTCCTGACACAGGTTGGTGGAGTCATGTGACTCTGAGCTGGAGCACCCACTAAAAAGAAAACGACAATAGTGGGTGGGAGGGAAAAGTGATTACCCACTAAAATATAAATGGGTAAAAACACAGGAAAAGCATTATTAAATAAAGATAATGCGGTATGATTAAAGTAGCACCGAAAGTTGGGCGTCCTTATTCAATAATGGACAACAGCGGTGGTCCTACGCTGAGTCAGACACAGGCTGGCCAAGGAACAAAGGAATCCGAGGCAATAATGAAGGAATGAGGTTGAGATTTGAGACTTCTATATAATCCACAAGTTTGGAGAGCAGAAGATCATCGAAAATCCACGAGAAAATCATCTACACCATCTCCTCTGCTCTCTCAAAATAAAATTTGTAATAGTTCCTAGCTTAGTATAATATAGTTTATGTATTTCAATTCCGCTACCATAGGTAGCTAAACAAGTCTGTCTCCTCCCTAAAGGAGATATACTTATGTTGTAATAAATTTTATATAATTCCTAAATAAAGTTCGGGCTTTTGCTCATCCCTTCCAGTGTCTAATTATTCTCTAAATACCGACTAAATACCATACGCCCCGGGTAGGAAACGAACGAGGGTCATGGCCGAGTGTTCTTTGAAGGAGTCTGCGTCTGGAAACCATCGGTTGCGATCGTGTGGTTGGACGAGGTCCCTAAAACTTCCGGTGGAAATACCCGGCAGCATTACAGTCAAAAAGGTATGAAGTTGGTATGCTTAGGATTTTTATACGGAAGTGTGATGAGCCTGATTGCATTAAATGCTTTATCTCCAAATAGAAGAATGGATTATTATTGTAAATTTGAGTAATTCTTGTTAACTTTGATGTTTAATCCTTATAAGCTTTGGGGGTATGCTGTTTTGAACTTATCGGGCTGAAAAATGGCCTTTGACCGCCAATCGGGCCGAGAAATGGCCTAAGATAGCCAAACTTTTAAGATAATGGCTTAATTTAAACGACCTGAAGAAATGTGGCCCAATATTGCAAACAGCCTAAGATAGAGGCCCAGAAAAACTTTAAACTCTAAGGAAATATTCAACGTTTGAGCGTTCCCGAATTAGCAAGTGAACCAAACTTTAATTGAGCGTTTAATTAACTCATTCGGCTCGACAAAAATAATTCTATAACCGTGCAAAATTTCACTTTGGGCCGACCCAAATCCAATTACTCTTACCCATTGGTCACTTGATTTTGAGAATTTTTATTTTATTTTTCCAGATTTATTTATATAATTGGGATAAGCAAATAAGAAATGGGTAATTATATCTAGGGTAAATAGGTTTAAAATACACGAACTTTACACGCATTTTGGAATTTCACATGACCTTTAAAAGTTGTGTCAAAATACACCAACTTAACGTTCATTTTGGTATTTCACATGACCTTTAATAATTGTGTCAAAATACACCAACTTAATAACTTTAGAAAATTTCACATAATTTTTTTTGTCCGGAAAAATCATTGCTGGCATGACCGTCAATTTCTTAACGTGGCAATAACTTGTCTTAATTAAATTATGCGTGCATCCTCCTTGGCAAGAAACGACGCCGTTTAATTTTATTTTGTATTTTGATTGGAAGGGCATTTGAAATCAGTAAGGGTTAGATACTAATATGTTTGAATTTCTTGATTTAGTTGATCAAACAACATTGTTTCTTGCCAAGATGGATGCACACACATAATTTAGTTAAGAAAAGTCATTGTCATGTCAAGAAACCGACTGTCGTGCAAGCAGTGATTTTTGCCTGAAAAAAAATTATGTGAAATTACCAAAAGATGTTAAGTTGTTGTATTTTGACACAATTTTTAAAGATCATGTGAAATACCAAAATAAGTGTTAAGTTGATATATTTTGACACAATTTTTAAAGGTCATGTGAAATATCAAAATATGTGTAAAGTTCGTGTATTTTAAACCTATTTACCCTTATATCTATTAATTGTCCCCGTTTTTCTCTGTATACCGTAGATCCCAAAAACAATTAAAGTACTAACTAATTGTATCGGATTCTTTTGCTAAAATTCGATCATACTGCTTCTATAATATTCAAACAACTTTACGAGTTAATTTAACTGCGTTCTTTAGAAATAAATCCACACTAGTCTAGGCTCTGATCATCGATGCAAAGATTAATTAATTCCCAAGAACCAACCAGTTATAGAGTACCGTGAATGCAGCGGACATACCCCAATTCCTACGTACTTTATCGATAGTTAGCTGTAGACGTCAGACCTAACTATTTCCCTTATTAAAACACAACCTAGCTGGAGACGCCAGACCTAGATTTAATGCTCTAATAGCTTTTAGATTTGAAGGAACTCAATTTAGACGAATTACCCAAAAACGCAAGTAATAATCCGTTTACCAATTTATTCCTACTACGAACATGGTAGCTTTATCACTAATTAGCCATATTCCAACAATTACGGATTGGGGGAACTAATTGACTGTAATCCAATTTAATCTAAGTTGATCAGGCTTAAATAAAATCAGAATTAACTTTAAACACAAGAAATAAATCGAAACCCTAGGAAATTAATTATAAGAACGATTAGATCTCACAGATTATTAAAGGTTCAATATTCTCGCCGAATTAAAGAATTAGCTACGCATAATAATGAAATCAAACATAATCATATAATCAAAGGAAAATATAATACTAATATACTGAATTAAAAAGAAACAAGAAATTGTCACCAGGCTACTCCAATGAATCTCGAACAATGATCTCAACCGAAAAGATAATATGAAAACCAAACTAATTGCAATTCCTTCAATATACGTCTGCGGCTGAAAATTAAAAGTAAAGTATGGAATTCTTAAACTATGACTAATTGCCCTCCAAAAGTATATGGCCGCTGAATAAAACCAAATCAAGTATATATGTAAAACTAATCCTTAACCTATATTACCCGACTGACTCCTAATGGAATAAGGAAATTAATCCTTTTCACAGCCATCCAAAACATAGAGAGATATGGGCTTAATTAGGACACTTTTAATTAGTCCAATAATAATAAAATAACTATATGTCCAAGAAAAACTAATATCCAAAATTAATTACAGCCCATCTACTCCTTGCATCCTTACTCCACATCAAAATCATGCAACATATACTCTATTCTCGATCTCTCTCGTCCAAATCCTTGCACTCACAAACTCCTCAAAATCCTGCACAAGACACACTAAAACGTCCATTATACTTACATAAAACGATATAAAACCCCAACTTCTGAACAACCAAAAACATACTCATCAGCTAAACATCAGGTTTTTCACGAACGATCTAAGCACATTGATGTGCGTTATCATTTTGTTCGTGATCTGGTAAATAAAGGGATTATCCAAGTAGTCAAAGTACCAACTGAGGATAATGCAGCAGATTTCTTGACTAAGGCATTGTCCAGAGCAAAGTTCAAGCATTGTCTTGAACTTGTGAAGATGGTGTAATCAAAGAGACTGAGGAGATAGCTAGATCAAGATTGATGCAAGCAAGGTGGAGATTGTAAATATGCTTGCATGTTTACAATTTTGAGGCTTATACATAAATCTGCATGCTGTGGGGACTTGGTTGCAATTAGCTTAGTAAGGTGGTTATTTTGTTAGAGTGAAATATTTGTATAACAGAAGAGAGAAAGAGAGATAAAGAAGTGTGAGCTAAGCGTAGCCATGAGTGTGGAGCTCGAAGCTCATTTCTTGTATCTGTAAATCACCGGCAAGATCAATAAAAGAATCCGGCTATCTTCTCTGTGGACGTAGGCATTATTGCCGAACCACGTAATCTGTGTGTGCTCTGTTCCAGATTTCATTTTACTTCTTTAATCATTATTAGTTCTAGGGTTCTTCTCAAATCGAGCTAAGAATCTACAATTGAAATATAAAAACGATGTCTCATAATAGGAACAATGAAAATTAAATATATTTTCTTAATTTGTGTGAAAATTAAAGGGAAACTAATTTTATGAGACGGATGAGTATATGATATATGAAAAGATAGAAAAAACGAAATTGCACATATGGATCAACAGGAATATATAAATATATATTGATATATAGTCGATATTATCTTACAATTTCATTGTCGTATTTAACGTATCATAATTGAAACCTCTGTTATATACTATAAATTAGAAATATGGAAATTAAAGTCGGCGGAATTGTGTCCTTTTAGAATTGAGCGCCCTCAAAAGTTTGACCAAAGTGCCAATTAGAAGGCACGACGTCGTAGGTAGTGAGAGTTGCACCGTCACTGGTGGTGAGCTGAAACGAAAGGCTCTGACCGTTGAGAACGGAATTGCTCTGCCAATTCTGACCCCAATTCCTCGACATTGCCTGCCACCCCGTTCTCGACCCTTTGATCGACACCGCATGCACGTCCCCTGCACCCGCCACGTTGCTGATCAAAACCAAGTTGAAATACGAGTGACCGTTGATGCTAAACCTCACCCCACCTTTCTTCACACATGCCACCCTGCACCGCACCCATATAAAATATATATTCCACGTCATTACTACTGTTGCACACTTGCACATACATAGGGGAGAACCCAAGCTTTAGGTGTTAACTTAGGAACCAATCTTGGATATTCATTTTTTAGATCAATGGTGTTAATTAATTAAATGATTTCCAATTAAGTTGATTCACTTTTAACTGCAAAAAGGCTATTATAGTAAAACTAATTCAATTTGTAACCACCAATTTCATAAGTTAATGAGTTCTTATCTCTATTGCTTTACCCATTAATTGATCTCATACGTTTCTGATTTTTTTACAGCCATCATTTATACATAATGCAAGCTCTATATTTCATGTCTCTTTTTTTTTTTGTATAATTCATTATTTTTAATTATATCAACAACTTATTAGTTCATTTTTTGTTTACATTTTATTAAATACATTGTTATTATTTTGTACGACATACAGTTTATACATAATACAACAAATTATTTGGACAAATGCTTATTTATGTTTATTTTGTTATTTTTTTTCCTTCTAATTTGTATTGAATTGCTTATTATCAATTGAAAATCCTTATTCATGTTTTATTATGTTTCTTTTTTCTAGTTTTTCATTTGCTTATTATTATTTGGAGAAATGTTTATTTATGTTTATAATTTTTAGAGATGCTTATTTGTGTTTATTTTAATATTTTTTTATTTGCTTATCATTATTTGGAGAAATGCTTATTTATGTTTATTTTGTTGTTTTTTTTCTTCTAATTTTATATTTGCTTATTATTATCAATTGGAGAGAAATCCTTATTCATGTTTATTATGTTGTTTTTTTTCTAGTTTTTCATTTTCTTATTATTATTTGCAGAAATGCTTATTTATTTTATTTTGTTGTTTTTTTCTAATTTTGCATTTACTTACTATCAATTGGAAAAATGCTTATTCAAGTTTTTTATGTTGCTTTTTTCTATTTTTTTATTTGCCTTTTATTATCAACTAGAGATGTTTATTTATATTTATTTTGTTGATTTTATAATTTTTTTATTTGCTTATTATCAATCGAGATATGCTTATTTACGTTTATTTTGCTGTTTTTTCTAATTTTTTATTTGATTATTTTAATTGCATTTATTGTGTAAATCATTAATCAAATTAGAAAAAAAATACTATAACTATAAAAAAAACATCAACTAACAAATAATAATTAAATAAGTAGGATTACGAAATTCAATATTGTAGAATTGTAGAATTTTTTCTTCCTTAAGTAGAATTTTTTGCCCTCATCCATTTTATTTATGGTATCTTTTGCTATAATTTATAATATTGCCACATTTGTCAAGTTTTGATCACAGCCCTTCAATTTATTAATCAACGTATTAGATTAGTTCTTAAGTTAACACCTAAAGGTTGGTTTCTATTAGAACCAACCCTATATATATATACTGGCGGACGCACAAAATTTTATTGTTCGAACCAAATATGACTTGCATGCATTAATGCGTAGCATGAACGTATTTATAAAATAGAAGATCTCGCGTGTGTGTTAGCCTAGTGATAGAGTGGTTAATGTCCGGGCCAAAGATTACAGATTCAAATCTACCGTCACACAGCCTTTAAAATTTCTTATAATATTTGTTCAAAAAAAAAAATAAAAGATCTGGTGTGGTGTGGTGAGAAGGAGACGAACCTTCTAAAGGCGACGGGAACAATGCCGGCTCGGTAGTGAGCGATCTGGAGGAAAGCGGGCTCGGCCATGTCGAAGTGCTGGAGGGGAGGGTTGCACCAGCCGCCGTTGTCATTGGGCAGCGCCAAGTTGGGCGGGCAGAAGTTGGTGGCGGTCACCGTGATGCTGCCCGGCAAACACCACCTGGGGTCGTTGTCGCACTGCATCTCGTAGCACGCGCCGCATGTCAACCCGTCGTTGAACAGCGCCGTGCTCAGCGCCGCTGTGTTGGTGCCGTACCCTTGGCTGTACAGATTCCCGTACCCGCACGCCCCTCCTGTGCACGCGCCACGCATAATTCTTTGTCAGAAAATTTTATTGAGGGTTATTTTGGAAATTCAACTAAAATTGGTTTGGGAGCTTCAGCTTACTCCAATCCTCCGATTGTTAGTAATGTACATATATGCATATATATATATATAAGTGTGTGTACCAATTATGCATGTATATATCGGAGGATTAATTTAATCTGATATATACTCTCGTATTGATGGTGTTTTACGTACCCATGGTGCCGGAGGCGTCGCTGCCGCCGTAGAAGGTGGCGTGAGCATTTTGCCAGCCTCCATAATCAGCCGTAACTGATCCCTGCAACCGAAATAGTATGTGCAGAATAAGGAAAGAAATATTAGCAAATGGAATTGTTGATTTAGCAAACATGTTGGAGATTGTGAGAATTAATCAGTAGTAATTAGGAGACTTAAGAAGAAGCAAAGGAAACGGTGCATATATATGTATATATATACGGCTAGTAGGAAATTAATTTATAGTAGACGAAACGATGACGATGCTCGTCAATTTCCTATTCTTATCATAATTTAATTAATTTTGTATATTTTATATATCAATTTATTATTTATACATGTATGTGGTATTATTATTAATTTATTATACTTATAATGCATGCTAAAAAACGAGACGCGAATTTTATTTTGGCAGAGAAATTGTTGAGAGAAAAAAGAGAATAAATGGGTATGAAATTAATGCACATGGATTGGCTTTTTGGAGCGCCACGTACCTACTGCTCTGTGTTGTAGGTCCTCTCACAATCACATGCATCTATGTTATATGAAAAATTATTTCCAAAGCCTAAAGTTTTTTTTTTCCAGGTATTATTATTTGGGAATTGACATTTTATGTATTTTAATTATTTATTTTTGTTTAAGAACCTATGTTGTATGAACCAAATATTTAAATTTTATAATCAAGCACCATTAATCTACTTCTTTTATCATCAAACTTTGCTATAATTAAGCTTATAGATATTTGAAATTAATATTGGAGTTTTGATTTGAAGATATATATATATATATATATATATATATATATACATATAAAATTCTTCGTGTGCTTTCATTTTTCTTAAATTAGGTTTAGTACTTTTATTTGTTTAACCGACTAACCGAGTCATTCCGCTATCATTTATGTTAAACTTTCGGCGTTTGTGTAAAAGTTGAGTCTATATACTTTTATCTATACACAATCAGGTCCTTCTGCTATACTAAAATTGCAAATATATGTTTTTAGAATTTTAGTTCTTACTAATGAAAGTTTAGGAATCTATTCATTAGAAAATGAATAATTAATTATAGTTTATGGCCTGACATTTGACCCGAGTTTCAAAAATGGTCGGGTCGGTCGGACCTCAAAAAACATGTATAAAATACAAGAGCAAATATCCAGTACGTACCGAAATATTATTGCGCATTTCTCTTTTTATTCTCTCTTCTTCTACTCATGAATCCATCCATAAGAAGATAAGAATAGAAGAAAGTGAGAGAAGAAATAGACTAATGTACAACAACATCCTGGCACTAAAATTTTCTCCGGTGCCAATTATTTGAGTAATGAAATGTCAGGGTTTTCTGCAATTTTCAAAGATCGACCCAATTAATTTTTTTAAACTCTTGAAAATATAATTAAGGGCCTTAATATACTTTATTACTCCTAATTCCTTTTGTAAGTACGCTCACAAAAATTTAATACTTTTATTCCATATTTTTTTAGGTATATTTATATATAATTAAATAAACCACTATTTATTTAATTTATTATGAAACATATATAAAATTGTCATGGAAACAAAGGGAATGAGACCCTTTAGTTGAGAAAGCTTTCAGTAGTCCTATCATGTTAGTTACACTTATATTTCTCTCACATAATATCAATATGTCATGCGACCTTACGCAGTGCAGCTTTTGGATTTTATGGTAAAATATATCATGGAAGTAATTGAACTTATATTAATTTAATTGAATATATAAATATATAATCAAAATTGGTCAAAGCGAATATAGATACCCTTGATTT
The DNA here is from genome assembly GCA_031470985.1 of Agastache rugosa. NCBI lineage: Eukaryota > Viridiplantae > Streptophyta > Magnoliopsida > Lamiales > Lamiaceae > Agastache > Agastache rugosa. The sequence continues at coordinate 18,636,894 of CM062609.1, forward strand.
AGTCGCAATTCTTGCTCTTTCTTTGAGAAGAAATTTGGGTGGATAGAATCCGGACATGATGAATGGTATGTTTATTTAATTTATTTGTTGGACGTTAGGTCTCAAATTATGCCCTACTTAAATAAATTCCTCCATATGCTCTAGTCTCCTCAAATTTACCAACTATCCTCGCTTACCAAACTAATTATAATAATATATATTTTTAAAAAAAAACTAAATCTAATACTATAAAAACTTGAAGAATGAAATTATCCTACGCACTCGACGCTGTCACTTAATTAGTATTATAAATTCTCAAAAATGACACACATGTTATGCTACATACAAAAGTGCTCGTGAAAATATGCACCATAAATGTGTAAGATGACATAGATTAACCCGTAAGTGAATATTTAATTAGATTTATGATAGTATAAAGCAAATATGGATGAACATATATAAGCTTGTAAATTTAGCCCGCAAGGAAGAATTCGAAACATCTGAATTACTGTGTCAATGCTGTAATGTTAGACATACCAACATGTCTCTTTAGCGAGAGGTCTTTGATTCGATTCCCACAAAAGTATGGGTTGTCTTCCCATTTATATGAGGTATGTTTTAGTTTATACTAGTTTGATTAGTGATGCGATTTATATGAAATTCTCTGTACTAGTTTAGACTAGTTTGATTAGTGCTGTAATTTATATAAATTTTTTTGTAATATCATCAAATTACAATTTGATAATGTATTTTATATTAAAAATAATAAAATGGGAATTACTCAATATATAACTAATGTATATATTTTGATTCATAACTGCAACATTAAGCTCATAGATAGATTTAGTATATGGATGAGGATAACACACACATATATATAATATTTTTTCCTATAATGTGTGTAAGTGTAACCCACTAATTTGAAAACATTAATTAATGTGATATGCATAGACAGATATAGTTTTGTTAGGGAGAATGAAGTATGAACGTTCAGACTCTATATATATATATATATATATATATATATATATATATATATATATATATATATATATATATTTAGTTAAGACTTGGACCTACCATGTTACAGTTCACGTGCCATTTTCCTGTTTTTATCGTATTAATTAATTTTACTGTTTAATACTTGCAAAACAAAACCTCAAACTCAATTACACCGCACGTTTTTCAGTTACCAAATGACAACAACACATTTCGTGGTGCCAACACTTTTCTTTTAAATGATTAAATTTCATGCCATGACATATAATTAAGAGACGCATTAAAAATATAGGACCTACACTCACTGACTATATACATTTTTACTCCAATTTTATGAATTATCAACCTTTTGGTTAACACATTACAGGTTTCAAAAGAATAAAAAAATTAAAATTAACACGTTACATTATTGTGGTTTTATAAGCTAAGGACAAGGACCCAGAAGATATCAATGAATGGTCCAAATTTTTTGATTTTTAATTATTTAAATCAAAAAAATTCGGTCCAATTACAATGGTTGATAAGTGCAATTTTAATTGGAACACTATTCTTACAAAAAAGTCATGAAATTTTAGGGAGTAAAGAAACAGAAAGAAAAACAAGGAAAAACACACAATATTCAGTCCAAAACTAATACTTGTTCTTTTTTGTTTTTTCATTTCGAGTCATAGAATTGCCATTTTTGTTGTATCGAGCAAGACGAACAAACTCTTCTAAACAACCTTTATTTCATTTAGTACACGATTTAATAAATCATCTCTAATAGATTTTGTCGCTCTTCATTTGTTTCAACAGTGATTCTATGTGAATGCAAAGAGCTAAAAAAATGTCAAACAAATAAGAGCCTTTAGAACATTTTCATGAGAAGTAAACCACACTAGAAAAACCCAGGTTGATAGACTCGACCTAATAAAGTATAAATGAAATTCGAACTTGAGTCAACCGGTCATAAGAATAATTATTCCACCGGTAGGTCATTCCATAGGGACTAAAAACCATAGTTGTGTTGTATGAGATCCTATAGTTTTAATGCCACACCAAATTTCCACCAAAAAGGAGCTTCACTCTAGCATAGGACCCAAATATTTATTAGTCTGTAACCCAGGGTACAACACTACCTATGTCTACCAGAACTACATATTTTGCAAACAGAGACAGCCTGTCATTATAATAGAACCCAAATTAATCAAATTCCAACTTAAGATATGGCATTTATGAATTCGAGCCCTACATTTCTAACCATTTATTTAATTTTGATTAAAACTGTCAATATTCTATTTCCACTATATGGCAATATTATATAGGGATTCATCAAATACAAATAATGCATAACTTTCCCAAGTTGCACGGTATTTTTTTTTTTTTTTGAATATCATTACAAATATTAATACTCACACACCCCACCTAGGGTTTTTTTGTGGCCGAGAGTACTCGAACCTCTGACCTATTGGTCAACAGGCAACCACTCCACCACTAGGCCATCCCCACTGGGACAAGTTGCACGGTATTTTGATTGTGAACAAAGTCCCTTCAGTGTAAGTCTTTGAACAAAATACAAATACTGCAGAGAAATAGGTAAAACACCTACCTTTCCCAAATGAAACAAGACAACTATGTATGGTAAAACTACATGTAACTTACCTTCTTTTGGTCATCAAATTTTCTTTATTGGTTTTTGGATACTTATGAAATGAAACTAATATTCCCTACTTCTTGGGAAAAATTGTGACGGACATGAGGCGATGAAACGTTCAACAATAATCGATTCTTCAACACAGGCTCGGATAGAATTCAGACGACTTCTTGAACTCTGTGATGTCTTTAATCACCTGAGGTGCAGCCTGTGCATCTGCATCATTACAGTCCGTGTTGCAACCCCACACATGGATTGCGAGCCTTCGACACTTAGGAGAAGGTTGCCTTAAATAAGTGCGATACCACTCGATAATATCTTCCTTTTCAATATCCTTAAGCTCCTCGGCTTCCTTCTCGGACAAGTCAAACATGTACCTGTGAGCCAATGTGAGAGGTTGTTAATCCAGCAATAAAAGGAGTTTCCCTCATGCATTTCAGTTTATTGATATTCATGCATCTCCAGCTTGAATATTGATATATTGATATATTGTCGATGACATGCAGCAATGGGTATATATAGAAATATAAACATATGTATGAAGCGAAAATGTGTTAAAACGCCCTGAAAGTTAAACACGGGACGTGGATACACCCCTAAAGTTTGTTTTGGCGTAAATTTTAAGGGTGTTTTTGCAACTTTTCCCTTCATTGAAACTGAATAACCTTCACACTAAAACTGAATGTCCGTTTGGATGGGATCGTTACTCACCCCAAAGTGTTTCTGCGCAGAGCAACTCCACATTCTTAAGCAACTATAATATCTGTAATTGTGTGGCTTTCTAATCATATCAACCAAAAAAACTAAGCTACACTAAAAATCAAGATTCAACTAGTCACCCACTCGAGCATTTTCACTATCTTGAGATACACAATAATTTTTGCAATCCAGGTACATAAAAGAAAGTAATGCATTACCTTTTATCGACTATTTGACCCCAATAACGGTTTGTTTCATATGAAAGAGATGGATCCTTCTCAAGAAGCTTCCCCATTAAACCATTTCTATAATTCTCGAAGGATTCGTGGTCAATTCCATTCTGCAATATAAGCAACATTAAGGAAAACATATTTTTAATATGTAATATATATCAAATGCTTATTTTAATTTTGTTCGGGAGACTTGGAAATGATAATTGAATAGAAAAGACTCACCATAAAATCCAAATCATAAATTCTATGGTGTCATCTAAAGGAAACTTAATTAAAGTCCTGTGTTTTATTGACTGCACAGCTAAAAGCTAAATCAGCATTACAGCGAGAATCTATGGCTGGTTACTTACCAACATCTCTTCTAAGCCATTTATGAAGTTCTCAATCCTCCCTTGCAAGTAAACAGGATCATAATCAGAAGACTGAACTCGAAAACAGAAACCTAGTATTCGGTATGTTACCCGAGGGCTACAGTCAACAACATATCCAAGTTGTTCCTTCGTCCTGTATGAACAACAATGAATTGAGTTATCATTTGATTCAGGCAGCTAAAGTGTCAGCGTGCTGATGCTAGTGAATCATTTTGCAAGCGTGTTTCTGCATGATGGACAAGTGCAAGCACTATTGGTGTGTGCAGGGGTTTAAGAATTTTTGCCAATAATGAGTGAAGTTATAAAATATTCTAATAATCACATTCCTACTTTGATATGTTCAATCGAACTTTACATACCTGAGTTGATTAAAAAGTGGTTCTTCAACTATTTCGTCAAAAAGGTCTGTCAATGCTTTTAATTTAGTCAATGTTGTTCCTTCTTCTGGTTCAATCTGAAAATAAAGCTGGAAAAGAAAAAGGGAAGGAAAGAAAGAGAGAAACCCATAAGTAAAATTGAGCAATCAGTAACAAGAAATACCAAAGCTTGCTCAAGTTGTTTCTAGGTTACCTCTACCACAGAGTTTGTTTCTAGCTTATTTTTCACTTTGACATCTCTAACAAGGTCGGCACTTGAAGGAAGGCACATCACAAACTCCTTATGCCTCAAATCAAATGGAAGTGGCTGCACAAAGAAATTACTTTTGAATATCTCTGATATTCGAAGAGCTTCCTCTTCAAGCATATTCCCATGGCAAAGACCTTCGATATATAGCTGCAGAAAAGAAAAAAAGGAGCATAGACTACTTTAGAGGATAACCACTATATGAATAGCAATTGTGTACACAAACTACAACAATGCTACAGTGTTCTCAATCACAAAATTCTCCTCAATTTTCAGTCCTCAAAAGTTTTTGGTAAGAAGCTTTGTGTTCATAAGTATCTAAGAAGCTTCACTGCTTCAGAATACTTCATACTTTCTGCTTCAGGACTCCAGTTCGAGTTAATTCTAGTCAGAATGCCAACCGCACTCATAACATTTAATCATCTGTATCTTGGAGGAAGAAGAGAAATAAGATTTTAGCTTTTTAAATTTGTGCATTTGCTCCATGTAACCCAAGAGGCAAGTACTGAACTCATAATATATATTATGTTTTCCATTAACAATGAAGAGACATCTAATTGTCACACCCACCAAGTTTTTTTCCAGTGAGGGTAGTTTAGAACTTTAGGTTCCATGTGATGCTGGTATTTGCTAGTGACATGCTTTTCAAATGTCTATCTAAATTAAAGGCCTTCTTTCTTTCTACACAGCTCATGCACATGCATATAGAATGATGCAATTATCATAACAATTTTCCAACCTGGGAAAGAAGTTCGGGAATAAAAGCCCCCAAATCTGCTAGAGACAAGTCACTTAACAAGCACAGCTTTTCCTCTGCATCCCAGAAACTCTGACATAAAACTTGCAATCTTAAATACGAAGCATGACTTAGAGGTTTCATGTTGGTGTTTCTCAATGTTCTCTCCATATCTTCTTTGACAACCTGTTACAAAGCTGATGTAAGCTTATAGAAGTTATTCAAAAACTTGCATAAAATCTTAAGATGATTTAGAAAATTTACAAACAAATAACAGATTTTATATATTTTGCTAGCAAACCCTCTAGATCTCAACAAGTATATTATCTATGAATCATTGTTTAAAGAGGATGAAATGTTGGCCCTCTCAGGATACCCAAACAATGGACCTCCCATGTATACTTGAAAAGTCTCAGATCAAATCCCCACAACTATCCACTCACCCAAACTGAATTTTTTTTTTAAAAAGTAGATAAAATGTAGTACATATTGGACATAATATAACAATATCCACTTGTGATGGTATTCAAAAATACGTTTTCACCAAAATTATCCATCCTTCAAAACCCAGATCATGCTTCTTTTGAATTAAAAACTTCTAAGTTTTATCTCAGCAATCCAATTCCATTTTCTTTCTTACTGGTTCATCCTTCCTCAAAAAAGGTAAACAGAATACATACCCTGAAGCGATCATCCTTTGGCAAAAATGACTTGGCTGTTACCAGAACTTTTGACAAGAGAACTGAAAGCTTGTCATTAAAACCATAAAGCTTCAGCTCTAGCTTATCGCCATAAAGAGAAACAGAACTCTCTAGTTTTGCAACACTGGCCTGAAATGAAGTAATCAAGCCTTCTAATTATTTATTAAAACGACAATTTATACGAGAAAACCAAAAAACTACAACATATATTAATAAAAAGAGCAAAAGAAAGGACCTGGTATATAATCTCATTAAGCTCATCTTTAAGGAGCAATATAAATAACTCGGTCAATAAAGCATTCCTCATATTACTGTATCCTCCTTTTAAGGTAATGCGGAAATATGTATTAGCACGAGGAAGTTTAAAAGTCTTGTCAAGCTTATACCACAACTTCATATAAGGTTCATCAAGTATACATCTTGGAGATGCTGAATCTGTCAACTGGCAAGAAGCCTTTTCAGCACATATGGAAAAATCACACGGAATGAAGTCATTCTTTGAGGGCAGATGCAAAGAGGAATCTATTTCTGGAGGATCCTTCCATAACTCCATCAGATGAAGTGGAATATCTTCCTCAAGATATTGGGATCCAAACCATGGCTCTTGTTGGATATCTGAAATTAAGCAAAAGATTTAGGAGGATAGCTATATCAGACAACAATTGGCAAACTTATACTTGATCCGTATGCTTCGTGAAGAAAACACGTATGGTTTATAAGGTATAAAATTTTAGCAATGTTTTGGAGTGAGATGGATGTCAAACCATGATACTTATAGGGTGAACCAAAGATAGCAACAGAATGAAGTCACATGTTGTCAATGAAGGTAAACAAATGTCTAATCCTAGGCCAATTAACTGAACTGGGCATCGATAACAAAGATCTGAACAAGTCTATCTCATTCATAAAGCTTATTACGAGATAATTGATATTAAGTAGACCAGCATTTCATTTTTATTCCAGGGGTCCCCTAAGTCTTGTGATTGTGAGTACTCGTGCATAAGGTTAAATGGTTAATTAGCAACTTTGATCTTCATCCGTCCAATCTCAGAAAAATCCAATATATATATATAGGGATTGGTTCATATAGAAACTATTCCTAGTGTGGGAACTAGGAACCAATCTGAACCATTGATCTTTGTATGATCTATGGTTGTCATTATTCGAAGCATGAATATATATAAATTTAAGCATGATTTTATATAAGCATTATTGTTTATGCAAAAAAGCATGAATCTTATTAAGCATGACTATATATTGATTTAAGCATGAATATATATAGATTTAAGCATGTTCTCAAGTTCTCACGGGAGGTATAATTTCTATAATAACCCATCCCTATATATATATATATATATGTATGTATGTATCATTGTTTAAACTTTGAAGAAGTGAAGTAATTCATTTTCTCATTACCACGGCTTATTAACAGTCCTTTTCTATTGAAAGATACAAGTTGCTCACTTACTGGAATTTATAAAATCATCAGCAATATGAAAACAAATTAATTAAATCATGACAGAAGCAGCTCATCTATAATGATAAGAAAATCTACTTGAATCAATAATCGAGGAGCCTTTTGGGCCCAATAAGGCTGTCATCAACCCACTGAAGAATTCAATTTCTACACAATCAAAAAACCACCTTACTCCACCCCATTCACCTAAAGCCATATATAAGCCATGCCATATCCATCAAGTTCCTGGCATAGCCATAAACTTTCTAATATATATGTGTATAGATATCCACAACCATTTGCAGGCGATGTGAAGCACATAAATATAAAATTATTACAGCTGACAAATGCATGAGGTGTATGGCATTACCTTGTGATTTCTTAATAGACTTGGTCAGAATATCAACTCTCATGTTTCCAGAGTTGAAGAATTCCAAAAGATATTTTATCATATCGCCATCCCAAACTTCATACGCATAGTCACCATAGATAACATGCTCTGGAGGATAGACAAGCAGATTCTCTGCAAAAATAAGAGCTATCAATTTAGCATCCCTCATTTAAGACAGTTAGAGAAGCCAAAAGGAATCTTTTTTGGCAAGCCTGAAGAGAATAAATACACAATTTTATTGATAACTGAGAACATCCATGTTTTCATGGCATGATATCTTTTCCAACAATTTAACTCCCGAGCAACCACTCAAGTACCCACTTACCAACTTACATGCATTTCAACTCAAATGAACAAAACAAATGAACTAACTCCTCGAGCATTTGGCATCAGCATCAACAGAGGACAGAATGTACAGGATTATTTATCATTCAGCATTATTTTTGCATGGATTATGAGTGGAGATCCAAGTTCACACCCGTTCTAAGGATGACATGGATATTTTAGATACCACACCATGAAATTAGCCAGCGAAATCAAGCACAAACTTCAGTTGCTATGGAAATCTCAAATCAACCCCGGCTTCCTAATTTTCATAGTATAGTCATGGGGTTAAAGTGCGAGATCAAAATTGACCTCAAAGGCACATTCAAAATTACAGCCTTGAGGACAAGGTTATTTTCCAGAGTCCGCATCGATAGGAATCGTGCTGTTGATTTGAGTTATATTATTTTGTTGATTGTTGTCTATTTAGTTAAATGTTATCTCAGCACAATTTGGGTAAGTCAAGTATTCGAGTAACCCTAAGCCCATAAGTATGAGGTAATAAATGAATAGTTAGGGTAATCAGATTTTTTGTGTAGCTTCAGCTCAGCTGGGTAGGATTATTTCACTAGGGAACCTTTCTAATTCTTGTTTCTTTTTCTTTCATTCCTTTCAATTCCATCACTTTGCATTGATTTCATATTAATTCGTTCTTTTCTTAGTGTGAGTACCCTTGACTCCATGAGTATACCATCAAATACCAGCTAGAAGGACAATGTGAACATAAAACTCTAGAAACTAAAGTAGACTACAAATACCAGAAAGTTCTGCAGCATAATCATCTTGAGGTTGCTCTTCTGCAAATCTAAACTCCATATTTCCAATATCTTGGAGTTCTTTAAATATCCATGCTTGAGGAGAATCTTGACGCAACAGTTTAATATATTGATAGATGAACCCAATGATTTCAAAGATCTGCATCATAGACAACAAATAGAAAATACTAAAGATAAGTGGTTTCTAAGATTAGAACAGATGATGAAAAACCAAAAAGCAGTACTAAGACAATACTAATATGCACAAGAACACCATGGGATGGCTACAGCTTTATATCTAGAAAATAAACAAGCTAATAGGACTAGAAGGGTGTGTGGCACAAGCTCTTTGTAATAGCTTACTCCGTAGGAACTGTGCATTTTTATCACTTCAGAAATGCACAAAATGCAGTACTTTAATGCACAAACATGGCAAAAGACAAATTGCAGTAAATTAATGCACAGATATTTAATACATTTTAATGAACAACCTGCAATAATTTCATGCACCAATTAAATCTCCACAATACATAAAAAAGACCAACAGTTCAATTTTTTCATTAACATATATTTTTGCATTAAAATATTACAATTTGTGCATTAACCGATATGATAAAAATGCATGGTTCCTACGGACTCACAAGGGGGATATTTTTAATAAGAATATCTTATTTTGGAAACCCTTTGCAAGCAATTATCACAACTTTGTCATTACTACCATATTATAATTTCAATAATCCATACAGTCCAGGATTGACAAAGTGTTGCAACCATGTTCTGCACTTAACAAAGGTAATTTCAAGAAAGAAACATGGATATAATTTAAAGGAGGTCCTTTCTTACTCATGTCCTTATTGCAATTCTAGAAAGAAGAAACACATTAAATCATGAATAGAATCCAAAACTATTCCATTTCACGACAACATAATTGCTGACTTGTAATTTTCTGAATCATTGTCCATTGTTGAAAAGAAGAAAGGAAAATTTTTACCTTCTCTAGGCCCAAGTCTGTGAGGTGCATAGACATGCCAAAGATGTATGCTATAGAGGAGCGATGCATCCCTTCGTCACCAACACCAGCAGATATGGAAGTTATCCAGCCTCTAGATTTCAAGAAAAAAAGCAAACTTCCTCTACCCTCTGCGATCATATTAACATTGCCCTCACAGGTCAGTAACATACATAATGCCCGATCATAAGCACATTCATGCATTCATAAGCAATATGTGCACTCACAAACTAAGGGAAGGAACAAATCTATGATCTTTGCATATGAAGATAGATCTTCAATAATGTCAATGAGACAGGAGAAGAGACCAAATCAACACATGACAAGGAAGTAAAACTAATACTTAGGAAATCATGGGTCAAGATAAGGTGATGCATGTAGTCAGAAAGATCAGGAAAAGGCATCTTTAAAAGAAGAAAATTTGCAGTTAGAAGGCACCAAAAAGATATTATACAACAATGGATCCATCAATGTTTCCATATAATAGGCCTTAAGTCTCACTCACTCTCTATTCAGCTTTATTGAGCAGACTCACAGCAAGAGGGTCCCTTCCCAGAAGATGCTAGAAATGTTTTCCAGAAAGTCTAACCTTGTTAAATGAATTTTAGTGTTTCAAGAGCTAATTTCTTCACAAATTGATTGTATACACCCTGATATCTAAGTACTCAACTAAAAATTCATAATAGAGAGCCATTTACTACTATTCCAGTCATGATTTACACGGACTCCACTTATACAAGCCATGCTTGAGATGTCTTGAGACTTCAGGCGTCATGCAGAAACTTTTGTTGTCTATTCTCACATCTTCAGGTTATTCTGTTTCAATAAGTCAAATCCTAGCCCAAAATTTACATCTGTAGCGCCTTTTAAAGACAAGGTAGCAGCTTCAATTGTCAATTCAATTACTACCTCTGTAGTACCTTATTTCAAACCAGCATAAATCCTACAGACCATGAAAAGTTCTATCATGCAGAGCAAAGTATTTTTGTTTTTATCCCAATTTACCCATATAAATAAGTGAAAAAAGCAATCCGGAGGTTTTCCTACGTGAAGCTCGCAACATATCAATCTCATCAGTTCTCCTCCATAATATTCAGTTTATCCAATATTAACTAAATTTCAAGGTGAAGCAATATAGGAGTTTGAGACTGATTTGTTAATACAAACTCAACAAGCATTATGCAACCAAAAAAGAAAAGGATCATTGACAAAAAGTAACTGTTACTGAAAAAAACAATTTGCTTCATTAGAAATAGTTTCCAGCTGCTTCATTTTGAAGAGTCTGCAAGGACAAACATTTTATCACAATCAAGGATTCAAGGGGGACAACCTGATATAAACAGAACAAAGCTCATGAATAAAAGAAAAAGGAGAGAAATAATCACCATTTCTAATACTTAGATAGCAATATTAACCATAAGACGTGCGAGGTATAACAGCAGAACACCATCTTACCATGTCCAAGAAGGTGAGCAAGATAATCTTCAGCTTTCTTCAGGTAATCTTTCCTAAGTGAAGGCAATGTCCAGGATAAATTGAGGACATGAACATCTTTAACTGCCTCCAACCAGTAGACTTTGCCAGTTTTCCAAATAGGGATGTCTAACCCAATCTCTGGCTCAACCTGAAGGCCTTTCTTGACACTGCTAAATAATTCAACAACCCAACTTTCAAGTACATCGAGAGGCTCTGCAGGAAATAGATTCAATAGTTAAAAGACGTAAGGTATAATTCACAGCAGATTCTGTTTCTAGCCATCAAAGTTAGCCCTAAAAGTTTTTCCTACGCATAAAATTTACATAATCATTGCCAATAATAGCAAATGAAAATCCTTCTTTGCAATGCCATAGAGAAAATACATCGCTAATTATTGTCTTTGTATTCCACAGCCAACATAGTCATGGCCCCCTCAAATTCCATCATGCTAGTGAGCATCGAAAATAATTACTCATTTACGAATCTTAACAATTTTCACAATCACATCATTCTCATCAGTAAAAAGCAAAGATCATATGTGGATCCCATTTACTGGTTAAAATTGGGGATTCATGCCTCTAGTCCTGTTTATTAACATTTTTCAACTTGTTCTTGGATATACAGAGTTGACTATATGAAAAAATTACATGAGATTAGTGCAAAAAGAAAAAGATACACAAATCCATTCAAGTAAAAGGAAAGTGCAACATTGCAACAATAAATGATTAAATTCTCAAAAGTGTAACTGTGGTATAAATTAATATCCACATATAAGGAGCCTTTGACCTTGAGAAAAACATGTAAGCCGCATCAATCACAGTTAATGTGAAACAATGCGAGAAAACTTACCTCCACCTATGAGTACTAGTTTCATTGATCCACCATAGTAACGATCATGGTATAGCTTCAGAATACGATCTCTTAAATCAACACCTTTCTCCACAGCATCAGCCAAGCTCTTCTTACTCCCTAAAAAGATTGAACTGGAAAATCTAGTAACCAATATATAAGCCACATCAAAACTTAGTGCAGAACACAACGCCAACTAGTAGCATGTGAACATACCCCAAAAGAACCGGTTGAAAGGATGGCCAGGGGCAGATGTATGGCACTGCAGTTGTTGCAGGCGGCAAGAATCATTTTGTAGGACTTGATTAAATTCTGCAACAAATTAACTGATTAAAACAATAAACTGAGCTTTATAAAGGAAGAGGAGAAAGGTAAATGGAATGGTGAGTGAAAATTATTTCAGGATAGGAAATATGGATCAACCTGAATCTACAGCTAATACTTCTCTTTCCAAGGCTTCAGCTTTTACCAAAGGAGAAGTGAAGAATTGAGCAAACCTGAAAAAACAACAATTCAAGAACAATCACACTTTTAATCTTTCATTAACCAACACACACAGTGACCGCTTCCTTGGAGTTGCAAAATGGAAAGTTTAGTACCCTACAACAGAGCTTTCAAGTAAAATACAGAAACATCAAATTACATCATGAGAAACAGTACACTCATTACGCGACAATAGTTATCTCAACCGACAACATTGCCAAACTAGAACGGTACTATATTCAATCTTTTGATCCAGAATTTTATCTTTGTGCTGCTTTTATATCCAACTTGTGATCCAATTAACACAGAATCACATATTAGTGAGACTTAAATGTCAGACCTAGATTAATTTGTTACACAATTTATCCACTTGGTGGAGGAGAAATTGGTTTTCTTTTGGCTCTAGAACTCAAAATAGCTTGAAGCCTCAAATCATGGTAATTACACTTAGATCAGAGTTGATGAAAGATGTACAAAAATCAGAATTTAGTGAAAACTAAATTCTGTCAAACTCTGTATCGGAATTAATCCAAATCATATGAACTGGAAAAAAAAAATGCATCAAGTTAATAGGCAAGGAAAACAGACAAAAATATTTATAAAATTAAAGTCAATTTGATATTAGCATGATTAATGATACTAGTCATACTTCTTTGCCATATCTTAGAAACAGGGGCCAGCAATGTTAACGAGGATGTTATATTCTTTTAGAAAATTGTTTAGAAATCATGTTGTTGAGATCGCCATTTGAATATTTTATTTCTATCTAGTGATGAAACGAATCCCACCCTTCTCTCGGCCGAGGGATGTGATGGGCTTACTTCAACCACTGTTGTCTGAAGCATTATCAGAAACTTGTTGCAATGTAACTTAATGAGCAATATCATACTTGATACATTTTAACATCTTATCTCGTTCACACTCAATTTATACAGCTGTTCCATTATTTACCTAACACTTGGCTGATTAAACATTCTTGGCCTTGGGGAAACCGAAGAAACTAGTATAATAAATAGTGTCAAGTTGTTACTTCACAACAAAAGAATGAGAAAATCCACGTTTTAGTAACTATGAAGAAAATAGTAAGATGTCCATGAGTAGTAGATGCATATGAATAAAGGCAATGCATACAAACTAACACCGATGCCTGTGGCCAAGTAGGTACTCACTACTCAGCGTTGAAAAAGATCAAACAATTCAAAGAAGCATTAGATTCAAAGGATTTTTTTTTATGATGATCAGGTATATTAGGCTAATTTAAACACGAGTAAAAAGGGAGCATGTCACGCACAACACAAAGTGGGAATGCAAGGAATCAACCAAGATTTTGTGAGTGGGTAGAAAGTGGAGCTGAAAAACACAAATTAAAAAGCAAAGCAGGTGGTATGTAGTAACATTTGCACACATAATACTGATGCTAGGAAGTCAATATAAGTAAAATCTTAGGAGAAACTCAATTATGTCTCGTAGATGTGAGCACCACCCTCTTATAGGCTATTAAGTGAGCAGACAAATTGAACCACTGCACAAATATTTATTTTAGAAACATCTAGTGCTTCAATGAATGTAAGCCTGGAGAGATAACCAAAAGAATGATGACTCATCCGATCTGCTACATTAAAAAAGACTAATGTTTCTTGTCCAAGGCAAATTACAAAACCTGTAATAGTGCTGAGCCCTTGGAATTTACCTTGTCAAAGCACCCTTAAGAAACTCCCTCTTAACCTCAAAATGGTAGCAAGTATGCTCGGTTTCTGTATACGCATTCGATGAGCCTCCATGCTTAGACAAGTAACTATCATACTAGAAAAGAGAAAAGTCAATCCAGTGGCCAACTTTTGTCTCGAGCACATAATAAGAGACCTAAGATCACACTTGACAGTAAAAATTTACGAGTACTCATCAAAACAAAAGAGTCCCAAAACAAAATGTGCGAGCTACAAAATATAATTAATCATCATTTTCAGCCCTCTGACTTAGCTTCTAGTTATATAGTTATTTTGCATGATTGTGATGTTTTGGAATGGTTTAGAAGAGTGATTTAGTGTAGGCCCTTAAGTTGGTACAGTGTAATATTTTGAAAATTCATATGAAATTTTGTTACATTAGTTTTTACTAAAAGAAAATTACATTGCACCACTTGGTGAACCAAACTATAAGGATCTTCATATGTATCATCTATATTATATCTCAGTGGGTTTACCTATATTTCTAACAAGTAACCAGACTTCACGAATTCCTCTCCTCCTCCAATCCATTTCGCTCTGCTAGCATATATGGGGCTGGATGAAGAGCACTATAGATCAGGTGCAAAGGAAAGTCCAAAGAAAAGGCTGGTAATATAAGTAAAAGTGAGAAGGTGATATGAGCAGGTTTTGTTCTCGAATACAGAATACGAGGTGGCAATGGTCAGGCTGACCAGGGCATGATCGGTTCTCACGCAGTTACCTAAACAGTACATAATCCTCTATCATGTTATTAAAATAAAATAGCAACCAAATGAATTAAATGAGGAAAACCTAGATCGCAATGTTGTGCTAAAAAGCATAACAAATTACAGGAAAATGGTCCATTGAAATGCATGTCTAAGGTTTCAGTATTTTTCTTTTTCTTTGCCTAATTGTGAGGTATGTGGGACGTTCGAGAACTACAAAGCACAAAAACCTTTAATCCTATATGTAAAGTCACTTGAAGAGTAAAAAACAACTCACAAACCTCATTTTCATCTGGAAAATCGGTACTTCCCATGAAAAGCATGTGCTCTGCAACAAAATATGAGAAATGAGTTTTGTGCTATTTGCCACTGTAGTTATGCCCAGTCAAGAAATGTTTATTCTTTATACTCGAAGAGCACCCTTTAAACAACCATTTTAGTCACACAATTAGATTAACAAGTACAAATTATGATCTTGCTGTAGAGATACCATTCTTGCTTTTCCCTAGTTCATCTTAGAAAATTACTGGCCCATAACACTCTAAATTTATTTTATCCTGTATAAAATAATAGCATGACTCTCATCACGTGCTATGACAAGCATAATTTTAAGGACAGCAACAGATTGACTTCTAGAAATAATTAAGTTCCAGCATCAATCTATTTTATAGTTAGGTATTCTATTATCACTGATTAGAGATAGAAAACAGTTACTAAGAACAAATGGATACAAAATTACATCTTGTAATTAGGACATAATATATAAACAAGCAGATCCATTCTTACTTCAGCCCATGATCAACTAGCAAAACATCAATTCAGTTACATTCCGAAGAAAGGCTTGACCAGATCATTATGCCTTACAATAAAAGATGGATAACTGCTGCCATTACCAAGCATTTTACTAGCTTTGGATTTTTCATGTACCGCTTTCTTTTCAGTTATTACCACTTTCCTTAAAGCTACTTCACAGAATCCTATCTGAATAACTTTGAAGTTTGAAATTGCCAAGGACTTTTAGTTAAGGGTGCTAAAGGTTAAGCTGCCAATATCCCAATTAATTATATGTCAAAACCTATTTATTCTTCATTTACTATGCTATCCTCCTTCCAATAATCTACTCAAATGCACGGAACAGTTGCAAAAAGTAATGTTGAAAACCTAGAAAGTGCGCCAGCCCCTGTGCTTCATAAGGATCCGCAAAACTCCCAATTCCCACACACATTGCCGCCGCCGCCTACAAAAAAACACAATTAAACCGCCATCGACATCAGCAACCGCACTGTTCGATAACTCAACATAACTCGATAAATAAAACTGTAATATTCCTGATTCCAATTTGAAACCCATCCACTACACAAACTGACCTTCTTCTGCGCCGAGCCTTTCGATTCAATAACTTCTTCATTTTCATCCTCCTCGTCGTCCTCATCCTCCTCGTCTCCCTCTTCGGAGTCCTCATCTTCGTCTTCATCGTCATCGTCATCGTCATCCTCATCTTCATCTTCGGTGTTTTCCGCTTTTCCATCTCCAGAATGTTCGCCTGAGTAAATCTCCGGGTCGTGGACGAGCAGCGCGCAGAGACCGTTAGCCAGCTGCACGAATCTGTAGAGGCGCCGGTCAGTTGGGGACTTGATGATGACGTCGTCGGATGAGAGAGTGCAGCTTCCGACCGCCATTGTTCGCGGAGACGATGAGAGTGAATGTAGATTGATTTTAGGGGATTTTGCAGTAACAAAATTTTTGAAAAAGTATCTGCGGCAGCGATTTTGGGTGTTTATATAGAGGCGGGTGGAGATGGGGGCAGCGGAGCAGAGCATGAGCATCGCGTCTACCAAATTTATTTTGTGCTGTACAAATCATTTTATTTTTCATTATTCTTTTCCGCTATTTTTTTTTAATGTTATAGCCAATTTCAGAGGACAAAATAGTTTTGTCGTCGAATTCATTATACTTTTTCTTTTTTTTTCAATTGGGGGAATAAATATTCTTTTTTTATACTCTTATGCCCTAGTAGAAATGTGGTAACAGTCCCTATAACCTAAAATCAAATAGTTCAAAATGTATACCTATAAAATCAAGTGTGTCTTTTGAAAAATAGTCGCAATGTATAGCGTTTTCATAACAATGTCTCAATCTAAACATAATGCTAATAAAGTACTCAGCGTTTCAATTTTTTTCACTTTGGGGGCGTTTGGTTTGATGGATGGGATAGATAATGTAGGATGTGATTATTTAGATTATTAGTCTTGTGTTTGGATTGCTTGATTGTGGTGTAGGATAATTGAAGGACTATGTGAGTGTGTGCTACTATGTGTTGTGTGTGTGAGTATGTGTGCTTCGTGTGTTTATGTGTTATTTTAGAATTTTGCATCATGAATTAGACAAGGATTAATAATCACCCCAAATTTGGGATGATAAGTTATCATCTATTTGAATGATTGGATCACGGACCTAGTTATTCATCACGGGTTTCATCATTCAAACCAAACATTTGATTAGGTGGGATTATATTATCAATCACTCCTTATTATGCAAACCAAACGCCCCCTTAGTGTCCTGACAACCTCACTTTCTGACGCATAAGGTGACATACATTATTGTAGCAACGCTGATACATTGGGATATGCAAGTGATATTTTCCCTTCTATTTTTCACTACAATGTAGAACAATTTTACTTTTTGTTTAATTTATTTACTGCTTTGTCTTTTTTTTAAAATCAAATTTTTGTTTTGTCTTGAATAACTAGAATCGGGAGTTCCCAATTTGTTATAGCTGAAATTGAGATGGAAAAGGAAGTGCAAATGACAAAAAATTGGCAAGTTAAGAGAGCCATGAATGCACTGTATGGATTTCATAAAATTACAGTTGAGAGAACAAAATAATTAAATGTAGTAGTTGAGGGAACAAATCAAAAGTGAGTTATATTGAGTATTGACATGCGAATATAAAATGTATGTTAAATTGCACTCGATAAATAATTTTTTAGTAGCGCGTCATTACCGCAAAATTTGTAGTATGTCGTTTACTTTCGGCAAAATTTCTACAAATCATTATTTTCGGCAATAAATTTCGTCTCGAGCTATAAATTTCATCAAACTAATTTTATCCCTAATATGGCACGCCTTGTGAATTATTTTATCTCCGAATGTAACGCATCCTTGCACTAGAAAAAATGAAATAATATAAGAATAATGTTGGTTGATCTTAAATACACAACAATCTGCAACAAATTAATAAATCATAATTAACCCTCACCACGTACAAAACACCCAACAAATTCCAAAATGAAACACGAATTAACAAATGAAGTAATTAAATAAAACAAGAGTATATTAATGAAGCTAAAAAGGCAAGGGATGGTGATTAGTGGGAGAATACGGCGAGTTGATGACGAAGGAAGGGGGGTTGCTCGGAGTAGTAGTACTAGTATGATGCCTCGTCGGCGTTGCTCGGCCGAGGGGGCTTCGCGATCTCGACGCCGGCGCCATCACGCTGTTGCCGTATCTGTTCTCTCCGCTCCTTCTGGCTCCTCTCTCCGCCCACTTGAGTTCTTGTTGCTTCACTACGGACGCATATCCCATGCAGCACCCTACGTTACCTGCTTTGTGTATGTACCTGCAGCAGTTTTATTTTGCATTTGCATGGTTAATATAATTTTATTTACAAAGCATTAAATTAATTCAATCTGTTAATTTACATTACAATTAATTAATTATTGTAGCTAGATAGGAACAATGGTCTTGATATTGGCCTGCTTAGTATTTTATTATTCGCCGGCATTTCTGTCTTGTATCGTTAAGTACGATAGAAAAATTCCATTTTATTTCGATGGATGGTTAGTTTATTATTTTTATTGTGTTACTTTCAGTTTTTGTTTATTATGAGATTATGCAAACTCATCACTTCAAAAGATAAATATAGAAAGGAAAAAATAAAAAAATAAAAAAACTTTGTTAATTTCATTATGGTTGGGATGCAGTGTCCCGACATTGTTTGTATCTCATGATACTCTTCAATTCATCACGTCCCACTATTAAATTCATGATTTTAATACTGTTTATTATGAAAATTAATATTATTACAATAACTAAATTGATCGAAGCTTAAAAAAAATTAGATACTCAAATTCTAGAATAAGAAATTAATAACTAAATTTTCAAAATTAAATTCTAAAAATTAATTTTATTATAATTGAGTGTAATCAACCCTAATTAATAATTAAAAAATTAAACTAAGACACTATAAACTGTAATTGAAAGGGAAAAAAGAAACTTGAAAATTTGAAAGTGGTACAAAACTTACAAGAGAAAGTGGGACATAGAAACTCAAGTGAGTTAAATTTAATTTAATTTGATATGCAGTGAGAATTAATATATCATGCGATTTTAATTATAATAAATAAATAAATAAATAAAAAATGAGAGCTAGTAATTCATGTTGTAGACCATACATACCTTTGGCTGAATCTTCTGCCCAAACAATCGATGCACTTTCTACCTTCTATCATCTCCCCCATTCCATCAATCACACATTGCCTGCAGTAAACTCTTCCACAAACCTGACCAAAACATATATACACACACATGCATCAACATCATTAATTAGCTACATGATAGATCAACACATACATACACACCCCAACTATAAAATACAAATAATTATAATTAAAATATATATACCAGGCAACGATGGCGGCAGATATATATGTAGTTACAGCAAATGGCGCAAATATTGGAGTGTGGAATCCCGGGGCGCCGCCTCCCGCCTCTCTCTACCCCATACGCCACGCTCACCTGGCTCATGTCATCGTACGCCATGCTCCTCTGATCATCCAGATGATGATGATGCTGGTGGTGGTGGCTATAATGATGATCATCACGGCCGTCTCCGCCCCAGACGCCAGCCCGATCTTCAGGGTGGCGGTGGTGGGTGGGAAAGGATGCTTCCATGCCCTTACTGAAGTCTAGGCTAGGAAGCTTGGCCAAGGGCGAGGATGGAGGCCGAGGCGGAGGAGATCTCTGCGATTTTTCTGAGATGGGTTCCATGGTTGAAGAAGGTGAGTGTTTCTTGTTTTCATGCTGCCTCACTTGAGCAAAGTCTTGGAAGGTGAGGTTCACTGATTCATCTGGGACTCCCAAGTACAGCTCTTCTAGCTCCTTTTTCGCCTGAGCTAAGCTTGCCCTGTCTCCCATTATACTAGTACTATTAATTATCTAGAGAGAGAGAGAGAGAGAGAGGATTCATATGCATGGTTGATTTGAAATGGGGATTGATTTATGTAGCGGAAGTGCAGATGTTAGGCCGGTCGTGTGGCTTGTATTTGGTTGTGTAGTTGGTTAATTTGGATATTTAATTGTTATGTCAATGTTAGTACTAACGCAGGTTCTTTTGGATTATTAGAAATGGGTGGTCAAAACTAGATAAATAAATAAATTAGTGTTAATGGGGGCAGGCCCTATGTTTCAATTGGTTGCTCAATATAGTTTGCTTTCATTTGAGTGAGATGCTGAATTGCTTGCTTGGAAAATAATACTACATGTTATGTTTCTCTTCTTATACACATTTTTTATTGGATGTATAGAGTATGCTAATTATATTGATATTGTATAACAGTGATTTTTTTATTATGACGAGAATAGCCAGTAGTCGCTACTTGATATGCACACGTTGATACTGTTTTGTAACCTTTATTATGACGAGAATAGCCAGTAGACGCTACTTGATATGCACACGTTGATACTGTTTTGTAACCGAGACATGTCAGCCATTTTATGATTCATAGTTCGTAATCTAAGTTCAAGAGACTAGTTCTAGTTTGGAATTTTAGTTTTTTTTTTTTTAATATCATTACAAATATTAATACTCACACACCCCACCTAGGATTTTTTTGCTCAGACACCCCATCTAGGGTTTTTTTGTGGCCGAGAGTACTCGAACCTCTGACCTATTGATCAACAGGCAACCACTCCACCACTAGGCCATCCCCACTAGGACGAATTTTAGTCTTTTTTTTTTTTACAAATATTAATACTCACACACCCCACCTAGGGTTTTTTTGTGGCCGAGAGTACTCGAACCTCTGACCTATTGGTCAACAGGCAACCACTCCACCACTAGGCCATCCCCACTGGGACGAATTTTAGTCTTTTGATATTGAAATAGCGCACTTATATAATTATTGTATGTGTTGGGTTGGGTGCTAACCATGATATTTAATGCATAGACAAAAGTACATACAATGATTTATAAAATCAAAATACAAAAATAATAATAGTAGTAGTAGTAGTAATAATAATAATAATACCTAAATGGATATGGTGGATTAGTTGAACATATTTAGTGAGCAAGTTGAATTAATTAGGGTGGCGACAGTAACAATTCATGAAACAGAGTGACATATCAAAGAAACAAAGTCCGGCCTCAATACGGCAGCTTTTGTGTTGCGTAGATTTTCCACACGGATACGAGGAAAATCATTTAAAACGGTACAACGCGTCGCTTCCAAAATGGAAGGACTCGTCGGACACTTGAGATCATATATCCCACTTTTTTACGTACCTCTCATCAAATCAAATGATGCATTGAAGCTTGATCTAAATTGCTGCTCGCACGTTCTCGTTTTCTTGTTGAAACAACGTATTTCAACACTTGAATATCGTTGCCTGCAATAAAATTTGTTACAATAAACAAAACGACTCAAAAAAATCTCTCAACTTTGGCAAGTGTGTGACTCCCATCTATAAAGCTATCTATCACCTAGAAAACATAACTCTGTGGTTCCAAACATACATGTAATAATTCAAAAAAAAAAAAAATTATGGTTTTCAAATTTATAATTATATCATAACCATAAAAAATTAAAAATTTATAATTCAGCGTTGATCTTCACAACTCTTCTCATCTCCCATCAGTATCAGTAGACATGAAGGTGCCATTTTCTTGATTCTCAGCAGCACTTTGTGAGAGTGAACTGTGTGTGACCGTAGCTGCGGCGCCCTTCTGCCCCAGATACATATCCAACGGTAGGGCGACAGTATTCATCAGTGTCGTCAAGCTCATCCCGGCTGTTTGAGCAAGAATATTGTCTTCCCGGTGAGGATCGCAGTTCAAGTCTAACTGCCCTTTGCCCGCTTCTTCCGCGTTCACTTCCTTCTCAATTTGGTTCTTTTCATTATCCGGCTGGTTCGCGTTCGCCACTGCATCTCCGGCTAGGTCTTCCCTCTCCAACTCAATCTTAAGGGAAGTAGCCTTAGCCTTGGCTTGGGCGACTTCAGCTTCACGTTCCGATTGCCGCTTCTTCTTACGCATCATCAGAGTCTTGAAACGACGTCTTACTGTCAGACAGACGTTGCATTTGCACGTAGGCTCGTGCTTCCCCTTCCCACTGGGAGGTTGGATGCAGACAATGCAAGTGCAGCCGGGACGATGACGAGGATGTCTTGTTGTGGCCCCCACCGAACACTCTACTATGTCACTTATGTTGTCTCCTAGAACTGCAGCAGTTGCCAAGGCATCTAAGCCAGAAGGCTCCCCCCCTTCTTTCGGCATCTTGCTTTCCGAAACTTTTCTTTTCTTAGAATCTGGAAACAGTGGAAAATCAATAGACAAATCAGACAAAATTATAACTAGTAAAATGGTAACAGTTTCCAATTACAGTAGAACCTCTGTAAATTAATACTCGATAAATTAATAACCTCTCTAAAATAATACTCCCCCCGAGCAAATATGCACCACACTTTTGGGGGATGGAGGGAGTAATTTTTTCCGGTCCAGAGTTGGGCCCAAGTGTAAATTAATAATTTTGATACATTAATAAGATAATAATTTTTCAGAAGACCCTTGTATAAGGCTATGGTCCCATTAATAATATCCTAAAATTACAAAGATAACTATGATAACTTAGTAAGATACTCAAATGACATTTTGAGTATGTTTGCATAAAGTGTTTGTTAACTAACTTTCAAATGAAATATTGATCAAGCCAACACTAGCAATTCATTTTGGGTGCATGACGGGTGATCTCGTTTATACACACATAACACCTCGTGTATTTGGTTTGTCATAGTTGTTTTTTTGGCACCTTTTAGATTAGAAGTCATTGTATTATTGGGTATGAATTTAAAAACTTTTTGCTTTGTATATATAATAGTTTGTTTATCAATATGCAACATTTTCTTTTTGACAATATCAATATGCAACATTGGACATACATATCTAGTTTTAATATTTAATATTCATGCATGTTTCTATGTATATTAAAATTCAAGTTCGTTGAAATATAATTCTTCGGTAACTAATTTAAATTCATTGAATGTGATGATATACCTCTTTTAATTAATAAATTATTAATTTATCGATCAATTAATACCTCTCTAAGATAATAAAATTTCACGGTTCCAACAGTATTAATTTATAGAGGTTCTACTGTATATATTTCCAAATAGCTGGGCATTCAGCAATCCACAGAAAGCCACCGAATGAAGTTATCTAATATAGAATGTAGCTCAGCATTTGTAACAAAAGTAATGGTGGTCATTTCTAATTGTTACAAGGGAAAACCGTAACAACGTTTCAACATTTTTTTGGCAAATTGGTACACAAATTTTTAATGGTGGACACACTTTTTATTTTTTGGCAAATTAGTACACAACATTTCAACATTTTTTCAATAACGTTACGAGGCCCAAATTCCGGCATAGGAAAATCCATGTGGCAGGTTTATTTCCACATCAGATCCGATGATATTTCGATGCCAAAATTTGGACCCTATGACATTATTGAAAAAAATACTGAAATGTTGTGTACCAATTTTCCAAAAATTAAAAAACGAGACATTATTGGAAAAAAAGGTCAAACGTTGTGACAAAATATAGTATTTTCCCTAAAAGTAATGGTGGTCATTTATAGTTGTTGTGAAGGAAAGAATTCTGGCTTGAAACACAAAACTTGACAGGAAAAAGATTTATGTGCCACAGTTACATGGGCATGGCTAGTATGAAGAATGAGATTGGGAATAACAATTTCTACGTTCACTCTTACAGGGTGTTTGGCTAAGCTTATTTTAAAGTGCTTATAAGCTCCAACATCTTATAAGACGTTTTAAAAGCTTATAAAATGAAAAAATTAAGATGAGGCAGAGCTACTTATTTTTTGGAGCTTATTTTTCTTATTTTTTTGGAGCTTATTTTTAGAGCTTATAAATTGTCTAGGATCTTATTTTTTCCAAACACTTTTCAAGAGCTTATAAGCTCCTAAACATATTATAAGATGTTTTAAGGAGCTTATATATAAGCTTAGCCAAACAACCCTTAATCCCATGGCTCATATATTTTACAATTGGGAATCATCTTTCCCAAGAACTCAATAATCCAATGAGCATGTGATCAACCATTCCTCCCACCCACTATCTAATTATAAAGAAGAGATTTTATGTCATCTTTTGACAAAACTACCCCTATTTATTTTTGTTTTGACACATTACACCTTGTGTAAAACCTAGTTTAGCCTATGCATGACTCATTATTAATTATTCATCTTAATTTAAATATTTGTATACTTAGCTTTTACTATCATGTAAAATCAGTTAAGGAATGACTTTCCATCCCTGTTGCGTATACCAACCATAGGATTCTATTACTTGGTTCATTCATTTTCCATCATCATTCTATTACTAAGTTCATTCATTTTCCACTCAATTTCATTCATGCATACAAGTCATCAGACTCATCACCTATTCTTTTGGCAAGATAGCGACGAATGAGCATCAGAAGTGAAAAAGCCATGGTAATAATATGTTATCCTTAACAGACCATAGAGTAGTGGTCGTGCAACACAATAGAAATTAGAAAGTACATAAACATCGACAAAGGCACCAAGCATGCATTGGTGGACTTGATAGCACCTCTCGTAGGTAAGTAAATATGTAAGGGGCATGGGTAAGAGTGCTTTTTGCAAGGATATTAAGTGGAGTTCATACCTTTGTAACTAGGAACAAAAGGTTCCAGATCTTTAGGGATTATGTCTTCTGGAGCAGAACACGAACGCCTGAAACAAATCATCATAAAAGAAAACCATAAGAAAATGCTTCTCTTTCTTATGCAACTCTTGGAGAAGCGCATAACGCAGTACAAATCTGGCTGTAAGAGTAAATCAAGCCACCATATATGTGAGCTTACAAGAATCCATAAAGAATTTGAGAAAAAAAAAAAAAAATCCTCTATCAGCAATAGCTACTACAACTATCTTAGTCTGTATTACTAGGACCATTGACATTTCAAGTTTTTCGTTTGCATGGGTGAAAAACTTATCCAACTCTAGGAGTCGGGGGCGGTTTTGGGCCTGTGTAGGGTCCAGAAATATAAGGGACCCAAAAGATATTTGGGTCCATATAGGGTGTTTTTTTTTCTTTTTCTTTTTTTGGATGAATATAACCCCCTAAACCCTTCTAATCACCGACTAGTTGTCTTAGCTCAGCTGGCAGTAATCGCGGCTTTTAACATTTTGGTTGTGGGTTTGGTTCCCACAAACGGTGTTTTTGCAACATTGAGCTTTCTGCATGTGGGCCTCATATTAGTAATTGTAATTTAAGAATAAAGGGCCCAATTTTTTTTAACCATGAATAAAAGGCCCTATTTTAAGAATTTGCACAGGGGCCATGCTGTCTTAACCCAGCCCTAGAGGAAGCATCCAATGTTTTCTTCAAATAGAAACCTGGTGATAAATGGAACTATGTTCGTGTCTTCTGCTGTGAACTTTATGGAACATGGAGTTAAGGTTTTTTATGGTGTTCTTATGAGTTCTTGCTGATGTTCTGTGACAGTGTTCTATTCCACATATCCAGGTCGCTACCTTTATTCTCCGGTAGATTCTTTCATTGATCAAGAAGGCAAATTCGGGCCACCTGTCTTTCTGGAGATTGTACTTGACGATAATGCCAAAGTATATCATGAAGATCTTTACATGTTTGGAATTCATCTTTAGACTCGTTTGGAGGCTATTGGAGCCAATATAATAAAATATGTGAAGATCGACTCATGCCTATTTAGAAAAGACACCTATTTCTTTGAAGGAGAGACTCTAGAATATTGGATTATAGCTCACCGAACTGATCTAGTTATTCTTTGCTAGTGTTAGTAATGGCCAGGGTCCTTTTGAGTTTTGAGTGTTCCAAATAGAGTGTATTCATTGGAGTCACTTTATATTTTGAGTGATCTATTTAGTAACATGACTTCAGAAGAGATCACAGGTGGAAGCAAGGGTAGTTCCGATTTAGGGAGATTTCACATTACAATTCACGTAGTGGAGCAAGGAAAATCGACAATGTGAGGACGCAGTCCTACGGGTAAGTTCGTCAGTGTACTTTGTTGAAAAAAGTAGTGGATTGTTTTCCATCTAGGCATGAGCGTGACTTATCGGATTTACAGTATCTCTACACCATGTTCATTATGAATCCATGTATATATCCTATGCTCTATTGTGGTTTTTTATTTTATTTTTTCTTCATTCAATTATTGTATTGCCTATTTTTTCTTTTCTTATGAGTCAAACAAACAACATACACATAAGGCTCTTATCCACACCATAAAAAATCCTACTCTTTTACTAGTTGTGAACAAAAAATCGGAAAACCTGGAAACTAAGGCAATCCTATTTATTATGAAAAACAGTTCACTTTGGTATATTTTTGGTTTTCATATGAATAGAAACTAAATTACTTTCAAAAGTTATTGGCTAAATAAACCAGATTAACCAACTTTGACACAATAATACTATTAATAATATTTTTCTAAATATAATTTAATTAACCTAAATTAGTATGAAAAACCGAAAGACGCCGAGATCATTTCAGTTCAATATTATGAAAAATAATTTACTTTCAGTTTTTTTTTGAAAAAATAAAATTCTCTTATTGGCTTTTGATTTAGTTTTCATCGCACAAAATCAAACCACTATATTACTATTAGTTGTTGACTACGTAAAAAACCATATTGTTCAACTTTGATACTAAATTACTATTAAAATTTAGTTTTCTCCTTATTAAAACCATAATTCTATTAAATCGAATTAACCATTATGAAGGGTAATTGTGTACTTTTCAGGTGTGAAATTTTCAACTTCAGTTTATTCGGTTAGCAAAAACAGGTGAAACTGACTAAACAACCGAATCCACACCCTATTTTTTACCATACCTGCAAACATCTAGACATCAATGCACAAATATATAATATTATGCATGTTCATATAGAATAATGTGCATAATATAAAACATCAGTATACATAATCACATATATATACATGCAAAAATATAACAATCAACCCTTATACTCCCTTTGATTTTGGTTAAAATGTAGATAAAATTCATCGAATAATTGTTATCTAAGGGAGATGAAATGGTAAAGGATAATTGATAATATGCCGCATCGCATAATATTTCAGTAGTAAGTGCAAAGCTTGTGCAAGAGAAAATACAATTTATGAATGAAACACACCACATTATGTATTATGTGCATATATGTCCGGCAACAAAGTACGTACATAGAAAATAGGCAATACATATTACGTAGATGGACAACACACTAAAGTAAACACGCGTATATAGAAGTGGAGTATATTGCTTGCAGGAAGGATTAAGAAAGGATTGATTAGGGACTAAATTATATATTTAGTATTATGTATACTTCATAAGACTAAATTGTTTGATCAATTCAGTGTAACCTTGCTCAGTGCATATAAAATCATATTTGCATTCAACTGTAAAAATCATAAATCATAGAGAACCTGTTTGGGGTTCAGGTTACTTGATGATGGCATGACCACTAAGAAAGGGGTGTGGAGTTAATTGGTGGGAAGGTGGATTGTTTTTTTATTTTAATTTAATTATTTTATTTTTTTCCAAAATTAATAATTTAATATTTCAATTCATAGATGTTTCAGACTAATCATGCTTTATTCCACTGCTTTTTGCGAATAATCTTTTCTTATCAACACTTCTAACTTAATTCGTGAAGTTCTCCAAAAGTTGAAGCTTTTGCAAAAGTAGACTTTACCTTGGAATGAACAAGTTTCTCAACTATTTCATGAATTTATAAGTTTTTATTATTACAGAAAAAAGCGTTTCAGCAGAGAATGAGTAAATATGTCACTAATTCTTCACTTAGTCTATTGACTCTATTCCAGCATCAGAAAACCAAGAGGGAGTCGGGTTAATATTTTTGGAGAATTGATTTTCGAGAGATTATGTATTAACTGATCCTGGAACTTGGAGTCTTAAGATGTGTTTTACAGTTCCAAATAAACAAGCTCTAAATTATTTTAACGTGACTGACCTTTTTAAATCCCATACATTCTCTGAACATATCCAGTTCGCAGAAATAAGAGCATGCACAGGCAATCTTCGCCATTTCAAGCAACTGTCACACTGAGCCAGTTGGTTCTGCTTCCTAATAAGATTACTTAAAATTAAGCACAATTTTGGTCCACATTCAAAACTAACAAGTTAGTCATACATACAAAAACCTATATAAAATTCAAACCACTTAAAGCAGTCAATAATCTTATGACTGAAATGCTAAGGCCTTAATAATTTTCCTGAAATGTGTGTAGGGAAATGTCTGTTCGATTTCACTCACGAACGCCTTCACGACTGATATTTGTAACATTTTGGGGGACGAGAAAACTGTTTTGAGTGAAAAGATTGAAGAATGTGAAAGCAATGTTTGGTTCTTTATTTTTGAGGATGACAGAGAACCACAATGAAACTGAGCTTCTCAGAACCTATAACCATCAATTTCAAACCTAGTGAGGCCTAATTAACAATATATCTTAATTATGTAAAATCCACCAGTCATCTATATAATTACTATATTTATAATAAGTCACATGCTAAGTAATAATTTATTAATTTCTCCACCTACTTTGATTTCGTCAATAAAACAATAGACAAAGAATAGCACCCATTAAATATTCCCTAGATTAAATTTAAAAAATATTTCTGCACAATATCAAACATACACATACTATCATCTTCACTAAAAAAATCATCTT
The DNA here is from genome assembly GCA_031470985.1 of Agastache rugosa. NCBI lineage: Eukaryota > Viridiplantae > Streptophyta > Magnoliopsida > Lamiales > Lamiaceae > Agastache > Agastache rugosa. The sequence goes on from CM062609.1 coordinate 18,666,093, forward strand.
CACTAAAAAACCAAGGCAAAAATGAAATAAACTTAAAAACACATGAAGTGCGAAAAATAAAATTAAAAAGAAACTTGAAGAAAGGACGAGACAATCAAAAGGGAGACCCTAAGTCCCTAAGAAGGCTACGCCTATTGTTAATAGATTCTTCAACGTTTCACAATTCAGTTTCTAACCTGGTCCTACTAATTGATGACAATTTGATCGTCAAACACTAACAAGATCACATAATCTAGACACTAGCATTGATACTGAGAATTCTTTGCCACTTTCCAGAGGCCGGATAATGAACACAAAGTTATAGAATCCACAAGAAACTCAAGTAGAATCTAGTTGAATTCAAACTAATTCAGGCAAAATTTTACGAGATCAAATTGAGTGATACTTACCCTGATGGTCCAGAAGTGAAAATTGTCCTCTTTCCAAAAATTGGAGGTTCCTAACCAAAAAATAATAATGTAACAATGAGAAAAAAAGATCCTAAAAATGGCATTTACCAGAATCGATAAAAATGAGATGAACAAGAACGATGTTTTTAAGAAGAGAAGAAGGATGGCTGAGTGATACTTACTTCAAATTCTTCAAATTCATGGTCCTCGACCATGACAACAGTTGGTTCAGCAGTTGGAGATGGACGAAGCAACTCTTGTGCTTCTTCCCAAGTTAGTCTCAGCTCCATGGCATCGTCAGTATGCATGAGAAGCCTCTTATTTTTAATGTTCTTCGCCTTCTTCTTCTCTGACATGGACTGCTGGAGTGAATCATCAGAAGCCCTACCTCCATTCTTCACATCATTTGGCAAGCAAGGTATCTCAATTAGAATAGAGGTCAAAATACATCGAGTGATACATTTGATAAAATAGCAAATAACACATACTGAAAGCAGATTGCCATTAGCGCCAGAAAATGATGTTTCCCCAGGAGAATCACCACTTGTTGAGGCAGCAGTTTGGGGTTCCTACTTATTTTCCAAAAACAACATCTATGAGCTGCTTATTACGATTGAGAAATGTAGAGGAAAAGAATCAAAGAGAGAGATGTCAAGGCAATGCGTAAAAATTATGACCTGAGCATCACCATTGTTTATTGCTTTTCGGCAGCCTATGACAAGTTGACCACCAGGTTCTACTCGACTAAATATCACTAGTGAAAGAAGAAGAACGCAAGAGAAGGGAAGTTAGTTTCTAGCAACAATTATGCAATACATAATTTTGAGAGTGACTTTTCCACACTCAGTCCGGGTGCATATTTCAAATATATAAACTAAAAATATTTCATTAAATATATGAACAGTTTCTATTTATTTATTTCACAAGAAGAACCTTTTATCATTCTATATGAATTTTATACATTCATCGGAAATAATATTTTAAAAAATTAAGGAGGCCAATGCCATTGGGAAAAGAAAAGGAAGAAGAATTGCAAGGAAGAAAGAAAGAAAGAAAAAGGAAAGGATGCAAAGAAATTTAAAACAGTATTACATGTAAAGTAGGGAGAAATATTATTTGATATGCAAAATCTTATAGAGGATAACCAATAAATCCCTCTTCAATATGTATAAGGACAAAGCCAGGCCTTGCAGCAAACCAAATACATAAACAGAAAGACCCCAACATGCATTTCCCTTAAGATTTGAATAACTGAAGAGTTATTCTAAAATTTCCTAGTTCTTATATTAATACATTCAATTGACTGTTTTTTTCACGAACAAAAGAAAGAAGTAATATCCTAATAGAAATTTTCTCCTAGAAGAAACTTGTTAAAGCTTCCTTCTTTCTACCAGGTAAGTACTAAAGCACTCACTCATACGTGGGCTATAACAGAATTCATATGTGTTTGATGACCTTTATATACATTATCTTCCCAGGTTGAAACGTTTAGGGGATTCCTCTACCTCAACTTTCCAGTTCTAGCAAATGTAAGAGTTCAAGATAGTAAGCACAAAACAAATAGAAAGATATTTATTGTCACAAACTTTACATTAACTGAGCATATACCTGTGTCACCAGCTTGTACTTGCATATTTTGGATGCAAGGGGTCACACCTTCCAATACGTACATCCTGCTGTTATTATTAGGCCAAAATCTGAATTGGAAAGTCCACTCTTTCCCCGTCATGTCTTGAATCTTTATTGGTATACCTTCTGATTGATTAATAAGGGGGAAAAACGCCTACACAAAAAATAAAACTTTGATGTTAGTGAGGTTCACAGCTTTAGGTTAACCTGTTTATAATAAATACTACTGCAAAAGCAAATTAAGGGCGTACTTCAGCACAAGCTTTAGGAAGGACCAGGCGACCAATTCGCCCAGCGTCACTGGCACTCAGGACTTTCTCAAACAATGGCAATATATTAGATTTTAAACTAGAGATTATTGGTTAAGGAAAGTTGCAGATATATGTCAAGAAGACATCTAAAATCAGGTGGACGGACAATCATAAAATATAAAATGCATATATAGAGATTGAAAAGAACACAGGAACAACTATTATGGATACTCTCCAGATAATTGCTGCAGTTCTTGGTCGGTAATCCTTGGCCAATACCGAGGAAGCAATTGATTACGGCCTCGCCCTTCAGCAGGAGGCCTAGCAACACGTGCTTGTGAAACAGTTTTATTTGCCTCAGACCCAACAGTAGGGCTAGGTTTGGGAGGTTTTGGCAGAATATGGAGTGCTTTAAGGAAAGAACCTTTGCTCTGTTCACTTCCTTCAGCAATCCCACCAGGAAAAGGCAAAATAGTAGAACTACTAGAAGGTGTCGTCAATGAGAAATTTAGAGATGGCTGAGCTAGAGATTCATAGATATTCGTAACCCCTTCTCTTGGTCTGCTATGATCTGTTTTGAAGAAAGTTGATGGGGAACTTTGTTGTGTGAGATTTGGAACACGCTTGCTGTTTTGCCTAGTTTTAAGCAAGAGATCTTCATGTGTAAGTTGATCAAGACCTGAACTACGATCAATTGCTCCTATCGCCTTGGTCAACTGCAGTAGCCTCCGGGTGCTAAATTTGTCATCATCAATTCGATTCTCAACAACTACAGGACGAACGTCCTTAATACCATTTGTAGAAACTGTGTCATTAGAAACATTACCAGGAATCTGCAAAATATTCAAGTATGAGCATCTGAAAAACAAATAAATTAGATGACACAAGCGATTAATAAATAATACTCCCTCCGTCCCACTCATATTGTCTTGTTACTGTTCGGCACGGAGATTAAGAATAAGGGTAAAAAGATAGAAAGTGGGTAGGTCCCATCACTTTTGAAGGGTTAATTCTTTCCTCATTTGGAACAAGACAATTTGAGTGGGACAACCCAATAAGAAAAGGAAGACAATATGAGTGGGACGGAGGGAGTATATCCTCAGTACTCTAACGAGTTGCTTCTTAAAAATATAAATATGATTGAAATATGTGTAACGAACTGGGATAGGATGCAAATCATTTGGTTCTCAAGGAAATAGCAAACAAAATAAACAAGAAAACTTAAAGGAAACGTCTAATATATAACAGATCGGAAATGCATCATACACAGCGGAAACAAACTTACAGTGAAAATGAGAACAATCATTCACATACAGAAATCCAAGCAAGAATCTATTTTAGGATAGAAAAATTTTATGAAATGTTGTGACTATAATATCTATCATATTGATGCAAACACAAGTGCAGTTATAATCCCAGTAGCATGTAGTCAATCAAGTTTTACGCAGATAGCATTCGAATTCATTACAAGACTGAGAACATCAAATTTCAACAGTCATCACGAATATAGTGCAGTTCTTGTAAATTGCAAGCTTTAGCGACCAATAACCTGAAGAGATTGCGTAGAATGAATTTCCAAATGCTTCACACAGGTTATGCATCCAACACCTCCAAAGTCCATGTATTCATGTAGATATCTTGAAGCAATGCACCCACAGTGAATTCGCTGCCAATATCAAATACAAAAGTTTGGACAACCGAAACAAAGTGGGAAATAAAAGATTACAGACAAAACAATCATTACCTTCCCACATATCCGACATTCCCTCCAACCAGATTCCTCCAAGTGGAATGTTTCACAGAAAATTGAATTCTCATAGGCAGATCTGGAATCCACATTCACACCACGTCAAACCAGGAAGCCAAAAAAAAAGTAGATAGAAGAACATGCATGTGCATGGAAAAGAAAAATAGTGGAAGAAACTTCCAATTAAGTTTTATTTTCAAGTTAATAATATGAAGAAGACAGATTTATCAACATCTTCTCATGCAACATATGTAATATTTGAACCAACAACACAAGTAGTTTATGGGCCAATTGAAAAAATTCAACTAACTGAAAAATTCAATGCATCAGCCAAACAGAGAGGATATTGTTTGAGATGGAACAATTATGGTCCTCACTATGCCCCTCCAATATTTGTTTAAGAAAAAAGATTAAACTTTTCAGTGATTGAACAGAGTTTGTATGCATTACAAGAATCATGTCATAACTACAACACATTTTAACAGAAGATATCACCACAAGAAGTTGGTTATATCATGGATTGAAATCTAATTCGAACGTATGAAATGTGCATTGTAGTAACCTTTTGACTTGAGTCAATCATAATTCCAAGGTTTTCATATGGTGATCAACACAGATGAATTTTTCCTACACTGACTATATAATGTGGCACACTGGCACCAGTCAATCATAACAGAAATTTAGAACCAAAAATCCTAAATATAGTAAAAGTCTAAGATAATATCACCATAACCAAATTGCACATCCCAATAGTAACCCTCATTTTAAATCAATTGAAAACGTGACAAATGGGCAGCAATCTCAATTCCAACAAGGACTAGAATTCAAAATTCAAGAAATTTACCCGCATCTGTAACACAGCTTAGCAAATCCACCTAATTTCATGCTCCAACCTTTCTTCCACTCGGACGACGTCGTTTCACGGCACACATCATTCATGCAATTCTTTGACCCCATTTCTCGCAAATTCAAATCTTGAACCTCAGAAGCCCTCCTAAACCCCAAACGCAAAAAATCAAAAATCAAACCCTAATTCCGCAACCAAAGGGATCCAGTTGACCCAGATAGAAATCAGAACTCAAAAAATAACGTATCAAGAAACCCCACCATTTCATATAAGAAACAGAAAAAAAATCCCATCTTTCAACTCACCCTATTTAAATCTCTCAAACCCAACGTCCGCATGCGAACATCTTCAATCAAAACGACAACCCATGTCCCCAATTTCTCACAGTAACAACTCCAAATCTTGGATTTAAATTCCGAGTACGACACAAAGATTTCAAGAGGGTAAAAGGAAAAAGAGTAAAAGCAAGAGGCGGCGGTCGGTGGCCCCCGGCGATGGGGGTGCTGGTTCTGGCAGAGACGATAATTGAATTAAAATCTAATCAAATAGGCGGAGAGAGACAGAGATGTGTGTGTGCGCGCTTGTACAGATACATGTACATATACTTATATGTTTAGAGAGAGAAGATGGAGGAGAGAGAGAAAAGCGCGTGTGCATGCAAAAGGGGAACAGATGCACAAAATGCATGCACGACACATGAAGACAAGGCTGAATGTGATGCACTTCGCCCCCAAAACTACTTCCTCTGTTAATTTCTTGGGGAGTTTTATCCTTTTGCTTACGATAGTCTCCTCTCTCTCTCTCTCTGTTCGGACAGTGATACGATGACCCCACGGATTCGTAGATATCTATAAAACAGTAAAAAAAAAATTCAAACGCTGTAAAAATAAGGTCCATATTAACTCTATGGTAAGTCAATGCTGGTAAATTTCACCTACCACTTTTTCACCCAAATAAAAAAAAAGAAAAAAAAGAAGTATTATCAACTTTTTGATATAGTTTCATTTTGTCCTTCGATTTACGCAGTTTTTGAAGTGTTGTGAATTTGCCAACTTTGCCACCCGAAAATTTTCATTTCAATTTGAATCTACATTATAACTTATTAAGGAGATCTTCTATCGTCAATTTGCGTGACAACCCCATTTATGAATATATAATTTTTTTCAAATCAACATATATCATTAATCGGACGTAACAATGTCACATAAATTTATAATAAAAGATTCGAATTGATAATTTATTTATATTAAAAATCTTTTTATCATAATGATACTCAGTCGCGACTTAAGAGTGCGTGCTCTTTCTCCTATATAATAACGGCAAATCATCTATAATATGTTAACAAAATTTGTTAGACAGACTCATAAAAGTAAATTACTTTGAAATATACTATAAATACTTGGGAAAATGTGCAAATACCCTCATCATGTTGGCAGCGCTGGGTAAATACCCCCCTGAATTTTGTTTAGGTGCAAATTCACCCTTCCCTAAAGTTTTCGGGTGCAATTACCCCCTCGCCGTGACGGAAACTACACTTTCGTTGACAAAAAAAATATTTTTGATTCATTTTTATTATCTTGGACCCTTACAATTCCCAACGGTTATATACTACATAATTGGTGCTAAAAGCTCAAATTAGGAAAAAAATTATTTTGAACCCTAGCTCACAACTATCAAAATTCAGGTGAGGTTCTCCAATAATTTGCACGAAAAAGGATGACGGACCACTTGAAGAATATGAGATCATCAATGTCAACAACAAATAGTTGGCTTGGATTGTAAATTATTAGAGAGCTTCGTCTGAGTTTTGATAGTTGTGAGCTAGGGTTCGAAATAAATTTTATCCTAATTTGAGTTTTTAGCACCAATTAATTCTCGGAAATTGTAAGGGTCCACAAGAATAAAAATGAATCAAAAATATTTTTTTTGCCAACGAAAGTGTAGTTTCCGTCACGGCGAGGGGGTAATTGCACCCGAAAACTTTAGGGAATGGTGAATTTGCACCTAAACAAAGTTCAGGGAGTATTTGTCCGGCGCTGCCAACATGAGAAGAGTATATGCACCTTTTCCCTAAATACTTTGTTTATTTGTACTACAAGTATCTTTTAGCACAAAAGTTATAGTGTTTATAAAGTATTATATTTACAAAAATATTAATTTTGTTTCTGACGTTTATATTTTATAAAGTATTATTATATGATACCTTTCTTTTCTATTTTTTTTAGTGAAACCATTTCACATAAATCTTTGCGATTTATTCTAGTCTACGAGAAGCCTACATTACTACGTATGTATAAGACGCAATTGTTATAGAGACAAAATATGTATAAATAATAATATTATTTTGTCACGTCGACGCACATATATATGGGATGGGATCCAACGTCCTAACTTTAACATATTCCGTGTCAAAATAAAATTTAAATTAAATGCTAAAAAATAATTATATATATACTCCAATAGGGTATAATAAATTCTAATTCACACGTATAAAATTAAATTAAAACACATAAAATTGAAATTGAAGAAAAAATAGAAGGAAAGTTTGAAAAAAAATTAAAGTGATTACACAATGGGATAACAAAAAATGGGACATTGGATCTCAAATGACCTATATATATATATATATATGAAAATGTCTAGATATATTCATATAAAATTCCATAAAAATGAAGATCACATTCATCCAATATATATTATACGTCCTATAATTACACCAATATGGCAATATTAGTACATTTAAATTATGAGTTACAATTATTAGAACATAATGTCATAATTTGGATACATAGTATTGCGTCCACGCAATTTAATGTAACCTAATTAATTTTATATATTTTTCTTCAACCTTTGTCCCGTTATTTACTTCATATGTACAATGTATGGTAATTTAATTATATTAATTACAACCGGTTTTGAATTTTATTAAGTTTACCTAGTTTGCGACGAACGTTTGCATCATGTAAAATTAATAATCATGACTACTATTTGCAATTTTCGTAAATTTTAGTATATGATGATTGTTATGATATATATATATATGGTCTCTGAGCTGGGTCTTTGGTGTAGAGGGGGTGAATACACCAAAGATAGATTTTTAAAACTTTTTGATAAGTTTAAAACAGAGTGTGTGAGCTCAGTTATGAATCCAGCTGAGGAAGGTCAGCTGGGCTAATAACTCAGCTGGCGGTGAAGAAAGTGATGATTTAAAAACTTAGCTCGTTTGCTTAGAAAAACTCAGCTTGAAAATATTATCTTTACGTTTTCAGCTTAATCAAGTTGTGCAATTTTTAGAAAGACACAGCTGTCTTTGGAGAGCAGCTGAGTGTGCAGATTCGATAATGCAATGTGTCAATGGAGTTAGTACAAAAACTGAAAATAACGAGAAAGAAAATAACACGAGATTTTACGTGGTTCGGAGTAACACCTCATACGTCCACGACCAGATTCACTGGTAATTCACTACCACTCCACTTGATTTCCAAGTACCAAGCAACTTCACAACTCTAACCCGAGCTGTGTTCCAACAGTTTACGGGCACTGTCAAGCCTAACCTTTCAGTTTGCGGGTACTGAAAAAACCTTACAACCACTTGAATTTTGCGCTTCAAGCAAGCGTAACCTTGACCTAACCTTTCTGGGTAAAGAGGGGTTTGGTTTGGGGTTCCAACTATGAACGAGTTTTTACAACGAAGAACTTAGAGTTAGATGAACTCGTTCAAAATCTAGGCTTAAGATATACAATGATTTCTGCCTAGGAATCAGACGAATAACTGAGCAGTTTCTGGACCAGAAACACTTTAAGATAAAGTGTTCTTTGAACTATTTAGAACTGCTTAAGAGCTTTTGAAGGCTTGATGAATTCAGAAAATGAAAGCTTGTAGAGAGTTTTTCGTATCTGATCCTGAGGTTGAAGACGGGTATATATAAATAGAGATTCAAGACTAGCGAGCCGTTTGAATCTTACCTACTCTTCTTAAATTCACAATCTGCCGTTGGGTGTTTCTGCACCTGTCTTCATCAATGTCACATCCTAGGTTCTGAAGTCTAGGATGCTAATTTGGCAATCCCTCATTAGTCGAGGTATATTGACTTCCTCTGACACCGGGATCTCTGCCTTTGAGGCTGGTTTTTGAATTTAGAGCTGGATTAGGTAAACCGACTTGAAGTGACAACTTCAGAGTTAGTTCCCTTTGTTCTGTACAGCTGGACCAGCTGTGTCTTGAACTCAGCTTGATCCTGCTCTGTTTTGAACTCAGCTCAGCTGGAAAACTCAGCTGATAGTTGACTCTTGCTGTGAACACAGCTGGACCTTATGTTGTTTTGAGCTTCTGCTGTCTTCCGCTTCCTGAACCTGTAAACTTTAGAAAATCTAGAGCTCAAACAGGTGAGCTGGAAAATACTACTTAGGTTGATGCGATCATCTACTCGGTTGGAGTCATTTAGGTTTTGGTATTAAATCAAAACTGTATAATTTTCCCAACAATTTTCCCCTTTTTGATGATGCTAAAACCTAACTAAGACAAACTATGAAGCTTCCCCTTAGCTTCCCCCTACGTTTTAAGAGGGTAAAAAAAAAAGCAGATTAAGAGTTCAGTGTTCAGAGCCTGGACAAAAAGTAATTGTCATCATGGTGAGCTTTGAGCAGCAAATAAAACTTTGTTTTATTAAAGTAAGAAAGTACAGCAATTAAAGAGATAAGTCGAAAAGAAAGAAAAAAAAAATTCTTCAATCTTCAATCGTCAATCCCAGCTGGCTGGGTCATCTCTTTTGCATTCGCTGCTTCTTTATTGACTCCGTTTCTCCTTCAGCTGGTTCAACTGGTTCCTCTAGCTCAGCAGTTGTCTCATTATCTTCCCCCTTTTGGGCATAATCAACAAGACGGAAGAGACAAACTATCGTCTTATTGAGCTGTTCAGTTACCTGAATTGCGTCAGCGATCTTCGCTGTGTTGTCAGCTGTGGCGATGTTTTAGTTCGGTTGTGCTGCAGCTGTCAGTTCTGAACATCGAGGTCTGGAGTCTTGGTGGCTCAGTTGTTGCATTGGCTGGCTCTTCTTTAATAGCATTAGCCTCAGCTGTGATGCAGGCATAGCTTCCTTGGCTGTTTCAGCTGGGGATATCCAGCTGAGTGCTTGGAGGTATGAGTTGGCTCTAAAAATGACATCTTCTGAGTAGGGCACAACTTCATTCCTTACAATTTGGCTTCTTCAGACTTCATTAGATTGTATGAGAAAGTCTGAACAACTCTTTAGGCTTCTTGTAGTGCGCTTGACACTCCTTTAAGCAAGAAGTTTTCAAACCTTGAGATGGAGGCGTCACGTGCAATCTTTGAGGGACTTAAGCATTTCCCTTCCACTTTTGAAGTGTGGGTAAGGGGTTCAGCTCTTATTTTCATCATCCAGCTGCAAGTTATCATCGTCTGGATTATGCTTTCCTCTTGAGCTTGGTGCAGGGGCTTGAGCTCCAACTTTCCATGAGTTGATCTTGAAGTTGGTGTCCATGTCCAGCTGAAAGAAATTGAGGAGAAGGCGGTTGAAGTATTCCATCTGCTGTGAGGTTTAAGCTTAGTTGATCAGCTGGAATACGTCGTTAAGGTGGTGGCGATGATGATGTTCACGCTGGCACATGAACTTCTTCTCCACCGTAAGAAACCACCGCTTGTGGACCTTCTGCTCCTCGGAGAGTAGTTATGAATTCTCTCTCAATGTCTGTTGGCTTCTCAGCTGACTGACTGGACACCTTTAACTTGAGTCTTCTCTTTGAAGACGGTGCTTCAGCTTGTTTTGTCTCCTCATGTTGTTTCCTCTTCCCAGCTGGGAAGGAAGTAGATGCATTCTGCTTTGTCTCCTGCATCTTTTTTTGTGCCTCATGTGGCAGAGCAAGAGCTTTGACATGTTTGCCCTTAAAGACTCCGGCTTTATCAGTATCTCGTCCAGTTCTGACTGGGCTTCCTCTCAGGTTGAATTTCTTTGACAGGATCATGTTAATGTTGATTTCCACATCCCAGTGAGTTATGTGTCCCGTTCTCTCTTTTGTTTTGAGAGGAACATTAGGGCGGATGAGGTCTTTTTCCTTTGACATTCCCAGGAAGAATTCTGCAACTTCCTGGTGAATGATGTCCATGAGCTTTGCAGTCACCCACTGCGTTAGACCGGATCTGTCGATGAGCTTCAGTATCTCCTGGAACTTGTGGTTCCTGAAAGTTGAGCGACTCTCAAAGTGAAGCTTTGACAGACTCTTCATGTTGATCGGCTTCTGGAGATATCTTTTTGGATTCCATGTTCTTCTTCTGCAACTTTTGTTAGTAGAACAAATAATATATATAGGGGAGGAAGAAGAAAGAGTGTAGAAAAACTTTTTAGGGTTAAGGCGAAAGTTTGCATATCTCTTCTATCATATTTATATCAACGTTCTTGATGAATGGACGATCAAGATTGGTAGTTTGATAAGAAGATCTACGACTGGGAGTGATTCTCGCGTCATGTCAGTTTCTTGTTCAGGAAATACGATTTAATGCGCGAGTGAGGACGGTTGAGGTGTTTTGACTTCTGCCTTGAAACTCTCATGCTTCAAATCTTTGCAGACTTTTAATTAAATTTGATTGGATATGTCATGATATGATTTCACTAAAGTCTGTTAAAAATAGAATGAATAGGTATGAATTGATGTTACAAACCTCTCAGCTGATCATAGTAGTCAGTTGATATCTCGTTTATGAATAGCTGAGTTGAGTGGGCATTTTTCCAGATGGTTTCCCCCTCAGCTGAATAATCCTTCAACTTATGCTTTAGGTTGAGCTTGGTTCTTTCTCAGCTAGGTTCTTCTTTGATGTTGATTCTGAATTCCAGCTGGGTCTGCTTCCATTCAGCTGGATGTAGCTTCATCTGGGTTGAGTAATCCAAGTAATCCGCACAGCATCTTGAACCTTGCTTCTACCAGCGGTTTTGTGAGTATATCAGCCCACTGTATGTCTGTGTGAATTTTCTCAACAATCACATCCTTCTTTTCCACGTGATCTCTGATGAAGTGATGTCGCATGTCCACATGTTTGCATCTTGTGTGATGTACTGGATTTTCTGATATAGCGATAGCACTTGAGCTATCACAGAAAATTGGAACTTGTCCAGTTTTCACTTCGTAGTCATCCAGCTGATGTTTCAACCAGAGAATTTGTGAGCAACAACTTCCAGCTGCCATATATTCTGCTTCAGTTGTGGAGGTTGCGATGCACGTTTGCTTCTTTGAAAACCACGATATTAACTTGCTTCCTGGGAACTGACATGTTCCTGAAGTTGATTTTTTGTCCAGCCGATCTCCAACGAAGTCTGAGTCTGAATATCCAGTCAGCTGTAGATTGTCTCCAGCTGGGTACCACAGCCCAACATTCTGAGTTCCTTTGAGATATTTGAGAATGTTCTTGGCTGCTTGCATGTGTGCATCCTTTGGATCAACTTGAAATCTGGCACACACTCCGACTGCGAAAGAGATGTTTGGACGACTAGCTGTTAGATACAGCAGATAACCTATTATCCCTCTGTATTTGCTGGAATCAACTGACTTTCCTTCAGTTTCGGGTTCAATCTTCCAGTTGGTGTTCATCGGGATCTTCACTGTTCTGTTGGATTGAACTTCATATTTGGCGATCAAGTCTTTCACGTACTTGGATTGATTTATAAAAATCCCTTCTGCTGATTGCTTGACTTGAAGTCCTAGGAAGAAACTCATTTCTCACATTATAGATATTTGGAACTGTTTTGACATCATCTCTTCAAATCTTTGGCATAAGAGTGTTGATCTTGATGATGTCGTCTACATAGATTTGAACAATTAGGATGTCTTCTCCCAACTTGATGGTGAAAAGTGTTCTATCTACTGAGCCCTTCTTGAATTATTTGGATACAAGGAAATTTGATAGAGTATCATACCAGGCTCGAGGTGCTTGTTTCAATCCATAAAGCGCATTCTTTAACTTGTAGACTTTATTTCCTTCTACTTCAAATCCTGGAGGTTGTTCAACATAGACATCTTCCTTGATTTCTCCATTTAAAAATGCACACTTCACATCCATTTGATAGACCTTGAATTTGTGATGTGCTGCATAAGCGAGAAATAGTCTGATTGCTTTCAATCATGCTACTGGAGCAAATGATTCTTCGAAGTCAATTTCTTCTTGTTGTGTGTAACCCTTGGCAACGAGTCGAGCTTTGTTTCTGATGATAACTCCGAGAGTATCCAGCTTGTTCTTGAAGATCCATTTGAGTCCTATGACTTTGACTCCTTCACGTCTGTCGACCAATTCCCAGACACAATTTCTGAAGAATTCATTTAGCTCTTCCTGCATGGCGTTTGTCCAGGGTACACTTTTTAAGGCTTCTAGAATTGTTTGAGGCTCTGGAACTTGAGCTACATAACACGCCATTAGAGCTGAGTCTTCATCATAGACAGTTAGTTCTAGCTCTACTGAGAGTTGAGCTGTGTCAGCTGCTTCTTGATGATCCGATATAGCTTGAGCAGCTGAGCTTCTAGTTCTGACTTGGTCAGATGGTTCTCCAATGATTGCTGATGATGGATGATCTTCGATCCATCTTCTCCTTCTACGAATTTCTTCATCCGGCTGATTGATGCTAGAAGTGGCTAGATTTCGTCTGGCTTGGAGTTGTTCTGGAGTTAAGTCTTGAGAATGAGACTCTACTTGGATTGAGTTTTGAGGTGACTTCTGTAGGAGCTCTGCTGGAGATAGGGCTGGGGATTCAGCTGTGTCTGGATTTCCAGCTGATGGCATTCTTCCTTGATTTGGCGTTAGAGGTTCATCTTGATTTCCAGTTGGTGGAACTTCCTGATTGATTTGAGGTTCCTCCTCTTTCTCATCATCCCATATTAATGGTTCGGCCAGATTCCTGATTCGATTCTCTTGAGCTCTTGTCTGAATCTGCCTTGAGGATTCTCCTTCATTTCTTCATTTGATAGAATCTCTATATTCGAATGATGACTCGTCAAATATAACATGTGGAGTTACTTCGACTGTTTGAGTTCTTCTGTTGAAGACTCTGTAAGCTTTACTCACAGCAGAGTAACCAAGAAATACTCCTCGGTCAGTCTTCGCATCGAACGTCTTGAGCTGTGTTTTTCCATTGTTTAGGATATGACATTTGGATCCGAAGACCTTGAAATATCCAATATATGGTATTCTATTATTCCATAGCTCATACGGTGTCTTTCCTTACCTTGATGTGAGTAGAGAGCTATTCTGAGTGAAGCATGTTGTGTTAATTGCATCAGCCCAGAACTTCTTTGGAATGGCAGAGCTGACTAGCATTGAGGTAGTCGCTTCTTTGAGTGTTCTGTTCCTCCTATCTGCTACACCATTCTGCTGAGGTGTACGTGCTGCTGAGGTTTGATGTTGAACTCCGTTCTTCTCGCAGTATTCATAAATAGTTTCATTCAGAAACTATGTTCCCTGATCTGATCTGATTGACATTATTTTGCACTCCTTCTGAGTTGACAGTCTTTCCAGTAGAATTGGCAGCTTAGTCCTTGTTTCGCTCTTCTGGTACAGGAATGACACCCATGTGAATCTTGAGAAGTCATCCACTACGACCAGAGTATATTTTCTGCCATTGAAGCTTGCTGGAGTAACTGGTCCAAAGAGATCCATGTGTAGAAGTTGAAGAATTGGCTTGAGTGAGAATGAAATTCTTGTTTGTTTTTCTTGTTGGCATGCGTTGCACATATGACTTTTGTCATATACTTGATCTGGAATTCCATTAGCGAGTTGGTTCCTAGCCAGTTTGTTGATTGTCTTGAAATTGAGATGATTCAGCCATTTGTGCCACAGCCAGCTGACTTCATTGCTGCTTTTAGATACAAGACAAGTCTCAGGAGGGCTGCTATTCCAGTCAGCGAAGTACATATTTCCTTCTCTTTTCCCTCTTAGTAGTATCTGCTTGGTTTTTCTGTGCTTCACTGTGCATCCATGTGTATCAAACTTGACAGAAAAACCGTTGTCGCAGAATTGGCTAATGGAAAGCAAGTTATGTTGCAGTCCTTGTACATATGAAACGTTAGGGATTATAACATTTTTAGTTTTAAATGTACCATAACCTTTGGTTAGACCTTTGGAGTTGTCACCAAATGTTACTTGTGGGCATGGACGCTCGATGTATTCCTGGAGTAGATACTTTAAGTGGGTCATGTGCTTGGAACATCCACTGTCCAAGTACCATAGCGTTCTCATCGACTCTTCAATGATGCGTCGTTTCCTTGCAACCTATGACAAAAATCAAAATTTAGGTACCCAGTTGGGTCCTTGTGGGTTAGACAGAGATCCTTTTACGACCCAGATCTGCTTGATGACTCGAATTGGGTCATTTGATCTGATGATCCTTCCAGCTGAGTCGATGTACACATTCTTTGTGTTCTTCGGTTGTTGCTGGTGGGGTCTTGATCTCAGTATTTTCCCAGCTTGATTTCTTTGTTGATGTCCGAGTCTTTTTCGGTATCCAGCTGAGTACCCAGCTGAGACGTTCCTTTGTCTCTGCTGTTCTTTTTGTGATATCTTGGCTGGAACTGGTGCTTCAGCTGGTGATCAAATGTGTGATATCCAGTTGGGTATCTCCTTTGATATCTCGGTTGATATCTTTCGACGTGTTGTTGATGTCGCTGGTATCTGAACTGTTCAGCCTATTGTCTTTGTTGAGTTTGAGCACGTTGTTGTCTCATTTGTGCTTGAGGTTATCTCACAGCTAGCCTTTTTGATGCATGTTGTGTCCTCAATGGTCGTTGCTGAGTAGCTGGAATTGGATTTTCTTTTGCTCTTACAAACATTACCTTTGTTCCACTTGTGGAAGCAATGTTTGTGGCATCCTTTGATCTATTGTAACCCAGTCCTGCTTTGAGCGCTGTTGGACGTTGTGCACTTATGATTTCGTCCATTGTTGTTGTAGCTTTGATGAGAGCTACCATCTTCTTAGATAGTACCTCTTCGGAATTTTTCAGCTCTATAATCTCAGTTGTCTTCTTTTCTGATTCAGTTGTGGCCTTTTCCAATTCTTCCATCAGCTGTTTCTTTTCGTAGTAGAAGTCTTTCATCAGCTGATCTTGTTTCACTATTTTATCTTTTAGTGAGATGACCTCCTCTTGGAGCTGTGTTGTATCAGCTGCTTCTGATACCTTTTTCTTTCCCAGTTCCACCTTCAGCTCGGCATTCTCACATATTATGATGTCAAGGATCTCTTGAAGCTCCTTGAAATCGTTCATAACCTTCTCTACTAAACTCCAATCAGGTAGCCCTGATTCTGAAACCTCTGTAGAGTGTTCGTGTGATGGTGAGGGGTTAGATAGATTTTGAGTTCTTGACATTACCTCATCTTCATCGATTCCGTCTGTCTGTCCCATGAAGCATGTATCCCATCCAGGTTCATCATGAGCCATCAGTGCTTCTTCTTCTGAATATGAAAATGGCATGTTATCCTTCATTTTGTTGCACTCCGACTCCTCGTCGGCGATGTAGGCTCTCCTTCTGTCAGCTGCCTTAGCTTTCAGTTGGTCTTTATCTTTCTTGGATAGTTTGGGACAGTCTAGCCAGTAGTGTCCAGGTTCCTTGCAGTTGAAGCAACATTCGTCTGTTCGTTTGTCAGCTGACTTCTCATCAGCTGCTGCGTACTTGTCTCTGTAAGTTCTTGCGAACTTCTTGTACTTGCCCTTATTGGTGTTGAGTCTGTTGTAGTTTTTGACCAGCATGGCTATCTCTTCAAGTAGCTCTTCCTTGCTCTTGTCCTTCTTTGAGAACTCAGCTGACTGCATGTATGTGGATTTTTCAGAATTAGCTCTGAATGCAATCTCCTTTGGTGCAGGTGTCAGCTCTCCATCATTTTAATTGTTTGAAGATTCTTTCATGGTAATCTTCAAATTGTATTCGTTGGCTTTGAGCAGGGAGAATAATCTTTCAGTTGAAAGGTTACCCAAGTCACTTCGACTTTGGTGTACCACCTTGTATGTGTTCCATTCAGCTGTGAGCGCTGAAAGGACTTTTAGGTTCTTTTCACGCTGGGTGTATTTCCCAGTTCTGATGGTTTCAATCTCTACCACGATATTTGAGAATCTGAGTTCCATCCCTTCGATGGACTCGTTGACAAGCTGCTTGAAGTTAGCAAACTTCTGGCAGGCAATCGTGAATTTATTTTCTTTTATCTCCTCTGACCCTTCGCATAGCTTTGCTAGGGTTTCCCACATCTCCTTTGTGGTGTTGCAGTTGATGATCTTGCTGAGGTAAGCGTTGGAGACTGTTAACGAGATGGTGTTCCTTGCGAAGCTGTCTAATCCAGCTTGCTTCCTTTCTTCTGAGGTATGTTCATTCTTTGGCTTGGGAATGAGATGATACGTTGGTTGTCCACCATCTTGAGCTGGAACAAGCTCGTTTCCTTGTTTGTAAATGAGGATAGGTCCGTCTGTGATGACGTCCCACATCATTTCATGATGCGCACAAAGAAAGCTTTTTAATCTGAACTTCCAGATTGCATAATCATAGACTGAGAAGGTGGGAAGGTTTCTGTTAAGATAAGAATCCATGGAGATATGCACAGTATGAAATAATATGAGTTTTTTTTTTTTTCGAAAGAGGATCTGTTCAGTTGACCACTGACAGATTTTCAAGACAAATCTCTTGATTCAGAAACAGCGGTCTTTTGAACCACTGCTCTGATACCAATTGATGGTCCCTGAGCTGGGTCTTTGGTGTAGAGGGGGGTGAATACACCAAAGATAGATTTTTAAAACTTTTTGATAAGTTTAAAACAAAGTGTGTGAGCTCAATTATGAATCAAGCTGAGGAAGGTCAGCTGGGCTAATAACTCAGCTGGCGGTGCGGAAAATGGTGGTTTAAAAACTTAGCTCGTTTGCTTAGAAAAACTCAGCTTGAAAATATTATCTTTACGTTTTCAGCTTAATCAAGTTGTGCAATTTTCATAAAGACACAGATGTCTTTGGAGAGCAGCTGAGTGTGCAGATTCGATAAAAAAGAAAATCTAGAGCTCAAACAGGTGAGCTGGAAAACACTACTTAGGTTGATGCGATCATCTACTCGGTTGGAGTCAGTTGGGTTTTGGTATTAAATCAAAACTGTATAATTTTCCCAACAATATATATATATAGGGATTGGTTACTATAAAAATTATTCCTCCCGTGAGAACGTGAGAACATGCTTAAATCTATATATATTCATGCTTAAATCAATATATAGTCATGCTTAATGAGATTCATGCTTTTTTGCGTAAACAATTGTGCTTATATAAAATCATGCTTAAATCTATATATATTCATGCTTCGAATAATGACAACCATAGATCATACAAAGATCAACGGTTCAGATTGGTTCCTAGTTCCCACACTAGGAATAGTTTCTATGTGAACCAATCCCTATATATATATATGTATGCATGCATCATTTCAGAATCCATACGTATATTTAATAAATAAATCTTACCAAATACATGTATAAATCCCAATTTCCAATATTTGTTGATCCAATTATTGTGTGTGTGGGATAACAATCAGATACGTACAATAGCCAAGAAGTGGAAGCAACAACTATTGTCTTACCAACTTAATTTACAAGCAATCGGGACATGGAAGTCATATCTAACTTAATTGATAGAGTAGACGAGCTTGTAATTTTATTTTACAAATTTAAACTTTCACTAATATTTTTTAACTCGATCGAGTCCGTCGCATATATGATTTAAGGCGCGGTTAATTAATAAGCTAGATAGTATTGTTTGGGATTGTACGTGCATGGTTTGCCCAAAAGTCACCTTATAGCCATTAGATAGTATATGTATAATTATCCTTTAATTTATAAGAATAATAATTTAAGTAATAAAAGTTTTCCTTCAATTATTATCTGTCACCAGCATTACAAACATATATAACTTGTTCATGTCACCTACCACCTAGAATAATATACGTACATAATATTTTTATGTGTTTAATATAAAAATACTCGTGATTATAAATTAATTATAAATTGCATAATTAGCATGGCTTATAAGCGGTGAAATTTGATTTCTAGATGTTAATTTTAAAATATAGCACATGATAAAAAAAAAAAAAATTGGGTCCGGTAATATGACGTTAAATGTCGGGTAGCTTACTTCAGAACTCACATTTGTGATGACGAATTACTATGAGATGTACACATATATCTAAATTATATTTTTTAGCCAGAAGAGATGTACACATATATCTAAATTATATTTTTTAGCCAGAAGAGATGTACACATATATCTAAATTATATTTTTTAGCCAGAAAATTTGTCTCATGCTATATTTGCATTTTTTACGAATGGTCAAGAATTTTTGTTTAATATAAAGATAAGGTCATTTTTGCAACCTGACCCAAAGGTTAGACCATAAATTATAATTAATTAAAAAAAAAGTTATATGTATAACATATAAATAAATACGTATGTATATTTATTTATATATTGGAATTACAGCATATCAAACATGCGTGGCTGTTTCGAATTTGACGTGATTGTTTGGTATATAGTGGAATGGATCAAACTATCAAAGGGCCCCAACAAGAATGTCACGTATGTATATAATTACCTATTTGACATTTGGAAGATATATATGATAATATATCATTACTATTGTATTTGGTAGAGACTTAATTAATTTAAGAATATGTAAATAATTATATACTCCGTATCAAAGATTCCACTATTGCTTAATTTAAAATTTCGTATAAAGTCAGCGGTTTCACGTTGGCAGTTAGAATTATGCCAAATCGGCAAATGCCAAATAATTTAAAAAAAAAAGCATAGAAAAACAATTAATTTTTTTGCATGTATGTTATTATTCTCATAAAGTCAGTCCTCTTTATCATTTGTAACAGACAAGGCGAGGTCAATCCTTTAAATCAATATAGTGTATGTATACTATTATGACCAATCCATTATTTTATTAAAGTAGCTATATTCACAAATATATATATGAATTCACAATATCGAGATAATAAAATTTTATTAATTTAAATATCTATTAGCATATATACCAAGTTATATATTGTGGTTATTAATTTATCAAATCTAATTTATAAATGTTTTACATATATATAAGTAAGTTCCTAGCTCACACATGAAGTTCCGAGTTTGGAGCCAAGAGGGCATATATTGTCGTATAAATGCTAGGTCGCGTAAAATATATTAATATTGTTTATATATTTGATCTACGTACGAATTAAATTAACAACGTATTGAAAACTTATGTATTGATGCTATTATTTATTTTTATTTGCAACTGATGGAGTAATATTTTTGTGTAGTAGTAGAGCATAGTGTAGTTCGTATTATAAAATTTAGAATATTTTGGTATCATAATTAGTTTTATAATAAGTTTTTCTTCTCGAACCTTTTCTAGGTTTAGTCATATCAACACTTACATAACCGGACACCTTCGACTCCGTGCCTCAACTGTAGGGATTTTATTTTTGTATTTAATTCCTCTAAATAATTGTTATCTACTCGGACTTTGTGAGTTGTCTTTGTTCTTTCACCTTGCTAGTTGTTGCAGGCGATAACTCATCCATAAAATAAAATATATATAATTGGCGATAAGTTCGTAAAAAATTGGACTACTCTCACCATTATATAATGGAACCTCTACATCATAGGTGGGAAGTGGGAACCACTAAATAAAAGGTGAAAATATATTACATCGTAGATGGGATTGAACCCAAAATCTCTTACTAAGGAAATACTTGTAATGCCTCAATTGGTCACTTGAACTAGGTCTTATCGGCATATCATGTTATATATTAAAGTGACACACACACACACATATATATATTGGTTATTTTTTTTTAAATTACGAGAAGGATAACTCACAGGGTCGCTAGACTTGTTAAATATTAGTGAAATTCAAATTTGATATATTTGGTTATTTGTCCCTTGTTTTAAGATTTGGATGTTCGCATCCCCTTTTTGTTTAAAGATAATTAAAATCAACTAGTACAACATAACCTATTATTTAATGTCATTGAAAATATTGAACCGCCTTTAAAACGCTTCTTATAAATTTCAAGAAAATTGAAGAAATCGGATGCATACTGCAAATAGCTACTTTAAAATAACACATCTAATCATTTTTTTATTTTCCTTTTTTTTTGGTTCATATGATTATTTGTTTCCAGAATATCCTACAAAATTAGTCGCACTATTTAATTATAAATATTTTTATGAAAATTTCGAGAACCTAGTTCGATCGCGGATGGATGTAATCATGTAAGCAAAAGCATAACTATAAGAAAGAAGAACTAGAATACAACACAAGTAGCCCAAAATATCATAAATCCTATTTCATGATAGATTCAAACAATATGGTAAAGTTGAATCCTAAAGAAGTAATTGGGCAATAATTAATTTATTGAGATAATAAAAATATAAAAAAAGGTTCCCACGTGATGACGTGAATGAGAGGTAATGGGCATTTATTGGAATTTGGAAATGGCGAAATAATTAGATATTTTTTTTTTGTTTGGGGGGCATAGAAATAATTAGATGTTGAAAGCGACGAAAGGTGGATGGAATCGGAGGGCGTGGCCTTAATTTGACGAATGCATGCACAATAGCGCATATTAAAAAATTCAGAATCATATTCATATCTTAACATATTTATAATTAACAACTATGTATTATAAATATGTCATTTGATATGGGATTAAATTCAAATTTTTGACATAATTCAATTTCACTATGAGATGGTCTCATACAAACCCATTCGGAACAATGATTACACTGTAAGAATGTCCATATACAACTCATGTATAAATTTATATGGCACAGCATTCTTTTTTCATGGATAATAAATGTATAGTATTCTTGAAAAAAATAAAATACTAACTACATGAAGCATAGGCGGAGCCAGGGGCATTGGGGTCACTGGATCCCCCTGGATTTAAAAAAAAAAGCTATATATATATATATATATATATATGTATATTAAAGGTTATTTGGAGAAGAAGAAAATAGCAGAAGTGAGAAGTAGATTTTACAGATGGAGTCGATCTTCATGTGTTTATAACTTGAAATAGGTTGTATAGACAATAATAGCTTGAAATAAGTTTGGCCATAAAATCCAATCACCATTAAAAGTTATGAGCTAGTCTAGTCTTTTTATATGGAGTATTTATTATCATTATATGGAGGTTGTATTTTACCTTTTCATCTTTTCTTTTCTTTTTTTGGGGGAATTTCCACTACTTATTTTATTTTAATATAATTTATGCAAGATTTTCAATATTTTTTTATTCTTTAAATGCATATGTATAATTTATGTTATCAAATTTTCTAAAATACTAATTATGAAACTTAGATTAGATCTTTATATAGAGATAGGTTTTATATTTATTTGTTCATAATATAGAGATATTTTTCATAAAAGAATGCATACTAGTTTTTATATTTTAATTTTGAATTTTGATAGAAGATAGAGAACTTTTTAAGTTAAATTTATTCATGTTATATCAAATTTCATTTTATAACATGTTTTTCATTAATATGTTTATCAATCCAAAACAACATTGCTTAACTAAATGTATACCGAATGAGATTTAAATTATTTTGTTATGTGTGAAATGTAGTGTAAAAAATGATATTGCTTAATCAAATGACATATAAAAAATAGACATGTCGCCGATGTCGGTAACATAATGTCGTTTCATTTTCAATATTATTAATTTTTTTACTATTCATATCAAAATATATAAATAAAATCGAAGGGACATTATCTGTAATAGAAAATTATTTACCTTGAAGCAATCATGTTTATACTTTGTTTCTTCGATTTGTTATGTAATTTAAATGATATTATAATTATATTAAATATTTTTATTGAAAAAAAAATTGGACTTTCCTGAATCGAGATCCTAGCTCCGCCACTGACATGAAGGGTAACAACTAACAATATTATTCTTTGTGTAATTCCATATTAATGTGAACACACTACAAGAACATGATGATTTTATGGATGGAAAAATTCCGCCGCCAAAAAACCACAGTAAAACAAAATAAAACCCAAAGCATTTCTTCATATGAATAGTATTATCGCATATTTTATTAAGATGGTCATAACTTTCTCCAAAAATATTAATTTTTGCTCCGTATTTTTTTTTTGAAAGAACTAGATTCACGTGTGCTTTTTTTTTTAATAATATAAGCTTTGGACCATAATTACTTCCAGAAAAACAATTCAATTTGTAAAATTAATTGAATACTCCAAAATTTCGCGTGTCAGTAGTATCTTGGCATACTTTACTCAAATAATTATAACTTTCTAGAAGCAAAGTTCCATATTTATTTTTGTTGGAAACAAGTTCGTATGGCAGCTTTGGCTCATTGTTTAGCTTTATATTAGAATCGCCTATTATCTCTATTAAAAACTATGTATGATATTAAAAAAAATAATAATAAATAAAAAAAATTGAATCTCACATATTAAACAATATTTACTTCTTTTGTTTCCCGGCATCTATTTCATCATGTCTTACTATACGAGAAGCCAAGGAGGCTTCATATTTCATATAGACATACCAAAATGGATGCCTCCCTCTTTGATAACGAACCTGGTTCGAAAATGACAAAAAAAACCACATGTTTTGCAGCTGCGGGAGACGGTCCTGGTTTGGCTATGCACAGTAACAGAAATCTAACGTCAACAATTATGTTATGAGAAATATTTATATTTACCTTGACATACTTTGGTTTTTTTTCTCATGCTCCAGTAATTATTTACCTTCACATACTTTGGTTTTTCCTCACTGCACCATAAGAAAATTGATCACATTCACAACAATGTTCAATTAATTGCTAGAACTTCAATATAATAAAACAAAGTAAGAGTAACCTGCAGTGGAAGAGCATGATTCTTCGCTGTCATGATTTCAGAATAAGTTAAGGAATCATCATCAGTTCAGAATAAAGTGAAAGACGGTAGACACAAGCCAAAAGGCAAATCTCAAACCTCAGCAGACTCCTCTCTCTCGAGTTTTCTGTCACAGAGGTGTCACCAGCTTCTTTAACATTGTTATTGATTTCAATACCCGAACGCCTGCCAATATACAGGATCAGACAATGAGTATATACAAATGTTATAGGAGAAGCTCTCTGCAACTTTTACTTACCACCCTGTATCTGAGATTCTGATACCATGAAGATCCTCCATATGCTTTGGATAGGGTCCAGGTGACTCTGATCATATTACCACATATTTTATGTTCATAAAAGCTTAAAAATAAACGGTAGCAAATCATGTTCTAGAATCTATTATCTTCCTCAAGACAGAATTAAACCAAAGGTAATGATATATGTGGTGAACTACTACAGATAACAGAGTCCACATAATTAACCAAAATTTTAAAGAAGAAATTGAATTCTAAAAGAGACTTATTCCTCTAATTTAAATACTGCAGAAACAGGCAAACGGAAACTTCAGGTGAAAATTGTGAACTCAATGAGCATACACAATAGGCACAAATTAGCTTTTCCTCTTGTCAGTATATAAGCATATTCTTTTAGAAAATCATATGGTATTTAGTAACTGAATCTGGCATAGAACTTCAATTGTTTTGGGTACTGCAAAGATAAAAGAATACAGGCTAAGCCTAACGAGCTTGTTAAAGATTTCAGAAAGATGGAGAATAATATAAAAAGTCATAAATATTCTTTAGAAGGGGTAGCACCTTTCACATTGTAAGTTTCAGGCCTTTTTTTGCTGGACCTGTATAGTTATAAGAATCCTAACAGTTAATTGGCAGTCTTAATTAAGAAATGCAATTTAATAGCAACTCATTCCAGCAGCAGACCTTCTTTTATTGAATTCCCAGCCTTCAAAATTCAAGTCCTGCTTCCAGAGGTTTTTGGGATGAAAATAATTATCAAAACCAACGTCTCTTCGATCCAAGTTCGTTGAAAATGATTCATGCTCTCCCAGTCCCAGGTCATCAATGTCATCCTCTAAGAAGCTAGGACCTAAGCGATGGAAATAATTAGTGCCAGTCACACATCTCAATCATTTCAAAGCCAAAGCATATAAAAATCTCCAGGCCAAGAAAAACTAAAACAAAATATAGACACGTGACCTTGCAGAGAAGAAAGCATCTCAAAATATAAGAATTATATATTTGGTCTTTCCATCATAAACTGTCGATTACCAGTGGCCAATAAATGGTACATACAAGCCATAATCTTGAAGAAATTTTCAAAAGATGATTAGAAAATGCAATGGACCATCAGACTTAAGCCTACAGAGAAGCTAATACAAGCCTTCATTAGTGACAATGTTTATCACAGATATTGCATGAAGAGAACACATAATGACAGATGAAAACTTTCCACATATTTGCACTTCTATGATATATTTCATCCTATGAATATTGGTATTAGCATTTCTTCTTAAGCTTCTGAAAAGGCATTTTCATATAGTATGATCACATAACAGAACTAAGAGCCTTCTCATCAGATTAGACAACTATAGAAATTAGAATAAAAGTTTCCAATGTAATCAGCTAACTCCGGCTATCTAGTTAGATAAGATCTTGAGACACAGCAGAATTTTGGTGAAAGATAAGCCCCATCAGCTGAGCCAAGAAAAATCTACCAAATTAAAGTCAGATAAAATGATAGCACCATTGTCAAATGATATGAATAAGGTTCAGAAATACGTTACTAATCCCAAGAGACATAAATCTATATCAAGAACACTATTAACTTTCCTTTAAATGTCAGAAGAGTGATATTTCAGAAATTCCTAACAGCACTGTACATTAGTCTCAGAAATAACTGTAATGCGATATACCAGATAACTTCCTAGGGGTGTAGCCCATCAATGACCAACCCAGTTGTAACCCTTTAACATTTGGTTCAATATCGCATCAGTTTTCACGGAAAATCAATCAATGATGAATGACCTTACTGAAAAAATCATGTGAAGGGTTGTATCAGAATATAGGAAGTCCATCCAAGGGCATTCTTGAATATTTCTAATATGGCATCCTGATGGACATGATTGTTTAATTTTCTGATAAATCACACAGTAACCTAAAAGGTTAAGAAGATAACATAAGATAAAATTGCTCAGAGAAACATCTACCTTCCCAAAAATTTCTGCTGCTGTCTCGGTTGTTATAGAGGAATTCGTCATTCCCCAAAACTCCTTGTACATTACGACAGTTCCAATTGAATGGAGAGGGCCTTCTGAAATTTACAAAGTTCGGATTTGGATCACCAGCAGCATTCATCAAATCCCTGGTGCAGAAAGGTTGATCTATTGTACTGTCACATGGTGAAAAATCAATATCCTGCATCATAACATCCTGTACATTGTCCAGTTGATGTATTATTTTGAGAATATCTTTAATTAAGTCCATAAGAGAAAGTTAAGCACAGGAAGTATAGCATGGAACAGTGTCGCTTTATTGAATTACATTCAGTAACTAATTAATATGGCATAAAATAAACAAATATTCAAGATTTACCTGTACCTCCTACAGAAAGTAAGGCAGGAGTAGGAGCAATTTGGAGGTAATAATAGTGTGGTGGTTTTGGTATAGCTTTATATCAGTAGTCACTGATGAGTCAAAAATATGTAGGGATTAAATAGTTTAAATTTGAATAATTTTTTTTTTTTGAGGAAAAGATAGGAAGTTTTTATTACGAACACACACATGGTAAATGACGAAGACCCTCCACATCATTCGGAGGTTCATCCCAAACATGCGTAAAAGAAAAAGCTAGAGACATTCTAGCAAATTTATGTGCTACCATATTAGCTTCGCGCCTCACTTTCTTTACCTTGAATTGTCTACCGTCACCAAGTAACATTCGACAATTATCAATGATGGAGCCAAACTCCGAATTATCCATTGCAAAACTAGAAACTGCATCATGAGTGAATCCTTATGTCTCTACATTTTCTACTTATCTTTTCCTGATTGGTCCATATGACATGTCTAACGAATTTTGTGTAGTTTTATAGGCCCTTCACCAGTGTTAATGATCACGTAAAGCATGTATAAACCCAAGAGGATCAAGCAAGAGGATAGGGCCTAAAATAACCGACATCATCAGCAACACTGGTGTTGACATGGCCGTGTCAGGTGCCTGTGCCTAAACTATCAGAAACTCTCAGCACTAGTTGGCTCAACCCTATTTTTGCCATATACATACATACAAAATGGCCACAACAGCAACAGGATGCTGAGGACGTGCCCTGAAGAATAGTTTTAGGTTTTAGAGTGCCAAGAGGCCTAGAGAAGCAAGAAGATGGCAGATTCAAGAGAGATGAACGGGTTTTCTCTGTTTCTTCCTTTCTTTTGGTTTTACTTTCTTTCATACTACGAGTGGAAACTTGTCTATGTGATTTTATTCTTTCTACTACGATCTAGTTTAGATTGGATTCTACCCATGACATAGTCTCTATTCAAGACCGTTGTTTTTATTTTTTAAATAATTTGGTTGCAATTCGTGCGAACTGTTTGTGTTATTTTATGCTAGTTGGCTATTGCTAAAAGCTGTCAGCCCAGAAAATATCCTAAACAAATGAGATGCAGAGAAAATATCCTTACCAATCCAGACCCCAGGTCATGAAAGCCATAATCCAAGTGTTTGGATGTAACAGGTACTCTCGCTGCCTTTTTTGGTGGAGAGTAACAGTTCAGAAAGGATCTGTTATCATTTAGAACACATGAACATGATCAGATAGAACTTTAACCGATCATATATGGTATATAAAAAGCACTCTGAGCACACAAAGTGAACTTCAGAATTTGTTTAAAAGGATTACAGGGCTGCCTCTAAAATGACTTCTGACTAGAAATTGTAATTACTTATTCCTTCCAATAACAAATGCATCATAGAATTATAACCAATCATATATGGTACATGTAAAGCACCTCTGAGCTCACAAAGTGAACTTCAGGATTTGTTTAAAAGGTTACAGGGCTGCTTTAAAATGACTTCGGACAAGAAATGGCCATCACTTATTTCATCCAATAACAAATACATAATAGAGAAGACACTGTTTGAAAGTCAACCATACATAGGAATTGAATAGGCTTGAGGGTACCAGGGAAATGGACGCAGAACAGAGTATTGGATGACGTTATAGTCTTTTGATCAACTATATGTAGAGTAAGATAGTTTCTCAATATGAACCCAAAGGAGTTGTCTATTTGGAAGTAGCACATCTTAAAAAGATGGTGTGGTAATCACTCTTAATAAAATTCTAGAGGCAATATTCAGAATTGACTATTCTGTGTACTTAATAATTGGCAATCTGCAATGCGACAATTGTTAGGCATACGGAGTAAAGAATGCAGGAAAGAGAATCGCCACTATTGCTGTTTGGTGGAGACAATGTTTAAAGCATGAGAATGTAATTTTTTCAATATTACTTCATCCTGTTATTCTAGACTCCAGCTATAAACACACTGCCAACCAATGTAAGGGAATTGAGACAATCTGGTCTTAAACAGCACAAGCCAAGAGGGACAATTACATGATTCAGTTGATGTACTAGCCTTACAGACCGAATAAATAGATACAGAAATAAAACCATATTATTACAACAAAGAAACTCAAATTTGATTTAGGGTCCTTGATCCTATTGACATACAACTTGATTTTTTTTTTTTTTTCTTGCTTAGTGAAAATCCTTAAATATAAATCTCAAGAAAATGCACTCAAAGTGTAATGTCTTTTATAAATCATGCACTGTGAATTACCTAACCTATAAATATGTCAATTCAATTTACCTTCCAGGTCTCTTTGGTGAGTTAACTGGAGTTTCTGTTTCCACTTGTCCTAAACCTGAAATGCAAAAGCAGTCTTTCAACATGAATTGTGTGCCAGAATATTTAAGGTTCAATTAAAATTTCTAAAGCAAATACACTTTTTAAGAAGCAAGATACAATAATTAAAATTAAGGACCTAACAAATGTACAAGTCCCAGAATTCTTACACAGTTCAGAAAGGTTTCACAACATGACAAAGTTGCAGCTTTATTGGTTGATTTTCCTGATTTGCTTAAAAGTATAGGGAACATGAGTATAATAACTGTCTGTCCTACTTTATTAGTATTTTTCTCATTTTTCTCTATAACTCCTACATCCAAAGACAAATTAATGTTCATCAACTCATGCTTTATTACTGGATTAGTCTATTACACAAGAAAACTAACCTGAAAGATATTTCCTGCAATGTGGTATATTTATTTTACATCTATAATTCAGGAAATATCACCTGGAGTATTGGAAATGAATAAGAATATTTAGAAAATCAACATAAACAAACCTTCCACTGAGAATGCAACATGAGCTTCCTGCTCATGTAATGAATTTTCTTGTGCATTACTGTTTGCTCCATCACCAAGCAAATCAATGACAGATATCTCTGCAGAAATACAGAAATAGAAAAGGATTAATTCAATCTACAATCGTAACACTGTCCCAAGGTAGCGATTGATAAGGAAAGGGAGAAGTGCAATTCCTAAAAATGATTCACTGGCAAACCTAGACCGTTTTTAGAGTAGGAATGACATACTAGCTATATAAACAGAAAAGGGAAGACAATCCTATAAAGATTGGTACTCACGGTGCGACATGGGCAACTTGAAAGAATCCAATTCGTTGAAGTTTCCAACTAAATTTTTATTACCATTTGGTAAATGAACTGAGACCCTGTAAAGCTGTGGCTATTAAATTTCCTCCCAAATCAGAAAACCACATTTTAACAATAATAGAATAGCTTGTAAAGAGACAATGAATGCAGTGCAGAGATACAGCCAATATGCGAATCAATTTGAGACCATATGAAAAAATTAAGCCAGCTTAAAGTTATTGTTTTCTATCATTAGTATATTAAAAGCTTTATAATTGAATAATATCAAATTACAGGCGTCCAAGGACACGACTACACATTGAAACGAGCTTACTTCTCTGGATACTCAGCCTCTGTGACATAGCTTGATGGAGTCCCTGAAACAAAGAGAGTATAATATACTTACTCTTATCAAAATACAACAGCTACCATTTCAAGCAGCAAATGAATAGTTTAGTCAGATTAAAAGGATGGATTTTTGAAGATCAGAAGAATACCCTCCCTATTTATCTCAAATTGATCCACAGAAATGCCATCACTGGTGAGAATAACTTGAGAAGGGTGAGCATCTTGATTGTCCAAAGTGAAATCATCATTTTCTGAGTTATCCTTTGCTTTTGAGATGGAAATGGAAAATTAATTAAAATATGAAGTGGACAAAACTATATTGGATACTAAATATTCAAGTTCACTAGTAGCTCATAGGACTATAATTTCCACTCACAAAAAAAGCAAGTCTACATAATTTGTATATTTTAAGCAAGAAGCGGCAAAACAGTTGGCTCTTAATCTATGCACACTACATTGACTAAAATAGCCTTCAACTACAACTGATATGAATGAATTGACAGAAATTTAAAATTGAAATGTAAAGCTGAATATTGAACTTGATAGACAAAACAGTCCTAACTCTAACTTGTGTGATAATAATATATCCCTTGAAGGTTCGATAAGGTTATGCTCATTTCTACTTTCTTTGACTACAATTCCAAATTGAGAATATATAGAACGTATCAGAAGAGAGAAGACACATCAGGCTTATAATAGAAGCATGGATCCAAGATATATTGCTATTTCAATTAGAACTGAAATTTGTCAATAAGCGTATGGAAAAGAAATCCTTAGTGTCCTTATATTAATAATAATTTGTTTGAGAGAACCAGAAAATTTGATGCCAAAGGATGACACATACATATAAATATGAAATCAAAATAATGTCATATTAGAAGTTTTTACTTCATGATCTTGTGAAGAATAACAAATGAGTGCATTCTTGTTGATCATCATGAATCTTTCAGAATATATATCTCCAGAAATTCTGGTTTCCTAGGTCTCAAAAGTTAAGACAAATTACCAGTCACAGTACTGATCTTGTGTTCCTGCGCTACAGTTGATACATTTTCAAGACTAAGAATATCAAGCGATCTACTATAGTCACATTGCAGAGTGCATGAGCGTTTTCCGTCAAAATGGCTTTCTAAACCAGCTGTCTGCTGCTGCTGCTGCCGTTTCCTATGCTCAAAATATTGCTTCTGCCTACTAAGACATCCATTTCAATTCGTAGATTAGATAAATTTTGGCCACAAGATCGTATGAAAGAAGGTTGCAAGTAAATAAAAAACAAGGCAAGATCTCTACCTTTTATGAGTTGACTTTCTTGACTGCAATTTCCCACCCCAGCAAAAATAAATAGCATAATGCACACCACAGAAAACAAATAGTTCCTTATGTTGAAACAAAAGAAAAGTAATTATGTGAAACAAAAGCAATAAGATCCAATCTCAATAATGTTAACTTAAGCAACCCAAAACACATACACATATACATTGGATTTGGTAACAAAGGTAAGCGCCTGAAGCAAGTTTGCCCTAAAAGTAGGATGCAAAACAAAGCTACAAGTTTCTATAATAGCCAATGATTTATGAAGTAAATGAAGCATAATATCAATCTGAAATCAAATAACAAAATGTACCTAAAATATTCAACACCAAATATGAATAGATGTTTATCAATGAATTAATGGTTTCTCCACATAAACTCGTCGATATTCCCTATTCACAAATTAACAAAGTAGAAACATAAAAAATGAAGTTAAATTTGCTGCACAAAAAACTTACTGTTGTCACTTTCCGCCTTGATCCACCCATCCATTGTAGCATTGTTTGATGCCAGATATTTTACGCAATCCGTACAAAGCCACTGAAAGGTCGAGAGATAATGACTAAAAGTATCTGTGAAAATCAATTTTTCTTCTCAATTTGCCAATGAGAACGGAAAAAGAGAAGGCAAAAGAAACCGCTAAACCCAAGTGCCACGGTGCCGTACACCGCACAAACTTAGATTAGCGAAACGTTGCGAGATTATTACCTTTAATAGCGAATCACCGGTAAACGGCAACGGAGATGGAAGATGGAGAAAGGTGGTGGAATCCGCCGTCGCGTGATCGGAAATAGAGAATGACTGTTTTGGGTTGAATGTTAACGACTGAACGCAAACAACGCTTGAAGTGGCGGGAATGCAGAGGTTACAACATTAATTCTCTGCTATTTCACCTTTCAAAAAAATATCTCTGCTGTTTGAGATAGTCCTCGAGAATTAGATTGTACAATGATTTATGTATAAAATCGTATAGGCAAGTATTTAGATATAGCGGGAAAGAGAATTGGTTTTCCGTATGTGTGCCCACATTAATGAGAATATTTAAAAAAAATAAAATAAATTAATAAAATAAAAATAAAAATAATAATAATAATAATAATAATAATAATAATAATAATTTTGCCACCAGTCAATCTACAATTTGCTATTGTCCCCTATGGCATTGGCACCATATAACTTTTTTGTTTTTGTTTTTTTACTTGTGGCACCATAAACTATTGTTTCAAAGCTACTGAAGATAAATTTATAACTATTTTATTCAAATTTGAGTTAATAGTTTGTGTATTTACAGATACTTAATCTAATAAAATTATTTTTTTTAAATTTAATTTTATAAAGTACTCCTATATTATATATTGAGAGGAAATTCATTCTAGCCAGTATCGAGATAGTGTGTACCTCCTACGACCACTTTTGGTGGTGTGTATAAGCAGTACCCACTGACCCACCAAAATATTATTATATCCATTTTTTGTGTATAAAATATTGTATAAAATAAGGGGAAATATTGATATAAACTAGTCAACCTTATAATCATACAATATGCGTCAAATTTTTGATTTTTTACCCTTCTACTGAATTTCTTCATTACATACTCCGATTTATCAATTCAACTTTTCAATTTGGAGATAAATCATGCAATACTATCAGGCCCATCACACTTCCGTATAAATAAATTCTACGTATACCAACTTCATACCTTTTTTACATGAATGCTGTCGGGTATTTCTGCCGGAAGTTTTAGGGACCTCGTCCAACCACACGATCGCAACCGATGGTTTCCAGACGCAGACTCCTTCAGCAGCACACAGCACAGCCCTCGTTCGTTTCCTACCTGGGGCGTAGGGTTTTCGGTCGGTACACAAAGAAAATAATATACTGGAAGGGATGAACAAAAACCCAAACTTTTATTTAGGAATTATATAATATTTATTACAACATAAGTATATCTCCTTTAGGGAGGAGACAGACTTGTTTAGCTACCTATGGTAGCGGTATTGAAATACATAAACTATACTATACTAGAATAGGAACTATTACAAATTTTATTTTTGAGAGAGCAGAGAAGATGAAGGGTAGATTTTTCGATGCTTTCTGCTCTCCTCAATCCTGGTTTATATAGAGGTCTGAAAGGCCTCCCTCCTGCATTATTGCCTTGGATGCTCTTATCCTTGGCCAGCTTACATCCACGTGAATGTGTCCTCCCTTGTCTTCCATTATGGAATGAAGACAACCAACTTTCGGTGTGAGGTCCCTTTCTTGTGACTAATGGACCACCTTTCTTTTGGTAGTGGTTCTCCTGTTGCTTTACCCATCTGTTGTTTAGTGGGTAATTACTTTTCTTCCACCCACTATTGTCGTTTTCTTTTTAGTGGGTGATCCAGCTCAGAGTCACATGACTCCACCAACCTATGTCGGGAATCTACTTTTTTCCCGGGGCCCTGGGTGTCCTTGCTTTTGGCAGCGCCTTCTGTTCAAGATGCTCGTTGGACCGAGCCTTCTCTTTTTCCTTTCTGGGTATGAACCCCTTCCCGAACTCTGGTTCCTTCTGGTTCTGACAATCCGAACAAACGCGCTCAGACCAGTTTCCAAAATGAGCCATGTTGCAGTATTTGCGATGAGTGTTTTTACTCGTCGCAATCTTGTTTTCCCAGAGCAAGGTTCTCTTTCTTTCGAAAGCTTCCTCTGCGAATCCTGTCGATTTTCCTGTCATAGTGTTTAACAGGAATGATCCGTTTACTGAATTCTGAAAGAATTTGAACGGAAACTTGACTTTGTCCATCTCTGTGAGACAGACCCATAATCTCCATGCTCTTCTGGTAGAGATGAGGTCTTCCGGTAATGTAGAGACTAAAGCAGTCTTTTTTTCTGCAGGCGCTTTGATCTTTTCAAGGGCGCGTGCATCTGGTCTCCGAAGCCTAATATAGTGGAAGGCTTCATGGTTTCCTTTCCCTGCTGGTTCTGGGGCTGCACTAATGAAATACAGCTCCAAAATATCACCTCAGCTAAGCTGTGGATTGTTAGCCCAGGTATCATACACCGCTTCTTGAATCCACTTGGGTAGATTCTTGATTTCGGCGAATGATGAAGATGTGGTATAAGCACAAGCAAGTGCTCCGAATTCATACCATCTTTTGACTTCGTGTGGATATGAATTTGGCATCATCCACACCCGAGGATATTTCCCCGAAACATCAACCCTTATTTTTTCTGGGTTGATTCCAGTCCTTGTATTGAGCTTCTCCCAGCTAGCTTGATAAACCTGCCACGAAGAAGAAACTTCAATCTTATCAGTATTAATCTTAGAACTGCCAGTCATTGTCCTAAGATTAATCTCTCCCTCTTTTTCCCCAGAGGTGCTGGGTTGACATGATGGTTCAGAGTGTGACCCCTGAATATCA
This sequence comes from Agastache rugosa, assembly GCA_031470985.1. NCBI lineage: Eukaryota > Viridiplantae > Streptophyta > Magnoliopsida > Lamiales > Lamiaceae > Agastache > Agastache rugosa. The sequence goes on from CM062609.1 coordinate 18,700,666, forward strand.
TCTTTTTCTTGGGGCAATGGTTCCAAAGATACCACCACCTTAGAACTTGGGCAAGAGGTATTTGAATCCTCTGCTACAAGTTTAGAGCCATGTACTCGAAACTCTTCTTTTACTAAAGGATCTTTGGCCACCCGAAGGATTGGTGTTTGGCATGCAGCCCAGAGTTGTCCCTGAGACCATATGCAAGCTCGTATTCTCTCGGTGACTTTCATCTTGTCGAGAGTCTGCAATCTTTCTGCTTGTTCAGCATTCAGAATGCACTCGTCCCACTCTCCCGTTAACATCTCCAGATTCTCTCTGAGATGCCTATGGGCCAGTAGAATGGAGTTCACATCAGTTTGCTCCATCTCTTGTTAGGAAATCTGCAAGAACATTTTCGTGAAATTTCATATGTTGGGAAAATTATAAGGTTTTGATTTGATACCATAACCCAACTGATTCTCCAACCGAATAGATGATCGCTTCAACCTAAGTAGTGTTTTCCAGCTCACCTGTTTGAGCTTTAGATTTTCTAGGTTTACAGGTTAAGGAAGCGGAAGACGACGATCGATCCGGTTGTGTCGGTCGACCCGACCTACCGTGTCTACGAGGAGTCAGCTAGTGGAAGACAGCAGGCGTCAATCTTCAGCTGAGTTCTCCAGCAGAGCATGATCAAGCTGAAGAGAATTCGAGCTGAGTTCAAAACACAGCCGGTCCAGCTGTACAGAACAAAGTGAACTAACTCTGAAGACATCACTTCAAGTCAGTTTGCCCAATCCAGCTCTGAATTTAAAAGCCAGCTCCGAAGGCAGAAGATCCCGGCGTCAGAGGAAGTCAACATGCCTCGACCAATGAGGGATTGTCGAATCAGCATCCTAGACTTCAGGACCTAGGATGTGACAGGAATAAAGACAGGTGCAGATTCGCCCAACGGCAGATCTCGAATTTAAGAAGAGTATGTAATATTCAAACGGCTCCTCCAACGGCTAGTCTTGAATCTCTACCTATATAAACCCGTCTTCAACCTCAGGATCAAATAGGAAAAACTCTCTACAAGCTTTCATTCTCTGAAATCATCAATCTTTCAAAAGCTCTCTCAAGCAGTTCTACATAGTTAAAAGAACACTTTATCTTAAAGTGTTTTTAGTTCAGAAACTGCTTAGTTTTTCGTCTGATCCCTAGGCCAAAATCTTTGTATATCTTAAGCCTAGATTTCGAACGAGTTCATCATACTCTAAAGTTCTTAATTGTAAGAACTCGTTCACAGTTAGAACCCCAAACCAAACCCCTCTTTACCCAGAAAGGTTAGGTCAAGGTTACGCTTGCTTGAAGCGGGAAATTCAAGTGTGTAAGGTTTTTTCAGTACCCGTAAACTGAAAGGTTAGGCTTGACAGTGCCCGCAAACTGTTGGAACACAGCTCGGGTTAGAGTTGTGAAGTTGCTTGGTACTTGGAAACCAAGTGGTAGTGAATTACCAGTGAACCTGGTCGTGGACGTAGGAGGTGTTACTCCGAACCACGTAAAAACTCGTGTGCTCTTTACTTTCCTTTTAAATTCAGTTTTGTACTAACTCTTTCATTACATTGCATATTTGATCAAAACTGCATACGCAGCTGCTCTCCAAAGACAGCTGTGTCTCTCAGAAAGTTGCACAACTTGACTAAGCTGAAAACATAAAGTTAATCGTTTCAAGATGAGTTTTTCTAAGTAACCGAGCTAAGTTTTGAAACCACCACATTCCGCACCGCCAGCTGAGTTATTTACCCAGCTGACTCTCCTCAGCTGGATCAATAACTGAGCTCACCAACTCTGTTATTTAACTTGAAAAAGTTTTTAGAAATCTATTTGGTGTATTCACCCCCTCTCTACACCAAATACCTAGCTCAGGGACCATCAATTGGTATCAGAGCAGTGGTTCAACAGACCACCGTTTCTGTATCAAGAGATCTCTCTTGACATTCTGTCAGTGGTCATCTGAACAGATCCTCTTTGTGAAAAACTCATAATATGACATACTGCATATTTCTATGGATTCTTATCTTAACAGGAATCTTCCCACCTTCTCGGTAGACGATTATGCAATATGAAAGTTCAGACTGAAGAGCTTTCTCTGTGCGCATCACGATATGATGTGGGACGTCATAACAGACGGGCCCATCATCATCTACAAACCAGGGAATGAGCTTGTCCCAACTCAAGATGGCGAACAACCAAGATATCAGCTCATTCCCAAGCCAAAGGGTGAGCACACCTCAGAAGAAAGGAAACAGGCTGGACTAGACAGCTTCGCGAGGAACACCATATCCTCAATGGTCTCCAACGCCTACCTCAGCAAAATCATCAACTGCGAAACAGTAAAGGAGATGTGGGAAACCCTAGCAAAGTTATGCGAAGGGTCGGAGGAGATTAAGGAAAATAAATTCACGATTGCATGCCAGAAGTTTGATAACTTCAAGCAGCTGGTCAACGAGTCCATCGAAGGGATGGAACTCAGATTCTCCAATATAGTGGTGGAAATTTAAACCATCAAAACTGGGAAATACACCCAGCGAGAAAAGAATCTAAAAGTTCTTTCAGCTCTCACAGCTGAATGGAACACCTATAAGGTGGTACACCAAAGTCGAAGTGACTTAGGTGATCTTTCAACAGAAAGATTATACTCCCTGCTCAAAGCCAACGAATACAACTTGAAGATTACCATGAAAGAATCTTCAATCAATTAGAATGATGGAGAGCTGACACCTGCAACAAAGGAGATTGCGTTCAGAGCCAACTCTGAAAAATCCGCATACATACAGTCAGCTGAGTCATCGAAGAAGGATAAGAAGGACATGAGAAAGGAAGAGCTACTTGAAGAAATAGGTTAAAAACTACAACAGACTCAACACCAGCAAGGGCAAATACAAGAAGTTCGCAAGAACTTACAGAGACAAGTACGCAGGAGCTGATGAGAAGTCAGCTGACAAACGAACAGAAGAAGGTTGCTTCAACTGCAAGGAACCAGGACACTACCGGCTAGATTATCCAAAGCTATCCAAGAAAGACAAAGACCAACTGAAAGCTAAGGCAGCTGACAGAAGGAGAGCTTACATCACCGATGAGGAATCAGAGTGCAACAAAATGGATGACAACATGCCATTTTCAGACTCGGAAGAAGAAGCACTGATGGCCCATGATGAACCTGATTGGGATACATGCTTCATGGGACAAACCGACGGCATCGATGAAGATGAGGTAATGTCTTGAACTCAAAATCTATCTAACCTCTCACCATCACACGAACACTCTACACAGGTTTCAGAATCAGGGCTACCTGATTGGAGTCTAGTAGAGAAAGTAATGAACGATTCCAAGGAACTTCAAGAGATCCTTGACGTCATTATGTGTGAGAATGCCGAGCTGAAAGCAGAACTGGAAAAGACAAAGGTATCAGAAACAGCTGATACAACACATTAACGGGAAGTTGTTTCACTAAAAGACAAAATAGTGAAACAAGATCAGCTGATGAAGGAATTCTACTATGAGAAGAAACAGCTGATGGAAGATTTGGAAAAGGTCACAGCTGAATCGGAAAAGAAGTCAGCTGAGATCATTGAGCTGAATAGCACCGAAGTGGTACTATCTAAGAAGATAGTAGCTCTCATCAAAGCCACTTCAACAATGGATGAGATCATTAGTGCTCAACGTCCAGCAGCACTCAAAGCGGGACTGGGATACAATGAACCAAAGGACGCCTCAAACATTGCCTCCACAAGTAGAACAAAGGTAATGTTTGTACGAGCAAAAGAACATCCAACCCCAGCAACTCAGCATCAACCATTGAGAACACAGCAGACATCAGGAAGATCAGCTGTGAAACATTCTCAAGCTCCGTCAAGGACACAGCAGGCATCAAGAAGGCCAGCTGTGCGACAACCTCAAGCCCAACTCAGATAGCAACGTGCTCAACCTCAACAAAGACAACAGGCTGGATTTCACAGATACCAGCAACAGCAACAGCACATTGAATGATATCAACCGAGATATCAGAGATACCCAGCTGGATATCATTCATATGAGTACCAGCTAGATAATCATTTCCAGCCACAGCATCACATGAGACAGCAGAGATAAAGGAACGTCTCAGCTAGGCACACAGCTGGAAACCGAAAGAAATCAAGATATCAAGACAAGAAGACACTGAGATCAAGACCCCGCCAACAACAACCGAAGAACACAAAGAATGTGTATATCAACTCAGCTGGAAGAATTATCAGATCATATGACCCAATTCGAGTCATCAAGTAGATCTGGGTCGTCAAAGGATCTCTGTCTAACCCTCAAGGACCCAATTAAAACTGGGTACCTAAATTTTGATCCTTTTTTTTAGGTTGCAAGGAATCGACGCATCACTGAGGAGTCGATAAGAACGCTATGGTACTTGGACAGTGGATGTTCCAAGCACATGACGCACTTAAAGCATCTACTCCAGGAGTATATCGAGCGACCAGGTCCACAAGTAACATTTGGTGACAACTCAAAAGGCCTAACCAAAGGTTATGGTACATTTAAAACTAAAAATGTTATAATCCCAAATGTTTCTTATGTACAAGGATTGCAACACAACTTGCTTTCCATTAGCCAATTCTGCGACAACGGTTTTTCTGTCAAGTTTGATGCACAGGGATGCACAGTGAAGAACATGGAAACCAAGCAGATACTCCTAAGAGGGAAAAGAGAAGGAAATATGTATTTTGCCGACGGAATAAAGAATGGGAGACTTGTCTTGTATCGAAAAGAAGATCGAAGTCACCCGTGGCACGTACGGCCGAATCATCTCAACTTCAAGACAATTAACAAACCGGCTAGGAACCGGCTCGCTAATGGAATTCCGTATCAAGTATATGACAAAAGTCATATATGCGCGCGTGTCAACAAGGAAAGCGAGACAAGAATTTCATTCTCTCTCAAGCCGCCACTAATCGATCGAGTACTTCAACTCCTTCACATGGATCTTTTTGGTCCAAGCATTACTAAAGAAGCTTCAATGGTAGAAAATATACTCTGGTCGTAGTGGATGATTTCTCAAGATTCACATGGGTATCATTCATGTACCAGAAGAGCGAAACCAGGACTAAGCTGCCTATCCTGCTGGAAAGATTATCAACACAGAAGGAGTGCAAGATAATGTCAATAAGATCAGATCGATGAACGGAGTTTCTGAATAAAACTATTTATGATTACTGCGAGAAGAACGGAGTTCAACATCAAACATCTGCAGCACGCACACCTCAGCAGAATGGTGTAGCAGAGAGAAGGAACAGAACACTCAAAAAAACAGCTACCTCAATGCTAGCCAGCTCTGCCATTCTAAAGAAGTTCTGGGCTGAAGCAATCAACACAGCATGCTTCACTCAGAATCGCTCCCTACTCACATCAAGGCAAGGAAAGACACCGTATGAGCTATGGAACAACAGAATACCATACATTGGATATTTCAAGGTATTCGGATCCAAATGTCATATCCTAAACCATGGAAAGACACAGCTCAAGACGTTCGACGAGAAGACTGACCGAAGAGTATTCCTTAGTTATTCTGCTGTGAGTAAAGCATACAGAGTCTTCAACAGAAGAACTTAAACAGTCGAAGTAACTCCACATGTTACCTTTGACGAAACATCTTTCGAATATAGAGACTCTATCAAACGAAGAAACGAAGGAGAATCTTCAAGACAGATTCAGACAAGAGCTCAAGAAAATCGAATCAGGAATCTGGCCGAACCACTAATTTGGGATGATGAGCCAGTGGAGAAACTTCAAATCAACCGGAAAGCTCCACCAGCTGGAAATCGAGAAGAACCTTCAACGCCAAATTAAGGGGGAACGCCATCAGCTGGAAATCCAGACACAGCTGAATCCCCAGCTCCATCTCCAGCAGAGCCTCTACACAAGTCACCTCAAAATCCAAATCAAGGAGAATCAATCTCTCAAGACTTAACTCCTGAGCAACTCCAAGACAGACGAAATTTAGCCACTTCAAGCATCAATCAATTGGAAGAAGAAATTCGTAAAAGGAGAAGATGGATTGAAGATCATCCATCATCAGCAATCATTGGAGAACCATCTGACCAAGTCAAAACCAGAAGCTCAGCTGCTCAAGCTTCATCGGATCATCAAGAAGCAGCTGACACAGCTCAACTCTCAGTAGAGCTAGAACAGACGGTCTATGATGAAGATACAGCTCTAATAGCGTGTTACGTAGCTCAAGTGCCAGAGCCTCAATCAATTCTCGAAGCTTTGAAGAGCGTGCCTTGGACTAACGCCATGCAAGAAGAGCTGAACGAATTTCTCAGAAATTGTGTCTGGGAATTGGTCGACAGACCTGAAGAAGTCAAAGTCATAGGACTCAAATGGATATTCAAGAACAAATTGGATACCCTGGGAGTCATCATCAGAAACAAAGCTCGACTGGTTGCCAAGGGCTACACTCAGCAGGAATGAATTGACTTCGAAGAATCATTTGCTCCAGTAGCGCGATTGGAAGCAATTAGACTCTTTCTCGCCTATGCAGCACATCACAAATTCAAGGTCTATCAAATGGATGTGAAGTGTGCATTCTTAAATGGAGAAATCAAAGAAGATGTCTACGTTGAACAACCTCCAGGATTTGAAGTAGAAGGAAATAAAGTCTACAAGCTAAAGAAGACGCTTTATGGATTGAAGCAAGCACCTCGAGCTTGGTATGACACTCTGTCAAATTTCCTTGTATCCAAAGGATTCAAGAAGGGCTCAGTAGATTCAGGAGAAGACATCCTGGTTGTTCAAATTTATGTAGACGACATCATCTTTGGATCAAGATCAAACTTCTTATGCCAAAGATTTGGAGAGATGATGTCAGAGCAGTTCCAAATGTCCATGATGGGAGAAATGAGTTTCTTCCTAGGACTTCAAGTCAAGCAATCAGCAGAAGGGATTTTCAAAAATCAATCAAAATACGTGAAAGACTTGATCGCCAAGTATGGAGTTCAATCCAGTAGAACTGTAAAGATTCCGATGAACACCAACTGGAAAATTGAACCGAGAATCGAAGTGAAGTCGATTGATTCCAAGAAATACGGATGGATAATCGGTTCCTGCGTATCTAACGAAGTCGTCCAGACATCTCATTCGCAGTCGGAGTATGTGCCAGATTTCAAGTTGATCCAAAGGAAACACACATGCAAGCAGCCAAGAACATTCTCAAATATCTCAAAGGAACTCAGAATGTTGGGCTGTGGTATCCAGCTGAAGACAATCTACAGCTGACTGGATATTCAGACTCAGACTTCGCTGGAGATCGGTTGGACAGAAAATCAACTTCAGGAACTTGTCAATTCTTAGGAAGTAAGTTGATTTCATGGTTTTCAAAGAAGAAAACGTGCATCGCAACCTCCACAACAGAAGCAGAATATATGGCCGCTAGAAGCTGCTGCTCACAAATTCTCTGGCTGAAACATCAGTTGGATGACTATGAAGTGAAAAATGGACAAGTTCCAATTTTCGGTGATAGCTCAAGTGCGATTGCTATTTCAGAGAATCCAGTACTTCACACAAGATGCAAGCATGTGGACGTACGCCATCATTTTATCAGAGATCACGTGGAAAAGAAGGATGTGATTGTTGAGAAAATTCACACAGACATACAGCGGGCTGATATACTCACAAAGCCGCTGATAGAAGTAAGATTCAAAATGCTGTGCGGATTACTTGGATTACTCAACCCAGACGATGCTTCACCGAGCTGAATGGAAGCAGACCCAACTGAATGGAAGCAGACCCAGCTGAATGAAAGCAGACCCAACTGAGTGGAAGCAGACCCAGCTGAATGGAAACAGACAGCTGGAATTCAGAATCTACGTAACCGGTATCAGCTGAGAAAGAATCCAGCTAAACCAGATGCTGAAATTGAAGGACTATTCAACTGAGGGGGAACCAGCTGGAACCACGATCACCCAGCACACCCACTCAACCGAGGTATCAGCTGACTATAATGATCAGCTGAGAGGTTTGCAACAACATTTACTACTCATACTCAATCTATTTTCAGTCAAATCATATCTTGTCATGTCTAATCAAATTTATTTAAAAGTCTGAAAAGAACTGAATCACGGGAGTTTCGAGGCAAAAGTCAAAGTGCCCCAACCGTCCTCTCTCACGCATTAACTCGCAATTTCTAAACAAGAAATTGACACAACGCGAGAATCTCTCCCAGTCGTAGATCTTTTTATCAATCGATAAATCTTGATCGTCTATTAATCAAGAAAGCTATATAAATATGCTAGAAGAGATACGTAAAAATTGCAACAACCCTAAAAGGTCTTTTGGCATTCTTTCTCATTTCCATCAATTGGTATTATTTGTTTCTACTAACAAAAGTTGCAGAAGAAGAACATGGAATCTAGAAAGATATCTCCCGAAGCCGATCAAACTTGAAGAATCTGTCAAAGCTTCAAGATAAGAGTTGCTTAACTCTCAGGAACCTCAAGAAGACGGAGTTCCAGGAGAAGGTGAAGCCCATCGACAGATACAGTCCAACGCAGTGAAAGACTGCAAAGCTCAAGAACGTCATTCACCAGGAAGGTGCAGATATCTTCCTGGGAATGTCAAAGGAAAAATACCTCCTCCGCCCCACTGTTTCTCTCAAAATAAAAGAGAGAACGGGACATACAACTCCCTGGGATACAAAAATCAACGTCAACACACCTAGACCAGATGTTGATAAAGTCGGAGTCTTCAAGAGCAGTCGTGTCAAAGCTCTTGCTCCACCACAGGAGGCACAGAAAAAGATGCAGGAGACAAAGCAGCATGCATCTATTTCCGTCCCAGCTGGGAATCGGAAACAACTTGAGGAGACAAAACATGCTGAAGCACCGTCTTCAAATAGAAGACTCAAGTCAAAGGTGCTCAGTCAGTCAGCCGAGAAGTCAGCTGACATTATGAGAGAATTCGTAACGACTCTCCGAGGAGCAGAAGGCCCACAAGCGGTGGTTTCTCACGATGGAGAAGAAGTTCATGGGACAGCGTGAACATCGTCATCATCAACGCCACAACGACGTATTCCAGCTGATCAACCAAGCTTAAACCCCAAGATAGATGGAATACTTCAACCGTCTTCTCCTCAATTTCCTTCAGCTAAACAGGGACACCAGCTTCGAGATCTTCCGATGAAAGATGCTCAAGCCCCTGCACCAAGATCAAATGAAAGACATCACCCAGCCAATGATCATCTGCAGCTGGATGATGATGATATGAGCTGAACCCAATACCCACCACTTCGAAGTGGAAGGGGAATACTCAAGTCCCTCAAGTGCTGAATCAGATTTTCTCATTCAATCTAAGAAGTCTGAAGAAGCAAAATTGCAAGGAATGAAGTTGTGCCCGACTCAGAATATGTTATCTCCAGTGCCAACTCATCCCTCCAAGCACTCAGCTGGACCGCCCCAGCTGAATCAGGCCAAGGACGTTGTGTCTGCAATCACAGCTGAGGCTAATGCTACTGAAGAAGAGCCAGCTAATACAACAGCTGAGCCACCTAGACTCCAAACCTCGCTGCTCAGAGCTGAAGACCACAGTTTCGCCAAACTAAAACATCGCAACAGCCGATGGTGTATCTCTCCCACCCTGTTTGATCATGCCAAAAAGGGAGAAGTAAGGGGGAAGAGAATGAGACAAAGGAGGCAAACTGTTGAGCTAGAGGAACCAGCTGAATCAGAATCAACTGGAGAAGAGACGAGTCAAAAGAAAGAAGCAACGGATGCAGAAGAGAAGACCCAGCCAACTGGGATTGAAGATTGAAGACTGAAGATTTTTTTTCTCTTTCTTTTTCCTGTGTTATAATGTATTTTCTTACATTAATAAAACACAAGTTTTTCTGCGTCATAAGTTGGGAAATTGTTGGGAAAATTATAAGGTTTTGATTTGATACCATAACCCAACTGATTCTCCAACCGAATAGATGATCGCTTCAACCTAAGTAGTGTTTTCCAGCTCGCCTGTTTGAGCTTTAGATTTTCTAAGTTTACAGGTTAAGGAAGCGGAAGACAGCAGTCGATCCAGCTGTGTCAGTCGACCCAGTTGTGTCTACAGCAGGAGTCAGCTAGCGGAAGACAACAGGCGTCAATCTTCAACTGAGTCCTCCAGCAGAGCATGATCAAGCTGAAGAGAATTCGAGCTGAGTTCAAAACACAGCCGGTCCAGCTGTACAGAACAAATGGAACTAACTCTGAAGACATCACTTCAAGTCAGTTTGCCCAATCCAGCTCTGAATTCAAAAGCCAGCTCCGAAGGCAGAGGATCTCGACGTCAGAGGAAGTCAACATTCCTCGACCAATGAGGGATTGCCGAATCAGCATCCTAGACTTCAGGACCTAGGATGTGACACGAATGAAGACAGGTGCAGATTCGCCCAACGGCAGATCTCGAATTTAAGAAGAGTATGTAAGATTCAAACGGCTCCTCCAACGACTAGTCTTGAATCTCTACCTATATAAACCCGTCTTCAACCTCAGGATCAAATACGAAAAACTCTCTACAAGCTTTCATTCTCTGAAATCATCAATCTTTCAAAAGCTCTCTCAAGCAGTTCTACATAGTTAAAAGAACACTTTATCTTAAAGTGTTTCTAGTTCAGAAACTGCTTAGTTTTTCGTCTGATCCCTAGGCCAAAATCTTTGTATATCTTAAGCCTAGATTTCGAACGAGTTCATCATACTCTTAAGTTCTTAATTGTAAGAACTCGTTCACAGTTGGAACCCCAAACCAAACCCCTCTTTACCCAGAAAGGTTAGGTCAAGGTTACGCTTGCTTGAAGCGGGAAATTCAAGTGTGTAAGGTTTTTTCAGATTCCGTAAACTGAAAGGTTAGGCTTGACAGTGCCCGCAAACTGTTGGAACACAGTTCGGGTTAGAGTTGTGAAGTTGCTTGGTACTTGGAAACCAAGTGGTAGTGAATTACCAGTGACCCTGGTCGTGGACGTAGGAGGTGTTACTCCGAACCACGTAAAAACTCGTGTGCTCTTTACTTTCCTTTTAAATTCAGTTTTGTACTAACTCTTTCATTACATTGCATATTTGATCAAAACTGCATACGCAGCTGCTCTCTAAAGACAGCTGTGTCTCTCAGAAAGTTGCACAACTTGACTAAGCTGAAAACATAAAGTTAATCTTTTCAAGCTGAGTTTTTCTAAGTAACCGAGCTAAGTTTTCAAACCACCACATTCCGCACCGCCAGCTGACCCTCCTCAGTTGGATCAATAACTGAGCTCACCAACTCTGTCATTTAACTTGAAAAAGTTTTCAGAAATCTATTTGGTGTATTCACCCCCCCTCTACACCAAATACCTAGCTCAGGGACCATCATCATATATGCTCTCATCCGAGGGTATATCTTCGAACTGATATACTTGTATCAGTTCTTGGTAATAGATGGCATCTTCGATATCTGGAGTGGATTCGAATTTGTTGATACCTCTTCTCTCTTTGTCAGGGAAATTTGTGGAAATATGTCCCTTCGCACCGCACGTCCAGCAGTTGCTATCCTTGAAACTTTCATTAACTCTAGTGTGAGTTCTCCTGAAAGTTTTCTTGGCGGGTGTCCTTCCTTGGGACTTATTATCTCCTCGGAAAGGATACATATTCCTTGATGGTCCACTTCTTTGGTCTGATTTGTAAGATCTGGCCTTCTGTCTTGACCATGTGGTTCTTGGTTTCCAAGAATTTCATTTTGGATTTCCACCTTTATAATAGGGTTGAAACCTATTTTTCTTGCTTTTCTTCAGCCTCGGTGGTTCTCGTCCAATAATCGTTGGCAGATCATTGTCATCACAGTTTAGAGGAGCGAATTTGTTAATTCTCCTCAGTTTCTTCATGTTCCTCAGAGCTGTTGCTTGTTGACACCACTCTGAGAGCTTCCGATGTACATATGACATCCTTCTTGCGACGTTCTCAGGATCTCCTGGTTCATAATTCCGAATCAGCATCTCTTTCCATGGGCTTGGAAATTTTAGAAAGAAAATTTCCAGTGCAACTCTATCATCAACTTTAGATTGATGTTGATAAAGAGTAAAGAGCTGTAGAAACTTGTTAAGCGATTGTTGATCTAGGACTGCAAGTCTTAGATTATACAATGCCATCAAGTATTTCTTCCTCTTTTCTTGATCAAATCCTTCGAAATATCATTCTCCCAGAAAATGGTTTTTAAAAAGCATTGCCATATTCTGGACATGTTCTGTGTAGTTGTCACTCTCAAAACATGAATTCTTGATGTCCACATGAAAGAATTTCCATGCTATCTTGACAATTCCTGCAAGACTCATTTCGAGAATTCTTACGAATCCTTCCTTGTTTAAATCGAGAGTTGCTGCTGCAATTCTCAGGGCTGACATCCACTCATCAATAACGGATTCTCAATCTCTGAAATTTACTTCATCAAGGTCGAGCATTACTCCGTAGGGATGGATAGGATCCAGGGTTGCATTTCCATAAGGTGTATCTTGCACCTTTGGATGCGGCCTTCTTGCCCTTGTCCTTCTTGCCGCCATGTATGCATCATTTGGGGTATGTTGATCATACCTTGCTCCAGTCTGAAAATCCTGGACAACATTAATGGCTCCGGGTGCATTTTGAAAATCTTGTTGATTTCCAATAATGGCTCCTGGTGGAAGTTGATTCACCGGCTGTGGATTTTGGACCACATTCTGGTTCATTTTTAAATCCACCATCGTCATGTTAGCAAAAGATTCTGCTAACTCTTGGAGGTCGTCAAGCTTGATTCTTTCAAGATTATTCATCTTTTTCTTTCTCGAATCATTTTTTTAAGGCCTCCATGTTGGGATCCTTTTTGGTTGTTGGGAAAATTATAAGGTTTCGATCTGATACCAAAACCCAACTGATTCTCCAACCGAATAGATGATCGCGTCAACCTAAATAATGTTTTCCAGCTCACCTGTTTTAGCTTTAGATTTTCTAGGTTTACAGGTTAAGGAAGCGGAAGACAGCAGTCGACCCAGCTGTGTCTACAGCAGGAGTCAGCTAGCGGAAGACAGCAGTCGACCCAGTTGTGTTTACAGCAGGAGTCAGCTAGCGAAAGACAGCAGGCGTCAACCTTCAGCTGAGTCCTCCAGCAGAGCATGATCAAGCTGAAGAGAATTCGAGTTGAGTTCAAAACACAGCCGATCCAGCTGTACAGAACAAGGGGAACTAACTGAAGACATCACTTCAAGTCAGTCCAGCTCTGAATTCAAAAGCCAACTCCAAAGGCAGAAGATCCCGGCGTCAGAGAAAGTCAACATACCTCGACCAATGAAGGATTGCCAAATCAGCATCCTAGACTTCAGGACCTAGGATGTGACACAAATGAAGACAGGTGCAGATTCGCCCAACGGCAGATCTTGAATTTAAGAAGAGTATGTAAGATTCAAACGGCTCCTCCAACGGCTAGTCTTGAATCTCTACCTATATAAACCCGTCTTCAACCTCAGGATCAGATACGAAAAACTCTCTACAAGCTTTCATTCTCTGAAATCATCAATCTTTCAAAAGCTCTCAAGCAGTTCTACATAGTTCAAAGAACACTTTATCTTAAAGTGTTTCTAGTTCAGAAACTGCTTAGTTTTTCGTTTGTTCCCTAGGCCAAACTCTTTGTATATCTTAAGCCTAGATTTCGAACGAGTTCGTCATACTCTAAAGTTCTTAATTGTAAGAACTCGTTCACAGTTGGAACCCCAAACCAAACCCCTCTTACCCAGAAAGGTTAGGTCAAGGTTACACTTGCTTGAAGCGGGAAATTCAAGTGTGTAAGGTTTTTCGCATGCCGTAATGGCGAAAGGTTAGGCTTGACAGTGCCCGCAAACTGTTGAAACACAGCTCGGGTTAGAGTTGTGAAGTTGCTTGGTACTTGGAAACCAAGTGGTAGTGGATTACCAGTGAACCTGGTCGTGGACGTAGGAGGTGTTACTCCGAACCACGTAAAAACTCGCGTGCTCTTTACTTTCTCTTTATATTCAGTTTTGTACTAACTCTTTCATATCATTGCATATTTGTTCAAAACTGCATACGCAGCTGCTCTCCAAAGACAGTTGTGTCTCTCTGAAAGTTGCACAACTTGACTAAGCTGAAAACATAAAGTTAATCTTTTGAAACTGAGTTTTTCTAAGTAACCGAGCTAAGTTTTCAAACCACCACTTTCTGCACGGCCAGCTGAGTTATTTACCCAGCTGACCCTTCCCAGCTGGATCGATAACTGAGCTCATCAACTCTGTAATTTAACTTGAAAAAGTTTCTAAAAATCTATTTGGTGTATTCACCCCCCCTCTACACTAAATACCTAGCTCAGGGACCATCATTGGTTTCTCCCACTGGAAATGGATAAGTGGGTTCATTACCAAAAGGATTTCTCCCTTGACTGGAACGAGGTTGTTGCTCCAGTTTTTCTATCCATGATTGGATCTCCTTCAGGATGTTGTAAATTTCATCATGTTTCATAGCAATCTTGTAAATATCGCGTGGTACACCATACAGGCTATCGCCATAATGTTGTACTGTCTTCTGTATTTCTCTCAGATCTTCCGATATCTTGAATGAATCTGGAGTAATCTCTTTATATAAAAGAGTAGATGATACTCCTTTATCTTTCTTTGAATCCATCAGAGCGGTGTAGCATATAAATTCCAATTTACTCCCAAATGGCTCCAATGGTATCTTCTCATGGCATGTTCTATCTCCCATTCAAGGAGGATACAACCATGTAAAAGATCTTCTTTTCTTTTGATTCCTTGGAGGCAGAAATCAATTAATTCTTTCTCCTGGTTTTGTTGGATTAGGATATCCAACTGCCTTCTCCAGTGTGTTAGCACACTCTGGTATCTTGTCCTTCTTTTCTCCAAGAAATACGTAGCTATCATTTTAAATAGCTAAAATAGGAGGGTAAATACCTGATTTTATATGATTTTGATTAACTAGTTAATTTTTCTCCATTTCCACACAAATAAGACACATTTTAAGAAAGTGTCACAATAGATATAATTAAGAAAGTCAAAAGTCAAAGTGGTTATGTGTTATACATGCACTCAAAACTGGTTATGGGGTATACACTATCATCATACTGGATATACATAAATAATACTCTTATATATTTCTTTTTATTTGTTTATTTTGAACTATTACTTTGTATCAACTGCACAAGATGTTAAATTAATTTTTACCAACTCATACTACTAAAAATTGGCTCGATGAAAATTTAAACATAACCAAATATTAAGTCGATGAAGCCTAGTCAAGTGGCAAAACTGAAGCCATAAGGCTCTCCTTAATCAAGATGTCTATGGTTCAAATTCCAATAAAATGTTGATTGTATTCCCCATTTTATATGAATTTGTGTCTAGTTTATATTTATAATAGCTTGTTAGAATTGTAATAGTATTGTGATTTATATAGAGTTATTTGTAATATCATGAAATTTACAATTGATAAAATTTGTGATTGATAATGTAGTTTATACTAGCTTGATTAGGCTCGATTAGTTTGTGTCTAGTTTATACTAGCTCGATTAGGCTCGATTAGTTTGTGTCTAGTTTATACTAGCTCGATTAGGCTCGATTAGTTGGTGTCTAGTTTACACTAGCTCGATTGGGCTCAATCATACTATCCAGAATTTAGTTACACGTAAAATAGGACCAAAGAACGAAGGTCAGTTGTCAAAGAATAACCGCATCTATTGCTGCAGTTTGGAGGTAGCACTTAATTTTCAGTGTTCATATCAATGCTAGAGAGAGAGAGATATACAGACAAGTCCAATGGCAAATCCTTAGATACAAGAATACTAAAATAATATTAGTAACAACGTAGAATCATCTCTCAATTAACTTCAGAAAGATCTTGGCTTCATCACAATGGTGGAGTGGTTCAAAATGTGCAGACTGAACTGCCCGCCTTTCTCTGTGGTGTCGATCTTCGACTTCCCCGGAGGAGGCAGCAGCTCAAAGTTCTGCACCAGGCGTCCCAACGTGATGCCAAGAATAGGCAACGCGAGAATGATCCCGGGGCAGCTCCTCCTGCCAACACCGAATGGCAGGTACCTGAAGTCGTTGCCATTGGCCTCGACTTTAGACTCCTCCTCCAAGAATCGCTCAGGCCTAAACTCTTCTGGCTTCTTCCATTGCTCGGGGTTGTTGGCCAGCCACCACGCGTTCACCAAGACCTTGCTCTCTGCCGGGATGTCAAAGCCACCAAGCTTGGCATCGTGGAGATTCATGTGGGGTACGAGAAGGGGAATAGCCATTCTAAGGCGTAGAGTTTCCTTGATCACGGCTTGAAGATATGGGAGCTTATGAGTGTCAGGCTCAGTCACCGGTACCCCCACACCGAGCACCCGGTCCATCTCCTCTCGAACCTTCCTCTGGACCTCGGGGTTGTTCACTAGTTCTGCGATACCCCACTCAATCGACCAAAGTGTTGTTTCAATTGCTGCCAGTGAACAAATTCATCAGATCAGCATTCAAGCAAATCAATGTGCATAAACATTTAAAAGTCATTGATTGAAATTTTCATGAATGCCAGCATTTCAACATGTGATGTGCTAACACAAATGACGTGGCGACAAGATCCACCATTCGTGCGCAGATTTTAGTAACCAAATGTGGAAACTGCTTTCATATTTCCTAAATACTAAATCAAATGGTTTAACAGATGAATAAAATAATGAGCAACCTGCATTGTTTCTAAGTTATGTTGATATTTGAGCATTAAATAAAGGAAACGCAATTCTACTAATTGCATAGGAGCTAGCATGATATATATATATATATGCAGAATTCAATGTAACAATGGGCATATGATGGATTTTGTGGGAATAATTAAGTTGATTACCAGCAACATTGATGTTCTCAACAATGTAGAGGACATTATCCTCACTGATCTCTCCCTTCTGCTGGGCATCAAGAATGTGATCGATGGCACATTTTAGGCCGTCGTTGTCCATTGGCTTCGTGCTTGCAAGCTTCCTGCAACATCAAACGATCAGTTAATATCTTTCACTTCCCTTATAGACATTGTAAACATGATCAAAGCAAAAAAAAAAATTCAAGAAAACAGAGAACGAGAACAGAGGTGGTGTGATGTGATAGGTGTATTCTGCATATTGCAATTTCATCTTCCAACAATTATAACAGGCGATGAATATAGATAAAAGCTAGGAATCATAGTATACAAAATTCATTTTTTCACAGAGAAACAAGAAGTTAAATGGAGGCCATTTTTTTTTAAATATCAGATTCTTCAAGACTACAATGTGTTTGAAATTGAATAGTAAGATC
The DNA here is from genome assembly GCA_031470985.1 of Agastache rugosa. NCBI lineage: Eukaryota > Viridiplantae > Streptophyta > Magnoliopsida > Lamiales > Lamiaceae > Agastache > Agastache rugosa. Next base: position 18,717,971 of record CM062609.1, read on the forward strand.
ATAGTTTTTTCTTTGACATGGCATTTCTACAACACATTATAAGATTAATCAATTCCATCCACAAAATTGGATGAGAGAATTACCAATCAAACTATTTCGGAGAAAAGGAACGCTAAACATCATGCAATTTTCTTCAAAAGGCCGGTTTGGTGGGTACTAAAAAGCAACTACAAAGCCAAATAAAACAGTATGAAAGCAACTACAAAGCCAAATAAACAACATGTGTGCGAGGATTAAAAATAGAAAGGGGGAAAAAAGAACTTACTTTCTCTCATCAACAAAATAATCCTTGAACAATTGCAGCCTCCTGTCTTTAACCTCCTTGCAGATCCTGAGATAACCCTTCAACAAAGGCCTCAAAATAGGGATAAAGTCGCCATAGTTGTACTCGAAGCTCTGCGCCAATCTGCTCCTCTCTCCATTCAACGCCCTCAGCTTCACGAACAACGGATCATTCTCACTCTCGAACCTCCGATCGAACATGATCCTATACATGTTGTTGTACATCATCAGCTGCAGCCGCCTCCTCAGCACGATCCCGGTGGTGGCGGAGTCGGGGTTCTTCTTCACGTCCTCGACGACGGCGGCGACCTCCGCCTCCCAGCCGTGGCGGTACTGCTGCACCACCTTGTTGGTGAAGAACGGTACCGTCATGATGCGGCGCATCTTCCGCCAGTGCTCGCCGTAGACGGTGAAGACCATGTCCTGGCCCTTTCCGGTGAAGATGTCAAAGACGACGTTGCGCGTGCGGGAGCCGAACTCCACCCCCTGCGTGTGGAGCACGTCCTTCGCCAGCTCCGGCGACGAGACGACGACGAGGTTGCGCTGCCCCATCCGCAGCAGGAAGATGTCGCCGAACTTCTTGGCGTAGTCGGTGAGATTGCGGTGGTTGAGGTCGTCGCCGACTTGAAGCCAGTTTCCGAATATCGGCACCGGAATTGGTCCCGGCGGCAGCTTGAACTTCTTGCCGCGGAGCTTGGAGACGACGGCGGCCACCACGATAGCGGCGAAGAGGCCGAGGAGAGTCTTCTCGAGGAGGAAAAGATCCATGGTGGCGTGTAGGTGGAAATGGCGGTGGTTGGCAGCGGAGAATGGTGGTTGGGAGAGGCTGTGTGAGTGAAGCAACTGATTTGGTAAATTTGGCGAGGTGAGAGAATTTTATTTATAGAAGAAAGGACGGTGGTAGGTAGCAGTAGAAGGAGGAGGAAATGATTGTGGGAGTTTAACGGCGTCAAAGTTAACGGAGGATGGGGAAGTGGTGAGGTTAGGTAAACGAGTTTGGTGGCGCATCGGGGTTAGTTTGGTGTGACGAGTGAATGAGAATGATCGTATCAAGCCGACGAGAAATCAGTTTGCGTCACAGTAACATGTGTCGGATTTATGTCAACATTCACTTTGTAATCACCACAATTACTTACTAAAATGTGTGGATTTATTTTAAGTTTCGGAACAGCATGTAATATGGAAGCGTTTACATTGCGTGATAGGATAGATTGATAAAATATATAATTGACTATATGAAGGATTAGATAATCAAACAAGCTCAAAAGTAATCGATCCATAAAAGCAAACGCTAGATTAATATATACTCCCTCCGTCCCCATTTTAATGCCCTACTTGGTGCTGGACACGGAAACTAAGAAAGCTAATAAAGTTGAAGTGGGTGGGAGAAAAGGGTAGTGTTAATGATATTGGATTAGTTTTGTTAATTTTTGAATTAGAAAGACTACTTTACATTAAAATAAATAGAGTGGAGCCCATAGCAACTTGGTTTATTAATTCCAATTGATTTTTGTTCATAAGTATTTCGACACTTCTTTTTTATTGTGATTAATTAAATTCATATGTGCGATAGGGAATTACAGATTTGAAGTCGGTTGCTAAGGAATTAAATCGTGCTAAAGAATTGAATCGTGTTATGGAAATTAAATGGTCGTAAGCAATTAAAGAGAAGAAATTAATCTAAAATCATGTTAATTCAATAAATAAAGCAAAAATTAAATAAGCATAAATTAAATAAGCAAGGAATTAAAGACAAAATGAAGCTAAAAAGCTGCTGGAAGGAAAGTGTGTAAAAACAAATTAAAATTAAGGCAGCATCACATTAAAATTATGGAGGCAAAACAAATTCAATTTGGAGCCAAAATCACATTTCATTCATTAAATAAACATAGAAAGTACATTGATGTGATGAAAAATTCTGGAGGGGAATTTAAACTACACCTATCACCCCATTAGTCCAATAAATATGCATTCAAAGCTCATTCAATTGTCTCTCAACCACAAACATGTCTCTCAACCACAAACAAGCAGAAAATTCAAGAGTCTAAGAGAATGTCAGTTCCTAAATCTAGGAGGAAACTGACTGGAGAAGCCAAAAACTTAGTGGCACAATGGTTACTCCAACATAGCTCAGATGGGAAGCTTCTGTACGGTGCAAAACAGGAAGTTGCAGAGAAGTTCCAACTTGATTTGAAGACAGTATGGAGGATTTGGCAAGCAGTAACAGCTCAGCAAGCCCTTGGAGTTCCTGTGCGTCTGCAATAAAAAAGAATAGGCATCAAATACAAGAATAAAAAACAATTAGATGAAGAAAAGGTGAAGAGTCTGCCCTTGCAGCAAAGAACATCACTGAGGGTGATGACAAGTAATCTGGGCATTTCAAAGTCTGTAATTCACATGTGGGTGCAAGAGAAGAAGCTTAAACCACACATCAATGCCATCAAACCATATTTAACCCCTTTGAATAAGTTGTGTAAACTTAGGTGGAGTCTTAGTCAGCTTTGTTCAGAACCTGTGGCTGGTGGTTTCAAGTTCGAAACCATGTTCAACACCATACACATAGATGAGAAATGGTTATACTTGTCAAAAAACAGTGACAGATACTACATTGTCCCATGTGAGAGGAGCTGTAAATCCAAGAGATACATTCCCAAAATTATGTTTAACTGTGCAATATCAAGGCCTATAATAGATGAAAAGTGAATTGTTCTGTTTGATGGAAAGTTTGGAATATTTCCATTCATAACAGAAGAACCTGCTCAGAGGAATTCAAAGAACAGAGCAAAAGGGACCATGGAAGTAAAACCAATTGCAACAGTCACAAAACCAATCACAAAGGACAGCCTACTCAACCAGGTAAGTGTTTTTAACTTTTCTTGCTATCAGAAATCTTATTAGATTCATCACTTAGCTTGCAACCTTAATTCATGCAGATGATTCCAGTGTTTAAAGCTTAGTGGCCAACCTTTTTAAGCAAACACATATTTATCCAACAAGATAATGCCAAACCACACATAAAAGCTGATGATCCAGATTTTCTAGCAATAGCACAGACTGATGGCTTTCATTTCCAGCTAGTGTGTCAACCACCTAACTCTCCAGACACCAATGTAAATGATCTAGGATTTTTTAGAGCAATACAATCCCTTAAGGATTAGAAACCAACCAAAAATGTAGAAGAGCTACTACACAATGTGAAGACTGCATATGAAGAATACTCACCACAAAAGTTAAATCATGTCTTTCTAACTCTACAAGGCTGCCTAAGAGAGATCATAAAGATTAATGGAGACAATAGGTACAAAATTCCTCACATGAATAAGGAACAACTAGAAAGGGAATGACTTCTGCCAGAATGCATTGAAGTGGACTTAGAGCTTGTAAGGGAAAGCTTAGACTTCCTAAACAGCCAGAGAGGTGAAGGAGATGAAAGATTTCAAGTAGATGATCTAGCTCAAGGGTTTCAACAAGTGGCAATCCAGGATTAATGCAAGACAGGGGATGATTTTTTGATCAGGTTTACAGGAACAAACATTGTGATCCATATTTTTGAAATGTTTGGAATGTAAACTGTTTTTGTGACTGATTTATTTGCTTAAATAGTTTCAGCATTACTTTTGCATCATTGACTGAAATTTGACTCCTAAGCTGCCTAAGTCAACCTCCAAAACTAGGAAACTCTAGTGGTGGCATAATAAGGCAAGCATAGAACTCAAACAGAATCACAAATGGCATCACCAGCCCACCACTTAAACACAACAGAGGCATCAAGGCATTAAGTCATGAAGCATATATAACCCTCAGACAATATCAATTCAATTGTCATCACAGGGACTAGCAGATCAGAATTCATCATTTCACAAATGCATCATCATGTAAATATGCATTTATCAACAAGCATATCAGGAATCACATTCGGGTCAAGATTAACCAACACATCAGCAATTTTACATGCATCATCATGTAAATATGCTAATTTAACCAACACATCAGCAATTTTTCATGAATCACATTCATCCGAAAATTAACCAACAAATCACAAATGGCATCACCAGCCCACCCACTAAAACGAAATAATTATATAGAGTAGAACTCAATCACCTGATTCCAGCGTGTTCCATAGCTTCTTCGGCCTTCATTTTTCTGCGAAATTTTAAGACTTCACTCAGCAGGAAATAGACATCATCTGTAAGCAGCAAGTCCACAACTATCTGCTCTAAATTCTCACCCGGTGAAGGTGGAGTATCCGGCACCATCATCAGAGAATCAGCAGATGGAGGTTCAGACACCAATGAACCATACATCCTCATAACAGCAGATGGAGAAATCTCACAATCGCCAACTCCCATAGATTTCTCCGGCACCAATGAACCAAAATCGGCAGATCTACCATCGGACATCTCAGATCCAGAGGGTGGAATCACCCAATCGGCGGCGGTGGCTAAATTGGACATCTCAGATCCAGAGAGTGGAATCACCCAATCGGTGGCGGTGGCTGAATCGAACATCTCTGCCAACTTGGCCGGCGTCACAGACGAGATAAGAGGAAGATAATCGAATATGGTTTCGGGAACGATTTCGATGGAACTTGACTCCATTTCGGAGGAACTCATCATCGAAGAGATGAGATTATGAGAGAGATACGAATTCATAGAGAATATCGAAGATGAGAGATTGGATGAGAGAGATATGAAGAGGAAAGAATGGATGAGAGAGATACGAAGAGGAGCGACGCAAGTTTAGGGTTTTGAAGATAGGGGAATTCAATTGCAGAGTATTGAATAAGAGAGAGAAATGAATAACATGTGTGGAAGTGGGGTGGGTGGGCTGGTGTTATTTGGGTGGGATTAGTGATTTAATTAGGAATCCTAATTAGGTTGGGTTAAAGAGTGGGGTGGGCCCATTAGTGGCAAGGGGTAGTAATTTAGGGAGGAAAATAAGGGTAATGGTGTCCAAAAAGCAGAGTAGGGCTTTAAATTAGGGACAAATTTTGAAGAGCAAACATGGCATTAAAATGGGGACGGAGGGAGTACTATTTTTATCTATCTATCATATCACTCAAAATAAACGCTCTCTGTAAGGTCAAAACTGTCGTATTTAGCATCATATTTTTCTAGTATTATTATGTGTTTCTAAAGCTTAGTATAATTCACTCATAATGTACGTTGATAATTAATTGTGAGATGAGAAGTAAAATAATTTATGCGTTAAAATTCAAATTGGATTTTATTAGGTTTTAGAAAAGGATAAAATACTATATTCCTCTTCCAAAAAAAAAGAGAAAATACTATATTCCATGTGTCGTGAGAATGAATGTAGGAGGAAAAAAAAGCTTAATTTGTTTAAAACTATAGGCCCGTTTGGTTATAAATGTTTAGGGGCACGTTCCTGTGTGGCTCGCCACTGCCATATGCATGTGGTCGGATTTGGATCGGATCTAATTCGATCTGCACCCGATCATGACCGATTGATACTTGAAGTTGATTTTTTTTAAATTACTATTTAATTAATTAATAAAAATAATTGTTGAGGCTAAATCTACAATTGATAATGATGACGTCAGGGACGTCAGGTAGATCGGGTACTAACAACCTGCCAACACAATACGAACGACACGTAAAAGCCCTAGGATGAGCACCGGTGGGGTGTCGACCATAGAGTCTCCGACGCTCAAGTTAGTGCGGTGATAAAGTAAGCGGAAAGTAAAGGAAATAAATAGAGAGATATTAGAATAGGATGACAGAGATCTAGATTGGTGGCGTTCGGAGGGTGACGACGGTGACGGTGGTTATAGTGAGTGTGCAAAAGAGTAAGGGTGAAGACGGAGCAGACGCGTCAAGCAATCCCGACGATCTAGAGATCGACTGAATAAGCTATGGAAGCGAAGTAAGTAGAGAAAGAGTTGAGAGAGCGGAGAGAGTATCAGATTCCAGATGCCCTCCCTTGACCTAGTGAGGTCGCTTATATAGAGTGACCAACTCTTTAGAGTTTTTACGTGTCAACTCTATCTGTCTGTTCGTTCCGTTACGTCCGCCCCAAAATTTGCGGAACCACCTTATTATGACTTAGTCCACAGCTTGTGTGGCGGGTCGGTTTGTTGGGCCGTGTCAACCGTATTGACTGACGTGGTGGACCACGGGTCTTAGAGATAGCTTTTTGGGTCTAACTATGAGTTGAATCTAGTTATATGACTATTGGGCCGGTTCGTCCGTCATGTCTGGCTCGTCGGGCATGTCAAGTGAATTAATTGGACCTTAAAATATAAATACGAAATTTGCCCATTACAGTAATAATTGGAGATTAATAAATCATCATTCAAAATTAATAAATTCTAATTGAAAATTGTAAATTATAGTTTGGAATTAATAAATTCTAATTTAGATTAATAAACACTAATGAGTAAGAAATAAAGAAAAAATAAAAATTAAAAAACCCAAAAAAAATAAACAAAAAGGACGTATGCGTGTTTTACACGCTCCACGTTTATTGTCAAAATGGAACTTGTGTTACATGTGCGGATTGAATGACAGTCAAATCAAATCCGAGCCACACATGAACTTTTGTGGTAATATTTTTCTCTTCGTTTGAAGAGCAAAATCATGTGAAGACTTTTTGGGGGAAATTTATAATACACACTTTGACTTACAACAAATGAAAAATACACACTCCATTAGAAACAAATGAAAAATACACAACCCTACAAAAGTAACATTAGAATGGCCCACAAAACATCACTTCATCCCACAAAAAAACAAGGCCCATGCCTTGGGAAAGAAAAAAAACAAAGCAAAAGATGTGCGTGCGGCAGGAAGAAGGCCAAGATTCGGTCAAAAGGAGTTTGATTAGAAAATCACTTTTTCTACCACTTTCTACATTAAATAACCCCCACCATCTAAACAAAAAAAAAACCCTACCCACCCCTTCAAATCCCGACAGCCCCCAACTCTCTCTCCCCATCCAATTTCCAATTTCCCGACCCCTAACTCCCTGTGGTCCATCTTTCACCCAAAAAAATCAGACGTCGGTGGTCCAAAAAGTGCACCGAGAAGGATCTTGAGGTTGCACCGAGAGAAATCTTACCAAAATCATGTCGGGACAAGAGGTTAGTTAGCGGGATCTTGATTAATTTTATTTTGTTTCGATAATTTTTATCATAAATCGAAATCTCTCTCGTGTAAAACTATTTCCCTCTCGTATTCATGTATTTCCCGCTCGAGCGGGAAATTGGTTAATTCAATTTGTAATAATTTAGTCGATTTTTAGTCATATTTTCTTGAATTTTGTTATTCATTAGGTTAATTTTAAATTGCTTAGTTAATTAATTCGTGATGTTTATTATTATTTTCGTAAAGTTGATTGCTAATTTATTTGTTTCTTGATGTTTATTTTTTTTAGTGACAATCCATTAAATTAAATGAATATCCCTCTCGGCCAGAGCTATTTTCCGCTCTGTGTAACCTATTTCCCGCTCGAGCGGGATATGGTACTCGAGAGGAAAATAGGCTTAAATGCATGCTACTACTTTTAGTATTATTTTCGTGGAATTTCAGTATTAATTAAATGAATTTAAACTATGTTCAATTAATTAGGTGAATTTAAACTATGTTTCGTGATTTTTAGTATTATTTTGTTAAAGTATAGTATTAAGTAGGTATAAATTAATTGAAACCATTAATATCATGATCCCGCTTGGTCTGAACCTATTTCCCTCTCGGTATACCTATTTTCCGTTCGAGCGGGAAATAGGTATACCTAGAGAGAAATAGGTTCAGACCGAGAGGGAAATAGGTTTAAATTACTGTTACGAATTCAGTCAGTTTTCAGTATTATTTTCGTAAATTTTAGTTTGAATTGGGCGAATTTTAAATTGTGAAATTAATTGACGTGAATTTTAGTTAAAAAATTGATGTGAATTTCATGAATTTTAATTTCTAATTTTAAATAAATAATTAGTTAGTCATATTTTGATAGATTTTCTGTTTTTTTTTTCAGATTACGTTCAAGAGGCCGGATACGATTAATCGTCAGTCAATGATTAGCACGTATTACAAGACCAAAGTTTTAGAAGATGTTCGTAAGACACTGTTATCCGATGGTGGGCAGGAGCTACTGGATAGATTTCTAGCAGGGTGCTTTGGCACTTTATTTATTGGAAGCTGGGGCAGAAGTGCAGTATGGCCTTGCATCACGTATTGTCACGTGAGATTAATTATCCGGGTGCTGAGGAGTACGACATGTGGTTTCATATAAATAGAGCAAACATCTGTTTTTCCTATCCAAAGTATGCCCTTATTACTGGCTTGGTCTTCGGCTCGTCCGACTTTAGACCTTCGGACAACCATGACCTACGAGGGGTGGAGGTGTATCGGCACTTTTGTAATGGGATGCAGATTAGTGTTGCGGCCCTACTGGATCGGTTCATCAACATGCGGAAACTGGTTAGAGATGAAACTGGTGAACTTTACCTCCGGGTGGCTCATGTGTTAGTATTATATTTGTTATTACTTGGTTACGATCCGAAGAGGTATGTTGCTGCGTGGGTGTGGAAATTGGTCGATGATTTAGAGGCGTTTTAAATATTTCCTTGGGAATCCTACAGTTATCTGAATCTGAAGCACTACGTTAACAACATACAAAGCTCACCGAAGTACCACTTCTACGGTTCAGTGTGGGCTTTTCATGTTTGGTCCCTAGAAGTACTTCCAAATTTAGCTGCCGCTGTAGGGAGTCTTGCTTCACCGAATGCACGATCCAGATGCCTTAGATGGAAATTTAGGAGCAGAACTGGAATGGAGTTTGAGCCTATCTTTTCTCTACATGTATTTAATTAATTAATTAATTAAATTTATATTGATATTTATTCTGTATTTAATATTTATTTTTTATTTATTGAAGGTCCCTCGTGTCACTATGTTGGAACCATATGGCGACGAGGTGCAGAGTTTGTACATGCAGTCCACTTTGTACCCAAATGCCCTTGCAGTGGACTTTGTGGTGCCGCACAATCCGTTACGGCACGGGAAGTAGTTCCCCTGTCATGAGCGTGAGGCAGGGCAGTTTCAGGAGGTTGATGAGGCAGTGAAGGATGTCCCTCGAAGGAGAGGAGCACAGAGAGAAGCGTCTGCGCCTGATTATGTCGATCATGAAGATCATTTTGAGAAGAAACGTCAACCTCCTCCTCGAGGTAAGGGGAAGCGTACTCGTCAGAAGGGATCATCATCGTCGAGCAGCGGAGGAGATCACCACCATCGAGACAGTGACCGTCGTTGGATGAGACAAGAGTTAGAAAAATTTGAAGATCGTCTGCTCGAGAAAATGGATAAGAGATGGTTGCCTCGATTTCAAAAGTGGTTTGAAAATTTGTTTGATAGATGTGGATCTTCACGGCGTCACAGCCTCGTATACTAGCCCACTTATCGTGGAATTCCTACTCCTACATCACGCCGGCCGTCTGTTCGTGAACCTGCACACGACATTGCTCGACATCATCCATCTATTCATGAACCTGTTGATCCACGTCAGCCGTCTGTTCATGAACCTGTGAATCCACATCAGCCGTCTGTTCATGAGAGAGACGAGACACACTTTGTACAGCCGGTTGTTCCTGTTTGTCATTCATTGCCTGAGCTTGGATCTTCGTTTCTCCCGTTCGAGCAGTATGGTAGTTTCTGCACGATCCATCTTGTCATTCCATGGAAATTCCCAATGCTCGTGATGAAGCCATGTGGGCTAGTCTTGGGCATGTAAACATTTTATTTAATAAGCACGTATTTTTCAATTACTTATTATTTAATTTATCACTTTTACTTTTTTATAAATGTAGACAATTGGAAGAGCATTTGAGAACATCCAGTCATCATATGCCGGAGAAGAAGCTGTGATGAAAACGTCCATCAATGCAGTAGCTATTTCTTAGGTAGGTACATGTGACGATGACGATGATGTTCCGTTTCGGGTACCTCGAAGAGGAAATAGGCAGAAGAAACATGCAGCAACAGTTCGTACACCCATGATTGCCAGTAGGGCACCACCAGAACTTGATATCCAATTGTGCCAGGCGTACAAGTTGTTTTTAAGTGGCTCACCAGCCGAATTTATGGTTGTGACTGCGAGTGGGAGTTATCTGCCGCATCAGTGGTGGAGGGTGTTAGAAAATCCACAAACTGACATAATCGTTGGGGTACAATAATATAGTTATTATAGTTACTTCACATGTTTATTTATATATTTTTTTGTTATATTTGTTTAATAATATATGAATTGTATTTGTGTTTGTAGATTTTGGACCTGTACCTGCTATTCTTGAGGAAACGAATTGTTGAGCGTGACGTGCTGGAGAATGTCACGGAAAGAAACACTATAATATTAGACTGTGATGTCTTCGTATGTTTTATTTTTTGTTTTTTCTAATTAATATTAATTTCTTTATTATTTTTTGTCTATAACTATGATGTGAATTTAAAACAGCTCCAACTCCAAGGCGAATGGCAATCTAAGATTTTGAGCATAGAGATCGAGACGCCGTTGAGGTGAACTTGGGCTATGTATGCAGACTGGGAGGCTCCAAATAGCATATGTTTTGGAGCACATGGATTGAATGCAAGTGATTCACAGTCGTCATTTTTTTATGCAACTCACGTAAGTAAATAACTTATTTATTTATGATTTTCTGCAAATAATTATTTTTTAATTAAATAACTATCATTTGTACATTTAATGCAGATGATTCTGGTATGTCTCATCGGTGGACATTACGTAGTAGTCCGAATTGATATGTTAGCATGGACTGCTGAGCTATATGACCCCCTCTATTACAGCAAGGATAAGAGAGTGCAAGAGGGGAGAGTTACGCAATTAGCACCACTTCTGAAGTTGTGGGCTCGGGTGCTCGATTGTTCATTTTATTGGAGGCATAACCAGATTGGAAGAGCAGCCGAGGAAGACCCATTGAAGTCTCTCCAGCAGTGGATCAATTCAAGCAACTCGACAAAAATAGAACCAACCTTTAACTCAGCATCGTCTGTCGGGTCATTTTCTCGTACAACGAGTAAAATCGTATCATCGAGCAGAATCACCGGAACCAACCAAATGGCCAGATCCTCGGAATTCACTCATTCATCCCTACGAATCCATGCTGCATATGCTCTGCAATCGTGGATTCTATCATGTTATCCTCCGACGCTTCACTATCGAATTCGGGTTCAGATTCTAGAATATAACTTTCATCATCTCCTTCACTTGTAGCTTCATCATTGTTGCTTTCTTGTTCATCATTGCGAGAAGTTGCTCTCCTTGGGAAAGAGGTCTCTGGAACAGGCATTTGGAGGATATATAGAGGAATATTCAGGTGTGGATGTCGATCCGTAATTACCTCCAGCGGAGTATGGATTATCAAACCAATTTGAGTAAAGCATCTGTCTTTGGATATGATCCATTTCATCCGAATATGTTCCGCCGAAGTCGTATCCAAAGAATGAAGAGCGCGGTTCTTCAAAAGAAGAAATATATACGTCCGTATCGTTGTGAATCACGTATACAGTTGGGAAAGATTCCATCATGCACAACTTATCAAATTGGTGATCGGTGCGCAAGAGGGCTTTCATAGTGCGTCCTGTATGAGACCGCGATAAATAATACAGCTCGTGTTGTGTGCTCATCGAATTTCCATTCAACATAATGTCGATGTTGTATCTCAAATTTATGAGAGATTGAGAGGCCGCCACAAGTTGAATAATCTGTTCAAATCCGCCCACGTACGTACAATCGTGCCATTGTCCGCCGTATTTGATAGTGAAGTACTTCCGTTCATCCATCTATATAAAATTAAAAACGAAAAATGATTAATAAACAGAATTAGAATACAAAACACCAAAATCCCTCTTGGTATACCTATTTCCCGCTCTAGCGGGATTATGATGTACCGAGCGGGAAATGAGTTATGCGAGAGGAAAATAGTTCCATTTAATGCGTTGCATATAAATTATCTTAAAATGTAATTTTCGATCATTATAGAAAGATCTAGTAACAAATCCCGATTTATTTTGTATAATTACTAAATAGATAAATAAAATATGAACATTAGAAATTAAATGAACTATGATGCTGTAAAAAATTACCTCAATCAACAACCTCCGAAGATGAGTGAATTTGTAAGTCAATTCTCTAATTTTTTCGTAGATGAACTACCTCTCGAGATATTTGTAGTGAATTTTATAATTCTTCGTAGATGTGTTTTGATCTTCACTTCACTGTAAGAAATATATAGAAGTGAAAAGTGAAATTGGTATGGATTCACGTGAAAATTGTACATAAAATGTACTCCCTCCGTCCCAATAGCAAGGTCTCGCTTTCCTTTTTTGTCTGTCTCAATAGCAAGGTCTCATTCCAAAAATGGAAATAATTAACTCTTCAAAAGCTGTAGGACCTACCACTTTTTCTCCACTTTTTCTCCTTTTACTCTTGTTTCTTAATAACCGTGCCCAAAGCAAGTGAGACCTTGCTATTGTGACGGAGGGAGTACAATTTAATTTACAGCTATACTACAGTCCAAAAAAAATAGGTACGGCGTGCCTGCATTGTACAAATAATTCACGCGGTGCACAGACAAAAAATTGAAGATCCCACTCGACAAAACTGAAGATCCCGCTCGAGTATATGGAATCCCGCTCGACAAAATGAAGATCCTGCTCAGGGAATTGAATATCCTGCTCGGGCGGAATATTATATTTTTCGAGTGGGATCTTCATTTTGTCGAGTGGATCTTCATTTTTTGGCTTTTCATGGTATTATTATCTTTTTAGTATGATTTCTATATTTTTCAGCTTCATTTAAATATGCATCGCGGTATTTATTACTACTAATAGTATATATAAAAGAATATTAATAACCAATGATTAACTACTTTATCAAACTTTCATGCAAGACACAAGTACACTTTCTTTACAATGTGTAAGTGATTAGCAATCTTTACTCACTTTTTGATTAAAATAAATCAAATCAAGAGTCATGTCGGCTCTTCAAACGAAAATTGTGCAAAATTCATTTATTTAGGAGGATGTGTGTATTTTTCATTTTTACTTTGTGAAAGTGTGTATTTTTATGGATTATCACGACTTTTTTTAAGTTCGAACTTTTTGGATAAAAACATTTACTCTTATTGTTTTTAAATAATTTATTATAGTTTGGTCCGTCACTTTAAAATATGTACCACCTTGTTAAATATTACTCCTAGTTTATGTTTGAATTAGTATTTCCCATGCCTAACGTATGGATTACGTACCTTATCTAATCTAAGTATTGTAATACGATATTAATGTTTTGGATTACGTACCTTATCTAAAGTGTAGCTTTGTAAAATGCTTTTTGTTCTTCTTTCGTGTCCTATACTGTATTATCAGTATCTTAGTGATGTTTGATTTTCATTGGCAGAAAAAATGTCAAACTTCTTCTTCGTCTCTTTAAAATTTCCGAAAAATTTGAAATAGGTGATAGCTTTCCTTGTTCAGGATGAGGCCTCACCAAATTTAAGCTTATCCCTTAGTGAACGTTTACTTTGGGTGATATGATAGATTGATAAAACATATGATTGACTATATGAAGGATTAAATAATAAAACAAGCTAAAAATAATCAATCCATCAAAATAAATGGTGGATTGATCTATACTATTTTTATCTATCTATCATGTTGTATTTATGAACGGTTGACATTTTTAATAGAACTTTAAAATTTATTAAAATTTATTATTTTTGTGAATATTTATAAGCGTATATTTTTAAGTTCTCTTGATATATATCGACTATCCGTGAACTGTAGATGCAATATGAGATGTTAGTGTATGTTAATTGTCAGTGTTGTAACAAATACTTTTATGTTATTCATATTCAGATTATTGAAGTTTTAGCGTCGTTTTTCCCGTAAAAAATAATAATAATATATTTTATGAACTAAAATAATGTATTTTATATATTATTATAATGCACTGTCATACTAATGCATTTTTGATTTATTACAATACATTATTACGATAATGATTTCATGTTTAATTATAATGCACCGGTCAATGACAACTGTAAAACTACGAAGATCAATGGTACCAGATCACTTCTTATTTCTTACCGAAGTGAGAGAGAGATGAGTAATGTTCTATACACCAACCGTGGGCACCTTTCGTGTTTGTCACACGCCTCATCCTATTGATGGATGTTATGATTATTTAAGAAAATTAGTAATGGTAGTATTTCGTATCAAACAGATAAAAATTAAAATACTTTTACATTAGAGCATAAATTCGAAGGGGCATATTATCATACAACTACAAAACGATGAGTTCCATCTCGAGGAGAAAAACTTAAATTACAAAATACACCCAACGAAATAAGTTCGCATAATAGTCTATTATTGAATTTTAAATGATTGATTTCTTCCCTGTACAAATGAGATTTCTTTTTTAGATTTGATTGTCATTTCTCTTCTCCCCGACCAAAAAAATAAGAAAACGAAAAAGACCAAAAACTAAAATGGACACTGGTTATTTTTTTTTACTACAATGGACACTGGTTATTTGAAAACGTTACCAAGGGCAAAGGCACGTGGTAATAATTTGAATATGCCATTGTTGGAATTTTGCCGTTATATATATATATATTTTACCCACGTGCATTACTATTATACTGTTATACGTATGAATTTTTGAAAAGACTGGTCAATGTCAATTGCTAATTGCGCTACCCCTCCAAAATGACTCATTATATACCAAAACATAATAAGTTTTCAATTCGAATATAATTTAATACTCTTTCCGTCACACAAAAATGCGATACATATTTAATTTATTGTAAAGTATAAAATATTAGTTGAACCACATTAATTACACATCACTTTTACCATCCGACAATAGATATAGATTTCCACAAATTCAAATTTATTAATATTAATTCATTAAAAGCGACTTCTTCTCGCCTCCCAAAAAAGAATGAATTTTATACACAAGCACCCAATCTAGGCAGAAATTTAGTAAATTAATATTAAATGAAATCAAATTGGAATTTATTAAGGGATTAGGATTAGAAATATCACTTCGAATTAAAGTAATCCCCAATTATAATTTATCAATTCCGGATTAGAATGGATTTTTCATCAATTAAATACAATTTAAAATTTTACTAAAGAAAATTGTATGAACGCACCCAATTGTTGCTCTTAGATTTACACAGAGAATAAATATTATGCAGTCATTATAATTATTCCATAATTATTTTTTAATCATCACAGGACATAATTATTTTTTAATCATCATAAGTCGCGGAATGTACTACATCAAAGTATGAACACTTTTTTAAAATACAGCCATATATACCTCGAAACTTGGTTTAACTATAAATTAGTAAGTAGTCCGTCGAAATTCGACGGAAAATAACTTATATTTTAATTTACGTGTATACATTTTAAAATAATTTTATATCTTATTTAGAAGTTGTGATGTAATTTGTGTATAATTAGGAATTGGATCGGGTATTCAATTCATTAAATATTTTCCAAATTTAAATTTATTTTAGAAATTTTCTACATGTTCTCGTCCTAATCTCGATTAAAATAGTCATGACTTTATTATACATACCCGTGTCAAGCCGTTCACTAATACTTGATAAAAATCTGAACTGTACAGAGTTAATATTCATTAAAGAGAAACTATGTAGAATAGCCACTTAAGTTAATAAAAACAAAATACTAGCCACAAACTTAATGTTATATAAATACTGACCGCTATTTGTTTGAAAATATTTTTTTACCCTTTAACTAATATTTCTATCATTTTATACTTATTTTTGTATTTAATTTGAAATAAAAATAAAATATCACTAAACAAAGTCTCTCTCTACTCTCTCTCTCATCTGCCGGCTACCCTCTCTCTCACATCGCTGGCGACCCTCTCTCTCGTTCATCGAATTTCGGTGACCCTTTCTATCTCGTACATCGAATTCCAGCCACTGTCTTTCTCTATTTCACTATCATCCGTTTCCGAAGACCAATATACAATGGTGGCGTGATGAAAGTGGTCCGACGAAGGCAACCACTATCGACGATGGAGGTAGGGCGAGTTGATCGAAGTTGCAACGTTGGAGGTGTGGTGACGGCGGAGGTAGGACGAGTTGCTCTATTTCGTTTGTTCGATTTTTGAAAGGCGAAAATGAGATCTACTCACTCCAGTCGCACCTTCATTCGCCCGGTATGCTTCGGGTGTCGAACATGGCGTGGAACGAGTGGTGCGAGCGGTGCGAGTGGCTCTAACGAGTGGTGCGAGTGAGTGTTGTGAGTGGTGCGAGTGGAGCGAGCGAGTGGGTGGCGCGAGTGGTGCGAGTGGCTCAAACGAGTGGTGCGAGTGAGTTGAGCGAGTGGCTCGAGTGGAGAGAGTGGTTCAAGTGGAGCGAGCGAGTGGTACGAGTGGTGCGAGCGGGGCGAGCGGCCCTCGCTCGCCCCGTTCACGCCACGTCCTGACTCTGGTGGACATGCGCGAGCAGCGCGCAAGAGCTGCTCGCCCACGTACAAGCAAGGTGCGAGTAGATCCACTCGCATCCACTCGAATATTTTGTTGGCCACTTAAAATGCTAATTTGCTTTTTTTTTTTTAAATTTGACTATTGCTTTTAAATTTAATTATCAACGCTACTTATAGAATAACTTTAAAATAATTTTATTTCTCGTATCTAAACATATAATCGAGAATGACAATGTTTTAAATATCAATTCATTAAGAATTTTTGAAACTCATATATGTTCATAATTTATATGATATTTCTCATAAACATGGTGATGTACTCATTCTTCAATTTTATTTAATACTAATATACCTTCCCGCGCGATGCGCGGTGATTATTACATTACACTCATATCATACGTATGTATATATATTTAAGATTATTAAATATTATTAATTTTTTGAAACTACAGTACAACATAAAGCTTGCATGAAAAACCATGATAGTTTAAAGTAAATTTAAAAAAAATCTTGAAAATTTATAAATAAATCTAAGAACTATGCAAGAAATAAATCTAAGAACTATGCATGAATGCTAATTTGTACATATACTGCTATTACATTAATAAGAAAATAAAAAATAATAAAGAGAAGAATATTTATTTTTCTACAATAATTTGTGATAATATATATTTATGTAAAAAGCAATTTCACATTTTTGCAATTTAAATACCTTAAAAAATTTAATAAATATGAGTCCTTGTCACTATTATATAATCGATTTTAAAAGTTAAACGACCCATTATTTTCTCAAATAACTGACCCATAAATTTCTCAAATGTAATCTACTTTTGATAATGATGCAAAAAAAAAAATTGCTAAAGAAATTGATCAAAAGAGTCAAAATTGATTTCAAAACAGCTTGGTCAAAATTGATTAAAAGAGTCAAAATTGATTTCAAAACAGTTTTACTATTCTGTTTTAATATATATATAGATTGTACAAATTACGGAATTCAAAATGAATAGGAATGAAGGTGATACATTAAATCGAAAAAGACATAAAATACGGAATTCAAGATAAATCGGAATAGAGGATGAAAAGCTTATACTTTTCTTTTTTCAATCGGTAAAATTAAAAGATGTTATACTTTTATTTTTTTCAATTGGTCAATGACGTGAATAGTTGGGAATGGATGATGGAAATATGGGGAAAGATTGAGATAAAATAAAAAATAGAATATAAAAGATTTTATACTTTTATTTATTTTTAATTGGTTAATTACGTGATTAGTTAGGAATGGAGGATGGAAATATAAGAAAAGATAAATATAAGATAAAATGAAAAATAAAAAATAAAAAATATAAATTAGTATTGCACAAAATAGATATATTCAAATAGATAAAAATTATTGGATTATAATTAGAATATATGAATATGAATTAATATTGCACAAAATACCAGAACAAAGAAAAATCGGAATGGAGAACCGATGAGAGGGCACATTTATTTTCTTATTAGTAATAGACTAGTAAGTAGTCCGTCGAGACTCGACGGAAAATAACTTTATGTTTTAATCTACGTGTATACATTTTAAAAATAATTTTATATCTTATTTAAAAGTGGTGATATTGTTCACGTTAATTATTAATCAAACTTAGAAAATTAATTTTCTTTCACGTATCTAAATTTATTATTAGGAATGACAATGAATCGGGTATACTCATTCATTATGTATTTTCTAAATCGAAATTTGTTTAGAATTTTTCTACATGTTCGTCCTAATCTCGGTTAATATAGTGACTTTACTGTACATACGCGTCTCAATTCCTTTGAATAATACTCGATAAAAATATGAACACTCCAAGTAAAATTAATTAAAATTAGTAAAAATCCTTCTTTCTATGTTATTTGAACCGTCTCGTTGGTTTATGCTAAATTACTCGATAAAAATCTAAACAAAGTTAATATTAATTAAAATTTGTAAAAATTCTTCCTTTTAAGTATATTTGAACCGTCTCGTTGGTTCATGCTAATCGATATCTCTAATCTTTGCCAAAATGCGGAAAAAAAAATGTTTACATCTTCAAAGTAATATTAATTAGAATTAGTAAATTCGACGGGAAATAACTTTTATATTTTAATTTATATGTATATATTTTAAAAATAAGTTTATATCTTATTTAAAAGTTGTGATATTGTTCGCGTTAATATATTATTAATCAAACTTAGAAAATTAATTATTTCACGTATCTAAATTTATAATTAGGAATGATACTGGATTGGGTATACTCATTCATTATGTATTTTTTTTTTAAATCTAAATTTGTTTATAATTTTTCTACATGTTCGTTCTAATTGCGGTTAAAATAGTGACTTTAGTGTACATACTCGTCTCAAATCCGTTGAGTAATACTCGATAAAAATATGAACACTCCAAGTAAAATTAATTAAAATTCGTAAAAATCCTTCTTTCTATGTTATTAGAACCGTCTCGTTGGTTCATGCTAAATCGATATCTCAAATATTTGCCAAAATGCGGAAAAAAATATTTACATCTTCAAAGTAATATTAATTAAAATTAGTAAAAATCATTATTTCTATGTTATTTGAATCGTCTCGTTGGTTTATGCTAAATTACTCGATAAAAATCTAAACAAAGTTAATATTAATTAAAATTAGTAAAAATTCTTCTTTTTAAGTATATTTGAACCGTCTCGTTATTTCATATTAAATCGATATCTCTAATAAAAAAAAAATTTTAATTTATATGTATATATTTTAAAAATAAGTTTATATCTTATTTAAAAGTTGTGATATTGTTCGTGTTAATTATTAATCAAACTTAAAAAATTAATTTTATTTCACGTATCTAAATTTATAATTATGAATGATAATGGATCGGGTATACTCATTCATTATGTATTTTTTTAAAATCTAAATTTGTTTAGAAATTTTCTACATGTTCGTCCTAATCTCGGTTAAAATAGTGACTTTAGTGTACATACTCGTCTCAAATCCGTTGAGTAATACTCGATAAAAATATGAACACTCTAAGTAAAATTAATTAAAATTAGTAAAAATCCTTCTTTCTATATTATTTGAACCGTCTTGTTGGTTTATGCTAAATTACTCGATAAAAATCTAAACAAAATTAATATTAATTAAAATTTGTAAAAATTCTTCTTTTTAAGTATACTTGAATCGTCTTGTTGGTTTATGCTAAATCGATATCTCTAATCTTTGCCAAAATGAGGAAAAAAAATGTTTACATCTTCAAAATAATATTAATTAAAATTAGTAAAAATCATTATTTCTATGTTATTTGAACCGTCTCGTTGGTTTATGCCGTCTCGTTAGTTAATGTTAAATAGATATCTCTAATCTTTGCCAAAATGCGGAAAAAAATATGTTTACATCTTCAAGTTTTTTTGTTCTTTTCTTTAGCTACCTATCCCACATTTGATTCAATGTATATATATTCTAGAAAACACTAATCGAAGTTTTTAGAAAAACATGAATGAAAAATGAAAAAAGATTCCATATAAACATATTGATTAAATATATTTATTTAGTCTACATAGAGATTTTCATTTACAAATTTTCTATAGATTATTATATATGAATTAAGAATGTATAAAATAATGATTTATAAGAATGCATTCGAAATTGTTACTATTTTAATATGCATAATAGAATAAATTAATTAAATAAACGGAAAGATAAATATGAGATGTGATTAATAGATAAACATGTGATATTTCAAGAATATGAAATTAATAAAAATAAAAATTAGAATATATATGAATTAAAATTAGACAAATTACCAGAATAAAGGAAAATCGGAATAAAGCACCGTGGATGGGGCAATTTTATTTTCGTATTAGTAATATAGACATATAGATATTAGATAGTATTCCATTTGAAACAAAATAAACTCCAAATAAATATTCATATTCACACAAAAAAAATATATTCATATTAAACAAGTGTAATTTGCCGATAAATTCCCACCGATTTTGCTGATAAATTTAGCTAAAGAAGTTAGGGTAATTTTAAATAGAGCTTCCATTTCTCTCACTATATAGCCCCCAATATAATAAAATAATAAATTTATTAATTAATGTATCATTCTATACCTGTAGCCCCCAAAATAAAATATTAATAAATTTAAAAAAAAAAATTCTAATAACATCATTCGTATAGCCCCCAATCAAGAAATCTCCATTCAACTCTTGCAATTCAAAACTCGATCACAAGCCAATAAATGAAGACGAATATAGAGAAAGTCTGATTAACCTGCGTAATCTTTGCCAAAACACATATGCGGCTTTATTATGAAAATATTTCCATCAAGTCGATTCGCCTTTCCCTAACAAAACGCCAAGTTCTACGACCACCCAAAACATGTTTCATTCACGCAAATAATCCAGATTGAGAAAAAATTAGTAAAAATCTAGGTTGCGGCGGCAAAACGGCTAGAGAAATCACCCAAACAATTAGGCTTAGTCCAAATCTTTCATAAACAAATTAATTAGAATAAAATATATATTTAATTCTTTACAATTAGAGCTGGCAAAAGAGGCGGGCCGGGCCAAAATCATTTTCTCGGGTCGGGCCGGGCCGGGCCAATTTTTTTCGGGCTGCCAAAACTGCAACCCAGCCCAGCCCCCCTTCGGGCCACCGGGCCAAACCGGCCCGATAGTACAAAAGAAAGAAAAATGTTAAAAAATGATTTTTCAGCAATTAAATTGACAAAAATAATTATGTACAAGATTATAAATAAAGTCTGACTAAAATCAATCATTCAATCTGATAAATGAGAGGGAATCAAAATTATAAACTCTGATAAATAAAATTGGAGAAGCAAATTTAAACAATCTGATTGAGTTCCTTAATATGTAAATAATATAAACATTTGTAAATAAATATACACGTGATATCCAGTGTAGGAACAAACTTTAAGAACTTTAGCACTTTAACATATGCAAGTGAGATCATCAACAAAAATACTAACAGTTCTAGTAGTTTCCACATCAACATTTGATGTCCTGCAAAGAATAAGTTGCTAAGCATAATAAAATACAACGCTTAGTAAATTGGCTGAAGCTTTCATATGGATCTCAATATCTCAGTATCGGTGTCCTGGGTGGCCGAAAGCTTACCACGGCGGAGCTACCGCTACTGCCGTTCAATCACGATTCAAGAAGGAGTGGTGGGTCGAGCGAACGACGATGGGGCTACCGGAATCTGGCACATCGCCGGATCTCGAAAAGAGAGGAGTGAGTTTAAAACAGGGTTTTTGATTTTGGGGATCTAGGATTAGAAATTGGGGCTTTTTGCTGAGGGTTGTCACCACTGTTGCAGCGGTGGGACGGAGATGCTGCGTCCACGGCGGTGTCGATGATGGTGCTGGCGGCGGATTCACCTGATTTCCATCAGAGGGAGAAGGGAGAGCACCGAAGGGAGGAAGATGAGAGAGAGTTGGAGAAAGTGGCGTCGTTCGATAGAGAAGGCAGCGACCAGCGAGACTCGCCGGAGAAGGAGTAGGACGCCGACGAGAGAAAGTGGTGCGTTGCTGCTGCTGCTGTGTTCGATTTCGATGAGAGCAGAGTGGAGTCTGGAAGAGTGTCTGCGGCTGTGAGATGAGAAAGAGAGAAAGGGTCTAGGGTTTTTGACTTATTCCTATTAATTAAAAAATAAAAAAACTCATAAGTCATGATATTATCGGGCGGGCTTTTTGGCCCGAAACCCCCTGGTTTTTTTGGCCCAAAGCCCGGTCGGCCCGGGGGCTATCTGGGCGGGCTTTTTCGGCCCGATTTTTTTCGGGCCTCTAATTTCCTAACCCAGCCCAACCCAAACCCCGAGTACCTCGGGCCGGCCGGGCCAAATTTGCCAGCTCTATTCACAATCACTCGATTCAAACTAGCACAAAAACTTTTGTTATTTTATCCTCAAATTATAGTCAAACAATTAGCTTTAATAAACATAGAAGAAGAATTTTTCAAAATCTCCAGAATAACATTGCTGCTCTTGGGCGTACCAACGTCAGAATTCGTTGCATTATTACTACTAAAATTGAATGGGATATGTAAAAAATCGGATTTGTAGAACTCCGGGCTATATTTAAAATTAGCCAGAAGTTATATACATGAAGCCTAGCCCAATGGAGAGCAGCCCATAGAAATCTGAAGCCCAACTCTGAAAACCCCAACCATTTTGGCAGTTTCGTTGCTCTCTCTCTCTCTCTCTCATTGCTCTCAGTAAACGTACTCATCCTATCTTCCAGCGATGTCGTATGTTCCTCCTCACCTGAGAAACTCTTCCGCCACTCCCGCCGCTGCCGCCAAAACCCTAGTAAACGGTAACTCCGATCACTTCCACTCCAAGCAGCTCAACGGCTCTTATTCTCAATTCGCTTCCGCAAAAAGCAACAATAACAATGGCAACTCAAATAATTCGTGGAATGCCGGAGGTCGGAGCTCCGGAAATTACGTCCCCTCGGTGCCGGAGCCGGTGGCTCCACAGTGGAAGCCGTCTGACCGCGTTATGCGGCTGAATCCGGAACAGGTTCGATAACTGACTCTACTTTCTTTTTCTTTATTAAATTATTTTTGGTTTTGTTGTTGTATGTATTGTGTGAATTTATGAGACATAAGAAGTAAGAACTGGCTTTATGTAGGAATCCATACTCGATGTTTTTTCCCAATTTTATTGTGTTTTGATGACTAATACTGGTAAACTAGGACTCACAACGAATGCTTCATGTGATTGTATTTGCTGAGGTGACATTATATGCACATATACCTCTAATTATGTAATTCATCGACGATTCAATTCACAAGTTGAAAATTGATATTCGGAAAGTATTTAACCAAATTCTTTTATTCAGTAGGGTTTAAATTGAAACTAAAACGTACATTATGATTGGCAGTCTTGTTCGAGCAATATATTTGTCTACATACCTTATATTAAATTTAGATAACAAATTCAACAATCGGGAGTTTGATTCTGCTCACTTGATACTCAAGGACTACAATGGAGTTGCTATCACACTTATGTCAATTGACAGCTCTGTCATTTTATTCATCAGTTTCTTTTTCTTTTTATAGTACTCTCCTGCTTTCAATTTATTTCATTTTTAATTAGGAAAAGATCAATATTCATTAAATTGAAAGGGAAGACAGTAATATGTTGGTTCGATGGCTTTGGAAGTCCCTGTTGCTTTTACAAGCTAAACATTGGGTCCAAATGGAGCATGAGTTGATTGAGAAGTGGTTTTTTCCTTTCCTTTTTTCTTTTATATAATGTACTGTTACTATAGGGTTAGCTAGTTATTATGATATTATCTGTGATGATGTCCTCAGATCTATTATTGGCGCCATGTATTTGTATGCTCAGGTCCAGGAGGTCTGTGATAGACTTAATGTTGATGCTACAGTTCCACCAGATTCACAACCTGCACCAGCTCCTATTGAGTCATTCACTGACATGGTAAAAATTTGTGGGTACAGTCAATGATATACTTTGTTGTCCGACTGTTGTTCTTTTGGAGGAAGGTACACACTCACTTTCACTCTCTGCAGAATTTGCATGCAAGCATCATGAAAGATATAGCATTTCATGGATATACTACACCAACTTCAATTCAGGCTCAGGCCATGCCAGTCGCTCTAAGTGGAAGGGATCTTTTGGGTTGTGCAGAAACTGGTAGTGGTAAAACAGCTGCATTCACTATACCTATGATACAGGTTTAAATATCTCAGTTTTTTTGCAGATTATATAATCGTTTCTTGCAGTACCATGTCCTAATCTAGATTTAATTGCTATTATTTCAGCATTGCCTGGCTCAGCCTCCTATTCGGCGAGGAGATGGACCTTTGGCATTAGTATTAGCCCCAACTAGAGAGCTGGCTCAACAAATAGAGAAAGAAGTGAGGACTGAGATTTTGTTTCTTAGTATCAGTTCTGTGCAACTAATTTTCTGGTTTCTTACAAGATGTGTCATCTGTATTCTACTATTCTAAATGCTTCTTATGTTTTTTTTTTTGGTTAAAATTTTCTTTTTTGTCCATGGTTCATGATATCTTCCTTATTGCAGATTAAGGGAGATGACTAAAACTTGAAAAGTAAGGCTTATGAGATTGATACAAAATGATACATGAATTTCTTTATGGGTTTTTTCATAAATTCCCCCTATTGTTATTGTGGATTTAGGTGGATGAAAAATTAAGAAAAACATAAAGTTGTTGAAAATGAAGCAAAACCACTTTCCTTTTATGTTATGAGTGTAACTTTAAAATATTTTTATTGTTTCTCCTTGTAAAAATTGCTTCTTAACAAATTTTCATTTTTCATTTTTTTTTTCCTAAATGTAGATCCAGATGGGAGCTTTCCATGCTCTGGCATGATCCTAATCTTAAGTTTTATGAAGTGGGATAATATATGAATTGTTTAGTGCAAGTTTCGTGTAGGTTTTCACTTGATACTATGTAGGTCATTATATATTGTCTTACCAGGTGAAAGCCTTCAGCCGATCTTTGGAGTCCTTTAGAACTGCAATTGTTGTGGGTGGAACTAACATTTCTGAGCAGGTATGTCATTTTGAAATTTGTTAATTATGCTGGAGAACTCATTCTTTGTTTTGTTATTGACAAATGTAATCTGGTTTGTTGGTTATTCTGCATTCTGCTAATGAATGCCACTACAGAGGTCCGAGCTGCGAGCAGGGGTGGATATAGTAGTTGCTACTCCTGGAAGATTTATTGACCATCTTCAACAAGGAAATACTTCTTTATCAAGGATAACATTTGTCATCCTGGACGAAGCTGACAGGATGCTTGACATGGGATTTGAGCCTCAGATAAGAGAGGTAGGACGTCTTAATACTCACATTTGAGTTCCCTCCGCCCTTTGTTTCTCAATCTTTTCTAGTTTGTTTGGCTCTTTTTCCAGTCCCTGTTATGTTCATAGCTCTTATAAGTTTAAATTGATATTAGATGATGGTTTTGGCCTTTCGTGTTTTGCCATTGTTATGCCATGTTCACTGTGATTAAATCATCATATTACCGGTATTTATTACTCCCTCCGTCCCCCATAAATATGCCAACTCTAGAGTAGCACGGGTTTTAAGAAATTGTGAGTGGAGAAAGATTCCCACATTTTGTGAGTGGAGAAAGGGTCCAAAAAAGGAAATGCTTGTTTTTAAGGGAAGGACAAAAAAGGAAATTTAGGCATGTTTTTAAGGGACAGAGGGAGTATTATTGCTGATTTTTCAACTAACTTATATGCTTGCAATAATAATAATTGGTTTGATGGTATTATATGGAAGCTTCAATAAAGCCTGTAAAGGTATCAAATGTCTTTTAAGCTGACAGCTGAAGCTTATTAGTTAGTGCTCATGCTCTTGCACATAATAATTGTGAGCATCATCATTTACCAGGAGCAGGTGGAGAGAAGACAGTGAGAATTATGATTTATTTTCCAAAAAGGTTGATCAAACATTTGCTCAAATTTTCTGTAGCTGGACCTATTTAGGGCACTATGTTCATGATGTCCATTGGGTCAGACAGTAGCATTTAATCTATCTGTGTAGTTGCTGTAATTGGGTTTAGCATGTACTAGCATTTTATTTTTTGACAAGACAAGATTTACAGAATGATGAATAGGAGAGCAAGTGAAAATCTTTTGAGCTTTTGGTTAGTTAGATTTATCACCTTGGCCATAGGGTTCAATGAAATAACCGTGTAGATCTATCTGTTGACCGATCCTTTATATTAATAGTTGATCTTTTCTCTTTTGCTCCCTCTCATACTCGTAGTTCCGACTACCTCACCTTTGGATTCGAACCATTTAATACAGACATGTTGGTTCGGTCTTGCACATAATTTGTATGCTCCGGTAATAATGTGCATATTGTGTGATAAACTTAAAACATGTCCTGCTGTCTGATTATGTTGTTTCAGGTGATGCAAAATCTTCCCAAAAAGCATCAAACCTTGTTGTTCAGTGCTACAATGCCAGTGGAGATTGAAGAGCTAGCACAGGTTAAATTTCAATGAGATTCATCTTGCCACTGTAGATATGGTTAACTTTTTGAGTTTTTTCTTGTATATGTTCTTAATTTCTGCAGCATTGTATCAGAGGGAAAAATAAATCAATAAAGAATGAGCCTTTTGTTTTTAAGTTTTAGTTAAAACACGTAAACTCAATGACCTTTCATGTATGCAAATCTTAGGAATACTTAACAGATCCAGTGCGTGTAAAAGTTGGAAAAGTCAGCAGCCCTACAGCAAATGTATCCCAAGTTTTGGAGAAGGTACCAGAAAATGAAAAGGTATGACTGTTTGCACTCAATTGATGCACATCTTAAGAATGTATGCGAAATCTTTTTGTACCTTTGATAATCTCGTAGTCAATTTCCTTTGTTGAACCTTCTGTACGTACTTTCTATATGATATCCTAATATTTTGCTTCAGCTTAGTTTATAAGAATTTGGTCATGTGGTGGAGCAATCAGTGGAGCGGAAATGTGAAAATCAAATATCTCTAAACCAGTGGAGCAACATTTACTTATTGAAATGTAAAAATAACAATAAAAGCCAAACTGCATAAACCACTAACTTTAACAGAAGACAACCACTGATCATTGTAAATATAACCTCACTAATACTCAAAGCGGCGTGCTTTCTTTATTACACATAGAACCTCAAATATGCCATTTTCATGCCATTCACAAAAGTGTTTCAGAATGTATATGATGGCTCAAGTGTTCTTTAAGCTATTAAAATATACTATATTATATTTGCAACGAAATCAGGTATTTTAATAGGTATATCATTTGGCTGAACTGCTGTGATTGTGTGTTATTTACAGACGACAAATCTCATTGTTTAACAGTTTGGTAAATGACACTTAAGATATTTATAATTATAACATTATGTTAATATTTGTTTATGGCATGAAGATTGACAGGCTGCTAGATATGCTTGTTGAGGCAGCTGCTCAGTCTGAAAAGTGTACTAGCCACTCATTCCCCTTGACAATCGTATTTGTGGAACGGAAGGTACAGCAATCAATGCCTATATGCAATTGACATTACACTTCCTGCTTCACCATTCTTCTTTTGCAGAAAATTGTTTAATCTCATAATTTCCATTCGGAGGTATTATATTTCTGGTTTATCTTCTTATGCGATCCCAAGTCGTTTGTATGCTCAGTGCTGTACTACTTACATCCTTTGAAATCTGACCGTTACTGATGTTTAATGACCTATTCATGCTTTTATGCTTGCATTTTTCTTGTAGTTGACTTCTATGTTGATTCTTGGCAACATAAACATTAATGGATTGAAAAACTTATTTATAAGCTTTATTTGCAAAGATATTAATTCCCCACTTGCAAAGGATGAACAGATATATTAGATCGTGGTTATGAATTTGCTCCTAGTTGTATAGAAAACAATAAATGCTATGAAATGTGCATTTATCCATTTCTTCTTGTAACATAGGAATTTGCCTCAAATTATTGCCTAGCATGTATCTGCATCTGAATGTTAAGTTACAAAAAACACATTTTTATTTCAGACAGACGATAAAAATATATATATATATATATATATATATTAAAAAGTTGGACATAACTAGCTGCTTGATCTGCTTGGTATCAGCCTATCCTTAGTGATTAACTAATAGATCTGAAAGCATTGAACAACATCACACCTCATCACAGTCGCGATCTTGTTAAATAAACTAGAGCAATATAAAAAGTTTAGTTGTTTACTTAGCATACCTGTAAGGTAGGTTGTTCCAACTACTTATGACTTGATGATCTATATTTTTTAATTCTTGCTTGCTAATTGTTTGAACAGTTGCAAAACTTGGCTGTCTGCTTACTTCAATTAATTTTATGATGCGGTCATTCTAGCATAGCATTTCTAGATAAACTTCACTTTTAATTGACTTCCCCTTCTCTTTATCCCGAACATTTCTCTCTGCTGTAAGCTCAAAATGTTGCATATGGATATGTTCTTTCAGAGCAGATGTGATGAAGTTGCTGAAGCATTGATACAACAAGGTCTGCAAGCAGTTGCTCTTCATGGTGGTCGTAGTCAAAGTGAGAGAGAGGCTGCTCTCCGTGATTTTAGACACGGTCCTTCTAGGATACTGGTAATCTGTAGGAACTGCCTTCATTGGTATCTATTTGTTGACTGTTTAAAACTTCAAATTAATTTGTCTTGGTTAGTTTTGCATCTTGTTATGTACCTTGAATTTATTCACTTACTTACATAGGAAACAAATTGTGAGACTAGAGCAAAACCATTGTCTCTCTTGTAATTTTTCTCACTCATTTGTCTCATCACCCATTAAAAAAGGTGAAATGGATCATTTCAATGAAGTAATATCGCAACTAATCAAAATTAGATGCACTTTTCACCCACCAAGAAGAAGAAGAAGCATATGTAGTTTTGCATGTTTGAACTTAAACTTAGTAGTATCTGAGGCTTGATTCCTTAGTTGGTATTTAGATGGAGCAATAATTTTTTCTTGAATTCAGATGGAACAATTTATATTTGCATTCAAGCGGTTATTTGATTATATTTGCCTTTTCACTTTTATTTGCCATGTAACTAGACGAACATTTGTTCTGGTGCCTCCAAAACATTACTTGATTTGACATCATATTTCCATTTTTTTGGACTTTTACAACCTTCTGCAATCTTTTTGTTGTTCATTTTCAGGTTGCTACTGATGTTGCATCGAGGGGATTAGATGTCACTGGGGTTGCTCATGTCATAAATCTGGATCTTCCGAAGGTAAATCTAGCTGCTGCATGGAAGTCTCTTCCTCGTATCCTGCCAACTTGTCTGGGATTGCTTTCATCAGCATGATATGTAGATTGCCAATTCAGCAGTGTATTAGCTTTGAAGAGTCAGTCATACATCTTTTGTCAAACAAGATACCAACTGTAACTGTCAAGTTCAAATTTGAACCTATAGACCTGCTTGTTTATGTATAGTGCTTGATTTATCTAACCTAGAAGTTTGAAATGCAAAGTTTGATTATTTTATTTGTTGGGGATATAAAATTAGACTATGGAAGATTATGTACACCGGATTGGAAGGACTGGTCGTGCAGGTTCAACAGGCCAAGCTACATCATTTTATACCGATCGTGACATGGTAAGGCCATTGTCTTCTGTCTTTTGCATCTCAAATGCTGGATTATGTTTGTTTCTTTATATAATATATCAATCTTTCTTACTCGAGCATTCGATGCAGTTTCTTGTAGCTCAAATAAAGAAAGCAATTCAAGATGTGGAGTCTGGTAATTCTTTAAGTTTTGCAACAGGAAAGGTATGTTTTTTCATTTTTATTCATATATCCGTTAAATGTCAGCTCCAAACCCTTTCTCAAAATTGGAATGATAAATGACAACCTTGTACTTGATGTTTCTGAATAAATTAGACTGCCAGAAGAAAGGAGAGGGAAGCTTTAGCTGCTTCAAAAGACGCAAATCTTATTTCGAAGCTCTCATTGGTGGGTTCGGCAGCAATAAATGTGGAGGACAAATATAGGCACATGATTGCCCCTGCAAGAAAAGAGGGTTCTGCTGACGATGCGTGGGATGACTGAGCAGACTTTCGCGACGACCCACTCATATGTTTGGCCAGATGCACTTGAAGGTCACTAGAGCTTTAGGTCTATTTTGATCCCCTTCCTCAATTCTGTTTTCTTGTCGTAATCCTTTTTGATCGATTGACAGAAAGGAAACAAGACACTCGTTTCTTCTCCTCGTTCCGATTATGCTTTGCTCCAAGACAATGAAGTACTTCTTCACGCTGTGATGTGGAAAGTTGCGTACGAAAATGTGCTGAATGAAGATAGTCTTGTACATTGAAGTGTTTTCTTCAGCAGGTTTTTACCCCGCTGATGCAACCACTTTTGTTTGGATGACTAACATGCTACCGTCATAACTTTTGTAGAACTGGAAGGATATGCCATCTTCGATTTGTAAATAAAGCAAGGTTTTTTCTCTTCTTTTTTTGAATCTGGATCTCAATAGGAAATGTGGAGTGAGAAGACTGAACATAGACAAAACAAATATAGGCCCATGTAATTAAAATTAATAACCTATAATTTAATAGAGGGATATATATGTAAATAGCACTTATGCATATGTTGATTTCCTATATTCAACAGGCATGGCAGATGTGCCATTTTTTTACATAGGCTACAGAATCTCAAAACTACAAAGTTGGGTTTTATTCTTTTCAAGAATATGGGATTGCAAAACAAACCATTATAAGAAGATTATGCATACGAACCAGAATCTCGACGCGGACAGGGGCAAAATAATCGCCTAAAGAAGACCTACAGACTAACAAGACGATGACGACAAAAAGAATACAAAACATGAGCAGCATGGGATCTGAAGAAGCACGGAAGTAACTTAAGATGCCACCACTTTCGGCCCCGTGACCACCTCACGAAGGCGATGGTACCCGTTGCGATAGTGCTCAAGCGAGAAGCAAAGCTGCCTTATCGCCTCACGTTTTTCCTCCGCTCCTTGAACTATCATGTGTTCCTTCTTCTCCACCTCCCTCTCCAGTTGTTTGATCTTCCACTGAAGCTCCTCGACTGCTTTACGCCTGCCCTCAGCTCCCGCAATGAGATCAACCTGCTCCACCTGCATTTGATGCAGATGGCTGCTCATTTGGTCGATCTGATCATCTTTCGAATTTAACTCCCTACCAAGTTCAAATATGTTGATATTCAGATCATCTTTCTCATTCACCAGCACGTCGTGTTTCGCCTGCAATTCCTCGAGGCTTATCTTGAGCTCCTCAATGTCCCCATTCTTGTAACCTATCTCGGCCTTCAACTGCTCGATTTCAAAACGGAATGCAGCTTCCGTTTCGGCCTTCCCACCCTCGACTCGTTTCATCTCCTCCTCCATGAATAGGCAGCGCAATTCCAGCTCTCTTAAATTATCCTCCAAGCGATATCTGTCCTTTGACAATCTACTTATCTCTGCTCGAAGCTTCTCATTTTCTTGGGATAAGCTCTCGTCTCTGGAGATGGCTTCTTTCAATCGCATGATTTCCTGATGGCGCTCCGCCAGATCGGCTTTGTACCTTGCAGCCTCTTCTATCTCCTCCTCGAGCTTGTTGTTACACTCAGAAAGCTCTTTCTGGACCATTTTTAGCTGATCCTGCAGATTCTGCAGAGGAAATCCTTTACTCGTGAGCTCCTGCTTCAGCCTTGCAATTTCCTGCTCCGATTGACGAAGCTTCTCTCGTGTGAGTCTGTGCTCTTCCCATAGTGTGAGAATTTTGCGCTCCGACTCCAAAACTTCGCCGCCGGAGGCATTATTATTATTATTGCTGCTATCGTGCACCTCCGTCGACTGATTCCGATCGACCGGATCCGAGACTACAGGATGATGATGATGAGGAGGATGGAGGTAATCTGTATCTCCGAGAGATTTATACTTGCGAAGCTCCAAGTTCAAACGGCGAATTTCCTCCTCCGATTGATGAATCTTCTCCTTGGCAACTCGCAACTGCTGCTCATATTTCGAAAATTTATCAAAATTATCGAAACCGGAGTGTCTGAAAGGAGATTCACAATTGATCACTTCCTCATGCATTCTGCGTTTCTCCCTAACCTCACGAAGCTCGACCGGATCTAGTTCTATAATCTTCCGGCGCAACCCTTGCTCCTCCTCATTGCTCTGCATGCCAGAGTAATAATTAACAGAGGAATCGTCAGATTCCGATTCAGACTCCAAGGCGGACGATTCATCGGCGGCGTTATTTCCGAGAAAAAACTCAAATCCAGGAGCGCGATGACCGGATTGACGACGGCTGGGGCCGGGAGACGGCATGGTGGAAGGTGGCTCCGATCCGAGATCCGTGATTCCGGAGCACTGCGATTGAAGATCCGACGGAATGTTCTTCCGCAATTCTCCGGTGACGTGATCGTAGCGCTCGGCCAAGGAGCGGTACATTCGGTAGACGTCCTCAACGAGATTGATCAGCTCCGGCCGTTTCTGGTAGTAGATTTCGACCTTTTTGGTGAAGGAATCGGCGTCCTCTTCTATGAGTTTGAGCATCCGCTTCACGTGCTGATCCATATCTGGGACCAATGATCTGCTTGCCAATTTTCCGGTCGACATAATATCGGTTTTTGACATGATTATATTATTATCGGTTTTCAGCATAATATGATATGATGATCGGTTTTTGGTTATCGAAAGATCCACAGCACAGATGGAATAGTGTTATGTAAAATCAAAATTTTGCAACAAAAGCTCCATTCACATAACACTTAACTCCGGAGGATGTCTCATTGAGAATAGCGTCATTACAAACGTTTTAGTTTTCCTTTTTAAGAGGAGTGGCTCAACGTTCACCAACATTCATAGATCAATCATCACCACAGATATTTCTATCTAATTCCTCAGAGAGAGAGAGAGAGCACTATTTCAGGAAAAAGTTTGCAAATAGCCAGCCACATTTCTATTTCTAGTATAGATGCACCAAATTAAACATAATTAAAAGCTGAATTTCAAGTAGTTAAATACTCATGTATGGTTGCCTAATTGTTGGCATCGTTATTGAATACTATAAGCTGAAGAAGATCTTTCAGTGAATTCAATAATTTATATAGTTTGACAACTTTTAGCTTCAATTAATTTGTATATACCTTGAAGATTTGAATTAATGTTGCAGCCATTTTGTGGATTCGCTGTCCTCTTTATTCTGTTGGACATCACATTCACCTGCTGAAGTCAGTAACAGAGACGACATCGAGAGAGAGAGAGAGAGAGATAACGTACATGTCCGACGTTTGAAATTGTCTACAGCCATTTATAAATTAATCTTACAATGTTTGGTGCTATTAATTGCTACAAAGTTGACAGATTGTTG
This sequence comes from Agastache rugosa, assembly GCA_031470985.1. Lineage (NCBI taxonomy): Eukaryota > Viridiplantae > Streptophyta > Magnoliopsida > Lamiales > Lamiaceae > Agastache > Agastache rugosa. Next base: position 18,751,659 of record CM062609.1, read on the forward strand.
CAAATCGCACCTTGGTCGAAACATACAAAGTCGATCCGATTAGCTACGATCCATTAAGACGCCATCAATACACACCAAAAATGTCTAAAAAACTCAATTATAAATAAAAACATGATATTGTATTTGAAATCATGGAAATCTGCAGCATCAAACAGCTGCATGAATGTAGCAACGATATGATGTGAAAAATATGAGTGCATGAAGTTGGGAGCCCATTCTGGAGATGGGCCCAGCTCATTTGGACTAATGAATTAGTGGGTGGGCCCAACAATCTTCCTCTCAGACGAGCCACGTCAAAAAAAAGAGCTTTTAACAATAGCAATAAATAAGTACTCCATATACTAAGCAGAGCTCTGAAAATAGTCACAGCCACAACCAAGCACCACTCTCTCTCTCTCTCTCTCTCTCTCTCTCTCTATGTTCTTCTTTTTTCAATTACATTACATAACCAGATGAATTGATTGAACCTTTTAACTCAGAACAAAAGAGAAATTGTTAAGTGAAACGGCGACGATTACTAAAAAGTGGTCATATTATAAAGAATTTGAGGAAGAAAACCTTTTATAAACACGAGAGAGAGAGAGAGAGAGAGAGAGAGAGAGAGAGAGAGAGGTGGGGCTTCAAGAAAATGAATAGGAAATACGATCTGGCTTAAGGAATTAATAAATGAAAGTGGATTGTTGGTGGAACTGGAACTTAATTATCCAAGAATTCGGGACAAACATACTGAAGCAGAAAAATGGAACATCACCCAATTATTCAACAAGCACTAGTTATTTTCAGGGACTAAAATTAAACGATTAAAATAACAGAAAGATGAATAGCTCGAGAAAGAAGCTAGACTTCTCGCAGCTTCAGTTGATATTTCGCACAGATACTCAAAATGTATGTGTGTGTGTATGAGAGAGAGAGAGAGAGCTCCAGATGAGTACCTTATATGGGGGAGCCAAATGACATGCAAATATATTTTCATGAGTAGCCAGGAAGGAAGGAAATATGGGATTTATTTTATAGACAAAATTACGTCTTCTATATCAAAAACTCCACAGCAGAAAACAAGGACAAAATGTGATACAGACAAGAAAGCACCACAAAAGGCCTAATTACCTTTTTCACCTATTTCTTGAATATGTTCCTGTTAAGATGTAGAATTAGGGGTGTAAGTGAGTCGAGCTAGCTCGTGAGCTACTCGGGATCGACTTGAAAAATACTCGTAATCGACTCGGTATTGGTCGAGTCGAGCTCGATCTCGAGCTACTCGAGTAGATCTCGAGTTCGAGTTTCAATATACTCGACTCGATAGGCTCGCGAGCCTAATCGAGCTTTAAATGGATTTTACAATTTTATCCTTATATTATTACTTAATTACAAAGTTGGCCCATAGTATAAAAGGAGAGATGAAATCATGAAATTAGGGCAGCCGAATTCCTCAATCCTCTCTGTGAATTTGTAATCTCCACTCCACGCTTGCTCTAAGCCTCTCATCTTGACATCTTCTCTCCCCCAAAATTGAAAGTGAAAATCCTATCTAACCTCGCTGTCGCTGCCGCCAACCACTCCGGCCCCGATTCCGCCGACCTCGCCTGCGTCGCCAAGCAGAGATCTTATTTTCGTTGAAGAGGTTGCTGAGCTTGGGTAAGTTTTTTTTTTGTTTACGTCTATTTCCGTCGAAAAAATTCTGCAAAAACATAGCACATTCACACAGCCAGGCCAACAGAGAATGTAGAAACTTCAAACCACAATGTGCTCACACAAACGGATAAAACTAAAACTAAAAATATATACTTTTTATAGTTCCATCATAATATGTATTTACATCACAATATCTTTGGTAACCTCTTGTGAACAGAGAGACCAGAACTTGATTAAGAGACGAGCCATTAAATTCTGATTCTCAAGTGAATTTGAAGGTTTCTCGACTGTAAGTGGTGTCGGTCAATACATGTGTGTTTTTATGAAGACTTTTACTTTTCTTTAAGTTAATTATATTGTTCAACTTTATTTCTATTGTATTTTCTCTCTTTCTTTTACAAACTCCTTTTGCTTCATATATTTTGGTGGGGATTTGAGAAAACTCAGCATGTATCTTGGTGTGGCTGGAACTCTCTTTGTTTGCTCTCTTCATATTTTCTTTATTTTCTCTCATTTTTTCCGATCCTTTTGTTTTCAGTATTTTATTCTCTCTTTGCCTGCTATCTAACACAAAATCTCAGGCTCTTTCTTAATCATTTTGTCAAGTCCATATTTATGATTCGAGACCATAAACACTAAAAAATTATTGATTAATTGCCTCTAGATTGTACTGTTTTTGAATTTTAGCATATATGTATTTGTGTCAACTGCATACTCTAAGAACAATCTAACAAGGTACATTCTTTCAGTTGATAATGGCATTCTCCCCCCCCCCACCCCCGAAGTCTCCTCAACAATGCTGAATGTTCATAAAATATGCTTGATGTTGAAAATTGGGATGGTGTTGGTGTTTGATTGTTGGAATGAGATTATTTATTTATGTTTGATGTTTGGTTGCTTGAATGGGTTTATTTGTTTGTATATTAGGTTTCTTACACTCTCTTTTTGTTTATTTTTTTTCTTATGTAGCTTACTTGTCGGTGTTGGAGTTGGAGAGATGGGAGTTGGAATGTTGGAGCATTTATAAGAAGAAATGATGCTGAAAATTTACTTTTTATGTTATGTTTCATTCCAAGACTAGTTTATTTCGAATTTTCGATACTCTTTAGAGTATTTGAAAGGCGTGTTTCATGGTTTATTTGTTTTTTATGTTTTATTTGACTTAGATGTTATATTTGATTTGGAGAAAGACTTTTTGTAATAGAATGAATGATTTGTAATTCTATTGAATTTGATGAAGCATGTAAGAAACGAGCTTAAACGAGCCCGAGTTCGAGTTCAAGCTTGATTAAGATTCAACAGTCGAGCCCAAACGAGTCGAGCTCGAGTTTGCCGTCGAGTCGAGCTCGAGCTCAAAAATATCAAACTCGATCGAGTCGAGCTCGAGCTCGAGCTTCATACTTATGGATCGAGTTCGAGCTTGAGCATGCCAATACTCGGCTCGACTCGGCTCGTTTACACCCCTATGTAGAATCCCAAGATACTAATTCCTCAAACGAGAGAGAGAGAGAGAGTCACTATGTTTATATAAGCAGACTCAAGACTCAAGAGGAAGGGAACCGCTTGGTGTAGAACACATCTTAACCTTTTTCTAGACACCTTACTATACTTGTGGTTGTTTTTTGTAGTTAAATCTCAAATTCGTGTTAACCATTATAGGCTTACTTTTTTTTCTATAACGAGGGTCACCGCAACAGAAATACTATTCAAGATGCATATTAGGTAAACTTTGGTTCTATACAATAATCAACAAATCACACACTTGGCCGCTTACTTATTTAAGTCTTAAGCAGAACCATTTTAGAAAAGAAACCATATCATCTAAAAGATAATCTAAAAGGAAAAATAAAACTAGTATATTCCTAGACAAACGTGGGCGTAGTAGATACTGTATTTGAATTGAGTTAGAGCATATTAACGCCCAAATTGTTAATTTAAATTTCACTTTGAACTCTATCAACTTCAAATCTAATTGACAATGAAGCGCAGCTCAATTAGTACAATCTTAAGGTCGGGTTCGAGTCAGTGTGTCTATGTTATGAATCTAAAAAATAAAAAATAAAAATAAAAACTTCAAATCTAATTTATTAATTTAAATATCTAGAATTACCTAGAATATCTAAAAATACTCCATCCGCCCCACTAAACATGTCTCATACTTTTTTAGCACGAAAATAATGAATACGAATAAAAAGATGGAAAGTGAATAAGTCTCATAATTTTTGAAGAGTTAAATACTCTCTCCGTCCCGCTCATATTGTCTTCATTTATTTATTGGGTTGTCCCTAGACGTGCCCACGGTTCAAGGCCCGCCGGTTCCGGGCCTTGAACCGCCGGTTACGGTTTTCTCCGAGGGTGAACCGTAACCGGCCCGTCTACACTATTCCCGGTTCCGGGCCGGGCCAAAAAACCGGCAGTTCCGGTTCAGGTTAAAACCGCCGGTTCACGGTTCGGCCTGCCGGTTTTTTTGAGTTTTTATTTTTTTATTATTTTTAATATACTAATATAAATATATTATTTTGATTACAAAAACGAACATTACGTAAATGAAGTACAAAACGAGCATTAAAACAAATGAAGAAAATTAACTCATTTTTTATTTATACCTATTATAAAAGAGCATTATTTACAAAATTTGATTGGCCTATTATACCATTATATAGTATTTTATTATTAATACTCCCTCCGTCTCATTTATATAGGCTTATTGGACTTTTCACAAGGATTAAGAAAAATTATTGGAAATGTAAATTATATAGTAAACTTTCGAATATGCCCCTATTTATTCTTTGACTATGCATATTTTATGAGTCAATCAAAGAATTAAATAGAGATATATTAGTAAATGAGTTAAAAACATTACTTTTTATAGAAACAAGCCTATATATTTGGGACATCCGAAAAAGGAAAACAAGCCTATATAAATGAGACGGAGGGAGTATCTATTATCATATGATTATTTTATGTTTGACATGTATATATATATATATATATATATATATATATATTATTAATTAAAATCTATCAATATTACGTACATCGCACGTACCACTCTACTAGTACTTAAAGTTAACATTACATAATTTATAATTACATTAGCAATTAGCATAAGTTCCAATGAATGCTTGAAAAGAATGGAAATTTTAGTAAAGACAAGAAGACAAAGTGTAGAGAAATGGTGTGGAATAAATAAATTCTCAAAGGGATATATTTATAGATATACATATGAGGTAATTAAATAAAATAAAAATAATATTTGAAGCCGAAAACCGCCGGTTCGCCGGTTTTATAGGCCCGCTAGTTAACCGCCGGTTCCGATTACCAATTTGCTTGAACCGTAACCGGCCCTTCTACCGCCGGTCCCGGTTACGGTTCGGAACCGTTGACCACGATTCCGGTTAAAAAACCGTTGACAGGAAGTTCGAGCCGGTTCCGAACCGCCGGTTCGTAAAAAATGGGCAGGTTTAGTTGTCCCACTCAAATTGTCTTGTTTCAAATAAGGAAAGAATTAACTCTTCAAAAGTGATGGAACATACCTACATCTATCCTTTTACCCTTATTCTTAATCTCCGTGTCAAACAGTAACAAGACAATATGAGCGAAACGGATGGAATATTTAATTTTTGGATATGAGACACTTCTAATGGGTCACCCAAAAAATGGAACATGCTTAATGGGACGTAGGAAGTAAATATTGGCACTAAACAGTTAGCAAAAAGACAACGCGATAGATATTGCACTGTTGTGGCCTTTCATTAACCACACATTGCGACATTGATAGTTTACAATAATTTATAACAATTGATTCTTCGCTGTTTGCAACTTTTGTATAATTCATAGAATATTGTACAAAAATTGTTGGATAGTTTATAATTTATCAATTCGTAAGAAGACTGGGGGACAAGGGTTGTTTTGCATAGTTGAATCTACCAATTTCCAGAAGCCAGTGGTCTCTTCATCCACTAGTAGAGGTTAAATCATGAGGCGTTTCTCTCTCTTATCCAGTATCCACTCACCAACACTTTCAATATCTCAACCAATTTTGCAGACAACACATGTCACATTTCTTCACCTTCAAATTACTCTTCTTTCTTTTAACGAAAATAATAAGATGTAAAGATCAAAACCATAATAAATTTCTTAATAATCAAAATTGTTGACATGATTGTTCAAGTTGTGAATTCAAAGAATCATGGCAAACATTACTGCATTCCCCTGACGTGATTGTTCAATTTGTGAATTCAAAGAATCATGGCAAACATTACTGCATCACATGAATCTCGATAGTTGCCCTTGTTGGAGACGTCGCCGCTCCAATTGAACTCTATGGTTGAACTATATCTTTTTTTTAATTTAAATTTTTGGAGGCTATATACCTAGCGTCATCTTCAGAATTCATGGGATTACAGGCTAGAGAAAAGTTAATTTTTTTTGTTATAGATTTAATTAGGAGCTATGAGGTTAAATTAGTAAATTAATTAATATTTTTTTATTATTTTTTTTATTATGGAGACTATAGAGAGTAAAAATGAATTATGTTTAAAATTACCTTTTTTTTTGAGATCTAAAAGAAATGTTGGCAGGATTCCAAAATGGATTATGTTTAGAATTACCTTTTTTTTTTTTGAAATCTAAAAGAAATGCTGGCAGGATTCCAAATCGCCAATGGTAACCCAATAACGGTTTGGATTCCTAACAACATTTTTTTAAGATCTAAAAGAAATGCTGGTAGGATTCCAAATCGCCAATGGATTATCAATAATGTGGTCTGGTCAAACTAAGTGAGAGGCCTATATTCATTTATGAATATGATAGAATTTTCAGGAGCTAGCACTTAAGTGTGTAAAGTGACTGGAAATATTTAAGAACATCATATTCATTTTCATCTTCAAAATAGGGTGAAACTATAATTTCATTCTTCATCCTAATTCCAAGTGTGCATTATTTATCAAAACTCAGCATATCGAATCAACATATCAGAATCATGGAATAAAGACAACAAAAACCATCTAAACCAATCACTTAACAAGTATAGAACAATCTATCCCAGAAGAACAAAAATTCTTTATCATGTTCCAGCTTTCCGACGACCAACACGAGCAACAAATCCAGCCTTGATCTGAGCCACTGATCTCCCAGAACCACACTACAAAATATAGAGGCACCAAAAAACTTAGAAACTTTATATATTCTAAAAATAGTATGGCTCCAAGATGGCAATCCCCAAATGAAAATTTACTTTTTCCTAGAAGGCAATCCCCAAGTAAAAGGGTCCATATGAGACATAATCAAGATGTAAATGCAATCAGTTAAGAAAGTAAAAGGCAAAAAGTAAGTGCATAAACATCAAACTGAAGGGGATACTTTACGAAATAGACAGCAGTAAACAAAGGGTCCAGTAACTAAAACAAGGCCTCAGAGTCAGTAAACAAACTTCAACTAACGCGATCAGACAATGTAGGCAAATACTTTAATCATCACAGGCCTCTGGACGACAATACAATGACATGAGTATCAGTTTAAAAAACAAAAACCTCCACATGCTTAAAGGTTAAAGTACAATTAGGACTGTGCAGTATTAAGACACACACACCATCACGAATTCAATTACAAAGATTGAAAAGTTTACAGTTCATGTAAGAACCTGTGTGAGCGCACTTGTGAATTTCCCCAAAGGGCTCATATCATTATGATACAAAGCACCTTAGCATAGTAAAAGATTAAAGGATAAATTATCAAGCACTTTAAAGATCTAACAAGAGAATGACAATGTGTTTGAAAAATATCAACTTCCCCAAAGGCCTCAGACTTGGTATAAAAAGACTCTTCAACTAGAGAAATCAGACAATGTAGGCAAATATTTAGATCATCACTGGCCTCCGGAGAAAAAAATAAAAATAATCCATTTAAAACCAACCAATAAATTATATCACATGGCTCCTACCATTATAATACACCCAATAAACAAGTCACACGTGTATAGCATAGGAATAATTTTCTCAAGTACTCAGCAAGGAAAGAGTTTCAAAACTAGAGAGCAGCAAAAGGTGGTCCATGAGGTACAATGTGTGTGAAATTTTATAAAATTTCCCAAAGGCCTCTTAGGTACAAATAGACTCTTCAACTACAGCATCAGACAATGTAGGCAAATGTTTAGATCATCATAGGCCTTTAGAAAATACTACAAAATAATAAATTTACTATCAATAATTTCTAAAAGGCTCCTAACCATTATACTCCCTCTGTCCAAATAGCAAGGTCCCTCTTTTCTTTTTCGTTTGTCCCTATAGCAAGGTCCCCTTCCAAAAATGGAATCAATTAACTCTTCAAAAGGTTTGGGACCTACCACTTTTTATCTTTTTACTCTTGTTTCTTAATAACCGTGCCCAAAACAAGGGGAACCTTACTATTGGGACAGAGGGAGTAATACACCTAATAATAAGCCACCTAGGCATAGGAATGAAGGACATATTATCAAGTATTCAGCAAGGAATAGTAGTATAAACTAGAGAGCACTTAAAAGGTGTTCCCAGAGGTTGACATATGTGCTTGAAAATTATCAACTACCCCGAAGGCCTCAGACTTGGTAGAAAAAGATTCTTCAACTATTGCAATCAGGCAATGTAGGCAAATATTTCAATCATCACAGGCCTTCGGAGAAAACTACAAAACTAATCAGTTTAATACTACTAAAATGACACACTGTTTGAAATTATCAACTTCCCCAAAGACCTCAGACTTGGTACAAAATGTCTCTTCAACTAGAGCAATCAGACAATGTAGGCAAATATTTCAATCATCACAGGCCTTTGGAGATAATAAGCAGTTTTCTACCTGTAAATTTCCTGATGGCTCCTACCAAAATATAATACACCCAATAATAAGACACCTGAGCATAGGATTACAGAATGCTGACTACATATTGTCTCATTCTAGTCATGGGAGAAGGGTGAGGGTAAAAGAAATCTCATTCAATAGCATAGAAATGAAATAATCACAGTCCAAGATGAAATAAATTAACACCACACTTAACACAACTACTTTTCACAAGAGAAGACTCAGAGTGACTAATCAAAAAGATGTTAGGCAATTACCTTCTCACATCTGAGGAAGAAGAGACGGTTCTCCTTTGAAAGAATAGTATCTGGACTTTTGCAACCATTGCATATAACATACTCATCTGCAGCCGTCATTCAAAACACTAATTAGTAAGATGAACTTAAAGTAATTCTATTATTTATAATTCATAAAAAAATAACATAAAATACTCAGATACTTATCTAGAACTACATTAACATAATATTAAATTTCAAATTTTAAGCAATCAGTCAACAAAGAAATAGAGATCAATGTCGAGGACAAGAAGTGGGCATCACAAACTATAGAGTAAATCTGAATGATGTTTTGTGGAAGCTAACATGAGAACAACCAGTTCAACAAAAGGAATTTCTGGAATAGCAATGATAAAACTTACTAATATAGCGTCGCAAGATTCCCTCAAAATTCTTGGGAGCAAACCTCCCTTTAACCACCAACCTTTGTTGCCCATCAAGAGAGCCACTTGTCCCCATTTCAGCCAGAAGGAAAGTCATTACATGCTCTGGTTGTCGATGCATCCTGTAGAGAATGAAACCCAAATGAACATACATCTTCATATATCAAAATAAACAAACAGCAAACATCCTAACAGAACCAAATAACGATGAGTGGAAAAATAATTTACCAACATTATAATAAAAAAAAGAAAGGTATAGACGTTAAATGTTTACTTATAGGTCAAAAATGTAAATCTATCTTAAGCAATGGAGAATAGTAAGAAATAGCATACGTTTTGCAGAGATCCATAAAATTCACAAAAACGGTTTTCTTTGTGCCTTCACGTAGTACTTGAGGAGGTCTCATAACCGTCCTGCGCCTATCCCCAGCAAGCTCCGGGTTATTCTCACGAAGAATGTTGAAAACCCTCCCAAGAAGCTGCACGTGTTTAAGTAATCAATATTCCTAATAGACAAACAACAAAGAAACAGGTGGGTGGTTCATGCATGAAGGGCATTGAATGTCCTTAAAAGTAGAACTAATGGTAGAAACAAAATCAATACTAAAAGAACTCCATTTTCCCCAATCACTTCTTTGAATTACAGAAGCAACCTGATCGTAAGGGGAGGAAAACAAAAAAGCTCGTACAATGCAAGACTAAATTAAAAAATGGAATACATCAACCATCAATAACAGTCAACATCCCCCAGTCTACAACAAGGGCAGATTAAGAGCAACTAGAGGATACAAAACACAGAAAAAAAATTATTTTCCATTGTCAAAGAAGAAGAAACTAATTAATCAAGTGAAACCTTAAACCAGAATACATTTTAAGTTAGTCATAGAGGCTCAATTACCTCCTCATATTCATAATCCCGGTCACTTCCTTCCCATGGATATTCTTGTAGAACAATTCCTTCTCCTTCCTCATCCTCTCCAAGTGTATCTATAATATTCACAAACAAGATAGTCAAAAATAAAACCAAGACATGAAGGAGCATATGCAATGCAGTCTTAAAACACAGAACTTACCATCCACATCTTCTCCCACATTTTCTTTTTCTTCATTCAGATCAGTATGTGCCTGCAAGAGTTATGCATAATGACAAATATAATAAGTTATAACCGCGAAAAATATTTCACCAAATCACAAGGATATAAATTACCACCCACCTGTTTTTTCTTCTTCTTTTTTAGACCAGCAAATGAAGTTTCAAGGCCCTCGGAAACTGCAGAGAAATGTGAAACATAAATAAGAATGACAAATCGAACTAGCTAAATATCAAGTTGCAAGATAATAAGAATGGATTCAGCAACTTTGGCTTAAATACATACCAGACAAGCTCTCAGTTTTCTCAGCTAGAGAGTCAACAGATTCATCTTCAGCTAGTTCTTGTGCCACTGGCTTCTTCTTCTTCTTTTTCTTTGTAGGGTCAAACGGAGCTAACTACATACAATTCAGCAATATAAATCTTGAGTGACCACTTGCATCAGATACAGTATACTTTGTTACATATCACTTTCAACGGAAATATACAAATATTTAAAATAAGGCTTACAAGGTCGGAACATTGAAAAACTATTATGTTACACATAAAAGGTATAAAATTATACAGTAGTATTTTTCAAACACAAACAAAGATTTTATTTCCAAATGTTCAGAACGAGAACCACCAGCAACCAGAGCCATAAAAATCTTATTACCTTCTCTATCACAAGGTTGAAACTAGAGAAAGTGTAATTACTTCACTACAAGAGCAGCATATAAACTCATTCACTTCTTTAGTTCATCATCTGATGGACCATATCATCCTTTGCATCTCGCTGAAGATTCTAATAAACTCAACTAGCTCTCCGTCAAATTGAAATTTTCACGAAACAATTAAGTGGAACCCTAAAATTACGTTCAATAAATCATCAAAAGAAAAAACATATTCACGCAATGGCAATCCACTAAGTTAATACTCCCTCCGTCCCCCAACAAGTGGCCACATTCTTTTTGGAATGGGACAAGCATATTTCCTTATAAGGAAAGTGGTGACAGCTCAATAAGGAAATGTGGAAGTGACCCGGACGGAAGGAGTAAATCTTGTCAAGGCACAAATATAATAAATTGATAAATACGATTTCAACCAAAGAAAAATAAGAAGACTTACATCACCAACATCATCCTTAACCTCCTCTTTCACCTCAGTCTGATTTTCGTCCTCCGCCATGATTGTTTCTAGATCTGTAACAGAAATTCAATCAAAATGTTAAGCGGCGTCTATCGTGAAATAGCAGCTTCCAAACACAAACAGTTAAGAGTAATCCTAGATAGGAATCGGAGCTCCCTCAGCATCTCTAAACAGTTATATGTACAATGCAAACCCTAATTTCCGCCCTAATATGTACAGAGAGAATAGAAATTACCTTTGAATCCTGCGACGGAGAAAATTTGAAGAGTCTGAGCTAGGAATGCGCTGTGTTGCAGCCCTAATTTTCGGGGAAAGAGGGTTTTAAAGAAAAAAAGATTTGGGCTGGGCTTTAATATATGATGGGCTGCAGCCCAATTTTACATTCTCGTTATATCACCCATCCCAATTGCATTTCGATAATTAGGTCGGATTAGAAAAATAATAAAGAAATTAAAACGAGTTTGTAACGTTTTTTTTAAGAAGGCAAAAGGGTAATTTCTTAATATAACCTCTATTTTAAAATACTTAGCCCCCTAATAATAATTCATCTCCTTAGCCCCATGCTGCTTTCATCAAACCAAAAAATTTGAAGAACCCATTTTTTAACAGTTTAATCTTCTTCTCTCTCCATTTCTCCTCTTGGATATTCAAACATTCAAGGAAGCAAAAATAGAAGAAAATCGAACCCTTTAAAAGTTTGTTGATATGGATCGATTTCGAGCAAGTTGGCAATGAGAGGTGGTTCAAGTGTGCCAGGAAAATTCGTGGAGACTGCACCGTTGCTTAAGGAGATAAGAAATCTGCATTAATGATAATTTAATATATGCTATAAAAATATAAATCTCGATCTCTTTGAGTGAGCTTATTCAAATTTTCAGATTAAGATTTTGAGTTTGTGATATGTTTTCACACAATTGTGGTGATAATCTTTATCATCTAATGGTCCCTCAAACAAGTCTAATACACTTTGGTCTCTTATGTTGATTAAGAATTATTCAATTTAACATTGGTCAAAGAGAAATTCATATTAGAGTATGCTACCGGCAAATCTTTGGTCGATAAGCTCAAGTTTTCTGGCGGATTTATGGAGCTTTGGCTTAATTCGATTTTGAAAAGAGAGTAAGTTATGATTCTGATTTTTTATTTATTTTGATGTTTGATTTATTATTATGCTTTCTCCCCAATTTCGAAGAATTGAATGAGTATATGTTGAGGTTGTTTCGCTTTCGCCGGCGAAGTCATCTTCTACGACAGTGGCATCAACATGCTGATGAACTTGCCAAAAAATTTCGATAAACGGGGGCTATAGTTTGGTATTTTGCCATATTGGATTTGGGGGGTAAGTTGAAGAAGAATTGGTAATGGTAGGTGAGATTATTTAAATTATAATTTTATTTAATTTTATTATGGTGGCTATAAAGAGTAAAATGGAACATACCTTTAGAATTACCCAAACCAAAATAAATAATGAGAGACGTTCCTCGGATGGAATAAGTTGCCAAATGGAGTACTACTTATTATGTCTCGGGTTAAGAAACATTGTTAATTATTAATGGATTTCCTCTGGTCTGCCTAATTACTCAAAAACTAACACAAAACTATTTTCCTTGATTTTTTCTGTTCATACCTTATAGTTTGTACTTTATTACTATCATTATCGTTATTATAATATTATTATTATCGTTCGTCGTCATCATATTATTATGGCTTTTTTTTTTTAAGTATGACTACCTTAATTCAATCATACTCATATAAGTAGAAGTAGCCCTGACTCAAAGTTTGATGGATCTTTTAATATGTATATACATATTTATATTTTTTGAATTATAGTATATTATTAATAATATGACATTCAATACAGATAAACCGAATATATTAATATTCATTATTTGTTCATATTTACACACACACACAAAGATGAACCTAATTAAATTCCCATCGGTTGGAATGTGGAGACTATATATGCGAAGAATCTTATTACAAAAAAGAAATCTATAAGTATAATTAAAAATAAAATCTATAGTATTTGACTACTAATGGTGACTATATAAAAGGGTTACATTTTTCTTTTTGCAATATCTGATCTGGCTAATAGCAAAGTAGGGTAAGATAATTGAGTGCATATCTCTATTAATCATAAATTGGGACACCTTATATATTAAATTAAACAAAAGACACTACATCATAAATTCATAACTAAAGTTAATTAAACATGCTTATGATAAAGATGCCCTCTTCTCCGAGTCACATGCCATTTAATTAAAACTATAAAGTTGACGACCCCTTCCAAAGTTGACTGCATCCCAATACATCTATTCTCAAATTAATTATTTTTCTAAAGCAATGACATACGTTGGATGAGATTTATTTACATATCGGATTGTATATTTAGGAAGTTCGAAATAAATCATATATTAAGTAAATCTTATTTATACGTATCTTGCATTCGTTACATTTATGCTTATAAAAATTCAAATGTATATATGAAATATCACACAATCTCATTTTATTTTCGTGTGGATGTGGATGCTGATGCTTTATATATATAACATTGTTTTGTATAAGTTGGGAGTGGATCTAATGTGAGGCAAGCTACTACGTATGTTTGGAAATAGTATGATTTTTGGGACTGGTAAAATTGAACGAATAATAATGCAATTTTCTTTTAAAAACTTAATAACAATAAGTATGTGTGATTTGATTAAAAAGAAAAATATCTGAAGAAATTTAGTACTTTGTTTTTAGTGTGTTTGTGGGTGCAATGAGATTTTAGTTAGTGTGATTAGTGGGTGGCGGCTGGTAATTGGTATGTATAGTTGCGTATTAATTCAAAATGTGTGGTTCTTTTCAATTTTATATCTATTTGGTCACCAACCATAGCATAGGCCCCCCATCCAATCAATTCTTATGTTTATCCATTTTATTTTCCATTCCTTTATTTATTAATTTTTTTTCTTTTCAAACTTTAGATCTTTAATTGACCCCCAATAAATTTGGGCCGCACTCCGCAGCCGCCGAGGTTCTAACACACTCGATTGGTGTGGAATTAATTAGTATATATCGCTCATGAATTTGACGTGATTGTTTCCACTCGATTAATTAGATTTTATTTTCATGGTAATATTCCACATAAAAGTTGAGTTTTATCAATACAACATACCTCATATAGAATATTTTTTTATTATTACGATTTTATTATTATTATAACTCCGATTTTATAATTCAATGTATCATAGTAGAAGATTTATTTATTTATTTATTTATTACTATTTTATAATTTTTGAGATCAAGTTTCAATTTCACCAATATGTTGGTCATGTGGTGTGCAAAAGGTAGGAGAGTGCCAAGGGTCCTGTAAATTTTTTATTTTTTTTTAAAAGTGTCCAATAAGAATTACTTCCTCCATTTTTAAATAAATGTCTCATTTAACTATTTTTCTTGTTTTTTAATAAATGTCCCATTTAAAAAATTTAGAGTAAAATTATGATATTTTTCTCATTTTATCCCTGTCAAATTATATATTTTTAGATTTTTTATTATCATTAATTGCAATTAATGACAATAACAGTTGCCAAATTAATTTTGTAGCAGTGTCCATTTACTATGAGAATAAGTGTACAAATAATAGCATCTTGTCGGACCATCAGTTACAATTAGGGATGGCAATGAGTCGGGTTTTTACGGGTATCCAGCTCTACCAAACCCTAATGGGACGGGTTTGGGAATTATTAAATGGATTTGGGACGGGTTTGGGTAGAAACATTCAAATTCGTGACGGGTTTGGGTCGGGTTTGGGAAATTACCTACGGGTACCCGCTACCCAAACCCATTTATATATGTGTAAGATGACAAAATATTATATATATAATTTATAATATAATTATATATATTAGTATAAATATTAATAATTTTAGGGTTTTATATTATTCTTTTTAACCCGCATACAAAGAATTAATAATTTTAGTAATTAAATATTTATTATATATATAATTTATATTAGTATAAATTTTAGGATTTTATATTAGTCTTTTAACTCACATATAATTTAATTTAATAAAATTTTCTATTTATACTTATGTTAAAATTATGTTTATAATATTTTATTATTTCTACTATTTAATATTGATGTTTATGTTATAGTACATTCGGGTTTTTGGTGAGTTTTTAATGAGTATTACCCAACGGATTTGGATCGGGTACGGGTTTTAAAATAATTTTTTAATCGGGTTTGGGACGGGTATGGGTTGAGAAAATTTTAATGGGTTTGGGTTGGGAAATGGCTAATAGGTGGGTACCCGACCCATTGACATTCCTAGTTACAATGTAGACGTAAATAATGGCTATTGTCAAATGAAATAAAATTCTTAATTAGAATGATTAAAATTAGTGTAATTCTATGGATTATTTGAGAAAAAAATTGCCCTCCTCTTACTGTATTTTTAGAATAACTTTGTAAGCTCAGAACGTCTTATTTTTAGAACATATAATGTATATTTTTAAAAATCACCAAATGAAATTTGTCAGCTTTTAAAAATTCAATCATTTTATAAATTGTTTTAGATATTAGCTTATAAGCACTACCAAGTACCAAATACCCATCCTATCTTTATAGCTAGAATTCTTTTTAGTTTATATTATTAACTTCCTCTTGTTTTCTAGTAAGAAAAATTCCCTCCTATTTAATCATTATGTATATTTGAAATTTATACATATGCTGTCTCGAGGACAAATGTGGGCTCCTACATACTATAATTATTGGTTATGAAGCCGTCACGAGGAATTATATTTTGGATATTATATATGATTATATGAATAAATATCTTCGGAATGTCGGCCATATTAATAAATAATAATGACGCGGCAGCTGCACTTGCTTATGCAAACATATAACCCTTTTCAGTTTCAAAAACAAAACTAAGATTTTTACTTTTATTTTTGAAAAAAAAAGCTTTTCAAAAAAAATAAAAAAAAAGGAAAAGCTTTTGAAAATGTAGTTAATGTTGTAAATATCTTAAAGATATACATCATAGGAGTGTTGATCAAGTAATTAACCCTAAAACCCTAGCTCTGTACCATTATATATAGTGGCATTTGGTCCTCATATTGTACACACTTTCAATACACTGAATTCTTATTCTCTACTATATTATCTCTTTTCTCTCTAATGTATAACACGTTATCAGCACGAATCTCTAACCAATCAATTGAGTATTGGAGATATGCCATAGGAAAGAATCGCGACTTTCCTGCTAGGTAATATGGTCTACAAAGTAATCGAATAATTGTATTTGATGAATTATGTAAGGCATCACATGAATTTTCCTTTGAATTGCTCATTCTTTAGGAACTCTTATGAATCATGTCGTTTAAAATATGAATTGGAAACAATATGGAAAATTTATGATTTGGTGACTTAGCTCATTCTTTTTTTTCTATTCGGAAAATATGCACGATGTTTTATGAATAAAAGAAATGTTTTTGAATATGGAAGAAAAAAAATATGTTATATTGCATAAATATATTGTGATATATTATGTCTATATTTTTTATGTTATAATAATCGTTGTTTCTAAAGAAACGCGAATTTACATATAATCTTAAAGATTATGTATTGATGCTATTGAAGTAGCCACTACAAAAAAACGCATTTTACCGACGGAAATTTCCGTGGGTAAATTCATAAAATCCGTCGGTAAAACAGTTGTTGACGGATCATGTCTATCGGAAAATCGTTCGACGCTAAATTTTTACCGACGGAATACCGACGGATTGTCCGTCGCATTGATTTCGTCGGAAAAATAGTTGCCAAAATTTACCAACGGAATACTGACGGATTTTCCGTTGGTAAATACCGACGGAATTTTCCGTTGGTAAATACCGACGGATTTTTAAAAATATTTTTTTATTTATATTTTATTTATTTTTTTATGTTTTTTTTTTTGCTTAAATTTCATTTTCATGTAGGAAGATATAAATCAGAAACTGTAAACAAAACTCAAAAGATATAATCAAAACCTGAATATATAAATTTGGTAATTCAATACATAATGTATTCATAAATTTGTCTTCAAAAATTTTACATGATGACAAT
The DNA here is from genome assembly GCA_031470985.1 of Agastache rugosa. NCBI lineage: Eukaryota > Viridiplantae > Streptophyta > Magnoliopsida > Lamiales > Lamiaceae > Agastache > Agastache rugosa. The sequence goes on from CM062609.1 coordinate 18,769,095, forward strand.
AGGTCTCTATGTATTCATAATGAAGAAAATGATTTGTTCTATGCAACAATCAAAGCCATATCGTTTTTCATCTCTTCAGCTTTCTCCTTCTTTGCCCTTTTTCAACCACAAATCAACCTTTAGTGGAAAGAATTGTTCTCACATAAGTTGAAAGGCCCTGCAAAAAAATTTAATCAATTAGTTGAGATGAAAATGCTCCAACTTGAACAAAAAAATAAGAAAAATCAAGAATTGGCTTGTAATGAATCACATATATATATATATATATATATTCTTACAAATATTCGAGACATAGTCATTTTGCTATCTAATTGCTCAGAACATTCAAACATAGTCCCTTATTCTGCCCAAGTTTCACATTAATCAATCTGTACAGACAAAATGAATTTATAAAGTTGGAAAGCTTAAAATTGGAGCACACAACATTAAATAATATGCAGATTATCCACTAATATTAAGTATTGGACGTCCCTTTTAACTTTGGATCTGGATATTCAAATTGTTCTTCGTGTATCTACTATCTACAGATTATTCCAAGTCATGGAAGAGTTAACAACAACTAAATCGGAGAGAAAAACCTAGACCTCTATAAGTAGTGAAAAAATAAAACAAATCAAACCAAGACCTATATAAACGAAAAAGAAAAAAATCTAACCAGAAATCAATTTCAAAATTCACAGAAAATCAAGCAACAAAATGAATCATATGAATCACACAACCACAATAATCAAAGAAATGATCAAACATGTATTGAGCAGAAACCGATGCAAAACTGAAACAGTAAGACTTTTACTTACAAAGAGAGACAGTTTGAGAGACAGAGCGAGAGACTTACCAAGACAGCTGCAGAGCAGACGAAGGCGGTGAGGAGGCGGCGGCGGTAGCAATTGTTGAGAGAGGGATGAAGTGAGAAAGAGAGAGAGAATGATCGAAAGAGAGAGAGACATACCAGCGAGGAGAGAGCAGAGGCGGGGCGGCGACAAGGAGGCGGCAGCGGTAGCAACTGGGCTGAGAGAGAGAGGGGAAGTGAGATAGAGAGAGACATACCGGCGAGGACAGAGCAAATGCGAAGCGGCGGCGAGGCGGAGTGGGATGGGTAGGACGACGGCGGGTGGGATTTGGAGAGAGAAATTAGGGCTGAGTGAATGAGGAAGAAGAATCGCACTGCTGAGTATATTGCAGATTTACCGACGGATTTAATTCGTCGGTAATTAACGACGGATAATCCGTCATTAATTAAATATGTTTGATTTATTATTATTTTTTTCTTTATAAAAAACTACCGACGGACGGTAATCCGTCGGTAATTAACGACGGATAAATCCGTCTTTAATTAATATATTTCATTAAATATTATTTTTTGTCTTGATTAATATTACCAACGGATATATCCGTCGGTAGTTTTTTTATTATTTTTAATTAGATTAATTAAAATTTACCGACGGATATGTCCGTCGGTAATATTAACGACGACGTATCCGTCGGTAAGTTATCCAGAGACAACCCGCTTTTTTTCCGTCGGTAATTACTGACGGAAATAGATCCGTCGGTAATTTCAGTTGGTAAAAATGCATTTTTTGTAGTGAGCACAAGTAATATTTCTTAAAGAATATTACGTGCCTTGATGAGCAATAAAATATTTGGATAATATATGATTATCCCTGATTTTTGTGCGTATATATTGCACAAATGACAAGTGGCTCCGGAAGAGCTTGTATCATTTCGATACTAAATTAACAATAAACAAGTTCTATACTCGAGTAAGTCAAAAGAGAAACTTACTAAGTTTTAATGATATCCGCTACAATGGATACCACATTGAGACAACATTAGTTCGTATATTGTTGGTTGAGAACTTGATGTTTCTCATCTACGAACTTTTGAATTCAAGTCTCAATTGCACACCCACAACATACAAAATGTTGGAATGTATGTTGGATTAAATATTCACGTGATGAACTTGAAGTTTAACAAGTTATTACTGCCGAACGAGTGATCAAATCTCATATACATGTTGTATATGCACCATAAAGAATTGAAGTTCCTCGTGAACTAAATAATTTAGATGACTCTTTAACGCCATAAGAGTGAGAGATCTATTGGTGCTAAATATAAAGATTCGCGAAATACAAAATTGAATAGAGAAATTATATCACTCTATCAATCTCCTAAAGAAGATCGTCATAAGGACGGAAATCCTAATGCATATGCAGTGCACCAAATATCAAAATATTGGGATTACGGAACAATCAATAAAGAAAATATCGTTGAGAAATGATAAAATCTGGCTGATTGAAAATGCTATGAATTATGTGAATTCAGGAGAAACGAGTATAGAAAATATTATAATTGTCGACAATACTTTTGCCTCGACAAAATTGCTTATATCAATTTGAAATGAAATTCTGGATCCAGAATCAAAGAGAATAGAAGTGCCATAAGCTAGCACTTAATAAATTTGAAAGAAGCAATTGAGACAGAACTTAACTCGCTAAATAAATATATAATCTTTTGCTCTGAAGTACATATGTCAAATAATGTTGACACAAATGAATATTTATACTAAGAGAAAAGAAATTAATAAGATGATGAGAAATAAAGTGATATTAATAGCTCAAAGATTTAGGCTGAGATCCTAAATTGATTTTGCTTAGATATATTCTCTTGATATGGTATCACATTCCGTTATTTAATATCTTCGCAGTAATGGATATTATTGACCTGCATATTGGTTGGATCATTGTATGTGAATATATGAAAGTTCTTGATGGACTCAAAATTAGAAAGAGAAATTTAAATTCACAATAAGTGTAAATTAATCATTCTGATGTAAAGATATGTGTACTTGTACATTTATCAATAAGTCTTTGAATGACTTTTATCTATATTGATGAAAATTCCAACTCATACATAAAGAGTTTGGAATGGAAGACTTAGTTAAATCTAAGTATTGACTCGATTTGAAGATCGAGCATCCCCTAAAGGAGCATATTATTTTTACACCAATCGACCTACTTGAAAGGTTGTAGAGCGATTGATTTTTATTATAAATCACATCTAGTCAGACCACAATGATTGTCTCTTCACTTGACTTGAAGTGAATATAAAAGATAACGATTATATTATGGGGCCAGAAGTTCCCTACTTTGAGTGTTGAAAGCATTATTCTATCAGATTTGATATAATATTTTAAGGTAACTTGCTAACAAGAATTAACGCTCTCACAAGGAGATATTGAAATGATATTAAGCATATCATTCGTTATCTTCAAGGTTAAAACGATCTTTAGTCTATTTTATGAAAGAGATCGAGATTTACATTGGTGGCTACTAGGATGTTGATTATTTATCTCATCCTAATAATGCAATTTCTCAAATTGGTGTAATAATATGAGATATACCCCCACTATTCTCTAAGAGAAAAATTCAACTTGTGTTGCACAAATGAGTTCCATAAAAACTATGGCCACAAAAGTTTATTTAGTGATAAACTTGTAGATTTATTCACTAAATATCCTCATAATCTATATACGAAAATACATTTATAGAATTGGAATATGTTGACTTTGAAGATTATTATCTTCAGGGGGGGTGAGAAACTTCTACATATTTATGAAGATTTGGCTATGAAGGTTAATTTTGAGTAATCCTACAGATTATACTCTAAAGGCCAAATGGTTGTACTCGTAATTTTTTTCCTTACTAAGTTTTTTCCCTCGATAGATTTTCTTAGTCAAGATTTTTAACGAGTCAACTAATGTAACACATGAGTAAGTGTATGTCATGTAATTTTTCCTCTATCGAGTTTTTTTTCCCACAGGATTTTTCTGAATAGGTTTTTAACGAGACATTCACATCACAACAAATGTGAAGTGTTATACTTATATCATTGTTTCAACGAAGGCTCACTTAAGTGATCATTTGGCGGGCTTATTCACAAAGACATTGCCGACGTCAACATTAAGAAAGTTGGTACACAAGATCGGCATGCAACAACTCAAAGACTACAATGATCAAGTTCAAGCGGAGCAGTTGTACTCTTTTTCCTTCGATCGGGTTTTGTCCCACTGGATTTTCCTGGCAAGGTTTTAATGCGGCAACAATTGTTTTAGGGTTGGTCACTCAAGGGGTAGTGTTGTAAATATCTTATAGATATACATCATATGAGTGTTGACCAAGTAATTAACCCTAAAACCCTAGCTCTGTACCATTATAAATAGAAGCCTTTGGTCCTCATATTGTACACACTTTCAATACATTTCAATACACTGAATTCTTATTCTCTACTATATTCTCTATTTTCTTTCTAGTTTATAACAATTAATATTTTTTTCTTTTTTATATTAGATTTGTTGTCCGAGTAAAGGTGGAGTGAATTGATTTTAGTTGGTGAAGTGAGAAACAGAGATATAATATTCAAAATAGTAAAAAATGGGTATGAAATCTTAATCAATATATTATAGCAAAACACATCCTAAACACCACAATCATCCTCATGCCTATGTGACATTTCTAGAATTTTTGTTTTATATTTATCTAAAATCTTCAATACATAGATATCCACTTTCAATATATGGTAATATTCTAATTCTAAATTAAATTTACATATTAATAGATAATTAATCACTATTTTCCTTACACATTTAGCCGTTATGATCAATAAATCAATTTGCACTAAATTAAAAATATCAAATTATTGGAATAAATAATACGCCTATGACCATGTATAGATATGAATGCGTTAAAATCCTATATTTATTGTTTCATATTTACCTTAATATATTGTGTTTGAATTGGAAAATTTAGTTATTTTTCAATTACAAATAAATAGGGATGCAGAAAATCCGTCCAAACTCCAAAAATTGTGGAGCTTTTTTTTTTTTCTTGAAATCAATTGTGGAGCTTTTTTAATATGTTTGAATTGAGAAACTTGTGTATATATACCCTTACACAACAACATAACAAACTACACTTATCGAGTTAAATATAGTGTACACTATATTTTCAAATTCTTTCATCCGATGTGTTAAACCGAAAACTTTGGCTGAAGATTACGAGGATGATGAAGGTACAATAGTGGATATCGATAAATGGAGAAGAAAATAGCAGAATGAGAAACCCCATAACAATTTAGTTGTTTCCGCCCAAATATATTTTTTCTTATTATATGTTATTTTAAGCTTTATTGTTATTGTTGTTTTGTGTTGTACGATAAATAATAATATTATTGAATTAATAGATTTCATCATTTTTATTTGATTCCTACCCTTTTGGATAATATAATTCTTACGCATCGTGCTTTGAAATAATATGTTGCTATATACTTTTAAATTTCATGATTGTTATACATGGTAATATTAAATAGACAATCATCTTTATCTATTGTTTAATTCAATTGTAGTTTTTAATTTTAGTCTATATTGTTCACCGTCATGGATGGTCTATAATTGTTTTTGAATTTTTTTTAATATATTGTTTAGTTATTGATGGTCCCTGAGCTGGGTACTTGGTGTAGAGGGAGGGTGAATACACCAAGTAGATTTTTCGAAACTTTTATCAAGTTAAAACGGAGTTGAGTGAGAGCTCAGTTATTGATCCAATTGCAGGGTCGAGTGGGTAAATAACTCACTTGGTGGGCGCGGAAAGTGGTGGTTTGAAAACTTAGCTCAGTTACTTAGAAAAACTCAGTTTGAAAATATTAACTTAACGTTTTCAGCTTAGTCAGGTTGTGCAACTTTTCGAGAGACACAACTGTCTTTGGAGAGCAGCTGTGTGTGCAGTTTTGAACAAGTATGCAATGATATGAAGGAGTTAGTACACAGCTGAATATAAAGCAATAGTAAAGAGAGAGAGTTAGAAGCACGCGAGTTTTTACGTGGTTCGGAGTAACACCTCCTACGTCCACGACCAGGTTCACTGGTAATCCACTACCACTTGGTTTCCAAGTAACAAGCAACTTCACAACTCTAACCCGAGCTGTGTTCCAACAGTTTGCGGGCACTGTCAAGCCTATACACCTTCAGTTTACGGGTACTGAAGAACCTAACCACTCGAATTACGCGCTTCGAGCAAGCGTACCTTTACCTAACCTTTCTGGGTTTGGGTTTGGGTATGGGGTTCCAACTATGAACGAGTTCTTACAATTAAGAACTTCAGAGTATGATGAACTCGTTCGAAATCTAGGCTTAAGATATACAATGAGTTTGGCCTAGGGAACAGACGAAAAACTAAGCAGTTTCTTAACTAGAAACACTTTAAGATAAAGTGTTCTTTGATCTATGTAGAACTGCTTGAGAGCTTTTGAAAGAATAATGATTTCAGATAATGAAAGCTTGTAGAGAGTTTTTTCGTATCTGATCCTGAGGTTGAAGACGGGTTTATATAGGTAGAGATTCAAGACTAGCCGTTGGAGGAACCGTTTGAATCTTACCTACTCTTCTTAAATACAAGATCTGCCGCTGGGCGTATCTGCACCTGTCTTCATTTGTGTCACATCCTAGGTTCTGAAGTCTAGGATGCTTTGATCCGGCAATCCCTCATTGGTCGAGGTAGGTTGACTTCCTCTCGATTCCGGATCTTCTCGCCTTTAGAGCCGGCTTTTGAATTCGTAGCCGGACCGCCTTGAAGTGGAGTCTTCGGAGATAGTTCCTTTGTTCTGCAATTTGGACCACCGTGTTTTGAACTCGCTCGAATTCTCTTCGACTTGATCGCTCGGATCACTCGAAGGTTGACGCTTGCTTTCTTTTGCTACCGACTCAGCTCGTGAACACACTGGTCGACCGCCGTCTTCCGCTAGGCCGACTCCCCGCCGTAGACACGGGTCGACCGCCGTCTTCCGCTTCCTTAACTCCGTAATCCTAGAACATCTAAGGCTCAAACAGGCGAGCTGGAAAACACTATTTAGGTTGACGCGATCATCTATTCGGTTGGAGAATCAGTTGGGTTTTGGTATCAAATCGAAACCTTATAATTTTCCCAACAATTTCCCCCTTTTTGATGATGTCAAAACCTAACTGAGACAACTTATGACGCAGAAAAACTTGTGTTTTATTAATGTAAGAAAATACATTATAACACAGGAAAAAGAAAGAAGGAAAAAAAAATCTTCAAATCTTCAGTCTTCAATCCTTCAGTCTTCAGTCCCAGTTGGCTGGGTCTTCTCTTCTGCATCCGTTGCTTCTTTCTTTTGACTCGTCTCTTCTTCAGCTGATTCTGATTCAGCTGGTTCCTCTAGCTCAACAGTCTGCCTCTTCATTGACTTGTCTCTCTTCTCCCTTACTTCCCCCTTTTTGGCATGGTCAAAACAGGGTGGGAGATATACACCATTGGCTGTTGCGATGTTTTAGTTTGGCGAAACTGTGGTTTTCCGCTCTGAGCGGCGAGGTTTAGAGTCTAAGTGGCTCAGCTGTTGTGTTAGCTGGCTCTTCTTCTGTTGCATTAGCCTCAGCTGTGATTGCAGACACAACGTCCTTGGTCTGATTCAATTTGGGCGATCACTGAGTGCTTGGAGGGATGAGTTAGCACGGGAGATAGCATCTTCTGAGTCGGGCATAACTTCATTCCTTGCAATTTTGCTTCTTCGTACTTCTTAGATTGAATGAGAAAGTCCTGATTCAAGACTTGAGGACTTGTATTCGGCTCATATCATCATCATCCAGCTGCAGGGTGATCGTTGGTGGGGTGATGTTTCTCATTTGAGCTTGGTGCAGGGACTTGAGCATCTTTTATTGAAAGATCTCGAAGATGGTGTCCCTGTGGAGCTGAAGGAAACTGAGGAGAAGGCGGTTGAAGTATCCCATCTGTCTTGGGGTTTAAGCTTGGTTGTTCAGCTGGAATACTCCGTTGCGGTATAGGTGATGATTATGTTCACGCAGGGATGTGAACTTTTCTTCCACCGAAAGAAACGACCGCTTGTGGGCCTTCTGCTCCTCGGAGAGTGATTACGAATTCTCTCATAATGTCAGCTGGCTTCTCGACGGAGAGCACCTTTGACTTGAGTCTTCGGTTTGAAGACGAGTGCTTCAGTATATTTTGTCTCCTCAAGTTGTCTCCGATTCCCAGCTGGGACGGAGTTAGATGCATGCTGCTTTGTCTCCTGCATCTTTTTCTGTGCCTCCTGTGGCGGAGCAAGAGCTTTGACGTGACTGCTCTTGAATACTCCGGTTTCATCAACATCTGGTCCAGGTCTGTTGACGTTGATTTTTGCATCCCAGGGAGTTGTGTGTCCCGTTCTCTCTTTTATGTTGAGAGAAACAGTGGGGCTGAGGAGGTCTTTTTCCTTTGTCATTCCCAGAAAGTTTTCTGCACCTTCCTGGTGGATGACGTTCTTGAGCTTTGCAGTCTCCTACTGCGCTGGCCTAGTTCTGTCGATGGGCTTCACCTTCTTCTGGACTTCCGTCTTCTTTGAGGTTCCTGAGAGTTAAGCAACTCTTATCTTGAAGCTTTGACAGATTCTTCAAGTTTGATCGGCTTCGGGAGATATCTTTCTGGATTCCATGTTCTTCTTCTGCATCTTTTGTTAGTAGAAACAAACAATACCAATTGATGGAAATAAGAAAGAATGCTGAAAAACTTTCTAGGTTTGATGCGTATATCTTCTAGCATATTTAAAGAGTTTTCTTGATGAATGGACGATCAAGATTTGTCTATTGATAAGAAGATCTACGACTGGGAGTGATTCTCGCGTCATGTCAATTTAATGCGCGAGAGAGAACGGTTGAGGCGTTTTGACTTTTGCCTCGAAACTCCCATTATTCAATTCTTTGCAGACTTTTAATTAAGATTGATTAGAAATGACAAGATGTGAGTTGACAGAAAACAGATTGAGTAGATGTAATTAATGTTGTTGAAAACCTCTCACGATCATCATTGTAGTCACCGATACCTCGGTTGAGTGGGTGTGGTCATCGTGATTCCAATGGATTCTCACTCGAATAATCCTTTCCTTTCAAAGATCCGGTTTAAGTCGAATTCTTTCTCGACTCGATATCGTTGACATTGATTCGAATTTTAGTTGATCGCTTGTATTCACTGGGTTCGTTCCATTCACTGGTCCGTTCGTTCACTGGTCTTCTTCCATTCAATTGGGTTCGTTCGTTCACTGGTTCGTTCGTTCACTGGTCTGCGTCTATTCACTGGTTCGTTCGTTCACTGGTCCGTTCTATTCACTCGTGTGAAGCATCGTCCGGGTTGAGAAGTCCAAGTAATCCGCACGCATTTTGAATCTTGCTTCTATCGCCGGTTTTGTGAGAATATCACTGCCGTATGTCTGTGTGAATTTTTTCAACAATCACATCCTTCTTTTCTACGTGATCTCTGATGAAATGATGTCGTACGTCTACATGCTTGCATCTTGTGTGAAGTACTGGATTCTCTGAAATGGCAATCGCACTAGAGCTATCACAGAAAATTGGAACCTGTCCAGTTTTTACTTCATAGTCATCCAGCTGATGTTTCAGCCAGAGAATTTGCGAGCAACAGCTTCCTGCCGGCCATATATTCTCGCTTCGTCGTGGAAGTTGCGACGCACGTTTGTTTCTTTGAAAACCATGAAATCAACTTACTTCCTAAGAACTCGACAAGTTCCCGAAGTTGATTTTCTCGTCCAATCGATCTCCCAAGTCCGAATCGAGTATCCCAAATTTGTAGATTGTCTTCTACCGGGTACCACAACCCAACATTCGAGTTCCTTTGAGATATTTGAGAATGTTCTTGGCTGCTGCATGTGTGCTTCCTTTGGATCAACTTGAAATCTGGCACACACTCCGACTGCGAAAGAGATGTCTGGACGACTTGCTGTTAGATACAGCAGGATCTTATTATCCCTCTCGTATTTGCTGGAATCAATCGACTTCCTTCGCCTCGGTTCAATCTTCCAGCTTGGTGTTCATTGGAATCTTTACAGTTCTGCTGGATTGAACTCCATACTTGGCGATCAAATCTTTCACGTATTTGGATTGATTTATGAAGATCCCTTCTGAAGATTGCTTGACTTGAAGTCCTAGGAAGAAACTCATTTCTCCCATCATGGACATTTGGAACTTCTCGGACATTATCTCTCCAAATCTTTGGCATAAGAAGCTTGATCTTGATCCAAAGATGATGTCGTCTACGTAGATTTGAACAACCAGGATATCTTCTCCTGACTTGATGGTGAAGAGAGTTCTGTCTACTGAGCCCTTCTTAAATCCTTTGGATATGAGAAAATTTGACAGAGTGTCATACCAAGCTCGAGGTGCTTGCTTTAATCCATAAAGAGCCTTCTTTAGTTTGTAGACTTTATTTCCTTCTACTTCGAATCCTGGAGGTTGTTCAACGTAGACATCTTCTTTGATTTCTCCATTTAACAATGCACACTTCACATCCATTTGATAGACCTTGAATTTGTGATGTGCTGCAAAGGCGAGAAATAGTCTGATTGCTTCCAATCGTGCTACTGGAGCAAAAGATTCTTCGAAGTCAATTCCTTCCTGCTGAGTGTAGCCCTTGGCAACGAGTCGAGCTTTGTTTCTGATGACGACTCCCAGGGTATCCATTTTGTTCTTGAATATCCATTTGAGTCCTATGACTTTGACTTCTTGAGGTCTGTCGACTAATTCCCAAACACAATTTCTGAGGAATTCGTTCAGCTCTTCTTGCATGGCATTTGTCCAAGGCACACTCTTCAAAGCTTCGAGAATTGATTGAGGCTCTGGCACTTGAGCTACATAACACGCCATTAGAGCTGTGTCTTCATCATAGACCGTCAGTTCTAACTCTACTGAGAGTTAAGCTGTGTCAGCTGCCTCTTGATGATCCGATGAAGCTTCGAGTACCGAGCTTCTGGTTTTGACTTGGTCAGAAGGTTCTCCAAGATTGCTGATGATGGATGATCTTCAATCCATCGTCTCCTCTTACGAATTTCTTCTTCCAGTTGATTGATGCTTGAAGTGGCTAAATTTCGTCTGTCTTGGAGTTGCTCTGGAGTTAAGTCTTGAGAGATTGATTCTCCTTGATTTGAATTTTGAGGTGACTTCTGAAGAGGTTCAGCTGGAGATGGAGCTGGGGACTCAGCTGAGTTTGGATTCCCAGCTGATGATGTTCCCCCTTGATTTGGAGTTGAAGCTTCTTCTCGATTTCCAGCTGGTGGAGCTTCTTGGTTGATTTGAATTTCCTCCTCTGGCTCATTGTCCCAAATTAATGGTTCGGCCAGATTCCTGATTCTATTCTCTTGAGCCCTTGTCTGAATCAATCTTGAAGATTCTCCTTCGCTTCTTCGTTTGATAGAATCTCTATATTCGAAGGAGGATTCGTCAAAGGTAACATGTGGAGTTACTTCGACTATTTGAGTTCTTCTGTTGAAGACTCTGTATGCTTTACTCACAGCGAAGTAACCAAGGAATACTCCTCGGTCTGTCTTTTCGTCGAACGTCTTGAGCTGTGTCTTCCCATTATTGAGAATGTGACATTTGGATCCGAATACCTTGAAATATCCAATGTATGGTATTCTGTTGTTCCATAGCTCATACGGTGTCTTTCCTTACCTTGATGTGAGTAGGGAGCGATTCTGAGTGAAGCAAGCCGTGTTGATTGCTTCGGCCGTAACTTCTTTGGAATGGCGAGCTAGCTAGCATTGAGGTAGTCGCTTCCTTGAGAGTTTTGTTTCTTCTTCGCTACACCATTCTGCTGAGGTGTGCGAGCTGCAGATGTTTGGTGTTGAACTCTGTTCTTCTCGCAAAAATCATAAATAGTTTCATTTAGAAACTCCGTTCCACGATCTGATCTTATTGCTATTATCTTGCACTCCTTCTGTGTTGATAATCTTTCCAGCAGGATAGGCAGCTTAGTTCTCGTTTCGCTCTTCTGGTACAAGAATGATACCCATGTGAATCTTGAGAAATCATCCACAACGACCAGAGTATATTTTCTGCCATTGAAGCTTGCTGGAGTAACTGGACCAAAAAGATCAATGTGAAGAAGTTGAAGAACTCGATCAGTTGACTGAGCTGGCTTGAGAGAGAATGAAATTCTTGTTTGCTTTCCTTGTTGACACGCGCTGCACATATGACTTTTGTCATATACTTGATCTGGAATTCCATTAGCGAGCTGGTTCCTAGCCGCCTTGTTGATTGTCTTGAAGTTGAGATGATTCGGCCGTACGTGCCACATTGCCTACCGACTTCATCGTCGCTTTTTGATACAAGACAAGTCTCCGGAGGGCCGTCGTTCCGCCGCCGAAGTACATATTTCCTTCTCTTTTCCCTCTTAGGAGTATCTGCTTGGTTTTCCTGTGCTTCACTGTGCATCCCTGTGCATCAAACTTGACAGAAAAACCGTTGTCGCAGAATTGGCTAATGAAAAGCAAGTTATGTTGCAATCCTTGTACATAAGAAACATTTGGGATTATAACATTTCTAGTTTTAAATGTACCATAACCTTTGGTTAGGCCTTTGGAGTTGTCACCAAATGTTACTTGTGGACCTGTACACTCAATATACTCCTGGAGTAGATGCTTTAGGTGCGTCATGTGCTTGGAACATCCACTGTCCAAGTACCAATGCGTTCTCATCGACTCCTCAGAGATGCGTCGATTCCTTGCAACCTAAACAAAAAGTTAAAATTCAGTACCAGCTTTAATTGGGTCCTTGTGGGTTAGACAGAGATCCTTTGACGACCCAGATCTGCTTGATGACTCGAATTGGGTCATTTGATCTGATAATTCTCCCAGCTGAGTCGATGTACACATTCATTGTGTTCTTCTGTTGTTGCTGGCGGGGTCTTGATCTCCGTGTCTTCTTGTTTTGTTGTCTGGAATTCTTTTGGTTTCCAGCTGTGTGCCTAGCTGAGACGTTCCTTTGTCTCTGCTGTCTCATGTGATGCTGTGGCTGGAAATGATTATCCAGCTGATACTCGTATGAGTGGTATCCATCTGGGTATCTCTGATATCTTGGTCGATATCGATCAACGTCTTTGCCGTGGCCGGTATCCGTAAAATCCAGCCTGTGGTCTTCGTTGAGGTTGAGCACGTTGCTGTCTGAGTTGGGCTTGAGGTTGTCGCACAGCTGACCTTCTTGATGTCTGCTGTGTTCTCGACGGAGTTTGAGACTGTTTCACAGCTGTTCTTCTTGATGTTTGCTGTGTCCTCGACGGAGCTTGAGAATGTTTCACAGCTGTTCTTCCCGACGCCTGTTGTGTCCTCAACTGTTGATGCTGAGCTGCTGGGATTGAAGGTTCATTTGCACGTACAAACATAACCTTTGTTCCACTTGTGGAGGCAATGTTTGAGGCATCCTTTGATTCGTTGTATCCCAGTCCCGCTTTGAGTGCTGCTGGACGCTGAGCACTAATGATCTCGTCCATTGTTGACGTGGCTTTGATGAGAGCTACTATCTTTTTAGATAGTACCTCTTCGGTGCTTTTCAGCTCAATGATCTCAGCTGATTTCCTTTCCGATTCAAATTTGTGACCTTTTCCACATCTTCTATCACCGTTTCTTCTCGTTGTTGAATTTCTTCATCAGCTGATCTTGTTTCACTATTTTGTCTTTTAGTGAAACGACTTCCTGTTGGAGCTGAGTTGTATCAGCTGTGTCTGATACTTTTGTCTTTTCCAGTTCCGCCTTTAGCTCGGCATTCTCACACATAATGACGTCAAGGATTTCTTGAAGCTCCTTGGAATCGTTCATTACTTTCTCTACTAGACTCCAATCAGGTAGTCCAGATTCTGAGTCCTGTGTAGAGTGATCGTGTGATGGTGAGATGTTAGATAGAATTAGAGTTCGAGACGTTACCTCATCTTCATCGATGCCGTCTGTTTGTCCCATGAAGCATGTATCCCAATCAGGTTCATCATGGGCCATCAGGGCTTCTTCTTCCGAGTCTGAAAATGGCATGTCATCCATTTTCTTGCACTCTGATTCTTCATCAGCGATATAAGCTCTCCTTTTGTCTGCTGCCTTAGCTTTTAATTGGTCTTTGTCTTTCTTGGACAGCTTTGGACAATCTTGTCGGTAGTGTCCTGGTTCCTTGCAGTTGAAGCAACCTTCACCTGTTCGTTGGTCAGCTGACTTCTCATCAGCCGCTGCGTACTTATCTCTGTAAGTCCTAAAGAACTTCTTGTATTTGCCCTTACTGGTGTTGAGTCTGTTATTACTTTTCACCATCATGGCAATTTCTTCAAGTAGCTCATCTTTGCTCATATCCTTTTTGTCCTTCTTCATCTTGGAGGACTCAGCTGACTTGACATGAGCTGACTTTTCAGAGTTGGCTCTGAAAGCTATTTCTTTTGGAGTTGGGGTGAGTTCTCCGTCATTCTGTCTGCTTGAAGATTCTTCTTGAGTGATCTTCAAGTTGTATTCGTTGGCTTTTAAGAGTGAGAACAATCTTTCTGTAGATAGATCACCCAAGTCACTTCGACTTTGGTGAACTACCTTGTAAGTGTTCCATTCAGCTGAAAGAGCTGAAAGAACCTTTAGATTCTTTTCCCGCTGGGTATACTTCCCAGTTCTGATTGTCTCTATCTCAATGACTATGTTTGAGAACCTTAGCTCCATCGCTTCGATGGACTCGTTGGCTAGCTGCTTGAAGTTGTCGAATTTTTGGCAAGCTATTGTGAATTTGTTTTCTTTGATTTCTTCAGATCCTTCACATAGCTTGGCAAGTATTTCCCACATCTCTTTGGCTGTCTCGCACTTGATGATCTTACTCGTGGTAGGCGTTTCGCATCGTGATGAGATGGTGTTTTGCGAAGCCGGCCCGTACCCGCCCTTGCTTTCGTTCTTCTGACGAGTAATCCTTCTTTGGCTTGAGAATTGACCGGTATTCTGGTTGTCCTCCATCATGAGCAGGTACGAGTTCATTTCCTTGTTTATAAATAAGGATGGGTCCGTCTGTGATGACGTCCCACATCATGTCGTGATGTGCACAAAGGAAGTTTTTCAATCTGAATTTCCAGATTGCATAGTCGTCTACCGAGAAGGTGGGGAGATTCCTGTTAAGATAAGAATCCATAGACATGTGCAAGATGTAATAAGATGAGTTTTTTGAAAAACGGATCTCGTTCGATTGACCGACACAGAGTGTCAAGAGAGATCTCTTGATACAGAAATGGTGGTCTTTTGAACCACTGCTCTGATACCAATTGATGGTCCCTGAGCTGGGTACTTGGTGTAGAGGGGGGGTGAATACACCAAGTAGATTTTTCGAAACTTTTATCAAGTTAAAACGGAGTTGAGTGAGAGCTCGCTTATTGATCCAAATTTGGGGAGGGTCACTGGGTAAATAACTCAAATGGTGCGGAAAGTGGTGGTTTGAAAACTTAGCTCGATTACTTAGAAAAACTCGGTTTGAAAATATTAACTTAACGTTTTCACTTTAGTCGTTGTGCAACTTTTCGAGAGACACGAATTGTCTTTGGAGAAAGCGAGTTTGTGTGTGCAGTTTTGAACAAGTATGCAATGATATGAAGGAATTAGTACACAGCTGAATATAAAGCAATAGTAAAGAGAGAGTTAGAAGCACGCGAGTTTTTACGTGGTTCGGAGTAACACCTCCTACGTCCACGACCAGGTTCACTGGTAATCCACTACCACTTGGTTTCCAAGTACCAAGCAACATCACAACTCTAACCCGAGCTGTGTTCCAACAAGCCATGCGGGCACTGTCAAGCCTATACACCTTCAGTTTACGGGTACTGAAGAACCTAACCACTCGAATTACGCGCTTTGAGCAAGCGTACCTTTACCTAACCTTTCTGGGTTTGGGTTTGGGTATGGGGTTCCAACTATGAACGAGTTCTTACAATTAAGAACTTCAGAGTATGATGAACTCGTTCGAAATCTAGGCTTAAGATATACAATGAGTTTGGCCTAGGGAACAGACGAAAAACTAAGCAGTTTCTTAATTAGAAACACTTTAAGATAAAGTGTTCTTTGATCTATGTAGAACTGCTTGAGAGCTTTTGAAAGAATAATGATTTCAGATAATGAAAGCTTGTAGAGAGTTTTTTCGTATCTGATCCTGAGGTTGAAGACGGGTTTATATAGGTAGAGATTCAAGACTAGCCGTTGGAGGAACCGTTTGAATCTTACCTACTCTTCTTAAATACAAGATCTGCCGCTGGGCGTATCTGCACCTGTCTTCATTTGTGTCACATCCTAGGTTCTGAAGTCTAGGATGCTGATCTGGCAATCCCTCATTGGTCGAGATAGGTTGACTTCCTCTGATTCCGGGATCTTCTGCCTTTAGAGCCGGCTTTTGAATTCGTAGCCGGACTCGCCTTGAAGTGGAGTCTTCGCAGATAGTTCATTTGTTATGTACAATGACCAGCTCGTGTTTTGAACTCGCCCTCGAATTCTCTTCGCCTTGATCGTGCTCGCCGGATCACTCAGTGAAGGTTGACGCCGCTTTCGTGCTAGCCGACTCACCGTGAACACAGCTCGGGTCGATCGCTATCTTCCGCTAGCCGACTCCGCCGTAGACACACTGGTCGACTGCTGTCTTCCGCTTCCTTAACCTGTAATCCTAGAACATCTAAGGCTCAAACAGGCGAGCTGGAAAACACTATTTAGGTTGACGCGATCATCTATTCGGTTGGAGAATCAGTTGGGTTTTGGTATCAAATCGAAACCTTATAATTTTCCCAACAATTTCCCCCTTTTTGATGATGCCAAAACCTAACTGAGACAACTTATGACGCAGAAAAACTTGTGTTTTATTAATGTAAGAAAATACATTATAACACAGGAAAAAGAAAGAAGGGAAAAAAAATCTTCAAATCTTCAGTCTTCAATCCTTCAATCTTCAGTCCCAGTTGGCTGGGTCTTCTCTTCTGCATCCGTTGCTTCTTTCTTTTGACTCGTCTCTTCTTCAGCTGATTCTGATTCAGCTGGTTCCTATATTATTTTTAATTTTTTTAATATATTTGTTTATAATATCGCTTATAATTACATGTATCTGCTTAATAAATATATTTTAAAATACATATGGGGCTCGTTTGCTACGAAGTATGGGATAAGGCTTGATATGATTAGCTGGGATATCTTAATACATATAAAGAATTAATATTGTGTTTGGTATGATGTATTAAATTCTCTGCAAAACATATTAATTATAGTAATTTATTCTTATATTTAGTTGCAGTATTATTTATACCACCTCATAGGTGGTATTAGATAATACTCCCTCCGTCCCATGATAAGTGTCTACTTTCTTTTGGGCACGGGTATTTAGGAGAGAAGTGTTTAAAGGGTAAAAAGATAAAAAGTGGTGGAGCCCACATCTTTTGTGTGAGAGAGGGTGTTTCCATATTAGGAAAGTAGACACTTATGATGGGACAGCCCAATAAGGAAATGTAGACACTTATGGCGAGACGAAGGGAGTAACAACAATAGGTATAATTCAACGGGCCCGAATTTTATAAAGGGCCATATACTTTGTACCAAACAAGTTATTAGGGTGTATAATATATATTATACACCCTAATCACCCATAGCAAACAAGCCCATGGTACATATGACTAATTGATCAGATTACTATCATCAATTACATCAAGAATAATTATTATTAATTAATTTTTAAGATGAACATAAATGGTCCATATCTCAAGAGTTTGTTGTATGAAGTTATTTCTTTTTAATATTTCATATTTTCTTGGTTTATGTACATTGAAAATAAGAGACATGTGCATATGGTGTATGATTTATTAATTCTTTTGATGAAGAAAATAAAACTTTTATTACTGATGTACTAACTTAAGAAAAATAAATCTCTAAACAAACGAGGCAAAAAATACCAATATCCAAGTTAATATTATATCTATTATATTATATAGATTGTATAACTTAGGTTATATATTTATGTTATAATATATAGAGAATAACTCCATTTTCGAAAATCACGGTACAAGTAATTAGTATCGATATAGTTGGTTGAAATATACTAATCATAAACTTAATGATTGATTGTATCAATTTATAGATATTAATATAATCCACATCATTCGGTATAATGAATGATCACTCATTTAAAAAAAAAAAAATAAGACGACAACAACAACAACAACATCCCTCAATTAGTTCATTTTTTCAAAATTATATTTTTGATATATTTTAATCTTTCGTGGCGTCAATTATGTATATATAAACATATATAATAAACACAATTAGTTTTTGTGAGACGATATCTATATAATTTTATATAATATTCTATAATTTGTAGAAGTTACCTTATATATTTTTATTGTAATCTATATTGTTTGTTTTTGTCTACTTTTATAATCGATATTTTTTAGTATTTCCTATATACAAAATTGGATTTAGGTCTGGGATGAAATATTATTCAAAACCGAGAAAATACGAGTAGTTTCAAATTTTATGGAAAAAAATGTTAAACTATAGCTTGAATAACTAATAAAGGTATTTGAAAAATGAGAAAAGTGAAGTGAAGAAGATGATGTACATATCGATAGATTGAGGACAAGAAATTATTGGCAAAAAAAAAAAAAAAAACTGGGAGAAGATTGTATTAATCTTTGATCCGCGATTTAGTTTGGCGGTTATGTTAGTTTATAATTATCATGAGATATTGTTTCCATTAAATATTGAATTATTTAAAAGATAATTTAAAATATACTTATTTATACGGTTGACTTTCCAGTAACACGACACATTAACGGTGGACACGTTAATAATACTCATGGTGGACAGTTGAGTGAAACCAATATGTATATATAGGTGTATATATATTTACAGAGAGGGAATAAATTAGGCTATATCTATGGTGACAATGATATGAGTACCTTAATCAATAGACTGAAATACCTTTATTATATATAACTAATTTGATTATATTATTATATTAAAATCATCAACGACATCAAGAATAATTATTGATATTATAATTTTAACTCCAACAGGAGTAATATAAATAGCTCACATCTAAGTAGTTTGTATAATATTCTCATCTTTGTATCATGTTATTTTTTTTATATTACATATTTTCTCTAATTATGTTATTACGAATAAGACACATGTATATATGGTGTATTCGTTACTCTCTCCATCTCAGGTTAGTGTGGTTCAACTAATATTTTATACTTCACAACAAATTAAATATGCACCACACTTTTGGAGGACGGATAGAGTATGATTTATCTATTTCTATGAATTTTTTTTAAAAAACTTATTCATTGTTGAATAGCTTACGAAAAACTTTGAACAAATCGACACTTCGTCATTACTATATATAGCATTGGAGTAATTTCAAAATTTTACATATTGTATAATAATAATTTAATTGTACTACATAATAAAAATATAAACACTAAAGACTGGGTATTATGATTTTGAATGAAACATAACTGAATAATAAAAATAGAAAATTTAATAACTTCAACCAATGGAGGTAAGGACCCAATATCCATTTCTAATATTTTTATGAAAAATATTATTTAATTAATGAATTTCATAGTGAAACACAGATGTGATACATTAAGTGTTGGGATAGAGGATCTGGTTAGGACAAAAGATTTGAACCAAAAGTTGTATGAGAGAAATGCTGGAATTATTTGTGTGACGTGATTCTTTATAGTCAGCACAACTATTTAACGCATCAAAGCATTTACATTTAGTACTTAATAACAAGATTTATAAAAAATAAATATAGTTTAATATTTAGTAAATACTCAATATATATTTTGTCCAATGTAAAATTGTAATTGTGATTTCCACTAGATATTCATTTGACTGAGGAATAGATGAAGAATCATGCATTGGCAAAAGATAATGTAATTATAATTTAAGTTTATGCCTTTTCAAAAAAAATATATAATTTTAAGTTTATGCTTAAAAATAAAAAATATAAAGTGATTTCCCGTTGAGTTTCGACGGGTAGCAAAACATATTGCAAACACAAAATCCATCCCCCTATTTATATGACATTTTAAAAATTTTTATTTGACATTTATCTAAGATCTCCAATCTATTTGCATCCACTTTCAATACATGACATTTTCTAACCAAATTAATTATTATAAATTAACTACAATATGAGATCATTATTCCACTTACAACAACTACAATTACGTACATTTATTAAAACCCATTCCTAGCATACAATGAGCGTTTTTCCTTTTAAATTATAAATTATAGAAAACAATGATTAAATACGTAAATTTTCTAGCTTAGTCTATTACTAGGGTATTCTAAATTATATAAGTTGTGATCTTATAATTATTATACAAGAATGGAGCACGTATTTACAACGATTATAGTATGCTATTTTTATACTTGAATAAAGTTTATATATGCATAGTTGTTTTGTTGTATGTAAGTTTACAATTTTCTATTCTCTTATATTTGTCAATCTATATATTCCATCCATCCCATCTCAATAATCTTATTTAGGAATTCTCCATTACTATATAGCTTGAGAAAAAGAAGTCCTCAAACAAATCAAGTTCTATTTAGAGATGAGAGAAGATTCAATAGCAATCCAATAACAAGGTGAAAAACACTGCAAAATAACAAGTTTGCAATCAAAATCTACTTGGAATATTTTATGACGCGAGGAATGATATTCTACTCATCTTTTGTAACCATTATTCATGTTTTGTATTTATAGTCAAGAATTACTATAAAAATTCTAGAAAAAAAGTCACGTAGAATATCAAAATTCGTCAAAACGTAATGTATTTACAGACAACTCCTAAAACATTATATATTCATATATGTTTTATTCATAAGTGATGATTCATATTTAATTGTATTAATTATTATACTCCCTCAGCTTCACTTTTCTCTCAAGGCCTCACGCTCCATCCACGATAAGTGTAACCTTTTGAGTTCGATAGGAGGTTTAAGAAATGATTGGTAAATTAGTTTTGAGTGGAGAAAGAGACCCACCATAATCAATTGTTGTGAGATTTAAAATAAAAATAGTGGGTGGAGTCATTTTCAAAAATGGAAAGTGCTACACTTATTGTGAATATATGCAAAAGAAAATTGTACTTAGGGCTGTCTAAATGTGTGGCAGGTAATCGGGTAGTGTTGTACCGATTCAACACCCGACGGGTATTGGGTACCCGATACCCGCATATTTGGGTAAACGGGTCGGGATACGGGTTGAGTTTTTGAGAAATTTCGGGTATCAGGTATACCTGACACTCGATTCGGATATCCGAGTATACCCGAATTTTTAATTTATACTATATTATATTACTTTAAATTAAATTAATTAACTTTTAGGATACAAATTTATGAGATATATTTATGGTTTTAGTTTATGATTAATAGTGTTGGTGATATTTTTTAATTTTAAATTGCTATACATTTTTTGTTTCTTTTGGTTTCATATTGTTATGGTCATTGCTACGAGTTTAATAGTTTATAATTTAAATTTGATATAATGTGATCCAACTTTATAAACCAATAATACCTCATGATGTAATATATCGTGTTGCTCTACTTTATATATATAATATATATAGTGTAAGACATAAATTCGATAATGTTGAATAATTTATTTTAGGTATAACATAGAACATAAATTAAATAATATTGGGTAATTCGGGTACCCTAATACCCGATTATAATACCCGCTTTGGATACCCAATTTTTAATATAGGGTCGGGATATGGTATAATAAATTTGAAAAAATTGAGATCGGGTACCCGACATTTTCGGATAGGGTACCTGACCCGTTTAGACACCCCTAATTGTACTACACTTATCGTGGACGGAGGGAATAATACATAATATTGCAATGTGATTACCTCCCAATAAATTGAACATTAATGGAAAAATAACATTAATACATAATATTAATACATAATATGGCAAAATGTAATGTATTTACAGGCAAACCTTAAAACATTATATATTCGTATCTATTTTATTCATAAGTGATGATTACTATTTAATGTACTAATTATTATAATACATGATATGACAAAGTGATTATCCGTCAATAAATTCTACACGAGATGATCATTGATATAACACTTATTTTCAATGTGATGATCCTTCATGTAACATTTATTTGCAATGATTTGTCAAATTATCACTTTAAATAAAGTATTGAATTAATTTTTAATTATATTAATAAATTACAACATAAAGTGATTATTCATCAATAAATTCTATACGAGATGATCTTCATGTAGCACTTATTTGCAACGAGACGATCCTTCATGTAACACTTATTCGCAATGATTTGTCGAAATATTCACTTCGAAAAAAAGTATAAAATTGTTTTTTTAAATTATATTTGTAAATTATAACATAAAGTATTCTCAATTGAATATCTCAACACGATCAAGTATTTAGGATTGCCCAGTCGCAAAATTAAATTGGAGGGGTGCATCACCATGCTTATTAGAAATATTGATCCGTCCAATAAGCTTTGTAATGACACTAGAATGATAGTAACTAAATTTGGGGACCGCATAATTAATGCCAAATTAATTTCAGGAAAGAATGCGGGTAGAATGTTTTCAATTGTAAAAATGATTGTTAGCCCCTACGGTATTTCACTTAAATTTCCAATTGAATTTCAGAGGAGAAAGTTTCCTTGACTGTTTGCTTGCTATGGCTATAAACAAGAGTCAGGACCAAACTCTTTCGAATGTAGGAGTGTACCTACCCAAACCTGTGTTTAGCCATGATCAGTTATGCGTTGCAATCTCTAAAGTCACTAGCTAGAAATTAGGTCTTCAAAATTTTAATATGTGACGATGATGGTCAGACGCATGACACAACGATTAACATGGTGTATGATGAAATTTTCGACAGACTGATCTTTGAGGTAATTACAAAATTGATTCTTTATAAAACTATTTATTATTATTTTTATTATTAGTATTTTTTTACATATATTTAGTTTGATTTCTTTTGGCTTCTTGCAGATAAAAGAAGTCGGGAAAAAATTGAAGAAATCTCATTTGTTACCTATTTTATTATTTACATATATGCAATTTAACACTTCTTCTAATTATTTGTCATACTATTACTTTTAAATAAATTATTTAATAATATTTTTTTAATTTATACTCATGAATCATAACATAAAGTAATCCCGTCGAATTTCGACGGGTTACACACTAGTTATATCCAAAACAAAATCATGCACCGGAACAACATTTTCTTTTCTGCTGATATTTGAGTTGAATTACAATAATTCTGATGTGAAATAAATTGCCGTGATTAACTCGGATTAAATTGGTCGAAATCAAAAGGATAAATTACAGATTTATAATAACTAAACTATTGAGTATCAAATTGAAATGTGTCCAACTACATAAAATTATGATTAAATATTCGGACTACAACACAATATTAATATAAATATTCCAAACATAAATTTTGGTAACTAAATGCTTATCTGGCTGGCTGGCTTAAATCAAATTATATTTTCCATCTCATTTTGTATATTTCACTGTTAAAATTCATGTCAGCGTACGGCGAGTAATGTAAGTCTTATGTCAAAACATAAGTGACTAGTTTCTCTTATCTATTAATATATTAAAGCAGAATAATTGCAATGTCTTTTCCCACCCATTCTGCATGTCCCATGCACACTTTCCGCCTAACCCAATAGTCTCAATGTCTGCCCACTCAAAATGACTATTCATCTGCGAAAAGAAAAAAAAAACGTCAATTCATTGATGCCGTCCAAAAATTAATTTTGTGATTTAAATGACAACATTTTGTAGTAAAGTTGCTTATTACTTTGACATTATATATACCTTAGTAATTCTCTCAAAAAAAGTTGTTTATACTATGTTACAATTTTTTTGGTAAAATATATTATTTGGTTATACTTTATTTTTAAAATTTGTATGGATGAATTTCTTAACTTGAAATCTTAAATCTTAATATTCAACATAAGTATTATATATATAATATAATTGTATTAATAATCAAGTAAAAAATAATTGTATTAATAATACTAATGAACTTAATTATATAATTTTGGAAAATCATTTAGAATATAAATATATATTGAAATATGTATTATTTTTTTTATACTACTAATTAAAACACTAATTATTACGTAGCGCAGCGCAACGCGCGCAGGTAAATCTAGTTTGTTTTTATAACGTTTGAGTTATTTTAGTTTTTATATTAAATTCATGCGCTTCGATTATTGACATTTTCCCACCATCTTACACGCGCGTTACTTGTAAATTTGAACTTAGTAGTATATATATTAATCATCAAGATACTTAATTACTGAAATGAAAAACGTATCATTATTATTCAATTAAAACGGTTGACCTCCGATTAAGCTGGCCCGAGCTTGAACAACCTTGAATCTTAGCTAGACCGTTTTGATCACAAGTTTGGTTCCATGTATGTTAAAAAAACACAATATACTGTAATTATTTCTAAACTTAGTAAGTGCCTTCAATTGTTATTAAATTATTATTTTACCAATTCCACGTACGCAAATTGTTATTTTTCGTTATTTGAAAATCGTAAGGTTGAACTTCTGTTTATAATATGGTTGTGTTATTGTTTGTTGAGAGAATAAACAATTTAATCACACATTTAATTTAAATAGTGAATTAAAAGTAAAAGTATATCTGGTTCATCAACTTGGAAAAATGAAATAAAAGTGTTGCAATTTTTGGAGTGAACGAAATTAAATTTTTTGCTAAATAAATACAGTATTTATGAGTAAGTACGGAAACTTTATTTAAAACTTTGTCTAACCAAAGTGAGCCCGCCAGCGTATTTGAAACTTGTCTGACCAAAGCAAGCCAAACTTTATTCAGAACTTGTTGAATTTAAGATAATGATCGTCGATGCATTATGTTGAACTAGGACGTTTCATATTTTTACTTATTTTAGTATATGTGTGTATTATTTCCTAAAGATTTTTCTTCGTTGTTTACGCCTTCTCTTGCATATTAATCTTGTTCAATGGTCTCATGGCACAGGGAGTCGTAAATTTTTCTTCAACCCCATATTCAATAATATTTCCATGCATGTGAGAAGAACACGTAGACAACTTTCATTAATTTTAACACCAAAACCTAAAGTGGTGTTTTAAAATAATAGTGGGCGATTTTTTATAACGAAACATGTGATAGTTTAGGAATCTCGTCAACAAATGTACAATATCCAATTCAAAACATCATTTGATAAATATTCAGCCCATATACTTAGATGAAATTGAAAATGATTTATGTCACGTGAGAATAATCTGAATTACGAGATAGTATTCCAATGGAAGAGGACTTTAGGAAATTGATTTTGGCCAGTAGATAGTAGAGTGACCAAATTTTTTTTCTTCCCCATATTTAGTCCTTAACTCGTCAAATAATATTGAAAAATGGAAATATTGGGCCATAACGTTACAAAAAAATGGAAGAAATTTCTACGCAACTTTTTTGACCAATAGACATATATATATTCATAATTAATTAATATTCAGTACTCCCCAATCCTGAAAGAAAAAAAATACTAATAAACACTAGTATTCGATCAGTCCCCTTCTAAATAGTTCCTAGAAGAAGAGAGGAAGACAGAGACGTGCCCAGCAAACACATCAATCATAAAATTGATCCAATACAATAATATTTGCTTTGCAATAATATCGTAAATGAAATATGAGGGACGCTTTGGTGCAACCGGGCAACGTATCAAAATTGACTTTTAAAATAAAACTATTTTTTCTATTTTTTTTAAAGTTTTTACTTATTTTTATAAACTCTAATTAGAAGTAATAAATTCTAACTGGGAATTAATAAATCATAATTGATGATTAATAAATTTTGAGGATTAGCACATCCTAATTGAGAGTTAATAAATTCTAATAAAGGATTAATAAAACTTCAGGGGATTAATAAACCATAATGAGAAAGAATTAAAGCAAAAATTAAAAAAAAAAAAAACTGAAAAAATTACTTTGTCGCGTGGATGCACTACCATCTGGGACCTCATCACGTGAGATGCACCGTGTGACCGGCTGTACCTGAGACTTTATTATGAAATATTAAATATATCCAAATACATTAGGATCATATAAATACTTACATCGACTTAAAACAAGAAATCTTAAATTTAAATTAAAACTATACTAAAGCTAGTGGAGAGTACACCTTGTATTTTTCAAACACGTGTTAACAAATTTTTGTTTAAAATTCAACAAAATTGTAGACCAACAGTTAAGGGACCAAGATTCATTCAACCACGAAACTCAGTAGAAACCACCCAAATTCCCTTTCCTTGTTTCCCATCACTGGAACTATGACATTTTCCACAACATTTCAACTATAATAATTGTCTTTGCTGAAATAAAAATATCATATATATACATTTTCAACTTCCGTTTAGTCACAGGCATAACAACACCACAAAATATCATTAGATTTTCCCAGGTTTCTCCTACTCCCATTTAAAAAAATGCCTTGATACGTCATTGGTTATACGTAGCGATATCAATTGTTTCTTGAATTATTGCATACTATTTTTAGTGAAGCAATCTACGCGTGACATATTATCATTTCGTATCCACAAGATAAAATGAATTATATATGCACTCTCTCACACCTCGTTCACTATGCTTATCCCAATTCTAAAATGATTTAAATATGTGAATTATTGAAAGGTGTAGCATTTATGCTCAAAAAAAGAAAAAGAAAAAAAGAAAGGTGTAGCATTCTTTTTTTTTTAATCGGATATTTCAATCCAATCCATATTGGATTAAGTCCATTAATTTGGATATAAACTTCATTAAAATATACTGAATTGAAAAAAAAAATTATATTGATGATATGAATAAATTTGATAGTTCTATTTTTGCATGAACTAGGCATCTCGATACAAAAAAATTGAAGTTTTTTTTTTTAAATAAAGATATAAAATTACTCACAAATGCAATGAAGTTTTAGAAGATCCGCCACAAGTACAACTTACGAGTTTCATTTCAAACATGAAAATATCAATTGTAACTTGGATTGCGAAGTAAATCACTCGACACACACAAATTATTTTGGTACTCCAATACAAACTTTCTCCACTTGTTTTGATTTAATTTGCTAATAACTTTAGTTACAATAAATAATAGTGTTTCCTACTTTGACAATTCCTTCCTCACAATAAAATTTACACAAAAAACTAGAACCAATAATGTCTTCTCACAAAATCGCCGTATATAAATGGGTTACTAATAAATACACACACTCGCACTAGTCACTACCATTGACAAGTCGACGCGCATTCCCGCCAACTTGCCACGTCACACCTGCACCCCGACCAATCAAAAGCAGGCTGACGTCACCTGAGCTCATTAATGAAGTCATCAAAGTCAAACTCGCCGAATTCCTCGGCGCAGAATTTCCTCGACATCCCAATTACCGGCAAACTTAACGGCCAGTCTAGGTCAAAATCGAAGTCAGCACCGAGGCCGTCTAACGGCGTGAACTCCTCGTAACGGAGCACAGACGTCGGGGACAAGGCGGCGTCCTTTACCGACGGGACGGTGTCACTCTCCGTCGCGGACTCCGTCCGTGCGGCGTCACTCTCCGTTGCGGACTCCGTCGGTGCAGCCGCTTCGGGGAAATTGATCACGGCGGTGGGGCCCTTCAGTCTGACGGCGGCTCGGTCATAAACGGTGGCGGCTTCTTCCGGCGTATCGAAGGTGCCCAGCCAGACCCGTTTTCCCTGGGTCGGATCCCGGATCTCGGCGGCCCATCTCCCCCACGGCCGCTGTCTCACGCCGCGGAATTTTCCCCGGCGAGACACGTCACTTCCCGGCAGGCTCCGCCTCCGCTTGTTGCAGGGACGGCCCTCTGGCGGCGGCGAGTTCCCGAACCTGATCTCCTCCACGTGCCTCCGGACTCTGTGCACGGAGCCATCCGATTCGTCGTCGGAGGAATCGGTGGCGTCGGCGTCGGTGAGAACGATTCTGACAACTTTGTGGCGGAGGTAGGCGGCGGATCTCGGGTGATTGATGAGCTTGTTAGTGGTGACGACGTGTTCGGTGAATTTGAGCGGTGGTTGTAGCTCTTCCATGAGATGAGTAAAGCGTAGGGAGCTACACTTCAGTGAAGGTCGATGACGACAAAAGCCAAAGATACACCTTTAGAGAGAGAGAGAGAGGAGAAATTGAAGAAGAGAATCGTGTAATTAAGAGTATGAGAGTGGAGGGGGGAGATTTAAAAAGAAGTGAGAGAGGGAGAGTGGCGTTATGTTGAATGGAGGAAACAGTGAGTGAGCATGAGCATTAAAGCAAAAGGAGAGGGATCCCGTGGGCAGTGGTGGAGTGGTTGCTTGTTGGCCAAATGGAGTCAGGTTCGAAATCTTCTCGGCCAAAAAACCCCTAGGTGGGGTGTGTGAGTATTAATATTTGTAATGATATTCAAAAAAAAAAAAAAAGGAGAGGAGAAGAGATGGAGGAGTAAGTAGTTTGTGGACAGGAGTGTGGGAAGGGTGTACACGTTAGGGATGAGCACGGTTCGGTTAACCGACCGTTTGCCATAAAAAAAAACCGATCATATGGTTTTTAATCGGTTCGGTTAACCACTAAAATGTAGAAAATAAAATTCAAAAACCACTATAACGGTTAACCTAAAAATTGGTTCGGTTAACCACTAAAATGTAGAAAATACAAAATAAAAAACCACTATAACGGTTAACCTAAAAATCGGTTCGGTTAACCGTTATTCAACGGTTAACCATGTAGAAATAAAAGTTTCAATTTTTTAATAATCTATTACTATATTAAAGCAGAATAATTGCAATGTCTTTTCCCGCCTATTTATGTACTTTCCCTCCCATTCTGCATGCCCCATGCACACTTCCCTCCTAACCCAATAATCTCAATGTCAACCCACTCAAAATAACCATTCATTAGCTCAAAAAAAAATGACCATTCATTGATGCCGCCCAAAAAAATTAATTTTTTGATTTAAATAACAACATTTTGCAGTAAAGTGGCATATTATTTTGACATTATATATATATATATATATATATATATATCTTTGTAATTCTCTCAAAAAAAGTTGTTTATTACTACTATGTTACAATTTTTTTGGTAAAATATATTATTTGGTGATACTTTATTTTTTAAATTTTTATGGATGAGTTTCTTAACTTGAAATCTTAAATCTGAATATTCAACATAAGTATTATATATATATATATATATATATAATTGCATTAATAATCAAGTAAAAAATAATTGTATTGATAATACTAATGAACGTAATTATATAATTTTGGAGAATCATTAAGAATATAAATACATATTGAAATATGTATTAATTTTTTATATTATTAATTAAAACATTAATTATCACACAGCGCAGCGCAGCGCAACGCGTGCGGGTAAATCTAGTTTATAGTATGAAAAACAAAAATTCATATCTTAAAATGTGGATTCGAAATATACATTTAAAGAAGTATAAATAATAAATTGAACACTCTCATGTTTTCAAGTCAAAGTAGTAAAAATAAGCTAGTTAATATTATAATTTATAGTTGGTATAATAATTTTATAACATGTAATTAGTTGGTATAATAATTTTATAACATATAATTAGTAAAATTATAATTTTAAATGAGTTTCGGTTCGGTTCGGTTAACCGTCGGTTTTTATATACAAAAATAAAAACCTAACCGTTACCTTCGGTTTGTTTAAAATTAGAAAAATAAACCGAACCGTCGGTTCGGTTAACCATATTTTCGGGACGGTTTCGGTACGGTTTGTCGGTCGGTTCGGTTTTTCAGTTTGCTTTGCTCACCCCTAGTACACGTATACGCAGGGGCGGGACTAGGGTAATGTAGGCCCTGTGCAAGTTTAAAAAATTTGGCCCTTTATTTATAATTAAAAAATATATAAAATATGAATTAATTATACTACCTTTGTCCCTCAAAAGTGATGCATATTTGATTTGTTGTGAGGTATAAAATATTAGTTGAACCACACTAACCTAACCTGAGATGGATGGAGTATTTTAGTAGATTATAGTAATTTATTTTAGTCAAATTACATGATAAACAAATAAAAAGTTAAGATAGTCACTTTGAAAGTATAATTAAACTTTCTTTACAAAATTTATTAAGAAAAATAAACTAAAATTAAAATTTATAAGATTTAAGAAAGGAGCTTCACGTTTTTGTTTGAAGTGTTTAGCCATTTCGGAGCCCTTATTAAAATTAGAACCTTTATTTATATTTAAAAAAATTATATTAGTAAAATTTATGAATCAATATCATTTTAGTAAATATTTTCGACACATGATAAACAAATAAAAATTAAGACATTCACTTAAAAAGTGTTGCTCTGCATGAATTTTATTATAAAAAACTAAATATTATTTATGTTTCTATTACTTTCCAAGATTATGCATGGTTTTTATTTTATTTTTTTTAATTTTACAGGGTAATTTATGCATTAGGAATGAACAAAAAAAAAGTAAAAGTACTGGTATAAATTTTACAATATATGGAGAGAATTTGGGCCCACCTGGCTAAAGAAAGAAGGAAAATAAATAAAAGAAAAAAAATGCTCTAAGCAGGATTATAACATATGGCGAGAATTTGGGCCTACTGAAGCTGAAGGAGATACTTTACCACTGAGCTAGTAGAATAATTAATACTAAATTCAATAATTTGAATATATATTTATATATATGGACCTATATATATTTTGGGGCCCTGTGCGGTCGGCCACCCCGCACACCCCCAAAACCGTCCCTGCGTATACGTATATTATACACCTTATTTTGAGCGACGTTTAAGTGCATGAGTTATAATATACTTGCAGTACGACAGTCTAATAGTAAGGGCTCGTTCGGTAGGTATGTTAGGATAAAGTAAGATAGATAAGATCAAGATAAATATAGTGAATAAGGGGTGATTGTTAGTGTATCTTTTGTGTTTGGTAGATAAGATAACGCCAAGATAAATATAGTGAATAACAGGTTGGTTGTTTGGTACCCTAATATAAATTCAAGATTAAGTGAGAAATGACAATTATATCCTCATAATTAATTATATATTTTTAATTTTGAATTAATTTCCTCCCCTGCTCCTCTCTCTCCACTCTTCAGACCCGCTGCCATCCTCCGCCGCCACCGCCACCTACCCGCCACCACCATCACCGCCGCCACCTACCACCACCACCATCACCGTCAGCCACAACCTGCCACCACTACCAGCACCCCTAGGATTCCGCCGATCAATCCAATCTGTCGGAAAACCCTCTTCATTCTTCCGCCGCCGGAATCAATCTACCAGAGAAGCGCAAGCGAGTGGCGGAGCCCGACCCCGAATCTGACAAGACGAAGCACCCACTGTGGAAAACGAGCCTTTGCTCATACTTTAGGAGTAAGTCCGGCGATTCATGCAGCCACAACGAGACTTGCCGCTATGCTCACGGAGAGGAGGAGCTCCGGCCGCGCACCGACAACACGTGGGACCCAATTTCGGAGCGCCGACCACAACCCGCCACCATCTCTCTCCTCTCGTCTACCACCACCACCACCATCCCATCCCTTCGACCACCAACCGCCACCACACCCTCGTCTCCTTCCGCCGCCACCACCGCCACACCCCTCGTCTCCGTCATTGCCACTTCGATCCTCCCTTCGCCGCGCGCAGTCGGAACTATCCGACTCCCACCGTGTCATCTCCAGATAGAGAGAGAGATGGGGCAACGGGAAAGAGGGTGAGAGGGCGAGAGAAAGAGAGAGAGAGAAGGGCAATTTGGAATGCCACAAATTAATCACCACCACTGTTCAACCTAGTTTATGTATCTCACCAATTTGGTGAGATACCTTTTCTTAAGGGCTACAGTAAAATAACACACGGGCCGGATATAATACCGGGCCAACCTTAATACTAATCTTGGCTACCAAACGCCTTGATAAGGCCAGATACGTGTCCTATCTAGGCCTTATCAGGGCTACCAAATAGGTCCTAAGAGTGTAGTGTGGGGTGTGTTCATGTTAGCCTAGTGGTTAATGCCCGTATCCAAGGTCACTCAATCAAGTCCACCGTCACGCGACCTTTAAAATTTCCTGTAATGTTTGTTAAAAAAAAAAGTGTAGTATGGGTGTGCGTGTCTGAGCCTAGTGGTAGCATGGTTAATGCTCGAGGCCAAAGGTCTCAAGTTCAAATCCTCCGTCGTACTGCCTTTAAATTTCTTGTTAAAAAAAAGTCTAATTTACAAAAGAGTGATGCTATTCGGACATAAATGTCCGGACATAATCTAGTTCGTTTAGGTAAATGAATCGGTTCGATCCGTTTAACTTATTTATTTAATTTTGTAATTTCTCCACATTCATTCAATTTATTATTTTTTGAGTAATCTAATTCAAGTGAATGCATAAATATCTATTAAGTAATAGTATTTCTAAAAGATTAGTGAAAATCACAAAATAACTTTATTAATTTAATTTCGTATTTTTGTATTCATATTTCTCTCTCTAAAAATGGCAGTTTAGGTTAATTAAGTAAATACATTAGAGTACTAACCAACACCATTATTTTATTTGATAAATTATAAGTTAAGATTATTAATATATTCATTTTATGTCCGGACATATATGTCCAAAAAGTATTAGTGTTTAAAAAAAAAGAAAGAAAAAAAAAAGAGAGAGAGTGTAGGGTGGGCAGTGTGGGAGGGAAGGGGAGGGCGGGACACTTGTTTCGAGAAAGGCCACGGGGTGGGACCCGGGGGCGGTGGTGGTTAGAAATTTCTCTTTTTGGCGGGAAAGGATGACCTCGACTCACCCCCTCGAGTCGTTGTTTCCTCTCACAAAAATATTGAAGATTATAACTTCTCATCACAATTCACAAGTAGAGATCCTTATCTTGTTTTTCTCCTTTATTCTCACGTTTATACTCAACATTTTTTTTTTCTTTTTAGGGCTAATCTTTTTAGACAAGTTTGGGATATATATGTGTGAATGGAATAATCAATGAATAACATCATGATTTTTGTTCTACTATATATGAAAATTCGTCAATAATTTTAAAACGTTGATCAATTATAATTATATATTTCAATTTGTAGTAAATTTCAAACATTTTAGAAGTAATGTAAATATGCAACAAAATCATTATTTATTTTAAGGTTGTAAAAGTGATCGAATCGGTCCGGTTCGAATTCATGAGACCAAATACATAAAATGTGTCTGATCTGATTTGAAATTCGCTCATACCGCAAAATATGCAAGCCTAGCAAAGTCCAGGTCCGTTCAACTCGAGGCCTTCGGGTTTGAGGTCATTTCAGGTCCGACACGTTGGACCGATTTTTGAACTTTATTATAGGTTAAATATATATGTATATGTATATATATATACAGTCCAAATTAATGGATGCATCCAATGCATTAATTAATTCAATAAAATTCACATATCATTAAGATTTTAAAAAGAAAAATCGTAGAACATTCCATTTTAGCTTAGAGTTTAGACCATAATGTACAATCTGCTGTAAAATGGAGCATGCCTTTGACTTTGAATGGTATGTCCATACGTATCATAACGAAAAACTTCAACAACATCAAAAGAAATTAACAAGTGAAAATACAAATTATTTGGGGAAAAATAAAGTAGAAAACACTATGATATACAACAACAATCGAAGATATCAAGAGGTCTTAACTTTGTAATAATCCAATAGATAGAGGCAAAAAACTGTAAACGTGACGCTAAACCATGACCCAAATGAGGAATGCCATAAATAAACAACTCAATGAAAAATGACAAATTAACACTAGTTGCTGCAAATTTGGTATATATTTTGAAATTATACAATAACATAGGTCCTACACATAGCACCTAAAACAAGAAAATAATACATAATATATATACTAATTACTCAATTAAATGGCAGAAACAAGATTTGAAGTAAGATCAAAATAAAAAAGAGTAAAAATTGAACCAATCCTTACTAATGACATTAGAGTTCCATCAAAACTAACAAATTCCAATTGAGAGATAATTAAGGATATAAAAGATATATAATTATTAATTAATAAACCAAGTGAGGTATAATGAGAAGTGTAGGAATCTAAAACCCACAAAGCGTAGAAACATTTGAACTTTTAAAAATTATTGAACCATGTTCGAATTAGGTCAACGCAACTGCGATATGTGGTTGACCATTAAATGGTCTGACGTTGACTGACTTGCATGATTGAGAAAATTGAGTCGATGATGCTATTATTTATTATAATATGCATTTTGTTTATTTAATGGATTTTATTTGCTTTCAAAAGAAATATTCCTTATAAGTAATAGTCCAACGTGGTTGATTTATACTACTAATAATTTTCACATAATGCACAGAGGGATGGTAAAAACCGATAAAAATAGACATGTTGAGAGATCCCCTACATATGGCACTATCTTTTACGATCTAAAATTTATGAATCACCTGCCAAATCAACAAAATCAAATTCTCACGGTTTACCTCTTACATGTGGTTTGCAATTTTTTGCATAGAAATAAAAATTTACTTATTGCGTACAAAAAATAGCAGTTGCGGATTCGAACAATAAAAAAAAATAAAAAATCAGTTGGCTGTAATGTAGGACCGTTTCATGCAAACAATCAAAACTCATGAATAACTAATTTTGTTGATTCTGATAGAAAATTTCGAAATATGACATAATAGAATTCCTAAAAAATTATACCTTTTCGTGCGTGTGTTGGCCTAGCGCGTGGTAAAATAATTAAGGTACGAGGGGCCAAAGGTTTTGGGTTCAAGTTCACTGTGGCGCGGTCTATAAATTTAATTGTTAATTAAAAAAAAAATACCCTCATGCGATGCCACGAACATCTATAACTATATATCTTTTTGTTTGAGTTGTGGATATGAGAATTAAAACAAATTAATATCCCAACTTGAAAAGAATAAAAATAAATTAATGCACGAAAAAGTAAAAATAAATTCATATGAGAATGGAAGTTAAGCAAGCCTACGAAATTCTAATAATACACAAAAAATTATTATATAAAGAAAAGAATTAATGTAGCAAATGAAGAAAACACAATTGTGAATTGTGAGGACGTGACATATTTTGTTTGTGGGACTTTGGGCTATAATACTTTACATGATGCTGAGGGGCTCTCCTTAACGTGTCAAATGTCCTTTTATGAATATTTCATTTAATAAAACTAGCTATAATTATTACAATTTGGAACAACATAGAAAATTCTACAATTATATATTTCGCCTTTCCACCAAACTTCAACCAATAATTACCAACTATCGCAAAATTTCTTGTACTTTACCATGGAAAAACAGCTCCAATCTTTTTCATGAACTGAATTTTCCAATTTACTTTTAATTCCACACTTCTTTTTTTAATTGATTTTAGTTCACTTGGTAATATTATAAATTCATAATTATGAGAGTACTAGTACAATTGCTAATATGGATTTAAATTGAAAACATATGATGAGAAGAAAGCACATTTCACGATTAAGTCATCCCCAAGGAAATGCATTACCCAATTTTGTATCACGTGAATATTGACAATTGAATCTGATTTGGAGTTAAATGTGGTTATACGTACATAGATCAACTATTTTTTCACTAATTAATTTTCAACTCCACTCGAGATTAAGATTAAATTAATAATTTCATTTTCATACATTAAAGTATAACATATACCAATGCTATGTAATCCATAATCCACACACACGAGATCATCTAAAATGGGCGTAATTTGATCTAAATCATAATGTTCGAGCAACTAATTATTAAAGGGACTTAATGATAAACCCAAACAAATATAAACACTTAATTTTCCAATTTGGCTCATCGACACGAAAGATCAAATAAAGATAAATTACTTTGATTATGAATTACAGTACAAGTTCGATTAACACGTACTCCTTGATATTCAACCCGAGCAATGTTTGATATCAGAAAATTAGTATATCAAGCGCGCGCGCACTAAAAAAAAATTACTCGGCAGGAAATTATAATTGCTCTAGGGAAAAGATTATTATATATAATATAAATTCCATACATATATGGTTGAATGTTTCCAGTATTTGACACCCATCCATATCACATAAAATTGAAAATTACGTTAAAAGAAAAGTAAGTTTTATTTTATGTAATTTCCCTCGAAAAAGAAAACATGTTTCATGTCGAAGGGACCCCTTGCCTACCTCTGAACAAACTAACACTATTAAATTAGATTTTAATATGTTGAAAAACGACCAAATTATCGATTTTAACAGAAAGTGCATAGAAAATCTCGAAACATTGATCTACTGGGAAAATATGCGGAGTAAATAGGAGAAAATTTAATTCGTTGACGTTGACACGTCTTGTACAAATCTACTCCATCCGTTTTTTATTAAGTGTCCTTTTTAGCTCATTTTTTTGTTTTTCAATAAGTGTCATATTTCAAAATTCTAGAAAAAAATAATGTAAAACTTCCTATTTTATCCTTGTCATTAATGTAGATTATCAACTTGTTTATGTTTCCTATGCTATTAATTAAGGGTAAAGAGAGTAAATTATCAATTTTCTTAATATGTGTGTTTTGAAGGAGTAGGACACTTATTAAAGAACGGAGGGAGTAAGTTTTAATTCCTATTAGAGGTGATCATAATTCATTAGCATTAGAGAAGAATTGTTTGAACCATGCATCTCAAATTAATCCTGAATCGTATGTCATTGTATTAAATTATTAATTGGCTTCACTAATTTATGAGTTACTAGCTGCAAAGTATTTGAAGAATTAGTTATATAAACACTCTTAATAACCTTTACTAATTTTGTCGCTAACTATCATATGGCAAAAATTCTATTAACGATATATTGTTATACTCAGTGGCGGAGCCAGACATTTTGTATTGGGTGGTCAAACTTATCACAACTTGAACAAATCAAATCGAGATGAAACAAATTTATGTTTTTAACTTCCATCCATTATATGAGGAAATTATGCTAATATGGTTGATATGGAATTTTGAGTAAGGAAGCTCAGTAAGTATGCTCAACTAACTCGTTATGTTCTATTAGAGGTCGGACGGCCCCGACGATCACCCGACTAAAATCCAATTTGCAAATCCAATTCAAAAGCCATTCCAACTTAGAAATGTTAAAACATATATTTACACGACCTAAATCATGTACCAAGCCCAAATCACATATGAATTATATATTTTTATTTTAATTAAAATTATGAATTACTCCCTCCGTCCCAGGATATATAAGTGGCCACTTTCCTTAAAATGAAATATGATCTCTCACAAAAAGGTCCCACCACTTTAATTTATAATTTTTTACCCTTTAAACACACTTCTCCTTAATATCCATACCGAAAAGAATGTGATCACTTATTGAGGAACGGGGAAGTACTAATATACCCTTACTTTTTTTTCAAATTGGTGGGGGGAGGGGGTCCTTGGACTCCACAGGACCCATGCTCCCTCCGCCACTGGTTATACTACGTTTAATTCAATTACGAAATTTTTTGTTATACAATGAATTTTAAGTTTATATTTCAAATTTTAAGATTGAAAAAAAAATCAAATTAATCAATTATAACATGTAAATGACACAATATAAACTTTTTCATAAGATTCCAAAGTTATTTATGTTGCAAACCTTGGGAGCTTCAACACTCCCTAGCTAACTGTTTTTTGTTTCGTATTTCAATTTCAGAGTATCCGGTGAGAGATCATCAAAAGAGTGATCTCCCTATTATTTAATATTATTTGTGGAGTTTCAAAGCGGAGAGAGATCACATGCAAAAACACTCTAAATGGAAGGAGGTCTCTCCTCGTGAAACTAATTGTTGCTTGGGGGTTTCAAACCCGCGTGGAACAAAGGCGAGTTGCTCAACAACCAGGCTAAGAACCTCTTTAATAATCCCTTCGTCCACAATAAATTTGTCACATTGTGGATGACACTAGTTTTAATAATTTATTGGATGATTGTATTGTGAGTGGAACAAGGGTCCCACTTTTATATAGTTTTAAATTGTGTTGTGAGTGGAAAAATAAGTGAGGTGTGTGGGGTCTATTACTATAAATGGATGTGACAATTTTTTTATAGACGAACCAAAAAGAAAATTATGACAAATTTATCGTGGACGAAGGGAGTATATGATAGAATAAAAGAAAAAATATATATAAAATCAACTTCAAATTAAAAAAAAAAAAAACGATCTCCTCTTCATCCGCGCTCGTCGCGGCGATCACTTCCTTGATCTGCAGCTGCTCCCCAGCGCGGCGGCGATCTTCTCTACTGATCGTGCGTTGCGCACTCTTATATATATTTGGGTATTTTATCAAAAAAATTCTACTTTGACACCTCACATATATATTTATGCGTGTATCTGTATAAACTATCTTTACTGAAACGGAATTACTTTTATTCATGGCAATGACGTTGTTTAAATTAGTCGTAGATAAAACTTAAACGGGAAAATATGAAAACACTGTGACATTACACAATATTCTCTCGATGATAGTAAAGGAGGGTGAAACATTTGCCAGCTGCTGATATTGTCATGTTTTAAAGTAATTAAGAAATCTAATTGCATGGCCCAACTTCAACATCCGGATTTTGTTGGGCCAGAGGCTTAATTAATTAACAACCTAAATAATATTTTCTCACACCTCAAACCTAATTATGACCGACATACATGCTACTACAGGCTACAGCTGTTATATAAATAAGATTAAAGAATAAACCTATTTACTCCCTCCTCCGTTCTTTTATAAGTGTCCCCCTCCATTAAATTACACATACCAAGGAAATAAAGAAATTTACCTATGTAATCTTATTAATTACCATCATTAATGTATACATATAACTAATTAATAAATTACGATAAGGTTAAGGATAAAATAGGAAGAATGCCATTATTTTACTCTCAAATTTTGAAATAGGACACTTATTTGAAAACAAAAAATTGAGCTAAATGAGACACTTAAAAAAGAAGGGAGGGTGTAAGTTTTATAAACTAGATTCAACATTATACATTAAAGTCAACCGGTGATGAGCATTGAAATTTGAAAAGTATGGAAAATGGGCATGACTTGAATAAAAAGCAAAGATATATTTGGGCCCTCGGCCGGCACGTGATGCTGCTATTGCTTGGCAATCAAGCGAAAATTATTGTCATTAATTATAATATGCCACCATTGTAACTTGAATTGAATCTACTTACAATTTTTTAATTTTTATTTTTAGGTTAATTGTCAAATTCAACACATATTTAATATTTTCACTAAGTTTACTATAATTTTAATAACGTTGCTATTACAACATAAACTTTCATTTTTTTGCTATTATAAATCTCATTTTCTTCTACAAATAAAATTTGACGTGTGTAGTCCACGTGTGTACCAACGAGCCAAGTCAAATGATGTCGTCTAAATATTAAAATTTTAAAGAGTGAAGAACCTTAACTTATCAAATTGAAAATTTTATGATGACATCTTATATTCAGAGCGGAGCTCTAATCCATGTCTTTAATTGCAAAAAATAAATAAATATAAAAACTAGATATTTATTTGCAATTAATCCAAAAAATCAAAACATGGATTCGAGACACGGACAGCCATTTGGGGTCAGAAGCGATTAATTTCAAAAATTCCATGATTTCCTCCGTGTCATCGAAAGAAAAACATTCGAGCCCTCTTGCCCTAATAATAATTGATTAAAACTCTCAAAAAATAAAATAATAGTAATTGAAATAAAAGTCCGATTTGGCTTGCTACCTAACTTCCACACACATGACATGGGTACTATGTGCAAGTGGCTAGTGACACGGCAGCGCCCCTCTCTTTCATTTTTTAATTTGACAAAATACATATATATAGGTCCATGTACTTTCATTTTTTATTTCATTAAGTCCTTGTACAATTTTCAGTTTTGATAAATCCTTTTAATTTTATTTTTAATTTTAATAGGTCCTTATTTAACGGATACAATTATTCCGTATTCCGTTAATAACACATCATCAATTCAAAAATAAATAAATAAATAACACGTCATACTTGTCAAATTAATTAACTCCACATCAATTAGAAACTTGATAGATTGTTATGCAAAAATACTATAAAAATCAAATAAGAAATTATATTCTTCAATTTCTTCACAGCTTCCCATAAAGCAATCTGGAGGCTATCAAAAAGAAAAAATTCAATCATAAAGCAAATTTCAAACCGAGTGTTACAGAATTAAAATTATTAGAAAGTTAACAAAAGATATATGATGTAATCCTTTTTGGATTTCCCTAATAATGGTAGAAAACAATTGTAGTTGCAGAGGTACTTCCGCCGCCTCTTAATCCAAATTTCGGCCATAAAATTGTTTCGATATCAATATGGCTGAATGGCATTCCTTGAACATCAATTCTCTTGTTAAACACCAAATCAAATCTGTCAAGTTTTACAAAATTAATCCACATCGGTGTCAGGATCCTCTGCCGCCAATTCTCATAATCACCAGATTCCGGTTGTATCCCATCATTAACAACGCCTCATACGTTGTTGCCGTCGACGAAGACGGACAAGTCATCAATGTCAAGGAGTTTCATGGGAAATAACCGAGTATTTGGCCTGCATTGCTATAGCTTTAGCGAAGTATTTTAGGAAGGAATTGAAACATTAGCAGAGAAGAAATTGAGGAAGACAAGTGTTTATTGATTTAGATGTATGTATTTCTACAGAACAATAGTATCAATTAGGGTTTGACATGGATTTTTATTTTTTTTCAAAAAATGATGACGTGTTATTTTATTTTTGACACAAAGGATGATGTGTTATTAAGTAACAGAAAAGTTAACGAACAAATTGTCTCCATTAAATAAAGATCTATTAAAATTAAAAATAGAAGTAGAATGACTTATTAAAATAAAAAATTGTACAAGGACTTGATGAAATAAAAAATGAAAGTACAGGGATCTAAATTTGTATTCTGCCTTTTATTTTTTTTGTATTTTATTTTATTTTAAGTCAAAAAATAGTGGTTGAAATTTAACTAACTGCCACCATAACCAAACCCAGATGAGCGGGAAAAGAAAAAATATCACTCCGAAATACTCCTTCATCCCCGAATAAGTGTCCCAAATTGTCAATTTTTTTGTACCGGAATAAGTGAACTATTGCATATTTCTATGCAAAAATTATGCCAAATTATCATATTTACCTTTTGACTCAAGAAAAAATGTTTACTTTTATTGATTCCGAAATGCAATAATTAAGGGTAAAATGAGCTATTTTACCCATTATCTCAGTATACACATTTTGATGGTTCGAGATACTTA
Organism: Agastache rugosa; assembly: GCA_031470985.1. Lineage (NCBI taxonomy): Eukaryota > Viridiplantae > Streptophyta > Magnoliopsida > Lamiales > Lamiaceae > Agastache > Agastache rugosa. Next base: position 18,810,338 of record CM062609.1, read on the forward strand.
TTCGGGAACAGATGGAATAATAATTAAGGGTTTGACATGTGTTCCCCAGGCCAGGTCAAGGGACCACAAAACACAGCTTTAACTTGCTAAAACAAGTAACATGGAATGGAATTATTGAAGAAGGTCTAAGGGAAAAGCCAAACGTATTTACACTATGGTGCTGCGTTGTCAAATGAAGAGTCGCCCATTATCAACTTACATGTAGTGTAAGAGAAATACTATTAAAGGTACATAATATAATTTATTTTAATAAAATATTATCATGTGAAAAATGAATGTACTATATTTACATATAAAATAGAATTTCTCTGTTGTATAAATGCCCATTTTCCTCAAACAAACCGAAATAAGCATTAGTCAATCTGATTGCCCAAATTCTTAGCAAACTAACAAGAGAAGTCTTGTGAAGACAAGTAAAAAATTAGATTCAAACCCATATCCAACCCATCTCGCACAAGTTTCCGTGATCTAATAAACTATGAATTCAAAAACCATACCAGATATATTTGTGGGACGAACTCTTTTCTTGCATGATTCCAAAATACACAAAGCCAACCAGATATCCCAAAACATTGACGTACAAGCTACATTTAGAGTTCTTCCAAGTGAATATTCACAAATTGAGAGATTGGGTACAACATTCCGAGCCTGTATCCGAACTTGAAAATTAAGCATATTCAGAATATTCAGTACATTGCCAGCATGAATCCGACAGGACAAAATATGAAAAACACCTCACGATGATAACTTTCGGATTTTCGTCCACGCACAAATTGAAAAAACACTAAGCATGCAAAGTCTAGTAGACATTGCTAGGAACATATTCGGCATCATCCCATGGCATATTTCTGGGTCCAGCTGCGAGCAGTGGCCTCATATTTTGCTCGGTCTGTCTTGTACATGTGAGCAATTTCTGGAACAAGAGGATCATCAGGATTTGGATCCGTCAACAACGAGCAAATAGACAGCAGGACCTGCCATCAATTCCACGGAGATCCAACATAAATAAAAATATATTAGTTGGATAAAAGGTCATGGCTTACAAGACTAGATAATAGTACAAAAGTTCCAAATCAAGAATATTAGCCCAACTCTTGCGTCAACAGAGACATATCTACAAAAGTTTCTTATAGGAATTCACAAAGAAACAATCCAATTAATCAAAACAAACCCCCACTCGATCAAAGTTAAAACAGTGTCCGGATTAAAAAACCCTACACTTCATTTAACAGATAAGACTGCAAAACATCTAAGCTCTGCATCTGAATAAGTTTCATTGATCTAAGTCTGTTAAAAAGGTTTTGCAAGAAAGATGGCCAATAATGGACAATTCCTATATGTTTAGATATGGAGTCAACTATTTAAGACTTAATAAGCTGAAAGACATCAGAACATAAAAAAGTAGAGTGACTTTTTTGCATATTTGCACGCAAATGTCAGAGTTTCAATACACTTCACTTCAGAACTTCAACAATATAGTTACAAGTGGCAGAGCTCTATCTTCCATAAGATTGCATCAATAATAGTAGTAAGTAACAGGGATCCTTTTTTCTCATAAAGGGTTCCTTCTCTCAAATATGTGTAGCAATTGGCAGCAAATGTTAGTATACCGCGATACTTTTTTCGTGCTAATTTAAATTTTTATTTCGCAACTTCAAAGATCCAGGTTTAGATAAAATAAGGTCTTTTTTACTTGATATTTGATACCTTAGATATAGTCAATGCTGGACTCCACTGCTCTTTCAGAATATCAAGGCAGATGCTTCCATTGCTATTGATGTTAGGGTGAAATACTTTTGTCCTAAATGCAACCTGCAATAATGAAATCACCTTTTGAGATCATTGAGTGACAGGAAAATTTATAAAAGCAGTCAATATTTAACAACACAAAAATGCACCTAAAGGGTTTCCAAACAAATGCACCGTGCTAATATATAGACACAAACGGGACAACTAAAGTGAATACCGATCCAAATAATTCACTAAGATTTCAAGAGTACAGGAAAATAATCAGAATTTTTTCAAGCAGTAATAATCCACATGTACGCACTGAAAAAATGAAATGTGCTCAATTGTAGAATTTTACAAAGGAACCAGAGGCAACTCTACGCAAGAAATTGAGCTTTAGAAGCTGTACCAAAAAATAAATGTATAAAATAAAGTTAATATCTGTTTTTATTCTGATTTAGTTTATTTGTCAGAAACCTCAGGTGCAAACTCCCTTGTCTGTTTACCAGACTTATCAACTGATACCACCTAGCATTTTGAAAACTATATTAATAACAAACTGCATGGGAACATAATAATTGCAAGAGATTCAGAAGTATTGTCACTTCTCCAAATGTAATATTGACAATGATTACCATATGCATGGTACCTGTTGCTTTTAGCATTTTTAAAAAGTCTACCACGATAGAACTCAGGTAAAATGAGAATCTAGCATTTAAAATACTTTAATGGACTATACGAAGTGGCACACCACAATAACTTGAGACCAAGTTGCAAACATTAAGGTACAAATAGAAGCAGCAAATATACCTTTGGAGGTTTAAAAGGATAATCAGGTGGGAAATGAATTGAAACTAAAAACACTCCTCCAGCATAAGGACTTTCAGAAGGCCCCATGATAGTGGCTTGCCAATGGAACATGTCTTCTGCTACAGGACCTATAACAATATATTATGCAAATGAGAATTAGATTGCAAACCAATTGATTGTGGATACCACAATAAGCTACTACAAGATGCAAGCTACCACAATAAGCACACGAGAATATAGCTTGTGGATGAGCATTAACTCAAGAGAACATAGCGACAAATCAGTCTAAGTTGGAATATACATCCAAGAGCAGAAAGAGCTGACAGACTGATAGTATGTAAAAACAAAGATCTAAAAGCTCAAGGAACAAACTAACAAAATGCTGTTAGACAGATAATATCATCAGCACCAACAGATGACAGGGAAATACTGCTAACGAATGCATCATTAGCCAAACATGAAACACTGAAAAATCATTAAACATTGCCAATAGATGCCATGTCCAGCTGTAAGCTTCCAGGCAAATAAATGTCAGTTTAACTTGAAACTAAACTCAGCAACAGGAATACTTAACTCCACTTGTTTATTAGGCACCAATCTAAAATTTTACAAATCAGTAGTACTATTTCAATATGCATACATTAGATCACACCAATATCTACTACGCAAACTTTTTCGCCAACACAGAGAAGCTATTACTTAAAATTAAACACGCAGTCACCAAAACCGACAATGAAGCAGCATACCAGCACTGCACGACGTCGGAGGATCTCTCTGCAAATCCTTGAGCTCCTTCAGTATCCTTTTCGACGCCATCAGAATCTCTCTTCTCAGCCTTCAGCAATAACCTAATCAAAGCCAAATTGACCAATCAGATTCACTAAAATCATAATCTCGTAACCCCATCTTCTCGAAAAACACACACACACAAACACACAGAATGAACCGGATAATTGAATCCAAATCTACGAATGAACATAAAAGCAAGCACCAAAGCATCACTCCGCCGATATAAACGCACCACTGGATACATTAAATTAGTTATAAAAAAGAGTATCTGCGTAGCAAGCAATAACCTGTATAAATTGTGGAGAGAGAAGCGCTGGTGGCGGAGAAGCAGCTGAAAAATCTGGCCGAGAGAGAGAGAATGGAGGGAGAGAGAGGGGCATGTAATAGGAGGGGGGAGATATTTAGAGAAGAATATAAGTGAGGGGTCCACAGATAATATTCTGGAAAATTCTGAGTGGCAGTCGTCACCGAAATTGTAAAGAGAAAGAGAATAAGGCGTACTATCAACGCCATTTCATCTTTATACGTTGCCTGTGGCGCGGAACACTCTTATCAATAACGGACCCTGTTTATTTTAAACTAGTATTTATCCCGTGCAATGCACGGGGCGAACTTCATAAATTCTTATTTTTCTTGGTAGTGTTAAATGATAAAACAAATGACAAACTAATTAAACGTAATAAATCATTATCAAAGTTTGAGATTTTTTTTTCTATTTATTATGTATACATATATATGAGAAAACTATAGCATATAGCATTATATTTCTATTTATTAATCACATTTGCGTAAAATTAAAGTTATTTATTATAGAGTGTTTTTAAACATATATATCTCTCTCAGAGCACTCTCAGTAGAATTCTTAAAATTTTGCTCATAAGCTCCCCTATATTATTTCTAACTTTTATTTTACAAATGCATACATCAACTTTCCTATTTTCTATTAATTATTTTATAAAGATTATGGGTCCAACTCAATTTGTGAATATGAATAGGAAGTGTAAATTTGAGGGAAAAAATTAAGGAATTGTAAATATTTTTGGCCCACCCAAACATTTGATGAACTTTTTAGCTCATTTTTTGTTATTTTAGATGAAATTTAGAGTTAAAAATAATTTTAAGTGAGGTGCTGGAAATGCTCTCATTTCTCTTCTTAAAGCCTCTTATTTAAAAAAATTACTAATAAAAATATTAATATAAATTAAATTTACAATAAATGTAACTCTCGATCACCAAATTAAGCCCCAACACCAAAATCAAGAAAAAGAACACGATAACCTCCAAAAAATTTAACGGAAAAACACCATTTGGAACTCTCACTCTTCAAAACAAAGATTAGCCAACCCCTCCACCCCACATAATTTCCTGCAGAAAAAGATTTGATGCAGGAATCATTAATATTATATATGTTGATATAGTACCGGATATTTTGATTTGTATTTAAGTTATTTAGATGAAAAGTTCATGTTCTTTCACTATTATATTAAATTGTTATTTACTAATTGGTGAATTTTAATTCCTAGACATGCAATCGAATTCTATACTGGAGAAATTTGTGGCGATCGACATCAACTATGCTAAAGGAGCCATAAGTAAAAAAAAAAAAAATCTATATATAAAGAGATATGAATAAAATCCTTTACCAACAACAGACGAATTATGTTCCCTATTGTTTGATTAGTGAAGCTTTTTGTTTTTCCATACTTGTTTTTCTCCCGGGGCTATATAGATATGGTTATCAATTTTATAGGAATAAAATAGTACAACTATTATTATTTTTATCAAGTTATTAAATTTGGAGCTATAGTGAAAAAGGAGCTATATATGTATAAAATCACACAAATCTATATTTGCATTACACTATACATTTTTTTTGAAGCCATGCATTACATTATACATATGCACCGAAAGTCGTATCAAAGCTCAACAAAAACTAAATAATGAACCCAACATTACAATTTTGGGTCATATTAGTGAATAATGATGCTGTACAATCAACATTTCTAAAAGTGATGTGGGCTTAAAAAAAGAAAAAAACAATGAAAAACATTAATAATAAAATGAAGGAAAACCTAGTCTTTGTCAATAAGTCTTTCTCAGCGCTGCACCCTGCACATCTTAATTCTTCGTATTAATTCCATCTCCTCTCCAATTCCATATTATCTGTCACCGCATGGAGTTCTAGTTTGAATAATTCCATTGTTCATTAGTAGAATCTCTTTTGGTAACTTCGATTTCGGCATAACTTCGACGCAGACCCTAACATATGTTCATAAAAAGAAGAAGAAAAAAAAAAAAAAAAAAAAACTGGAATGACTAATGTGAAAGATGGAAACATGTCTTCAAACTAAAAGGAATTTAATATGACAAATAAAATAGAGAGACACTGCAGATTAGAGCTATTGCTCGAACGAAAAAAAATAAAGCTTGCTGGTATTTATAGACAGAGAATTAACAGTAGCTTTAAATTTTGAAATTTGAATCTGAAGAAAAGCAATAATCTCAAAATTCATAATGATTATGAAGAAAGCATGCGTGTGTGGGAGCAATTTTCAATGAAAGTTATAGTTATTGTCTGCCTACTACAATAAATAAAATAAAAAATAGTATGGCAGATGAAGAGGCATTTTAGGCGGGAAGATGTACAACTTGGTTTTGATTTTATATATAGATAGATTCTAGATTTGTTTTTTTTTCTTATTTAATTTTTTATTTGTTGTAATGAATTATACGAACATATGAATATGATGGTGCAGTGTGCATCTATCGGAATCCCAATTGTCATAAAATTATAAATTTGGTTGGTTTGGTAATTACAATCCAACTTTTAAAAAGCAGTAATTATAACTAACACTAAATTTAAATATTTTGGAACTAAAACATTAATAAAATTTGTTAATAAGACAAACTTAGCTGAAAGAAGGTTTTTTTTTTTTCACTTATCAAAATCAACATTTTATTACATATTGGATCAGTTTAAGCAAAAATTGACCAATGTTTAATAATTGTTGTAATTTAAAATTCGTACGATAATTGCAAATCGATCAAAAGATCATGGTTTTGTAAACAATAATTGAAACTTGGGCAAAATGACGTAGTTTTGTCAAACAATTCCATTTTATTGGAATTTTATCGATATCTTTAATTACAAAAAATTAAACTGATATTTAAAAACAGAAAGGTTTGTGAATTTTAAAGCAAATTTACCCTAATAATGGTTAAAATACTAATTATTTATCTCTATTATTAGCATAGAATTATGCCACTAAAGTGTATTCTGGCAGATGCAAAAAATCCCATGTTTTAATACCACTATATATGCGCACAATGCAACAAAATTGACAGAGAAAATATCTTGAAAAATGATAGTATAATGATAGCGTAGCATTCCAATCAATTACAGAAAAAGCACCCCTTTCAATAATTTGACGATTCGCAAATTCACACCCTCACCAAGAATCAAATGGGTTCTTGGAAAGATGGACTATCATTGCGTAGAAGAAATGATTTAGTAGATGGTATAGGGGAAGTCGTCGACGCCAGAGTAAAATAATGGGATTATGGATGGCAATCGTGCCAACCTTCTCGATTTTGAAATACTACTAGCTTCATCAGGCACAACATAAAGTAGACAGACATTTGTCTGAACCAGAGGAGGCTCTTGAATTCTATGGCTTCTTAGATATCACTTGTAGAACTCAAAATCCGTGTCGGGCTTCTTTACATTGGATCTGTAACCCTTCTCAAAATCTTTGGGGAGGATAACATAACGGTTCTTTCTTACGGCATGCAAACCTGCTTCCTGGCAAATAGCTGCGATCTGCAATAGTAAACGACATGCGGTCTCAATATTCATCTCTCCGAGTAAATGGCATCATGGAACCCATAGAAACAGTTTATAGTAAAGGGATGCTGATAAATCATACTCATGAGGCAAAAGTGAGTGAATTACTAACCTCAGCTGCACTGATTTTATCTGGTCGAGAGACGTAGTCCTCCAAGTCCACCTCGTCACTCAAATTCATTTTAGCAGTGCAAACCTGCATATAATCACATTGTTTTTCTTTAGGTATCTAATCAATCATAGGAACAAAAAAGACTGATGGAGATGGAGAGCTTCGAGCTTGGGCTTTCGTGGAACTTGTTTTCATTTTTACTCTTGAGGATTTACCTTACTCTCCATTTGTCATTTGCAGTTGTACCTCTATTATTGGTGAATTGGATAGGGATGCGAAGATTCCACCCCAACCCACCCAGCCCCAACACAAGAAAAACAGAAAGACAGTATAATCAGCAAAGTACCTGGAAGACGAGCCTCTTCTGACGTCTATCAGGCAAAGGAAACTCAATTTTACGATCAAGTCTTCCTGGACGCAGAAGAGCGGGATCCAATGTATCAGCTCGGTTAGTTGCCATGATAACCTTTACATTAACTGTCTGGTCAAATCCATCCATCTACAAACAATGTACAATGGTTAACAATATGTTAATTACAGGATGAGGGTATGCTCCCCAAGCAGCCAATAACTACTATCAAACTTTATAATGTAACCCAAGTGTCAAACAAAAAAGGTAGTTTCTTGTTATTCTTCCACTTAATCTATAAAGGAAATAATTATGTCTACATACTTCATTATTTCTTCCTCTGCGATGTAAATCTCAGTATACCTGATTCAACAGTTCCATTAAAATTCGCTGAACTTCTCGATCAGCTCCAGTTTGAGCATCAAATCTAGCTGTAGCTATTGCATCGACCTCATCAATGAAAATAATTGCAGGTGCATTTTCTTTAGCAAGACGGAAAACATCTCGGACCATACGGGGGCCCTGGAGATTAGAACAATCAATTTTAATAGTCAAGTATGTTTTAAGGAGACAGCCATTCATTAACAGCCAAATACAAAATGCTGATAACCTAACCCCAAGTACAAGCAGAAGCAAAAATGACTAGATTGCTTCACCTTTCTCAAGCCGTACTTATACCCAGAAATGAAGGCCATCAATGGCAGAAATGAACATGCTGACAAAACACAAGCAAATCAAAGGGAAAATAAAAACACTTGATATCAGATATGCTCTCCAAGTCAACAGGAAACTGATATTAAACTAGCCATACATTTGATCAGATCTTGACAAAGATCCACGCAATTTTTCTCAAGGCATAAAAGAAAAATAACAATTAACATTTTGTGAAGTAAAAGTTATAGGCAATGCAGCAGCATACATCAAGTCGAAATGTATTTCAAGCATACCTCTCCCAAGTACTTCTGAACAAATTCTGAGCCAACAACCCTAATGAAGGATGCAGTAGTGTGATTAGCAACAGCCTTTGCAAGCATGGTTTTGCCAGTGCCAGGAGGACCATAGAGCAATACTCCACGAGGAGGATCTATTCCAATCTGCTGGTATAACTCGTGGTGCGTCAAAGGTAACTCTACAGCTTCACGGATTTCTTGCTTTTGAACGTCACATCCTCCAATATCCTGATAGAATCACCAGGAGTAATTGCTACGTGATAAGTTCATTACAAAAAAAAGAAACCAATATAAACTAGGAAGTAGGAAATAAAGAATGAACTGTACACTGGACAAATGAGAGAAAAATCACCTACTGCTTATACATATATAAAATCACCCAAAAGCACTATTATACCACCATTATTCAAGGGTTGATAATTAACTCAATCCAACAATATCCATTAAACTTGCACTAAACTTCACATTTAGAATTATACCAAACATCATTATGTATAGAGGAGCATGACAATTCAAGTAACTAGGCAAAAGGTTGATACATTAGCACTCAACCAGAGTTAAGAGAGACGTGAGACAATATCCTCCATTAACTAAGATTCCTCCGTAAAAAAAAAACACACCATTTAATTTGCGGTAGTACTACCACATACTAACACCTCAATTCAGCCCTCATCTGTTATGCTTATCCTTAAGAAATGTGTCTCTTATCTATAAATATACAATCTAATAAATTTTATTAAATTATTGAAATTAAATTTGATGAAACTGATTGACTTTCCGAAAATTATGAGATAAATGCTGACACAAACTAAAAAAAGTGGTGCAATACTGCTGAATTCAATTTCCTCTGAGCCCTTTTTTGGGTTCTTGCTATTGACATGGCCCTATTGACAAGTACCTATATGCTCCAAGAAGAGTTCCAGAGAGCCAATGCAACTCCATAGAGTGTCGAGTAAAAAGACAAGCAAGGGATTTGAGCTCACTTTAAGGCTTTCTTGAATATAATGAAAAATCATGGACTAATTTTAATATTTTTCATCTTGTTTTGGGGCAAATGTGAAGGAAGTAATGGTTTCATCATTTAAGAATCCATCATGATCATCATCTAAGGAAGACATAACCCAGTAGAACCCACTGAACTCTGCTCACAGAAAAGAGCCTCTAAATAATCATAAGCTACTATCTGCAAATTAGAAACTCAACTCCTTCCAAGTAAGCCAATGCATAAAATCCGACGATCCGTTGATTGGGTAAAATAGCGTCAATAAATAAATAAAATCATTCTGAAAATTCCATAATATCCAGTGGAAACAATCTAGAAATCATTTTCTGGAAAAACCCTAACTTCGAAAACCCCAATTGCGAGAAAAAAGCAAACAGAAAAGGAGACTCACGGTGTAATTCACGTCGGGCCTCTCGGACTGGCTGAGAAGCGAAATGCTAGAGTCAGCCTCGGGCGGCAGAACGTCGACGAGGGCGTTGGAGTGGCGGTGCAGCGCGACGGAGCCCGACGGCTTGAGCAGCTCGCGGTTGATGGTGCTGAGGATCCGAACGTAGTAATTGGAGCCGGTGGTCGACCCGACGATGCCGTGGTTCTGATCGATCATCTCCATGAACTGACCGATGACGAGCGGCACCGACTGTATTCGCCTCACCTCCTCCTGCGCTCGCAGCAGCTCGCGGCGGAGGTTCTTGTATTCATCCTTGACGTATTCTTCTTGAATTTCGAAGAATTCCAGCTGCCGTTGCAGAGACTTCAGCCGAGTGTAGAGGTCGTCGTCCTGATCGTTGCAGGAAAGCGGCGACGGTTTCGGTTCGATTATGGAGGGTGTCGGATCGAGAACCATCGCGGTAGCCATGGCTGGATAGGATCAACAATGGTGGAGAGGAATTGAAATTGCAGTCGCGGAAGTTAATTTGGTACAATATAAAAATTAGTCCAAGGCATTGTTTGTGGACCGACTATTGGGCCCCATTCTGATTGTGGGCTGCTTACTGATGGCCCAACATATTATATTAGTATTTGCAACTTAATTAATCCCTCCAGTCACATTTTCGTTTTGGATTGTCCCGAAATAAGTGGTCACTTTCCTTACAAGGAAATATGCATATCTCCCAAAAAGTTGTGGGCTCCATCACTTTCAATATTTTTACCCTTGAAACACCTTCTCCTTAATACCCGTGGCGAAAATAATGTGGCCACTTATTATTGGACGGATGAAGTATTTTTTTTTTCATTTAATTGTTTATAAAAGTACATCGGGTTCAGTAATTAGCAACTTTTGCATCAAGCGATGGATTTATTGATTATCACTAATTTTCGCACTGAAATAAATGCTTTTGGAACATTCTTTATTATTCAACATTTTTTTGGAGTATCAATTTGTACTCCGTCCGTCCCCCAAAAGTATGGTCCAAAATTAATTATATGTGAGGTATAAAATATTAATTGGACCACATTTTTGAGGGACGGAGGGAGTATTAAATTAGCATGCTCTCTACTTGAGATGTCAATCGGACCAACTCATTTAGTTTCGGGTCAGTCCTATCGGATTGTCGGACTATTTAGTTAGGATCAAATCGGGCTAGATTTTTTTCTTACTAAAAATTTCGGCCCAAACCCTTATTTTTCTTCGGTCTATTCGGATCAACCCATCGATTTTGGGCTAGATTGACATCATCACTAGTCTCTATGTATATAGGAAATAGCACAATTCACACGGAACTTAATTAAGAGCCTATTAGTACTAATTAATATTTTAAATTAGATAAAATATAAATATATTTCTGAAAATAAATTAATACTTACAAAGCAAGATCACATTAAACTTTGCCAGCCTAGCTATATGAGTCCATAGGAACCATGCATTTTAATCACATAAGTTAATGCACAAATTGCATTAAAGTATTACATTTTGAGTATTTCCGAAGTAAAAAAAATGCATGTTCCTACGGACTTATATAAGGATGAATTACTATCAGATCCACACCCTATATATATATACTATTCAACATTTATTCATTATATTATATATACTCGTAGCTTCGGGCTTTCATTACTACATATATCTAATTAAAATTAATCAAGAGGAGTGAAAAAGAGGGCTTCGACATAATTGTCGACGTTTGAAAAATAGGTGTCGTGTTCGTGCTTGTACACAACTTGGGAAGCTCGCGCCATGTTAAGTGCGACTTTGACTATGGATAATGGCAACAACGTATTCTTAGATATGAGCTCTCCGTTCATGTCCTTCCATAGTCGTGAAATCTCTTGTAAAATGCGACTTCTAGCCTCCTCTTCCGTCGATAAATTGTTCTCCTTTATAAATAAGTGTATGCTCGATGCCAAATCGCCACGCTCTTGCTCCTCCTATCATTCAACCACACGAATTCTTAATCAATAATGTCACGCATGCTATATATCAATGCCAATACTATACATAGTTTTACAATTCAATGTATCAAATAAGTAATAAATGTTAATTACTTAGGTTCTTATAATAATATTTTATAATAAATCATACTCCCTCCGTCCCATTCATCTTGACCTGTATTTCTTTTTGGGTCGTTTCACTCATCTTGGCATGGCGAGGAGAGTTTGAGGAGGAAGGAGTCCCAGGGGTGCCGGAAATCATTGGCCTGGGTGTTTCCTTTTTTGGACAAAATTATGGCATACTTAGGGCCCTAATTAATTCTACATGAATGCAAAGTCAAAGAAAAAATACTTTATTGACTAAAAAGACATTTTATTAGCACGTTATTATTCCTAATTTAATTCTTCTTAATACACGTGCCGAAAAGAAACATGTCAATTAATATGAATGGAACAGATATAAATACTAAGTGCATGTTTGGTTCGATATTTTTTTGGCATGGAAAGAGATTAAATTAATTGTATCCATTACGTCTTGCTTGATTTGGGTGTTGGGTTAATCATTACCCTTACTTGAGGGTAACCCAATCCCCCAAAATATTACCCTCCAAACTAGAGCGGTGAAAAAATCCTTTCCTCTCCGGAATCATTTCACAAGGTGATTTCTTTACATTGTTTAACCAAACACCTAATAAAAGTAACACTTATTGTTACTATTCCTCCTTTCTATTCCCTTTCCATTCCACTACTCGAACCAAACACGAGCACTAAATTCTAAAAGTGATAATACACGTAGGAACATTGTAAGACAATGGATTTTAATTCCTGACTTGAGCCTACCCTATACCCGTTCATCCACCAGTGCACCAGTCGTAATAGATTATAGATACATGTTAAGTATATGTGTACGTATGAATGTGTATACCTTGGCGGTTCCGAGATCATCCCAGAGGCGAAGAATCCGGCCGGCGGCGGAGAAGAGCTTGGGATAGGGTTTTTGGGTCAAAAGTGAGACGTTTTGGTCGGTGACACCTTCTCCAATTAGAAAGAAGAGGTGCACCAAAGCCATGTATGCACCCGCTGTAGACACTCCATTCTCTGTGTACTCTTCCAAATTTGGTGCACTTCCGCCATTGAACCACTTCGCCTCCACCATGAAACATTCAATCATGTCTATCCACTGCCTCAAAGAAAATCCTAATTAATTAGTTTAGATAATATATTCTAGTTAGTACATGTATACGTATATATTTTGTTTCATTACCGTAGATTTGAGATACGGGAGGACAGTCCGTCCAGTGTCCTTGAGCACTCTGTAGCCTATTTCGTTGGTGGTGTTGTACAATGCCATGTAGCATATTTTCATGTACTCGGGTAGGGTTTCCATTGCTTCTAGATCCCATCTAATTTATTATTCATCCTCATCATGTTAATATTTAATAATAATCACATTAATATATATATACTAATATATAATAATTCTAACCACCTTCGAATTGCATGAGTGAAGAGGATGAGTTCATCCATCTTGCCATAGGTGTCGAAAATATCATCGATCACTAATAAAATAGCAATAGTCTTGGCCGACTCTATTCTGCAGGTAGAGTATTTAGGGTTGGGAAGTAGCCCAACCGTCCACAAAAAACACTCCAACGGTCTATCCCTTGCAAAACTTAACTTATCCACCAAACCTAGCTCCTTCCACCACCTAAAATAAAAATATATTTGGCTCAAATTAATTTCTATGCCATGTTATGCCTGCCTACAAAAAAAATATTCAGGTATATAGTTTGGTGATTATAATTATATATACAAATAGCTATTAAGTGGGATAAATATCTATACGCTGATTCTACTCGATCGTTCCTATTCCAAGCACTAATTAGGATCCTCTATTTCTTTCTCATTATGAATTTTCTTTCATATTTTTCTTCAATTTTAATTTCTTGTATTTTTATTTAAATTTACTATGAATTATTATGGTGCATTATCATCAATTGTGGTTTATAATTATTTTTATTTTTAGTCAATAACTGATTATTATTGTTGATTGTTCCGTAATTAAGGTAGTATAATTTTTAAGCTTCAATTTTTAGCAATAAAATTTAATTAGAATTCATTATATTATAGCAATTTTTATAATAAATATTATTAAAATCAAAATTTTAATAGTAGACACAAGCAGGACATAAACAAATTATGGGATTGATGATCCGAATCCAATTCCATAATTTATAATTTTTATGCTAATCTAAATGTATGTAGTATTAATACTTTTGAACAATTAGCCGAATTTGTTGATTTTCACACACACACACATATATATATATCATAAAATTACCTTATAATTTCAGCGAGTTCCATTTTATGTTGAGCTTGGACTTGGTTATAATCCAATGTTGCTAGCTCCAAAAGGTCCCTATCATGCCCACTTTGCTTACCATACTCCTCAATGAACCTTCTTGCTTCCAACCTACCCATCCTCAGGTGCCTAGGGACCTCTAGGGCTTGGCCCACCTCGCCACGTAGGCTAGGCATCAGCTTATCAAGTGATCGTTTCATACGAGACTCGGTGAATTCCTTAGCCTCCTTCAATATTTCTTCGCCTTGAGTTTCCATATTTGACGCTTCGTACAAACTCACTAACCCTAGCGTGTCCCCACTTAAGGATTCTTTGAAATTTCCACTTTTGTCCTTGAATCTCAATAACACGTCTAGAAGTAGAAGAAAAAACATAACACATAAATGACATCATCATTATAGATTGTGGGTATATATTTTCTCGAACCATTTTAAATATTTATTTTTGTAGATCAAAAATTGATCCATGTCGGATCGTGTGTGCATGATCTTGTGGATAATTAAATGTGGCGTACCGGGGCTGACGTGGAGGCCGGCTTGGCGGAGCAGGCGGAAGCGTAGAGCCGTGGTGAAGAGGTCTTCTTCATTAGAGAAAGCGGAGCATTGGGCCTGCAGAATGCTGTCAATGACATCTTCAAAGTGGTAGATTCCTAGCCGTTGGATTTCGTCGATAAGTTTGAGTTTCTCTGATGATTCTGTGATTATCATCTGCAGCTTTTCTGCGATCTTCTCCAGCAAATATTCTCTCCTCTTGATGCTATCTTCTTGTTCCCATTCATCCTTCCGTTTTATCTTCTTGAAAATGCAAATAATATCATTTAGTAATTAATTAATTGGTCGATCTAGAAATAGGCCATTGATTTCGAATCATATGTCCCATAATTTTTTGTATCCCACTATTAAATTCACTTATTTAATAATACTTATTATAAAACTAAAAATTATTACTATAAGATAATGACCTCTAATTAATATTTATTACTAAGTGTTGAAGCCTAAAATATTATATACCTGAATTATGGAATAATCAACCCAAATAATCAATTATTAAGTAAAAGTTTGAAAATTAAATGCTAATTAATTAAAAATCAACTATAAACCTAGTTGGGTAATTAATTGTAAAGACTAGATTAAATATCATAATCTGAAATTGTTAAAAAAATGAAAGAAATTAATAGTATGACACGTTGAAATTTTAAAAAGTGGATCAAATTGTGACAGAGCCAGGCCCCCGAAGATAAGGGGCAAAATTTATTGCCCTTACTTTTTTAAATTTCAGGAGGTACAAGACCTAGATAATTTTATAAACTTTAGTACATAATTAGGGGTATTTAAAAAAATTGATAGTATGTGGCTTTGCCACTGTAATTATTGATATATAAAATGAAACAAAACAGTTATGTATGTACCGGATTTTCAAGCATAACGTTGCTCCCGTTGATTATGGGAGGCGAAGCTGACGGCATAGTCACTGCCACCTTGCAAACGGAGAAGCAGCGGAGGGGAACGGCGGCGGCGGGGCAAAGCCTTGTTTGCCATGGAATTGAGGTCTTCAGATCGTGATACGAATTTGATGATTGTGACAGCAATGATAGGGCGCTCCATGCACAAGACATTCTATTTCTATCCAATATCCACGTCGTATATTTTAAATTCAAACTAAATATATATTTCAAATAATTATAATTCTGGTACTTTCAAAATGTACAAAACACGCACAACGATAAATCAAATTGAATTATTTAATTGCTTTTATCTAAATAAAATTTTTATTTGTGTGTGTGTGTTATAGTTTGGCGGGTGCCTTCTACAATGACATGCCCCATATAAAAATTAAGGAACATAGGTCTGTTCAAATTTTCTTTAAATTTACTTAGCATTAAATGATACTACTACAACTTAAACATTGAGATATTTGTGAAAATTTCGCCAAACGTTGGTATATTTTAGAAAATTATCCGACAAAAATATGAAAATTTTCAAAAACTATTTTAGAATTTGAGCTAGCATCAAATTAACTAAATAATAACGAAAAAAAAAATCTAATTACTATAGTATCACATCAGCAATTAGCATGCTAAGCCAACATATATCGATGACTATTCTGGCTATATAAGTATTGTGCTGATTCACTAGTCGATTTGAGAGTTCAAAATGAAACTTCTATTCTATAAGGAGATAGAAATTTTACCTCGTTTACACCAACTGATGTCGAATGTAGGAATGATTCTGATATCGCTTATTAATTTGATACTGCTATATAACATACATGCATCACAAGAGTAAAAAAATCAAAAAGAAAATCACTCCAAATATATAATATCTTAGTTAATTTTTTAATTAGTTTACAGTTGAAATCAGACAAATTAAAAAGAGATGGGCTGCTCATGGTTTGTTTACCTTATTTCCCTTCTTTAACTAAAACTTTATATATATATATATATACTAAAACCTGATATTTGCAATATATATAGGCAGCAGAATAATGCCACTGTGGATCTAGCTTGAGCTTTGATTTATTAATTTATTCCATTTTGCATGAAACACAGTCAAACCGCAGCCTTCATATTAATTAATGCATTGACCGCAAAATATAACAGGCGTAGTCGTACAATATGCCGCTTAATTAGTTTATGCATTTTTTGCAATACCGTCATTTTTAATTAGGTTTTCTAGATTGTCAATATTAAGGAATTAATCCTCGCGTAATAAAATTTCTAACCACGGCGTTCATAAATATACTGAAGAACTCAAGTCGGATCCTCTAATGTATTATTGACTTGTTGTGCAACATATATCAATTATTGCATCCACGGATAATTGACACGGGTGGAAAAAAATTAAAAAACTATCAAATTTTGTTCATATAAATTCTTTAAAAATGTAGATAAATAATTTAAAGAGTATCTAAGTAAAATTTATGATACAGATTAAACTGGAATGGAAGAATATTTAAATAATTAACCGCCAATAATACTCGCAATTTATGATCAGTTATTCCTCTTATTAGTTTAAGATAATACCGTTTGTAACAACAGTTGAACTTTTTGGTCCAATTTCAACTCAAAGAAATTCCTGCGCAGCCTTTACAAATAATTCAGGACTTGAGCTATAATTAATTAGAATGCATGTGGTTTACTTCCTATTTGAATTCATTATTTAATTCTTCATCGCCTACTGGATAACCCTCTCGAGCTATCCTATAAATTAGAGTTATAGGTTTTTTTAGAACACCAACTTATAGCGTTTAGCAGAGGTATGGCATTTTTTTCGAGCTCTCAATTATAAGATACATTTTGAAAAATTAAACATCACACATTTTGTTAAAATACATAATAAAATTGTAGTGTTACTTCTATTAGTTAGTATTAATTGTATTTTAGTTGAAGTTGTTATTCCTTGTATTAGTTAGGATTTAGCGATTTATATCAGCCTATATATAGATCTCTCTATTGTAATTTTGTAAGTAACTTTTACAATATAGTCAATATAGAAAAGTTCCCCAATTTCCCTCTCAAGTTTTTCCTTTCTCTTTTGCAAGTTACTTTTTTCTTCTTCTGTCAATTAAGAATTTTAACATGGTATCAGAGCAATAATCATCCGCTGCTCGTTCTCTTGCATTTTCTTCGTCATTCTCACCGATTAATCGTTGCAATTCTCTCGGAGCAGTCCTCCAGTTCTCATTCATAGTTTTCTCGTTTCAGGTTGAAATCTCTCTCTCTTTTCTACTTTTGTTTCAATTAATGTTTTCTCACCGATCAAAATTGGTTGATTTTTCTAATTTCTCTCCGATTCAAATTCGGATTCTCGTTCTCTTCGGTTTATGCCGAATGATTTGTGATTCTCATCTCTGTTTTTCAATTGGTGATTTCTTCATCTCTCAATCGATTTCAGTGGATTTCATCTCAATTTCTCTCTCCGATTAAATTCGGTTCTCTTGTTTCAGATCTTAGATCTTCAAAATCTAGATCGTTTTTCTCTTTAATTTTCATCGATTTCAATCGGTTGATTTTCTGTTCTTCTCACCGATTGTTTCGGTTGATTTTTCCGTAGTGCATTTTGCTCAAATTGATGTTGATTTTGAGCTTCTTTTCTCAAATCCAGCTCATTGAGCTGTCTCTTTTCTTCGGTTTCTACCGTTTTTTCTCATTTTTCTCTCATCGCTTTTCATCGGTTGATCTCTCGCCATAGTGCGTTGTTCATTTTGTTTGCTAAAGATCGATGTTGATCTTAGCCTCGTCATCTTCGCGGTAAATTCCGCTGATTCAAGTATGTTTGGTCTGTTATCTTTGATTACAATCGCGAGTTGCGATTTAATCTTCTCTTTGTCTCGGTTCAATTTTTAGTGTTCTGTTCACTCTTCGGTTTTCATCGATTCATGGTTGGTTTCTATCTCTATTATCTGTTATCACTGTGAAGGGGAGTATTGCATCCATCTGCAGCGAATCTTCGCAAATTTATTTGGTTAATTTTGATTCAGTCGAATATTTCAGATCAATGTTGTTTAGAATCCTGTTGTTCTTTGTGGTTGTTTCAATCTCTTTTGTTATGGTGTTAAGGCTGCAATTATGTTGTTGATGAAGTTTCAGTTAGCCTTGTTCAAGAATTTTTCGTGTAAGGATTGCTACGGATGTGATTTGAGTTTTGTTGTTGAAGGAGTTGTGGTCGATTAGTTACAGGATCTTTCATCCAGGGGGAGAGTGAAAGTTGTTGTGATTCTATTATATTTTCCAAGGGTTTTAAGTGTTGGATTTTGTTGAGATAATGTTGTGTGAAAGTTGAAAAACAATTGGCTGCAAGCCTGCAAGTTCGTGGAAATGCCTCACAAGAGTTTTCAGTTTGTTTGTTGAAATGTTCTGGCTGTCTTCATTAAGGGGGAGTATGCTCTGATCTTATGTTGTGAATCAGATTGAGAAATTCACGCTGAAGTTGCTGTTTCGTTCGATGTTCGTTGCATTTCTTGGGAGTTAGTTGCTTTCCTTGGCAAGATGGTTGCATTTGTTTTGCTCCCATCTTGAGGGGGGTGTTAAAATACAGAATAAAATTGTAGTGTTACTTCTATTAGTTAGTATTGTATTTTAGTTGAAGTTGTTATTCCTTGTATTAGTTAGGATTTAGCGTTTTATATCAGCCTATATATAGATCTCTCTATTGTAATTTTGTAAGTAACTTTTACAATGTAGTCAATATAGAAAAGTTCCCCAATTTCCCTCTCAAGTTTTTCCTTTCTCTTTTGCAAGTTACTTTTTCTTCTTCTGTCAATTAAGAATTTTAACACATTTCAGCATGATTTCAGAATTACGGGCTAATTGTCACATGTGAGATGATTACTAGAGCCTGACGCCACTACAAAATGTTCAGTCTGCTACAAACAACTAGTAAGCTATTATTTTCTTGAAATGAGGCTTGTATAGTTTTAATCGTAGTGTATAGTATCCTATTATTTGATTTCTGATGCTTTTGTAGTTAATTTCTAGTTGTTATGTTATTATTTATATATGTACTATATTTGTGATTCCATGGTTAAAATTGTTTGTTGATATCATTATGGAGCAACCAAGAGAGCAAGTTAGAGCACTCTCCCCTAAGGTATACAACCTAATACTCGAGCTTTTTATTTTGTTCATATTCACTTTGTTTTCTTCTGTGCGTTGTGCGTGGTATATATAGTTTGTTCTAATTGTTCTGATTCTTTTTTCTTGAATGTGTGAGTTGTTTGTGTTGATAGGAAATAGTGGAATTAATGTGATATCATGATTATCTTTTATGTGAAAAAAATTTGTTGATGTATGTTTTATGAAGGATTGGTTGTTATCTGATACTACAACAATTGTAAAACAATATGTATTATATGTTTAATTACATTTTCTTAATTCCATTTTATTTTCTAGTACTCGAGCCTTTGATTTTATTGATATTTACTTTGTTTTCTTCTTGTGACAGGATGAAGAAGCATTCTTGAGATGGACTACGATACGTTACGTCGAGACCGATTTGAGCAATTGTCAATAATGGAGATCCGTGGTGACATCATTGTTGGAGATCCGTTTTAGCTTAAGGATAGATTAATGTATTTGTTGAGGCTAAAAAGGAAGACTACTTTCACTTTGATTTGATAATTATTATGTACTTACGTTTTGTATGGATAATTTTATTTAACTGGAATGAAATTTTGGATCGATATTTGAATCTTGTTATTATTGTGATTACAATTTTTAAATTTAGCATTGTGGATTAAAAATAAAAATACTTGTTGGTCCCAAGACGGATACCTTGGTGTAGAGGGGGGGTGAATACACCAAGGTTTAAAAACTTTTCCAAGTTAAAACTCTTTTCAGAGAGCTGACTGTGTTCGATCCAGCTGGATGGCAGCTTGATCGACACAGCTGGCTGTGTGTGTGTGTGGAATGTGGTGGATTTGGAAAGTCCGTCTGTTGCTTCAAATTATATTGCAAAGCTCTGTTTCACTTTTCAGTTAGTCAGTTTATGCAGCTTGAAATAATGCTCATGAGGGGTTAGCAAAATGCATAAAACAAAACAGTAAAGAACAAAGCAATTTTAACGTGGTTCGGAGTAACACCTCCTATGTCCACGACCAGGTTCACTGGTAATTCACTACCACTTGGTTTCCAAGTACCAAGCAACTTCACAACTCTAACCCGAGCTGTGTTCCAATAGTTTACGGGCACTGTCAAGCCTACACCTTCAGTTTGCAGGTACTGAAGAACCTTCCTTACAGTTTACGGGTACTGTAAAACCTAACCACTCGAATTACACGCTTCGAGCAGGCGTACCTTTACCTAACCTTTCTGGGTTTGGGTTTGGGTATGGGGTTTCCAACTGTGAACGAGTTCTTACAATGAAGAACAAAGAGTATGATGAACTCGTTCAAACTAGGCTTAAGATATTTCTATTCTGATCTATTCTGCCTATGACTGAATATGTGAACAACTAAGAACACATCTGACTGGCTGGGTGTTCTTGTAAGATATGGCTTTGAAGATTGTTGTTCATTTTTCTGTTTTTCTCTTTTATTGCTTCAGTCGTCTATTTCTTCAATGGAGGAGGAGAGATATATATAGGTGGAGATCCAAACTAGCCGTTGGAAGAGAGTCGTTTGAATCTTACCTACTCTTGTTGACTTCTGGCCTTTACCTACGAAGTAGGTCTGCATCTGCAGAGGCTAGTTCTTCTCTTGTCAGACAAGATCTTTTGACATCGGGATCTTGCCTTGGAGAAGGTCTTCGTCTTCGAGCTGCTAAGCGTCTCTGCTGTATCTTCAGCGTTTTGGACTCTATTGTGTCTTGACTCTGAGCTGTGTCTTAGACCTGTGCTGTATCATCAACCTGAGCTGTGTCTTCAACCTGAGCTGTGTCACTGACCTGAGCTGTGTTTTAGACCTGAGCCGTGTCATCGACACTAAGCTGGGTCTTTTACACTGAGCTGGGTTTCCGTCACTGAGCTGGGTCTTGATACTGCAGGATCTTTGACTCTGCTTGGTCTTGCTCTGCTGAGTCTGCTCTGCTGAGTTCTTAAGCTGTCTGCTTAGCTGTGTATTTTGCTGTCGTCATCTGTCTTCAGCGATTCTACCTGTAAACTAAGAAACTCTATAAGCTCAAACAGGTGAGCTGAAAAATGCTTAGGTTTGTGCAATCATCTACTCGGTTGGGGTCAGCTGAGTTTTGGTATCCAATCAAAACTCTTATTAATTTTCCCAACACCTAAATTGTATATTAAATAATGCAAATTAACTACTGTTTTTTGTAGTTTTTAACTACGGTTTTCACATAAAAATCGTAGTCTTAAACATGAATTAAACTACGGTTTTTACTAAAAAACGGTAGTCTTAGCATACATTTAACTACGATTTTTGATTAAAATCGTAGTCTATGTGTTGTTTAGACTACGGTTCTAAACCGTAGTCTATGTGCGTGTATATAGACTACACCATCAATCTCTACGGTTGCTAAGTCACATAGACTACGGGTTATAACCGTAGTCTATGAGCGAATTTCTTGTAGTGTGCCTACGTGGCTACCACATAATACATGAGTAAGACTTAAATAAAAAAATAATAAATAAAAAAATAATAAAAAGAAATAAAAATGAAAAAGTACGTAATTTCTCGCTCAGCTAGCCCTCATTTCTCTCATCTATTTCTCTCCCAGAAAACCCAATAGCCAACCACCACCGACCACCTCCACCGCCGCCGACCATCATCTCCTCCGCTCTCTCTCTCTTCTCTCTTTAGATCTCTTTTGTTATGAATATTTCTTCTCTCCTCCACTCTTTTCGTCACCTCCGCCGCCAGATGGCAAGTCCTCCGCTCGAAGCTCACTGCCCCGTCCAAACCCTCATCGCCGAAATCTATGACTCACCGCACTACTCATTCCGTGACAATTTGCCCGAAATTTTGAAATCTGGCTAAAATGTGTCCTACGGATATTTGATTTTTTAAATGTGTCATGTAATTGAGAGCCTGAAAAAAAAGTGTCATACTTCTGCAAAACGCTATAAGTTAGTGTCCTAAAAAAACCTCTAATTCATATAGAAGAGATAAATCACACTTGAAAAACCCTAAATAACTCATACAGAAGAAATAAATCACACTTTGGAGAATCCCAATTAAGTACATTAATATGCTCAACTTATAGTGCATGTACATGCCCTAATTTTCAAAGAAACTGACTCCGATTTTGTCACAAATAAACTCAGTATTTGGCTTAAATCAGATGTAAATTTAGGTGCATTTAATTCCTTTCTTAGCCAAAACACCTAGTCTATGTGGTATTTTAATTAAATTTAAAATAGAGTACTAGTAACGCTAAATAGCCATAATAGTGGTAGCCGTAATTGTAAAAGGTTGTAACAATACTTATCTATTAATTTTATGAGTAAATCATATTTATTGGAGTAGTAAATTATCTATGCATACTTTTTGTTATTTTGTACTTTCGGATATGGAACGAGAGTAAATCTGTGTATTCGTATATAATTTGTAGTAGGGTTGTAAACGAGCCGAGTATTGGTCTGCTCAAACTCGACTCGCTTAAATATTCGCTTCCTGGAGCTCGACTCGAGCTCGAGTCGAGTTTCTGCCATCGTGATCGAGCTCGACTCGATCCAAAATTAGTGAGCTCGAGTTCGACTAGTCAAATACTCTATAACGAGGTATTCGAGTTTGAGCTCGAACCGAATCCGTCAAGAACTCGATTATATTTAAATTCAGCTCGTCAACATGTTAATCAAGCTCGAGCTCGAGCTTGCTTAAAGCTAATTTTTTGATTTTATGTACAAGGCTCGATTATTAGACTCGCGAACAAGCTCGACTAAAACTCGATTTGTAGGCTTGCGAACATACTCGATTGTAGGCTCGCGAACATGCTCGATTAAATATGAGCCGAGCATGTTCATGAGCCAGTCGAGTCGAGCAATACGATGCTCGAACTCGTCTCGATGAACTTATAAGGCTCGATTTCATGCTCGAACTCGAGTCGATTAGCTATCGAGTCGAGTGTCGAATGTGCTTTTTTCGAGTCGATCGCCGAGTAGCACACGAACGGCTTGATTCATTTACAACCCTTCTTTGTAGACCACTGAACATCACACCGATTCCCTGTGGCTCGGCCTCGTCTGTCTCTCTGACATTCGAGGTAGGTAGGACTCTTTGTACCTCTTTGGTGCAATTGTATTTTCTTTTTCTTCACTTTATAAAGAACTAGATCTACCCGCGCGCGTTGCGCTGCACCATTCGATTGTATTTCAATTTTTACATTTTTAAATGTCAATAATATCTATATAATATAATTAAATATTTCAAATTAATAAAATTTATCTTTGTGAATCTTCTTATACAAAATAATACATTTAGCAAACACAAAAATTAATTAATGTGACAAAAAATAAAATAATTACTACTCCAAAGCTTAATATTTGAATTTGAAAATTTGAAATGCAGCATACACATCATTATTTAGTGAACTAAATTTGTTAGGCTATAAAGCCTAATTTTTGAATTTGAAAAATTGAAATGTCATGATAAAATGTACATTTATTAATTTTTATTGGAAATTGTACAATTATTTGCATGTATCATGCAAAATAAGCAGGAAAATGCATTGCAAATTATTTTGCTTTAATATAATATTAGATTTTATGTATCAATATCAATATGTATTTTTTTATTGAATAAATCAATATCTATATATAAAGAGTAAGAGATTTGAAAAAGATATCATCACTAATAGCGCAACAACCCAATGCAACAACCCATACATTTTAGGCGGGATAATAGTAGTTTGGGCGGAAAATTGCCATGCAGAAGATTCTGCTTTAATATAGTATAGATTTACACTATTCTGACACCGATTCCCTTAAAAAACATAAAATAAATAAATAAAAACCTATTACACCGATTGACACCGATTGATGGTAGTCGTAAAGGGCTGTTTACAATACGACGCACATTGGGCTTATTTGATTTGTAGGTTGCTAACTAATGGCCCAGTAAAAATTGATCATAATACGAATATTTTAATTAATTGATCTTTATTATTTTTTGTTTGTTTTGCATCCTTTTTATTTTAGGGTAAATGTCCCTAAATTTCCAAACTTTTTCGAAATTTTGTATAAATTTTTCAACTTTTAAATTTTTATGATTTTTCATACGTAAGTTAGATTCCGACAAGAATTAATTTGGGGATTGCGTGTGTGGCATATTTATGTCCATGTGGCACTGGCCTGGCACCCACGTGGCATTAGTAAACAGACAACGTCATCTTACTTAATTATGAACGACGTCGTATGAATTGAAAACATTCAATCATTGAAATCAAAAGCCCTAATCCTCCTTATCAGTCTGCATTCCTCCTTGTCTCTAATTAGGGGTGAGCAGACCCGCCCCGAACCTACGAAACCGGCCCGAACCGACATGTTCGGGACGGGTCGGTCCGATTTTAAATGCGTTAGTATAACTACTATACGTTGTTAAGGCTTTGATTTTTTACATAATTTATGAAATTGATGAACATACATCAAATCGTAACTCCTTGCTCTATTCCTATTCCTATTATATACTCCTCCCGTCCCAATAGCAAGGTCTCACTTTTTTAATTGATGAGAGTATTAATTAATAGAAGTGGGACCTTGCTATTGGGACGGGGGAGTATAATCGGGCCGTTTAGCTCATTGACAACAAGAACAAAAAAACTCCCTATAATAATTTTTTAGGTATTGAGAATAAAATATAAAACTATTAATGAAGTTCTTAACTAGACTTAAATTTATAACCCTTTTTGTTTTAGTTATATTGATATGCATTGAGGAAAATAATTAAAGTATTTTAAAGGAACACAGGTTTACCATATGACGGGTAAAAAAACATTAATAATATTTATCATAAAATTATAAGTAGCATTTATTACTAAAAGTTAAAGGTTATATATATAGCCTTATTCTCAAAGTTGTGGAAATAACTCGTAATCACTATGTGAGGTGTGTATTGAGTAAATCTCGTGTAATTATGTGCATGAGCGACATTATTATACTACAAAAAAAACCTGCCAATGATCACCGATGGAAATAAAGACAGAAAAAATTTCGTTTCTATATATAAATGTATTAACGATGGATTTATGACGGACATCATAGAACCAGAATAGCGATAAATTTAACGACGAAATTACAAAGGAGTTTAGCGCTGGTTATTGGCACCATATTCTACGACGGAATAGAAACATATGCTTATTTTATAACTGAGGTGTTATATATTTTATGATATTGAATAATAAAGAGT
The DNA here is from genome assembly GCA_031470985.1 of Agastache rugosa. Lineage (NCBI taxonomy): Eukaryota > Viridiplantae > Streptophyta > Magnoliopsida > Lamiales > Lamiaceae > Agastache > Agastache rugosa. The sequence goes on from CM062609.1 coordinate 18,836,448, forward strand.
GTTCCGTAAAGCATTTATTTCAGTGCAAAAATTAGTGATAATAGATAAATTCGTCGCTTGATTCAAAAGTTGCTAATTACATGAGCATGGTAGAATTAGTTTTATATATATACAATACAATCAAATAAAGGGTAAATAGCCCTTAAATTTTCAAACTTTTTCGAAATTTTAGTTTTACACACCAGAAAAAGATTTTTCGTATAAATTTCCCAACTTTTCATTTTTTTTATTTTTCATAAGTCGTCGGATTCCCCTTAAATATGTGATGACATGACAACCTGAATTCATATGTGGACAATTCGTCCGGCGAGCAAAACGACGTCGCTTTATAATTACTCAAATGTTTTAGGGTCAATTCAAGGTTGAACGAATTTCATGAAATAAAATTATATTTCAACCTAAATTCTTTCAAAAATTGGGGATTAGGGTAACGAGCTTTGAAGAGAGATGCGATCTGGGATTTGTGACCTTCCATCTGTAGAAAAGAGAAACCATACATGCATAGATCTTAAGCAGAGACGATATTGAAGAATTATGGTTCTAATTCTTCGTCCAACTCATCATCCTTTCTCCGTCTCATTAAATTTGTCCCAATTTCCTTTTTGGTCTGTCACATTTGTAATGTTTCATTCCAAATAAAGAAATATTTAACTCTTCAAAGTGATGAGAACCTACCTATTTTCTATCTTTTTATCTTTATTGTTAATCTACGTGTCAAAAAGGTTCTCCCACCGTCCCCGAATAAGTGTCCCGAGCCATCAAAATTTTTGTCCCCGAGTACGTGTTCTATTTCAGATTTATATGCAAAAGTTATGTCAAATTGTCATATTTACCCTTTGACTTATGCAAAATGTTTACTTTTTTAGTTTTCCATACAATAATTAGGAGTAAAATGAATCATTTTGCCCACTATCTTGATATACGCATTTTCTTGATATACACATTTTGACGGATAAAGATAATTATTTGGGGACGGTGAGAATATGAGAAGCTAAATGAGATGGTGGGAGTAACATTTTAAATACACGGCGGTAAAAATCTGACCGTTGAAATAGAACTAGGAGACGAACATAATTTTGAAACAAAGATACTGATATCCCAAAAAAGGTAAAAATTGCAGTTAATGTCTGAAACACTTTGCTAATTACGGCGGTCGATCGTCAAAGGCAAAATTTCCCCCCATGAATGATGACATCATGCAAGAGTTGAGACACCGTTGATCAACTGCAACAGCTCGATCTCTTACAATTCTCGATTTAGACTTGGATATCTGTCGCATTCAATTGAATAAAGTAGAGAAATCCAGCTCCCATTTGATGTGAGTTTGTTGTGCACACATTTCAACGTTGTACATCCAATGAAAAGTCTAGAAGAAATAGCTGTTGCTGTTGTCCTCATCCACAACGTCGTGCTTTTCATTTGCATATGGCGCTGACAATGGCGAGCGAGTCAACTCATTCCGAGTTTTCTGCCTTCTTCTGATTGCTCCCGTCGTTCGCCGTTTCACGAAGGTAATTCCGGCGGGAAAAATTGGGGGTTTCTTTCTTCTTCTTTATTTATTCACTGCCCCCATTTGTTTAATTCTGTAGTGTTGATTAAGCTATCTTGGAATTCGATTTATGCTTGTTTTATTCCAGTTGTCTGATTCCTCTATCGTTATGTTGGAAAGTCTTAAGTTTATATGTTGTTTGTATTGATGGCTACTTCTTTGTGTTTAGACAAGAGTTTTATTTATTTATTTATTTATTGGTAGTGGTTATGAATTTAATGAATTTGTTCTTGGTGGTTTTAGAAAATTGTGTTGAAGGTTCTGTATGATGGAGAGTAGATGCGTTGATTCTTGTTATCAGGTGGGAGTTTAAGTGTTAGAAATCATTTGCAGCAGCAGCTTGAAGATGGTGATTTTTGGGGTGTCTCTACTACCCTATTCAAAGTTTAATAGGAATTTGATTGTATGTTTGTGCTTGGCATCGATGCTTCTCGTTGCAAACAGCCAGAGGACGCCTCAGGAAGAAGGTGATCTATTGCATTGTTCCTACCTTCTTTTTCCCTCTTTAAGTCTAGTATTAGAACCGTTGCTCGTTTGTTTTGAGGAATATTCTAAAAGGTTATTTCATACTTGTTTCGCCAGTTCAAATGGTTCATTTTTCTCTAGTTATTGCGCTTTTTAGATGTTTAACATGATCTGGGTAGTATAGTTAAAAAGTGACCTGTATTTGCTTAGTTTTCAATTAGTAATTGTAATGTTACCTTAATTCTTGCAATCGGGCCTCAAACAACATTAGCAATCTCTCAATGTGACAAGGAAGAAGAAAGGAAACATTTAACATTTGGCGTGTGATTTATGCAAAAATAGAGATCCAGTGATCATATGACAATCATTGGTAGCTTTATACAGACTAGAATAGTGAACTTTAAGCACCTTAGCTTAGCAATGCACCAATTCTGAAACTTCTATCTCATAATTGCTTCTAGATTGTTCCAGAAATAAAAAGGTTTTTGCCGCTTTACATGTCATATAAGTTGCTTTACTAAGGTTTCATAGATTGTGGACTTGCAAGTGAACAAGCTGGTCAAACTTATTTTACTTGGTTTAAAATTGCGAGTAATGCCTTATGCGTGCCAAAAATCTTTTCAAACCATTTGTCACACTTGAATGCATAATATTGCTGTGACTAAACTTAGTGATGGTGACATCACTTTTATGGTTCATGGTATAGACAGAACTGTAAACTCCTAAAATATGAATTTGGAAGTTTGCTCCTGACTATTCTGATTTTTCATGATAGTGCTTAAAGATAAGTGATGTGCTTCTGCCGTGATTGGCTAAGTGTATTTGTCTGTGCCAGTTTTTAATATTCGATAAGATATATTGACCACGATGCTTTCTCATAACTGTTCCAATCTTTAAACTCTATGTCTACAGTCAATGCATTGCGATCCATCAAGAACAGTTTGACTGATCCGTATGGGAATCTTCGCAACTGGAAAAGAGGGGATCCATGCACTACAAATTGGACTGGTGTTATCTGCCATAATGTAACACCTACTGATGGTTATCTGCATGTTACGGAATTGTATGATTACTGTCTCAAGCATAAATTTTTTCCAATTGTAGAAGGTGCCTTCGTACATTATTCTTCGTTGGGCAGTTTCTTATTCTTCACATCTTTAGACCTTCCTGAGTGCATTTGGCTTTATATTGAAATAAAAATGATGACTTTTGTATTTTCTCTTCAAAAACAGGTTGCTGTTAGATAGGAATCTTTCAGGAACTTTATCTCGAGAGCTTGGCCGTTTCTCATATATGAAGATACTGTGAGTACTGAGTACCATGATTTGTATCCTACTCTGTAACAGGCTTTGGCATATTTCCTCTAGCTCTCATGATGACGTCCTGTTTATTGATCCGGTAGGGATTTTATGTGGAACACTATTAGTGGGACGATACCAAAGGAGATAGGCAACATCAAATCTTTGGAATTGCTGTGAGTGGAAGTTGATCTCAGGCTCTTTGATCAATGCTCTCGCCTCTTTTTTACTGTGCACTTTTTGCATTCTTACCGTGATTTCCTTTCTTTATTTTCAGGCTTCTGAGTGGAAATCAATTAACTGGTTCCTTGCCCGAAGAGCTCGGTAACCTATCTAACTTGAACCGGATACAAGTTGACGAAAATCAAATATTTGGACCTATACCGCTATCATTCGCCAACTTGAGCAAAGCACGACACATGTAAATATTCTCTTTATTGGCAGATTTTATGGTCTCCCTTTCTGATTATATCGATTTCTGAGATTATTTATCTTTTTCAGATAAAACTAATGTGGTTTCTGGTCTTACAATCTTACTGTCTTCTCATCAGCCACATGAACAATAATTCACTCAGTGGGCCAATACCGCCGGAGCTGTCTCGACTTTCAATTCTTCTTCATTTGTAAGTTGGAATCTGTTAGCACTTCCTTGATACTTCTAGCATCTTATCTAATTCACTGGCTTGAGTTTTCTGCAGGTTGCTTGATAATAACAACTTATCAGGATATCTGCCCCCAGAACTGTCTAAACTGCCCCGTCTGCTGATACTGTAAGCCATCGACAACTCATTAGAAGTGTTCAATCCGAATATACTACATTCTTTCCATTTTAGTTACTGTTTGGTGGTGTACAGAATCTAAGTGATATATTCACACTATTCGTCTGTTGATATTACTTGATTAACATATGTGATTATATATATACACTTGCAAATGTTACTATAATGACTTTTTTCCCTATGCAACTTGACTTGATGTGATTATATACACTATGCAAATGCTGAAAAAGAATTCCCTTTTTTCCAGTCAACTTGACAACAACGACTTTAGTGGAAGTACAATACCCGCTTCGTATGGAAACATGACTAGCCTGTTGAAGTTGTAAGTTGATGCGATGTCATATTATTCTTGTATACTAAAAAACCTGTCTTGTGGTTACTAAATCAGTTCCCACTCATGTTTGAAGATTTTCCTGTTCCTTCTATAGAATTAATGATATCTAAATATCTAATGATCTCAAAGATCCGTTCTCCTTATTCAAAAAGCATTGATCTTCCAGAATAATGCATAAACTTTTCGGGTGGTTTTCTTCAAGATATATTGGTAATAGTCAGGTTTTGTTGGCTGAATCAGGAGTCTAAGGAACTGCAGTTTGCATGGGGAAATTCCTAATTGGAGCAATATGTCTAATATTGCTTACATGTAAGTAAAAATTATTAGATTACGTTCGCCTCTTATTCGACTTCTAAATCATCCTCTAGGACAGAATTTTCAGCTGTTAGCTAGCATGCTATTATTCTGCAACTTATCTTGTATTTTAATTCAAGTGGCTCTTTTGATTCTAGAGATTTGAGCATGAACCAACTTAATGGATCCATACCAACAGGTGCACTTTCTCAGAATATTACAGTCGTGTAAGAAACTTTTCGAAAATTGTTTAATGCTTTGTACCTGTATTAATACAGATCCACCTTGAAAAGCATACGAAGTTTTAGTCTTCCGGGACTTATATTTTCTTTCTGTGTAGTGATCTCTCTGACAACAATCTGAATGGAACCGTTCCTGAAAGCTTTTCCGAGCTTCCTCGTTTACAAAAATTGTGAGGATCATCACTTCTAAGATTTATGTACAAGATATGTGATGAACTGAGTAAATCTCAACTCTCGTTTGCAATGCAGGTCCCTTGCAAATAATTCATTAAGTGGTTCTGTTCCATCCAGCATTTGGCATAACAGGATTCTAAAAGCATCTGAGAGACTCATACTGTAAGGCCTGCTCAAAGAAAACTTTTTCCTTGCTTTTATTATTCCCCTACCACGTCATTTTCTGTTATCTGCTTTCGTTCGCCACTCTCACCCTCATAGGGTGTTTCATGACACTGAAAAATAGTTCATAAGTTTTAATGAGTCAACTTTTACTTCGTGATGTTGCAGAAATTTTACAAACAATAGGTTATCAAATATTTCAGGGAGTCTGCTCACCCCTCGTAACGTCACCATTGGGTTCGTCATTTACATAGCTTTCACTTATGACAGTGTTTCTATTATCTAAGCTGGGTATTCAGCTGAATGTGTTTTGTGCTTTACAACAATTCCAGGCTCCGAGGAAATCCGCTATGCTCCGATAGGACCTTTGTTCAATTCTGTGGGCCTAATGAAGAAGATCTCAGTAACTCATTGAATATCACAAAAATCAATGATTGCTCTCCTCAGTTATGCCAACCTCCTTATGAGTATGCCCCAGCATCTCCCGATAGGCCTTGTTTCTGTGCTGCGCCGTTGTATGTTGGATATCGTTTGAAGAGCCCCGGTTTCTTGGATTTTGTCCCCTACTTCAGTGCATTTGAGGAAGAACTAAGTACTGGGCTTGGGTTGAATATGCATCAGCTTGACGTCGATTCTGCCATATGGCAGAAGGGGCCTCGTCTGAGAATGCATCTTAAAGTTTTTCCGACGTACATAAATGATAGCTTGCAATTGATTAACCAGAGTGAGGTACTGCGGATTCGCGACTTGTTTAGCGGCTGGAGGATTAAAGATAACCATGTGTTTGGGCCTTTTGAGTTTCTCAACTTTTCACTTTCAGATGCTTACGAAGGTTTCTGTCTTCTTTATATATCACCCTGTTTCAATGAATAATGACCTGAAATAAGAGTTAATTATCATAGATGTCAAGATGAAAGAGATGTCTTTACTCTTATGAAATTGCAATCAATTAATTACTCATATGAAGCTGCTCTGTTACAGAATTCCCACGTTCGTCGTCTGGCATAAGCAAGGGATCACTAGCAGGTATTATACTGGGAACTATAGCTGGATCAGTCACTCTATCTGCAATTGTGTCGCTTCTTATATTGAGAAGGCGCATCCACAAACACCACCAACATTCAAGGAAACGTTTATGTAAGTACCTTAATTTTTATTTATTTATTTTTTGTGTTTTAGTTTTTCGTGATAACGGACTTTGAACGAAGTTTTAGTTGTACTAGCATAGAAATTACGTGCGTTGTACGTATAACCTCTTATTTAAGATAATTAATTAATTTATTATAAATAGTAATATGTTTGAAAACAAAAAAACATAAAGTTGTAATATTATTAATTTTGACTATTAACTTCAACAAATTATTTGTAAGTAGGTGGAAAGAGTAAACCTTAGAAGAAGCAAATATATCTCTAATTTAAATATATATATATATATATATATTCTATTTTATGTACAGTTTTAAAAATTGTGTGACAGTGGTAAAAATGATCTATTATAATATAATTAATTTGATTCGCGGCCTTATAACTTAGAAGAAACATAACACATATTATGATGTTTCCATTATAAGGTAGAAAAGTTGTTACCATCTGAAATAGTTTGAGTAATTCAATAAAATAATTCTAATTTACAAAGTTAATTGTTATGATGGCTGCAATTAACCATATGTATCATATAAAAGGAGAATTCTTTATACATAACTCGTATTTCGAAAGTGAATGGGACTACTGTTATGAAGACCATTTTAGGATTCACTTCTTAAGTTATCTTGTAAATTGTAATCCATTAATATTGTTTCAACTATGCATAAGATCTTTGTTGCTAATATTTAATCAATATATTTCAGCAATGAATTTTGTCATTTTTGCACATAAAATTAATCTTGAGTTCTCTGAAGAACTCTTAAGGTTATCCTACAATTAACCAACAAAATATTTGAATTGAAATTAGGGTTAATTGTCGGAAAATTCCCGATTTTTGGTCAAATTATGGATTTTCCCCTCACTTTCTAATTTTGCGAAGATTTTCATCACCTTTCAATGTTTCTGATTTCTCTCCCGGCGAACATTTCTGATCAAAATATATTACTCGCGCCATGCTTGAAAAGGACGTTGTGCCCAATGTATTGTCCTTTACAGGCATGCTATCGATCAAAATAATGTTGATTTGTTAATTTCAATTGATAGGAAATGTTTGCCGGGGAAAAAATTAGAAACATTAAAAGGTGAGGAATTTCTTTGCAAAATTAGAAAGTGTGGGGAAAAACTAGAATTTGACCAAAAGTCGGGATTTTTTCGGCAATTAACCCAAATATTAACAATAAAGAAGAAATGTTAAATACTATGTTCTTTGAATAATTAAATTAAAATAATATTATGAAATACACCTTTTCAATCTCTTTGATGGTTCTCGTATCTATATATAGTTAAATAATTTATATAATAGATAATGATATGGGGTATAACAATTACATAATGTCTCAAGTATCATGTTTTAATTTCTCTAACTTTTTTCCTTTATCTCTATTTCCTTTTTCGATTTTAGTATATAATTTTAAATATAATCGGAATTATTCAAATTTAAACTTTAATTTAGTTCACTATATTTTAATGATTAGATGAAATATATATATTAGTAAATCAACTATCGTGTACTATTTCAACTTTAATTTAGTTGAGATTATAGTTATCAATAAAAGATTAAATACACCAAAAACCACATCTTCAAATTGTAAATTCATTTTTATCATCTTCTACGAGATGCTTTAAAAGATATGAAATTAATTTGTCAATCACTAATTTATCGACTCTCTTCATAAACCATAGCTACAAACCTAAACATACTTCATAATCTGATTTCGGTAAGAAAAAATAATAATAACAATTAGATTTTATATAAAAGAAAACAGTTTCATTGAAGATAATATATTTATTAAAGACTAATATGCTGGTGGTCATTTGTGAGTATCGTTGACGTTTAGTCCACACCAACATTTTTCTTTTTTAATTTTTAATATTATTTTTATATTTTTTTGATAAAATATTTTTTTATATTAATATTTGAGAAATTTTAATGAGAATTGTCAATTTTACAAATTATTTAAAATCAAAGCCCGATTTTTGAAGCATAATGACACCAATCATGCTCGATTCCATTCAATTTTATCGTCTAATATAATATTATGCTTTAAAGCTATGAAATTAATTTATCAATCACTAATTTCTCGACTCTTTTCATAATAACCATAATATCTCTAAATTAAAAAAAAATTACACAATAAGGTAATCATTTCGAGCTATCAAAATTTATGTTGTCTTTTCTCTTTCACTCTTGAGTAATAGAACATGTCATATTATTAATTAATTGATTTATTAAGTTAGGAATAGAACTATATTATAATTTGTTATGTTTATAATAAATTTAATATAGATTTACAGTATTGCACTTAAAATAAATATAATAATAGGGATATATTAGGTAAACTCAATTTTGTAAGAATCCGCTCTTTTATAGAATCCGCTCTTTTATAATAGGTATAGATTGTATCCTTCAAACAATTAAGAAAAGAAAGTACCTTTTCTAATATTTTGTGGATGCAAAGATTTGCGTTATCCAAGTTGGAGTCCACCTTCGCATTTGATTTCACGACTTATATTTAATGTTTTTTATAAATCTACCATTACGTTGTATTGCAGTATCAAGGAGCTCGATCAAGATTGATGGTGTGAAGGATTTCACTTACAGTGAAATGGCACATGCCACAAACAATTTTGATAGCTCTAGTTTGGTAGGGGAGGGAGGTTATGGAAAGGTCTATAAAGGTATTCTTGCTGATGGAAAAGTCGTAGCCGTAAAGCGTGCTCAAGAGGGATCCCTTCAGGGTGAACATGAATTTCTTACAGAAATAGAACTACTCTCAAGATTGCATCATAGAAACTTGGTGTCACTGACTGGATATTGTGACGACGAAGGTGAACAGGTATCTCTACTGTTCCATATTTTAACCTTCATGCAGCAATGTGGAAAACATATTTTAATGATAGCATTATTTTCCTGCGAAAATTGCAACCAAGTTGTTTTTTTTTTTTTTTTTTTTGTGCTGTACCTTCTTACAAACTCTTGCCAGGGAATTGATGCTCCTGTTTACCTATAAATTTCCTGATGCAGATGTTGGCTTATGAATTCGCGTCTAACGGCACATTGAGGGATCATCTATCTGGTAACTTTTTTATAGCGAACTTCTTAGCTTTCGTTTGTTATATATGGTGTGACTTCTTATGATTATGAGATTTATTGTTTAAAATCTTGAAATTGTATTAATTTGATGGGTATTAAATGAGAGAGATTAAACTTTCTGGAAATTATATTATATTGATGATCCTACAGGTAGGGTTAAAGCGCCAATGAGGTTTGGTATGAGAGTAAGAACAGCATTAGACGCAGCCAGAGGCATCCTTTACCTTCACACCGAAGCCGATCCTCCAATATTTCATCGGGATATCAAGTCAAGTAACATACTAATAGACTCTAAATATACGGCCAAGGTTGCTGATTTCGGACTGTCAAAGCTAGCAACAATGCCAGAAATCGAAGGCACGGTCCCTGGTCATATATCTACAGTCGTCAAAGGAACCCCGGTGAGACTCAATATAAAAAAATTGCTCTAATATGTTTACAAAATTAGTATACATTTCACACACTGAGCAAATAGCAACTTGTGGTTACTGCAGGGATACCTCGATCCCGAGTATTTTTTAACGCATAAGCTAACAGACAAGAGCGACGTTTATAGCCTCGGGGTTGTATTCTTGGAGCTGCTAACTGGAATGCACCCTATTTTTCATGGGAAAAACATTGTCAGGGAGGTATTATTTCCTATCCTTTTCTCTTTTTTTTTTGAGAAAAATATGATTGCATCTGTAACTTCACATGGACTATTGTAGGTCAACATTGCATATAACTCTGGCATTATATTCTCTGTCATCGATGAGAGGATGGGATCTTATTCTTCCGAGTGTGTCCATAAGTTCATAAATCTGGCTCTAAAGTGCTGCAAAGATGACCCAGACGAGCGGCCTTCGATGGCTCAGGTGGTTAGAGAACTCGAAAATATATGGGCGATGATGCCGGAGAAAGATTCGGAGATAACGGAGTCCATAATGAGTTACCCAGGAAAGGTGGTGAGTCCATTACCCTCTTCGTCGTCTTTTGCGACGACTTCTTATGCTTCCGAAAACGTCTCCGGTAGTGATCTGATCAGTGGTGCGATGCCTTCCGTTGCACCCAGGTGATGATATCTCGCCTTCTTTATATTTCTCCTTTGATGGGAATTTGTTCATACTCTTGTATGTATATAGTATAATGGCTATTTTAATGTGATCACATAATTGCTATTTGCCATAACACATGAAAAATAGATTAGGAAAGGTTAGTAGATGGATGTACAATTGTACATTTATCGTTGGGCAAACTTTCCTTTTAATAACGAGATTGACTTGAGTGCGTCCGGATTCGAATTGTTACTTTTCTTCTAAATAATTATCTCTGTTGGAGCAATATTGCGACAATCTCGAGCACTGCTGGAGATGCCCTTAGTTTTTAATTTCCATACTATTATTTAATCACAATATTTAGGGGTGCAAAACGAGCTTATGAGTTATGATGTGTTATTTACCGAATATTTCAAGGCTTATGATGTTTTTTTTAGATTAAAGGCTTATGAAGTTAATCGGCCTACAACGAGCTTTCTAAATTTATATTTATATTTAGAAAATCAAATATTTAAAAAATTAATATTATTCTATTCACACTGACATTATATACTTGCTAAAATTTACTCCTTCCGTCCCGTTATTCTTGTCTCATTTATTTTGGGTACGTACGGATATTAAGGAAAAATGTGTTTAAAGGGTAAAAAGATAGAAAGTGATGGAGCCCACAACTTTTTGTGACAGAAGCATATTTTTTATATGGAAATAGGACAAGAATAACGAGACAACCCAAAAACGAATACAAGACAAGAATAACGGAAAAGAGGGAGTATTATTTAATAATAACAATATAAAAATATAAATTGAATTTAATTAATAATTTTATTTTTAAGCTATACACTTGTGGGGCGTTTACTTTGCGTGATAGGATAGATTGATAAAACATAAGATTGACTATATGAAGGATTAGATGATCAAACATGCTAAAAAATAATCAATCCATCAAAGTAAATGGTGGATTAACATATACTATTTTTATCTATCTATCCTATCACCCAAAGTAAACGCTCCCTTAATGAACTAACAAATCTCAAGCTAAAACTTGACTTGTTAGGCCACAAACTTCACTAAATGAGCTTGAATGAATTTTCATCAAGTAGAACCGTGAATAGCTTGATTTTTTTTTAAATACGAGTAGGTTGATTTATTAACCGTTGTTAACAATATTTTAGTGCAAACTTAATTTTTACTAGTTTAAACACTTACATCATCTTTGAGTTTACTAAAATGCCCTTTGACTTACAGTTCACCTAAATAATTAGAGGCATATCTATCTACCAAACAAACAAGAAACACTGAACACCTACACCTCTCACTCACTCTCACTATCTGCGACCGACACCACTACCTCGTCGTCGTCGTCGTCGCCGCCCGCTGGTCACCTCTGTTCCAGGTAAGATATGATGCCCAGTGGTACTACATTAGTACGCCCTCCGTCCCAGCTTTCCTTTTTACAGTTTCCCTTTGGCGGTAATTTGCTAGCTTCCTGCTAGCCTATTAGGTGCTAGCCCTCCGAGTTGACTCGGTTCCCCAAGAAGCTTTCTTCTCAAGCCGATTGAGTTGAAAACAGATCGAGCGCCGAGAATCCAGATTTGGTGATGAGTGAAAAATGATTCGCGAGTCGCCATCATCATTGAGGCACCGAAGGCTTTTTTATTTAATTTACGGCCACCTCTTTGCTGCTAATCCTTGGTATCTACTATCTATACAAGTCAGTATGTGTACAATGATATATATGTATTTCTGTGGGCCTTTGTAGTGATTCAAGGGGTGAAGAGAGAGTTAAGTTATCCAGCCGATCTCATCCATTGACGAATCTCCCCCCTATTCTAGTAAGTAATGATTTAATCAAATGTTTTTTTATCGATGCCCCCGCCCCCTGCATGACCTAAAGAGCTACACCAAAGCGAAGGGTTGTATACTGAAAGCAAGCCTTTTGCTTGTATACATTGATCCAAGTCATTTCACTATGATTTTCCTATCTGAATTATTATTATTGCATAATTATTTAATTGTCTAATTATCTCAATATTATAGATTATATAGTGTGTTGTAGATCACAGAAGATTATATAATCGGTATCTTATGAGATATAAACTGATTTCACAATGGCATAACTTTGGACAAGTTGTAGATAGATCAGAAGATAATTGATTAAATAGTTTATCTTAACTATTTATTTATGCTAGTACGTTTATCGTATTGAAAGGATCACAGTGAGGTGTATTATTTATTCTGACTTATAAATAATCAAGATCTCGGTGACTTAAATAGTCTTAATCTTAATTACATTAATCGGTGTAAATAAGTATTTGCCTATTATTTTGATTTATCATGGGTGAGGACTTTGGCATATAAAGTCCAATATGCTCGATATCTTGGATAATAGCAATTCTTGTTTGATGCGAGATTAAATTGTATTTAAGAGACCGTGTCCTATTAACAATGGGCTGATAATATTCTCTTGAGGAACTTAATATGTTTATCATACTAAACCCTGCAGGTGGAATTTATTCCGGTATGATAATAAGTTTAAGTGGTAGCACTCGAGATAATTATTTATGGTTAAATAATTAATTAATTGATTAAAAGCTGTCAGATGCATTTAATTAATTAATGAATATTTGATATCTTAAACACGGAGATTAATTAAGTCTAATACTAGCCCCGACTCACAAAATAAATAAGGTGGCAATTCAGTATTAATTTTTTAGTGGAGTAAATTAATACTAGTGACTGATTTATATTCTGGGCTGAATAAAAGAAATCAGACATTGGGAGGCCTACACCTTATTTAAGCTAGTAGATCCCTGAACTGGTCCACTAGGTTCGATTTACAAGTGTTTGTTAGATAACCAAAATAGATCCGTGGGAAATTATGAGCCGGCCTATCAATTGGCGGTTCCTACAGTTGGTATCAGAGCCTGGATCAGTTATTTTGGCTCTGTCGGATTAATGAACAGTAAATCTTTGTTTTGGATTTATTAATATGCGTGCAGATTCGTTTTTTTCCGTCGTCTTATCGTGGGATTTTAATTAATTGTCGTTTTGCCGTTTTGGCCTAAATCTGTTGTAATTTTTCACGAGAAAATCTGTGAAATAGATTTAGGATTTCTGTTTTGTATTTTTTTTTCTATGCTTTCGTGTAACTGTTGTTTGAAAGCAAAGCAAAGAAGAAGAAAAGAAACAAAGGCAGATGATGAAGAAGACGATGCACAGCGGTGCAGGGTGGCAGCGGCGGGGCGTGGTCTGGCGTGCGGCTGCGCCGGAGACCATGCCAGATCTGCGACTGCTGGTGGCGACGCTGGAACTTGACGACGACAGATCTGCTGCTGCCAATTGCGGCTGTTGTTGCCGAACAGTTGACGACAGATCTGGGTGAGGAGAAAGCAGCGACTGCTGCTGCTGTTCTTCATCGTGGCCGGCGAGGTGCTTGCGGCGACGTAGCAGCGTGCGCGGTGGCACGTCCCGGCGGCGAAGCAGCAGTCGATCTGCGGTGCTGCGATTTCGACAGCGACTGAAAACGGCGGTGGCAGCACGTCGTGGTGAGCAGCTGCGCGACGTCGGCGCAGCAGCGTGCGCCGTGGCACGTCTCGACGGCGAGGAGCGGCAGCCAAGCCATCTTGTTGAGTTTCCGGTGAGAAACAGAATGGCGGCAGAGGGATGGTGGCGACGTCACGACGGACCTGCGCCGCGGTGGTGGTGGCGCTGTCGTCACTGGCATTCGTCGCGGGATTCCAAGGTTGTCGCGGTGATTTCTATTTTCCTGCGAGGCGGCGCCGGTTCCGGCTGAGACGGCGCCGGAAAAGCGCCTTAGGGTTGAAAACCCTAGGGCGGGTCGCGGGCTGAAATAGAAGCGGGCCGCGGATATGGGCTTCGGACCGAAAGTTGGGTTCAAATTTTCTTTGGGCTGCTCCTTTGGGCTGTTGACTTGGATATTAATAAGTTGACTGGCCCAGAATTTATTTAAAGGTGGAAGCCCAAGTTTAATTCCTTTGGGCCTGATTTAAAGCTTGAAGAATACCAAGACCAAGACTATTTATGTAATAGTTAGGAATTTATTTGATTTTGTTTATTTTATTCGATGTAATAAAATAGGCAGGGACGGACAGGTTCCAAAGTACCCACGATAAGACGGCAAATTTAATTTGTCGTAAAATAAGCATGTTTGCATGTCGTGGATTTAATCACCGTTAAAGTGTTCTAAAGCATGAGATATTTGATTAATGTGCAAATATTTGCGTTTAGAAAAATGCATGCTAGGCTTTATCGCGTTTCTGAGCATGTTTTAGAATTCAAGCGAGCATGATTTATTATGTGAGTTCTAGAACAGCATGTTTAGAACATTCCGTGTCAACGTGATTTGCATGCTTCAAACCTTTTGAAGAAAAATGACTAAGCAAGTTATTAAATAATTTTATTTGTTAAAATTATTAAAGACCTCCACAATTGGTTTAAGACAAATTAAATTGCGAGTATGTGTAAACGTCCACACGAACGTGGCTTGCGCATATTTTCAATTTATAGCACTTTGTCAAGTTAAACTTCTTAAAAATATTTTATTTTCTGTGAGTAGTGGGAGTTGTGCGTGTAAACGTTCACACTATCGTGACTTGCACGTATTAATTCTTGCGGAACACTCTAGGTGAGAATGAAATAGAGATAGTCAAAGTAAATTAATTCTCAGGCGATGACGTTCTAGTAATTTCATCAACTCGAGAATTAATTTTGGTTTGATTAAATTGTGGTCATTGCTTGGATATTAGTTTGAATACAACTCCCCAACGGAGTCCCTTTTCAAATTAATATGGTCTAGTTAAGGTCCATTTATTGTTCTTATTTGTCATAAGGTTAAGTTGACAAGATGATAAGATTCAAAGACTGGGTGTCTGGTCAAGTCATGAGCGCGTAAACGTCCACACGATCGTGGCTTGCGTACAAATTACTTGGGCTAATGGAGGTTTCATTTAATATTGTTTTATCAAAAGGTTACAATATTAATGTTACGAATTTTATGCAATAATTGTGACTTATTTGTGTTTGCATGTTTTATTTTCAGATATGACTGTTTCTTCGCTCTTAAATGTTCTTACAGCAAAGCCGCTTACCGGACCAAATTTTTTGGAATGGAAGCCGCAATCGGAATATGTCCTAATTGCCGAAGAGTACATTTTTGTACTCACTACTCCCGCTCCTCGCCACTCGATCGAGTCCTCCACTCAAGCCGGCTGAGGAGCACAAGAAGTGGCACGGGGCCAACAACATGGCGAAAGCCTACATGATGACCACGATGGCCACAAACTTGCGCAAGACGCATCAATCGATGATCACCGCCGCCGCAATTATGCCGAACCTCCAAGAGCCGTTTGGAGAGTCCGATCGTTCGGCCCGTTTTGAGATCATGAGGAAACTCATGGGCTCGGGATGACGGAAGGGGCGTCTGTGCGCGAGCATGTGCTCGAAATGATCAATCATTTCAATGAGCTAGATCAGCTCGGTGGAGGTATCTTGGATGAAGCCAAGGTTGACATGATACTCCATTCTCTGCCCAAGTCTTATGAGAACTTTCGTCTCAACGCAAGCTTATGAGCAAGAAGAAGTTCACCTTAAATGAACCGCTCAATGAACCGGTTGCCGCCGAAGGTGTAATGGGTAAGAGTCCACGAAGCTTTGGCCGTAGCGAAAGGTCCCCGTTTTGCACCGAAAGGTGGACAAAGCGCAAGTGGACCGGTTCGCAAGAAAGGTCCGGCTAAGAGTGGGAGTAAGAAAGTTGGCCCTACCGGAGGTGTTAAGAAACCGAAGGGGAAAGGGAAGTGCTTCAAGTGCAACAGAACAGGACATTGGAAGACCGATTGCCCTTTGATGAAGAAGGCTGAAGGTATGCCTTATGCTCTAGTAACAGAAACATGTTTAGTTTCGAGTTCTACTCATTCTTGGGTAGTAGATACCGGAGCAACTGACCATGTTTGTTATACCTTGCAGGGGTTTCTGCGGACAAGGGAGCTGAGTAGAGGCGAGTTGACCATCTCCATGGGAAACGCGGCAAGAGTGGATGTTGCTGCAATTGGAGATGTTCATTTATCTTTTAAGCATTCAGTTTTAGTTTTGAGAGATACATTGTTTGTTCCAGATTTTCGGAAAAACCTTATTTCTATTTCTAAGTTATCTAAGGATGGATATTCCGTTGTTTTTGATAGTCATCGTTCGACTTTCATGAGAAACGACGAGTTTATTTGTTATGGTAATTTGGTTGATTCTCTCTATACTATTACTTGTTCTTTTGATTATTCTTCATCTGCTAATACTTTAACTTCAAATCAAAATAAGAGAAAGGCTTCTTCTCTTGAGAACCAAACTCTTATTTGGCATCTTAGATCGGGTCACATCAATCAAAAGAGGATCCAAAGATCGGTTTCGATGGCATATTGGAGTCTTTCCAATTAGGACCAATCCTACCGCGAATCCTGCTTAGAAGGAAAGATGACGACTAGGCCGTTTAAAGCCAAGGGGTATAGATCCAAAGAAGTGTTAGAATTGGTTCACTCTGACTTGTGTGGACCTATGTCTACTCAAGCTCGTGGAGGATATGAGTATTTTGTCACTTTCATTGACGATTACTCAAGATATGGATACATTTACTTGTTGCGCTACAAGTCTGAATGTTTTGACAAGTTCAAGACGTTTAAGGCGGAAGTAGAGAAACGACATGGTAAAGGTATCAAGTCATTGCGGTCTGATCGCGGTGGCGAATACCTCAGCAACGAGTTTAGAGAATACTTGTTAGAATCTGGGATTACATCTCAGTTGACTACACCAGGTACACCCCAACAGAATGGTGTGGCAGAGAGAAGAAATCGAACATTACTAGAAATGGTTCGTTCAATGATGAGTTTCGCATCTTTATCTATTTCGTTCTGGGGTTATGCCTTGGAAACAGCTGGTTATTTACTCAATCTAGTTCCCTCAAAATCGGTCAATAAGACCCCGTCCGAGTTGTGGTCCGGGCGCAAGCCTAGTCTTTCCCACATTCGGATTTGGGGTAGTCCAACACATGTGTTGAATAAGGATGCCGATAAGTTGAGTCCTAGAACAGAAGTAAAGCTGTTTGTAGGATATCCTAGGGGAACGAAAGGTGGTTACTTTTACTGTCCTAAGGATCAGAAAGTCGTTGTTAGCACCAACGCGAGATTTTTGGAAGAGGATTATATGAGTAATCACAAATCGATGAGCGAAATTGTTCTTGAGGAAGTTAGAGGAGAAGGGTCGATTAGTCAACCAATTCAGCCAAGTGTGCAGGATGTTATACCATCAGAGACTGCGCAGGCTATCGATACTGCATCTGCTATAGAGCCTCGTCGTAGTGGGAGAGTTACTAAAACTCCAAGTCGTTACTTATTGTTTGGGAAATCTTCGGATTTACCAGAGGACGAGAAAGTGGAAGACTATCCCTGGACTTATTCTGAGGCATTAGTAGATCCAGATGCTCTAAACTGGCAGGTTTGTATGGAATCTGAATTTGATTCCATCACTACCATGGATGTATACGAGAAATGCTTGTTGCCTGCAGGCAAGACAGCCATAGGTTGCAAGTGGGTATACAAGAGAAAGAGAGGAGGCGATGGGAAGGTTACCGCCTTCAAAGCGAGACTAGTGGCGAAGGGTTACACTCGAAAGAGGGCATCGATTATGATGAAACTTTTTCGCCGCAGCCATGCTTAAGTCAATTCGAGCTCTCTTAGCTATGGCTGCCCATATGAACTTGGAGGTGTGGCAAATGGATGTCAAAACCGCATTCTTGAATGGGTATCTTGAGGAAGATAGAGACATCTATATGCTACAACCAGAAGGGTTCATCAAGGAAGGAGAAGAGCATCTAGTATGGAAGCTTAAGAAGTCTATTTATGGACTTAAGCAAGCTTCACGGTCATGGAACAAACGGTTTGATGATGTTGTCAAGACTTATGGTTTTGAACAATGTGGCACCGAGAGTTGCGTGTACCGGGTTTGTATCGATGGAAGCTTGGTGTTTCTTGTGCTTTATGTGGATGATATACTTCTCATTAGCGATAATGTGAATGTATTGTCAGGCATAAAGGAGTGGCTATCCCAAAGAATTTCAAATGAAGGATTTGGGAGAAGATACATTCTTGGTGTAAAGGTTGGTCGTGATCGATCTAAGAGAATGTTGAGCTTATCTCGGACGGCTACATTGATACCGTGCTAAATAGATTCAAGCATGCGTAATGCCAAGAAAGGTTTCCTACGCTTTCGGACATGGTGTTTCTTTATCTAAGGATCGGTGTCCTAAGACACCAAAGCGAGATAGAGAGCATGAGACTAGTTCCTTATGCTTCGGCACAGGAAGTCTCATGTATGCGATGCCGTGTACTAGACCCGATATTTGTTATGCCGTTGGCATGGTGTCGCGATATCGTTAATCCAGACTGCCTCATTGGGAAACGGTAAAGCATATACTCAAGTACCTTAAGAGGACTAGGGAGTATAAGCTAGTTTACCAATCCGATGATCTAGTTCCGATAGGCTATGTGGATGCAGATTTCCAGGCAGACAAGGACAAGAGAAAATCTACCTCAGGCTATGTGTTTATGTTGGGAGGTGGAGCCATAGTTTGGAGAAGTGTCAAGCAGAAATGCATTGCACTTTCTACCATGGAAGCCGAGTATGTGGCGGCTAGTGAAGCAGCCAAAGAGGCCGTATGGTTCAGGAACTTCTTGGCAGAGCTTAATGTGATTCCTAGTTTACCCAAGGGCATCACAATTTATTGTGATAACCAGGGTGCTGTGGCAAACAGTAAGGAACCACGGCGACATCAAGCTAGTAAGCACATAGATAGTAGATACCACATTATACGACAGTTAGTCAAGCATGGCGATGTGGTGGTGCAGAAAATAGCAGGAGTAGAGAATCGTCGATCCTTTTACCAAGAGTCTACCGGCCAAGGTCTTTGACAAGCATGTTGAAGAAATGGGCATTCGTTACCTCCCACACTAGTTAAACTTTCAGTATAAGTGGGAGAGTTTGTAATAGGTAGTAGCCGGATATTGGTCTCATTGTATACTAAAAGTTTGCTTTAGTATAAGTGGGAGAATTGAAGGGTTGTATACTGAAAGCAAGCCTTTTGCTTGTATACATTGATCCAAGTCATTTCACTATGATTTTCCTATCTGAATTATTATTATTGCATAATTATTTAATTGTCTAATTATCTCAATATTATAGATTATATAGTGTGTTGTAGATCACAGAAGATTATATAATCGGTATCTTATGAGATATAAACTGATTTCACAGTCGAGACAACTTTGGACAAGTTGTTGGTATAGACTGTAGCATAATTGATTAAATAGTTTATCTTAACTATTTATTTATGCTAGTACGTTTATCGTATTGAAAGGATCACAGTGAGGTGTATTATTTATTCTGACTTATAAATAATCAAGATCTCGGTGACTTAAATAGTCTTAATCTTAATTACATTAATCGGTGTAAATAAGTATTTGCCTATTATTTTGATTTATCATGGGTGAGGACTTTGGCATATAAAGTCCAATATGCTCGATATCTTGGATAATAGCAATTCTTGTTTGATGCGCGATTAAATTGTATTTAAGAGACCGTGTCCTATTAACAATGGGCTGATAATATTCTCTTGAGGAACTTAATATGTTTATCATACTAAACCTTGCAGGTGGAATTTATTCCGGTATGATAATAAGTTTAAGTGGTAGCACTCGAGATAATTATTTATGGTTAAATAATTAATTAATTGATTAAAAGCTGTCAGAGGCATTTAATTAATTAATGAATATTTGATATCTTAAACACGGAGATTAATTAAGTCTAATACTAGCCCCGACTCACAAAATAAATAAGGTGGCAATTCAGTATTAATTTTTTAGTGGAGTAAATTAATACTAGTGACTGATTTATATTCTGGGCTGAATAAAAGAAATCAGACATTGGGAGGCCTACACCTTATTTAAGCTAGTAGATCCCTGAACTAGCCCACTAGGCCCTAGCCTCTAAAAGTGGCATCCCTTCTCTCTATGGCCCATCTGGGCCGGTCTTGATTTAATTAGATGGGCTCTGATAATTAGGTATTATATACCAGTTATATATATCAGAGTTTACATCAGAATTAATTCATTCTACGTAAAAATAAAAAGGCAGAAAATCTAGAGAGAAAAGAAGGGAAAAACCGCCACTTTAGTGAGAGGAAGAGATCGAAGCTCGTTGCCATCCAGCGTCGATTCTTGGCTCGGGAACAGTTCAGAAGATCAACTCTGGAGTCTCTAATCTCACAGTTCGCAGGTTTTTCTAATAAACATCCTATGATTGTTATTTAATTCATAGGAGCATGCATAGGTTCGATTTACAAGTGTTTGTTAGATAACCAAAATAGATCCGTGGGAAATTATGAGCCGGCCTATCAATTGGCGGTTCCTACACAAAGATGTGCAGCTAAGGCGATGTAGCTACTGGACTAACAGGAATAGACGGAATCACATAACTCAAAGCAGTTTCTTCTTCAACCGGAATCAATAGGCGCACCCAGACCCGACTCCAACGGCTTCTTGTTTTCTTGTCTCTTTCCAGCTCCGAAGGAGAAGTTGAAGACTACAACAAGCGCTAGCGAAGGACAGTGCATTCCGACGTGTCTTCCTTCATAGACAGAGTGAACCCAATGGTTTCATTTTGTTAGAAGCAAGTTCAGTACTCAATAGCTCGGTTCTAGCTTCTCTTGACGAATCAACTTTTTGACTTTCCTTTTTTGTTTTCGGCTACGGCCATTCCACCCATGTCAGAACCACACCCTACGGGGTCAGTCCGTACTAAATCTTTGATCGATGATTCCTTTGCACAGGTCACTCGCGGTGTTGCACCAGTTGTGCTCAGGATGCAGTTCAGCCCTTGACACCTGTGAAAAAGGGTGATTACTGTCACTGTTGACGACGATTTGTATCAACAGCATCTCAAAATATGTGAGGCTTCTCTTATCAGTCGTCTCGTTCTTGCTAAGGGCTATAAACCGTGGACGTTGGCTGATCTGAAACGCAGGTTGCAAGACCTGTGGAATCCGCTACATCTTTGGAGTTCGATTCCATGACTGATTGAGCTTCGACTGGGAAGCATTCATTCTTCTTTGTTCGCTACTCTCATGCATTCATTCATCATTATTTTTTATATAGATTCTTGAATAGACTCGATTATGGTCTCTGTAGGAAAGACCTCAGAAGTAGAGACATTTAAGCGAATAAAGCGATTTTAGCACGCACGAGAAGTACCTACCGCTCAAAGAGATTTGCATTCTTTCTTATACGCTCGTTCAGGATTGATCCTGGAAAGCCAACTGGAACTGGTAATTGTTTCCAATTCTAGCAAAGCAAATAAGTAGAGGTATGATCGCCTCCAGATTCAATTAAATCGGAATAAAGCAATGGTCAGGGCCTATGTTTGCACTCGCATTCACGGTTGAAATCATTCATGCAAGAATGCAACTAAAGAGACGGGACTTTGAGAAAATAGGGGGTTGGCAAGTTCGGGTTCTACTTACTCAAGAACGGGCACTACGGCCATACACGGTCAAAGCGAAGGACAGTACTTGTTCCTGGTGTTTGCAGTAAAACCAAAGATGTGACCCCGATCCCTTCTTTGACCCGAGCTCTTCCTCTTGCTGTTATTTTTATGAGCTTTTCAGCAGATCTCGTTCTTGCCTTCCTCGTGCTTAATTGGACTCTTCATAGATCGCATTTCCTAGTGGTTGGCCGATTGATTACTATCGAATGAATGAACTAACTCTTCTCTTCTACTACTGTACATCTCATCCCCATTGAACTATAGGACGTTCGAGCATTTCACCAAGCAACTGCCGAGAGCACTAGGGCGAAAGCCGTATAGCGTTAGCGTATCCGTTTTCTTACTGGGTGCATCACTCTCTGCTTATAGTATATTATAGTTCCCTTACTCATGCATATTACTACCGATTGATTTAGATACTTTTTCTACTAACTGCAGTAACTACCCCATCAACTACATATTGAAGAGATACCGTAGGCAGACTATCATATCAAATAAAACATAACCATATTAACTACCATATTTTTTCAAGTTTAAAACAGAGTTGGTGAGCTCAGTTAAGAATCCAGCTGAAGAGGGTCAGCTGGGCTAATAACTCAGCTGGAGGTGCGGAAAGTGGTGGTTTGAAATCTTAGCTCGGTTGCTTAGAAAAACTCAGCTTGAAAAGATTATCTTTACGTTTTCAGCTTAGTCAAGTTGTGCAAGTTTCAGAAGGACACAACTGTCTTTGAAGAACAGCTGTGTATGCAGATTTGATAAAATATGCAATGAGATGATAAAGTTAGTACTAAAACTGAAATTAACGAGAAAGTAAAGAACACGAGATTTTTACGTGGTTCGGAGTAACACCTCCTACGTCCACGACCAGATTCACTGGTAATTCACTACCACTTGGTTTCCAAGTACCAAGAAACTTCACAACTCTAACCCGAGCTGTGTTCCAACAGTTTGCGGGCACTGTCAAGCCTAACCTTTCAGTTTGCGGGTACTGAAAAAACCTTACAACCACTTGAATTTCGCGCTTCAAGCAAGCGTAACCTTGACCTAACCTTTCTGGGTAAAGAGGGGTTTGGTTTGAGGTTCCAACTATGAACGAGTTCTTACAATTAAGAACTTTAGAGTAGGATAAACTCGTTCAAAATCTCGGCTTAAGATATACAATAATTTCTGCTTATAAATCAGACGAAAAACTAAGCAGTTTCTGGACTAGAAACACTTTAAGATAAAGTGTTCTTTGAACTATGTAGAACTGCTTGAGAGCTTTTGAAGGCTTGAGAATTTCAGAGAATGAAAGCTTGTAGAGAGTTTTTCGTATTTGATCCTGAGGTTGAAGACGGGTTTATATAGGTAGAGATTCAAGACTAGCCGTTGGAGGAGCCGTTTGAATCTTACCTACTCTTCTTAAATTCGATATCTGTCATTGGGCGATTCTGCACCTATCTTCATTTGTGTCACATCCTAGGTTCTGAAGTCTAGGATGCTAATTTGGCAATCCCTCATTGGTCGAGGTATGTTGACTTCCCTTGAAGCCGGGATTTCTGCCTTGGAGCTGACTTTTGAATTCAGAGCTGGATTGGGTAAACTGACTTGAAGTGATGTCTTCAGAGTTAGTTCCCTTTGTTCTGTGTGGCTAGACCAGCTGTGTCTTGAACTCAACTCGATTAATCTTCGCCCGATCCTCGCTCTCGTTTTGAACTCGGCTCACGGAGGACTCGCCGATAGCCGACTCGCCGTAAACACAGCTGGATCGACTGCTATCTTCCGCTTCCTCGTCGACTCCCCGCCGTAGTCACACGGGTCTTCGTCGTCTTCCGCTTCCTGAACCTGTAAACTTAGAAACTCTAGAGCTCAAACAGGCGAGCTGGAAAACACTACTTAGGTTGATGCGATCATATACTCGGTTGGAGAACAGTTGGGTTTTGGTATCAAATCAAAACTCTATTAATTTTCCCAACAAAACTGATAGCACGAAAAGCCACGTTTAGTTCCCTCATCGATGGATTGCCTATTGAGGTCTGAAAGCATGTCCTTTCAAGGCCTTTTCCTGGCTGTTGACCTCTTTTAAAAGAAATCTGCTAAATTAGTGCATACCACGCAGTAAAGGAATTGGGAAAAGCTCAAGCAAGCAAGGAACTCTATAGTCCCTCCCTTTACGCAATTCAACAAAGAAAAGACCCATAGCCATGTTCGAGAGCGAGGGCTTCTCCTACGATTACGAAGACTAGGGAAATGAACAACCTCCTCCGAAGCTTCAGGAGTTACCACAAAGCCAGGGAAAGCAACTGTTGTCTTCCTCCCAGTCTTACATTTAACCAGTTACTCTGCCTATGCCTCCCACAAGCGCTTTCCTTACACGAAAACCAGGGAATCCGAAATCCTGATCTTTTCTCCTTCTGTCTCTTCTGTTCCAACGGTTGTAGCGAACTTCTAACATGCATTCTTCAAACATTCTCTGATCAAGTAATTGGTATCTACCCTTTTCTGTCATCACACAGACAGAACTGTTGATCGCCCTGACCAGTTTTCATTGGCTGATAGGGCCAACTTTCTTGTACAACACAAGAAGACGGACATGGTTAAGCGAGGAGGAGACTAGCTAGCTTTTCAACTTAACGTCGGATGAGAGGTAGTGGTACTCATCCCCTATATACAAGGAGTCTTACCCGGGGATCTGTAGTAGAGAGTCGAATCATCGGACTCGGCGATCTGTGGTAGGTAGCCCTTTGAGAGTAGGAAAATGAAGCACAAGTGAAGAAGCAGCTCCATACTGGGGAGATAACTTGGAGATTGTTAAGAGTTTCGCCAGCAAAGGACAATATTCTCGCATAGGAGAAAAAAGAGCCATCATGAAGTAGGTCCCTCTCTTATCGGAAAGTATCCACCCATGAAACTCAATCTTTGTGTCTTTGTTGTATTTCTGTTATGTCGGAAAGAGTTGTTTAAGAAAAAGCCTAGTGAAATGCTATCTCGATTGAAGCTATCTTGCTAAGTGGATTGATTGTTAACTAGTTGCTTTTTCTTTTTTCCTTCCGCTCATGGCTTCGTCGTTTAGTGGTAACGAGTGGAGTACATAAGCCCCTTTAAAGATAGAGATAGGGGGAGCAGCAAGGCAGCCCCTTGTTTGTATTGTATAGGGTTCCAAATCTATCGCTCCTTGATTTGAAGAAAGGAGCTTTGGAAGCTTACCTTATTACTTATTACTTATTAATATTAATAGGGTTCCAAACCTATCTTACTAATAAGAAGAAATGGGCAAGCTAAAACAAACCTAGTCGAAGTATTGCATTCTCTATCCGCCCGACAGCAGCAGAGAGGGTTCGATTCCCATTATACACGATGTGGCAAAAAAGACAGATTCAACGAGATATGCCTTGCCTGCATTAAGATTTAAAACTTGTCGTCTACTTTCAGGAAATGTTTGTAACAGAGAACTTACAATATTAATACAACGCCGCATTCTCAAAAGATTGAAAAACAAGAAGAGATCTATTAAGAGAAAGATGTATTCTCGAAAAAATCTTAACAGTTACATTCAATCACAAACTACACGAAAGTTGTCCATTTTTCATGGAGATTTACCCATCACAGAGATGCACAGAAGAAGAAAACGATCATATATCCCCTTTCTACTCAATCCAGAAACAAGATCGGACGTTATTCCGGTTCGTCTCCATTTTCGTAAAACTATTCCTCAAGCAAGGCTGCCGATCAATCATCGAATGGTTTGTGTGAATCATAGAATGGTAAATATTATTCATTTTAAAGTGTCCCGCGGTGATATAATATCTTTTCAAGAAAATGATGCGAGAACCCGCAGTGAAGAAATAAAGAGATCTTTCTATATCAAAATATCAGTTGAAAAATTCATAGAAATTTCTGGATCGCCCGATCAGAATGTGAAGAAGAACCAAAACGAAATGGTTCTGAGAACTCAAAACTAAGAAGGAATGCCACCTACTACTAAAATCCAAGTTTTTGCAACAGTTGCGTTCTTCTATGCAAGAAGAAGACACAAAGAAGTTTGGATCCAAAAAAGTATGCTTAGGATGAGCACATGATTATGAAGGAGTATGCCCTAGGAAGCACAAATACGCTTGGGAGGTAAACGTATTTCAAGAATACGTATTTAATATGAATACGAAATAAATACGCTCTAAATACGTTTTTAATACATATTTTTTTTATTTAATTTATTTTTATTATTTTTTAAAATTAAATACGAAATAAATAAGGTCAAAATACATTTTTAAAAGTCAAAATACGTAATTTAATGGGGTTGTGGTTATGGGCTGCGTTGTGGGTTGTACTGTAGTAGCTAAACTTTTTTAAGTTAATTTTGATTTTGAATTAATACTTAGTACTCTCTCCGTCCCTGATAAGTGTGGCCCGGAGGGAGGGGCACGAGTTTTAAGAAGGATGTTAGGTAGATGTGTAGTGAGTGGAGAATGAGACCCACTTTGTTGTAGTGTTAGTATTGTTTAAAGGGTAAAATTTTAAGTGGGGTCCATTTAAGGAATGACCACACTTATGGGGGATGGACGAAAAAGGAAAATGTACTACACTTATCAGGGACGGAGGGAGTAATAGTCAATGGTGTACAATAGTTATTTGATTTATTTTGAGATAAATGTGTTTAAATGAGTTTCATAATATTATTATTGATAAAATATAAAAATATTACAAATAAATATAAACGTATTTTTAACGTATTCGTATCTTAATTTTTTAAAAATTAACGTATTTCCGTATCGTATCATATTCATATTTATATTTCATATTCGTATATGTGCTTCATAGTGCCCAGGAGAGCAAGTCTTAATCTCCCCCACAACACTACAAAAAAAACAAGATTTACCAACGGAATTACTGACGGATTCAAAATACCGACGGATTAGAACTCTTTTCTCTCTCACTGTTGCATAGCTTTAATCTTCAATCTACCGTTTTTGAAGTATGTTACTCAATCTCGCACAAAATCCTTTGAACAGTCGTTGAATTTTAATCTACCGAATACTTTTTTCGGCGCCAAGCTCTCGGCTCAGCTGCCGAATTTCAGTCATGTTGCTTCAAAACGACGTAGTTACGCTGTGGCCACCATCTCCTTCAGTCTGCCCATCACGTAATGTTCAGATTATTTTATGGAAAATCATTATTCTCATGTTAAAAATTTAATTTGATGCATTATTATCGGTTTTGCAGAATGCCAGAAGACGTTGATTCTGATAAGAAGGCCAAGTAAGAATTTGTGTTATGTTCCTTTTTCTTTCATTTTCTTTTCTATTCTTTTTGTTATAATGATTTTACGAAATTATATTTTGAAATGTTTGTGTGCATTTTTGTGATTCTGCTGTTGTAGATGGTCAAGCAAGGTCGATTACATCTTTTCAATAATTAATTTGTGAAGTTATATTATTTAGTGGTTAATGTGCACTCTTGTGATTATGTTATTGTAAAAGGTCACATTTTTCCAATAATTAATTTGTGAAATTATATTATAAAGTAGTTAATGTGCATTCTTATAATTCTGTTATTGTAGATGGTCAGCGAGATCAATTAAATCGTTTGCTACGGGGGAGCTAGAGGCACGTAAGCTCAAATATCCGAATATTGGGACTGAGGCTCTCCTTATGTGCATTTTGGTTGAAGGTGTGCTAATTTGTAGGATGAAATGAAATAAATTTATTGCCAGAGCTTATATTCGTACTAAAATCTCGATTTCATTGCTAAAATGTAGTGTGCTTCTAGGTTGTATCATATAGACAGACGTCAAATAAGTTTTCTCAATAATGCAGTTATATCAAAGAATCATGTTCTGTTTATAAAACTGGGAAATGCTTGAATCCTTATGAAACTACTTAAACGCTAGACAAAGATGACATTTTCAGTTTGGATCCAATTAGCTTCTTGGTTGATTGTAGACGAAGTTCAATTATTGATCATGCAGGGACCACGCAAGTTAATTTACAGCTGTTTCTTCACTTCTTCACACAAGTTAATTTACAGCTAGGAATAGGTAATTACTTTTACTGCAGCTGGAGGAGGAGCGCCAGAGGAGGACTTCATGGCTCGTTGCAACCGCCTTCCTAGTCCGTGACTTTTAGTTAGTGTAGAACAAACATTCTTTTACTTTAATGTTTCTTTCATATTTGTACTTACGTTGTTACCAAAAATATCAGATTCTTATTATTATATTACTTAGCGACATTTATATTATGTTTTATATTATAAATTGCTTGTTTGGTATGTTCAAAATTGGGGCTAAAATATTAATAAATTAATGAGTAAAAATCGGGCTAAAATATTAAATAATTAAATATTCCAAAAATATCAGAAAATTAAATTAAAACAAAATAATTATTAAATTAAAACAACAATTTTTACAGACGGATTTTAATCCGTCGCTAAGATACTGACGGAAATTTCGTCACAAAACCGTCACAATATTTCTAACCTGACGAAATTGAGGACGTCAAATTTTACCAACGGATTTTTTTATCTGTCAGTAATTACCAACGGATTTTAAATCCGCCAGTAATTACTGAAGGAAAAATCCGTCAGTAAAATCGAAAATTGACGAAATGCAATTCGTCAAACATTATCGACGGATTCGATTCCGTTGGTCTTTACCAACGGATTTTCCGTCAGAAATCCGTTTGGGAATTAATTCGTCAAACGAGAATTTGCTGACGGATATTCCGTCACAAATCCGTCGGTAATTTGCTGACGGATAAGATTTCCGTCGTTAAATCCTTTAGCTACGAATGAAATCACGAGGGAACATTTCCGTCGGTAATCCCGTCGGTAAGTGAATTACCGACGGATTTTAATGACTTTCCGTCGGTAAAGTGCGAGATTTTTGTAGTGCAGGGGTCTGCCGACTCAGAAAGCCGAAAGCCCGCTGATGAGAAAAAGAAGGATAACGAGAAAAAGGCCGAGTCTCCCCTTGCCATTTTCCATTTGACCATTTCTTTCTATGAAGAAAGAAAGATGCATTTGTCAACATTAATTCCTGGTCCATCAAGAATTAGGACAAATACCGTTATTTTAAGCAGAGGGTCCGAAATAGGATTTTCTTTGGATGGGAAAGAGAAGCGGCAGAGCAATAGCATTGGAACTAACTTTGGTCTCTACCCGGACCCGATAAAAAAAGTGGGTGGAAATGAGTTAAGAGATCAATCGATCCACTGTTTAAGAAACTATATGCTAGTATTCGATATTTTTTGTCACACACCCAACTTCTTCTTTCCTTAATAGCAAGCGCGGGGCTTGAAGTCCTCCGGGGAACCGGGATCGGAGGGCTCTGGTAACCTTAGGGTGTCTCCAACGGTGGGTTCCAAAATTTGGAACCCACCAAATACACCATTGTGCAAAAAAGAAACAGGTTTTCAGTTTTTAAACTGGAAACTAGTTTCAAAACTGAAACTGGCTTCAGCATGCGAGAATGGCGGCCTCCAGTGCGTCACCCACGGCGCGTGCACGACACGCGCGCGCTGGTTGGCGCGTGGGGGCGCCGAAAACTTTGACTTTTTTTTCATGTTTTTTTGCCTTTTTCATTTCGAGCTTTTTTAATAGTTTTTCATAAATACGGACCTATTAGCTCATCTAAAACATATCGAACATATATCTTATATTAAAGATCATGACGAGAGCTTTTATTCGACATAAAAATCGTAAAAATCCTATTTGAAACGAGCAAATGATGATATTTTAAAGTTCAAAGTTAATGTAATGTGTATTATAGTGGGACCCTTTAAATAGTAGAAATTGGTTTCATTGTTGAAGAAGTTATTAAATAAAAAAGTAGGTGGATTCCAAAAGTGTGCTTTGATGTATTCTTACTATGGAGCCAATGGTGGGTTCCAACCATTGGAGGCACACTTAATTTCCATAAGTGTGCTTTGATGTATTCTTTACTATGGAGCTCCAATTTGATACCTATATAGTTATCCTTTTGTTCACAATTTGGCACCTGCATGTGCTATTATTATAGACCTACACCTACAGTCAAATTTGCTAAAAATTAAGTTTAGCTTGAGATAAAAATTATATATATATAAAAATCGCTTTTATTTAGGTCAAGTAGTAAATAATCTCGATGATTTCATTCTGCGTTTTTTTATTTCATCTGCCTTCTTCTTCAAAGATCTATCAATATTAGATTGGGAAAGTACATGTGGCCTAGAGTCCTTGATTCAATTCCATATTCCAGACGAATACGAATTGAATAATGTAAACCTAGACACCATGCATCGAATACCTATTCAATTTTAAGGCCAGACCATAACCTAAAGGTTTGGATATGATTAGATAATATTAAGAAGATTGATCTTCTAATTCTTTAAGATTAGCCGTATGATCAATTGAATTGTGATTCAATTTCTCTAGCGTGCACACACACAGATATATAACTTGTATTAATTCTTCCTGTTTCGTTTTAGTATGGCTTACATTATCAATATTAGATTTCAATGAATGCTTATATATTTTCATTTAAAATTGAATTAGTCATGAATATCATTCTTTATTTTCATTCATATCTTTTAATTTGTGATATCTTTTGTTCGTCAATTCTTTTTTCTTTTTGTCTCTTATAATCGGTAAGATCTTATTTACAGTATTTCAATTCTTCTGCATTTCCAATCATTTTATTCACTGTTCCGTCACTTGGTAGAGAATGAGCCATACTAATTTCTTGAATATGAGTATTTAATACTACAGGTTATATTAGAATTGGATTTTAGAGATAGTAACATGATGCATGTTTTAATTATATCTATTTATTTAATTTTGATAAGAAATTACTATAAACATTCATTTATTTGTCATTTTGTCTATATATATACTTGCAGAATCCAGTGAACAGATGTCCACGATGTGCGCAAATTATGGAATGCGAAATTTCCAATACCAAGGGTAGCTGTGGCCAACACAATTTTGTTTGTAAAAATATATCAAGTACTTTTACAATATTGTTTTTCTTTAAAATTATACTATATGTTTGGTGCCGCTAATATAATTAATATAGCTTTTATATATAATGTTGTGAATGCAAGAATTGTGGCTATTCCACACCAATGGCTCATCTCATTCCCATGAAACAACAACACATTGTAAGTTTATATTCTAATTTATTAGGGTTTAGTATAATAATTAATGCCATTGATACTCAGTAGCTTGATTACCTTTGCATGTGTTGAATTAATTAATTAATTCTTATATATTAATTTGTAGGTTGAAGACAAAAAAGCAAGCTAGCTAGCACTCCTTGTAGGGATTCAAAGCATGAAGCTGATCTTAAGCTGATCCTGAGCTTCAACTAAATAAATTTGTTATTGAGGGAGTTTGTTAATTTGTAACTGTTTATTATTATTATTATTATTATTATTATTATTATTATTATAACTAGTGATGAATCAATAGAACTATCAAGTGAAGGAAGGAAGAATCAGTGCAGCACGTACGTTTGTATTTTAGTGCTTTTATATATTAGTTACTTAATCTTAATTAGCTGCAAACTGAAAAATTTTATTAGATGGCTATACATTCTATATCCAACATTGAAAAGATATTAAAAGTTTAAGAAATCATATAAATTGACAAATGAAATCAAGAATGCACAACCTTATCAAGGCAGGGAAAACACAACACAGCTTATTGACTGGCAAAAACTCTTTTTAAGTTTTCACAGAGAATTAAATTGAGTGCTTTTTCAATATCTGTGCTCCATCTTCTCCTTTTCCAGGTACCATTGCACATATCTGCAACCACAAAAGAGCAACAAGGTAAATCATCATCACTAACAGATTGCACTACAGTAGTTGGGAATCGAATAAAATCGACAATCACAAGGCAAGGCTATAGAATAACAAGGCGCAATGCAGATATTAAAATTCAATGTTAAGAAGGGCCAAATAATGCTACTACATTATGCCCGCGAATACAAAATCATGAATCGGAGCACTTGAATTCTACAATGCAATGTAGTGAGCTGTGTTTAATAAGCATTGTATGTGATAATCAAAAGCCACCTCAAAAAAAAAATAAAAATAAAAATAAAATTAATAGATGCATCACAAAGAAGAGAGAGAGAGAGAGAACAAAACCAAGTTTCTCAGAAAATAAAAGAGAACCAAACAAAAAACAGCCATATCAGCTGAAAAGAGGCACATTTCATAACAAGCATCCCAAACTAGTAACATAACTTCGCATGAATGCTGCATAACATGGCTACCATATTAAGGAAGAACAATTCTTCTGCAGTTATTTCAATCGATTTTGTAAGTGAAAAGCTGCAATATGCGAGGTATCAATCAATTTCATGTCTTCCTTGTACGATTATCAATTCATTACACACACACACACACATTGATTAGAGCCCCCAATTCAACCAAGAATAACGGCGCCTAAGCTAATAATATAGAAGAACAAGGTGATGATCTAAGAAATTGAAATTGAAATTGAAATAGAATTAATTAAGAATTAAAGAATGAAGAGAAATTGTTAGGTACGAATAAGTGCCGACGAGCGGGCCGAGGAGGAGTATGGCGCTGTGCCAATTCTCGGAGACCTTGTGGGAGATCTTGCCGGTCAAATCCTTCCAGAGCCCCGGCATCACCTTCTGCTGAAACGGCGACAGTGCGTATGTCACCGACTTCATCCTCACTGGTATCTTCCCCATTCTCTCTCTCTCTCTCTCAATAATTTGATAGGCAGCTAGGGCAGGGGGAAATTGGATGAAACTATGAAAGCAAAACCAAATTATATTGGGAAATTCTATTGATCCGTGCTCCTTGCACCTTGAATCGTTCCTTTTCTTTTTCTTTTCCTTTTTTCTTGTTTTTACTTTTTTCTTTCTATAATTTTAAATCATTCCTAGTAGAGTAGTAGGCTAGTACCAAAAATAAGCTTGTTTTATACAATAATAATAATAATAATAATAATAATTATTATTATTATTATTATTATTATTATTAAATTGGCTTATATATATACATATTATTTTTTGTGTAATCCATTAAAATACTCTTTATGCTTTTTGAAAAATTCAAAATACACACCAATACCAAAACAAATTTATTATGTTCAAGATGACTATTATACTCCTCTGTTTAAACTATTGACAGCCCAGAATTGCTATGGACGGAAAATGGTTATGTATTTCTTTATGGTTTCATTTATTGAGCGTATTCTGCTATTTTTGATCCACGCTTTCAAAATGGTATCAGAGCCTTAGGTTTATCTGGGAATTATATTTTATTTATTACTTTAAGTATTATCCTAACGGAGGAGACATCAAGAAAATATGGATCCGGACAATTGTCCGAGATGCGAGTGTTACAGGAATTATCTCCAAGATCTGGAGATAAAAAGAGAAAGAAACCAGATGTTAAGGACATTCTTGAGAGAATTGTTCGACTCCCGAGTCGTATGTGAAAGAAGGCTTGAATACATAGAGCCTTTCATGCAAGAAATTGAGGCAAGAGTTAGATTTGATGCAAATCTAAGCTCTCTCCAGTTCGAGGTGATAAACACCATGAGGAGAAACCATCAGAACAATCATAACTGATGGATCTAGAAGGATGTCCAAGGTGTGGACATTTCCAGGAACGTCTCCAAATATTGGAGAAAATAAGGATAAGGTACCAGAGTGTTCTAACACACTGGAGAAATATGTTGAATCTTTTGATTCAACATAACCAGGAGAAAGAATTAATTGATTCCTGCCTCCAAGGAATCAAAAGAAAAGAAGATCTTCTTCATAGTTGTATCTGCCTTGAATGAGAGATAGAACATGCCATGAGAAGAGATCATTGGATCCATTTGAAAGTAAATCATCTCCGATGGAACCAAAGAAGGATAAATGAGTATCATCTACTCTTTTATATCAAGATATTACTCCAGATTCATCCAAGATATCGGAAGATCTGAGAGAAATACAGAAAACAGTACAATATTATGGCGATAGCCTGTATGGTGTACCACACGATCTTTACAAGATTGCTATGAAACAGGATGAAATTTATAATATCCTGAAAGAGATCCAATCACGGATCGAAAAACTGGAGCAACAACCTTGTTCCAGTCAAAGGAGGAATCCTTTTGGTAATGAACCCACTTATCCATTTCCAGTGGGAGAAACCAAGAAGGATCCAAACATGGAGGCCTTGATAAGAATGATTCGAGAAAAGAAAAGATGAATAATCTCGAAAGAATCAGTCTTGATAACCTCCAGGAGTTAGCAGAATCTTTTGCTAACATAACGATGGTTGATTTAAAAATGAACCAGAATGTGGTCCAAAACCCACAGCCGGTGAATTAACTTCCGCAAGGAGCTATCATTGGAAATCAACAAGATTTTCAAAATGCACCCGGAGCCATTAATGTTGTCCAGGATTTTCAGACTGGAGCAAGGTATGATCAACATACCCCAAATGATGCATATATGGCGGCAAGAAGGACTAGGGCAAGGAGGCCACAACCAAAGGTGCATGATACACCATATGGAAAGGCGACCCTGGATCCAATTCATCCCTACGGAGTGATGCTCGATCTCGATGAAGTAAATTTCAAAGATCGAGAATCTGTAATTGATAAGTGGACGTCAGCCTTGAGAATTGCAGCGGCAACTTTCGAAATGAGCCTTGCAGGAATTGCCAAGATTGCTTGGGAATTCTTTCCTCTGGATATCAAGAATGCATGTTTTGAAAGTGAAAACTTCACTGAACATGTTCAGAATATGGCAACGATATTTAAAAGCCATTTTCTAGGAGAAGGATATTTCGAAGGATTTGATCAAGAAAAGAGAAAGAAATACTTGATGGCATTGTATAATCTAAGACTTGCAGTCCTAGATCAGCAATCGCTTAACAAGTTTCTACAGCTCTTTACTCTTTATCAACATCAATCTAAAGTTGATGATAGAGTTGCGCTGGAAATTTTCTTTCTAAAATTTCCAAGCCCATGGAATGAGATTCTGATTCGGGATTACAAACCAGGAGATCCTGAAACTATTGCAAGAAGGATGTCTTACGTACATCGAAAGCTCTCAGAGTGGTGTCAACAAGCAACAGCTCTGAGGAACATGAAGAAACTGGGGAGGATTAACAAATACGCTCCTCTAAACTGTGATGATATTGATCTGCCAACGATCATTGGAGGAGAACCACCAAGGCTGAAAAGAAGCAAGAAAAATAGGTTTCGGCCCTTTCATAAAGGTGGAGATCCAAAAAGAAATTCTTGGAAACCAAGAACCAGATGGTCAAGACAGAAGGCCAGATCTTATAAATCAGGCCAAAGGAGTGAACCATCAAGGAATAGGTATCCTTTTCGAGGAGATAATAAATCCCAAGGAATGACACCTGCCAAGAAATCTTTCAGGAGAACTCACACTAGAGTTAATGAAAGTTTCAAAGATTGCAACTGCTGGACGTGCGGTGCGAAGGGGCATATTTCCACAAATTGTCCTGACAACGAGAGAAGAGGTATCAATAAATTCGGATCCACTCCGGATATCGAAGATGCCATCTACTACCAAGAACTATATCAGTTCGAAGATATACCCTCGGATGAGAGTATATATGAACAGGAAGAAGTCTTCAGCGAAGAAGATTCAGAATGGTCTGATGGAACTAGATCGGAGTCAGACTGATCCAGAAATTGTTCATCAGGAGAAAGAGGACAGGACGGGATTCTCCAGTCACACGACTCTCTCTCAAAATCTGATTGACAAGATCACGAAGAAAAGTCTAAATATACAAAAGTATCAAGGCTTTTCAGCAAACAACATAGATCAAGTTCTGAGGAACTTTAATCTAAGGAGCATGAAACAACAAATCGTCTATAGAATTACTAGACGAGAAATGTCGCTTCCTATAGAGCTTACAGGGAATCAAGTGGAGATGCAGTTGATTCCAGCTAGTGACATTGTTCGCCCTTTTAATTATGAAAATATTAACCGCAAGTGTAATGTGTATATGTAGAAAATGGCAAGCAAGGTCGTATCCACGGAGACTAATTTTCAACACATATGATTACTATTACTACGTTGTTCTAACCTATTTAGACTAATCGGAGTTTTAGGGACAATTACTAAATTAAACGAACAAGAGTAAATAAATAAATTAACGAACTCAATTATATTAAACAAATATGAGACAATGACTTAAAACTTAAGAGAGATGAAATTGTAAGGACTAAGCATCAACAACTTGCAACGGATTAAAATTCCAACACTCAAGTCTCGTTTTGTTGTCTCTTTATCTAAGACGATCTCTCGTTCACTCGAGTCTCCTCTCGGACGACTAAAGTAGTTGATTACAAGCTAGGATTATTGTCTCCAATCAAACACAAGCCTATAACTCCTACAAGCACCTAGGATCACTCTACCCTTGCAAACCACTCACCCTCTCGGGCTATTGCGATATTACACCTTGTGCTCGGTTCTAATGTCGATTCACCCCTCTCTCGAGCCTCAAACCAACATAACAAACACATTTAAATGGTTGCAAAACATCCAAATGCTCAAATAAATCCACAAACACAAGGAGGTAAGAGAAAACTCAACAATACTTAAATATCAAAGATTTTAATCCATACAAATTGTCTAGCTTAATCCCTAGAAAGAGGAATTTAGCCAACCATATTCATAATCAACACAAATCCCAAATCAAGTAATAAAAACATTTGAAATGCAAGAGAATAGAGGTGAAGTGACAAATCCAACTCTTGATCTTCAATATTTCTTCCTAGGCTTCTTCTTCTCCAAGCTTCAAGCTTCCAACAATTGTGGATGGTGGTAGTGTGTGTAAAGTGTGAAATGTGTGTGGGTGGTGGGAGGAGTGAAAACCTAACCTAGAAGAGAGAGCCCAAATGCTCTATTTATAGGTTTTTAAGGTGGGAGAAAAGTGTTATGGAGTATAAATCCGAAATGAGGTGGAAAAATGAAGCAAAAACGTGTTTTGGAGAATTCTGCAGCACCGCGCGCGGTCGCGCGGCGAAGAAGAGAATTCCTTCTTCCGCGCACGACATGAGCCCCGCCGGATTGTCCCGCGCGTGCATCCCGCGCCCGGAGGCGATTTTCATGCACGTTCCGCGCGCCCGCGCGCACATCCTGCTCTCGGTTGTGCACTTTTTTTGTTTCGGCCCGTTCTCCCTCGTCCGGACTCCGAATTGACCTCCGTTTTTTCCCATGTTCTCGTATCGAACTCCTCTTTCTCATTACAAGCTCATTTCACTCTAATTCCACATCTATTTTCCTGAAATTATTTCAAAACAAGAAAACAAGCGTAAAAACCGACAAAACATGGTTTAACTTTGGGAAAAAGGTTAAACGACATAGTTTTTCACTAACAATTGGCATCGAAAGCACCCAAAACATCGTGAAATATCCATGTTTGTCAGACATCAGGGAAGGTCTATCAAAGATGAAGCCCGAAGTCGCTGAAAAGATGAACTGGATCCATATTGGAGCAATTCAGTTGATGCTAAAATCGGCTCTCTTTACCAAAGTCCATACGCCAATCGATATCGCTATATGCGATAAAAGAGTCTGAAAGATTCCGTATTGGGAACAATTGCGGGAGATCTTTGTGCAGGACAAGTTGTGGAAATCATTTATCCAAAGATTGCTTACAATCTTAATGATACTCATTTCAGCAAAGCCCTGACGCATTATCAGGACTTTAAACGCAAGGATTTACTGGAGGGAGGAAATAGGCCTTACTCCATTACTTATCAGGTATCATATGCTCTTTCCAACTCACATCACACTGAGTTATTCCTGGGAAAGAAGTTTATTGAGATACCAGATATCTTCAACAAGGTGACAACAGTTGTTTGTCCCGATAGAGTGGAAATTGCTCGGTTAAGAAATGTTGATATTCAAATCCGAGATTGAGAAGTCATGAGACACGATCAAAGTCTCAGGATAACTTCAGGAAGATTATCCTTCCAAGGAGACAGAATTATGTCTTTGCCATATGGGAGGAGTCGGAGTTTCATTCTAGAAGCTCAACCTCAGACATCTCAGAGTAACAAAGTTCCAGTGAATCTGAAATATCCCGAGGGATGGAGAGAAGTGATAGTAAAATTTGACACTATAAGGTGGGAAACCAACTTTCCTTGTAATGTTCTTTACTATCTACAGCAGCCGGAGATCAATCATTACAAAGGTACCCTGGAAATTGGGGGAAAAGTGATGGAGATCAAGGGCAGAGCTGGAAGAGAAGCAGTTTTGCTATTGAGTTTGGATTTTCTTGAGGATCACAAACCGTTGGCAAATAAAGAAGATGGAATGGAAATCACGATTAATGGGAGAAAACTATTGATCGAATGACAAGTCCATTCTCTATATACATATCTATAGGGATGTTATATGAAAAATATAAGGCATAATATTTTGCTACTTATATTGATTCAGGTGCAGGAATTTGTACTGCAAAACGAGGAGTCTTCCCAGCAGAGGTAGAAGATGATCTACCCCGAATTGCAGGAAGAGATTTTTCAAAGAAATTTTTGCTCTTGGCTAAAGGAGTAAAAGAGACGGAAATTCTAATTGGCGGAGCCAGAGGTACACCTTGGTATAAGGTTAAAACTCCACAAATTTATTTCCATGATACAGGTGCAGATATTCTGTTAGGAAACAATTTCCTACAGATGTTCAAAAGATACATGCAGGATAATGAAAGAAGGCAATTGGTGTTTACAACCATTTGCGATCACAAAATCATTATCCAGAGGCTCAAAGGGGCTTTTAATCGCCAGATACCATTGAGTTTTCGCAGCAAGCGTGGTGATGAAGGAAAACTTCGACACCCAAAAATGA
Source organism: Agastache rugosa (assembly GCA_031470985.1). NCBI lineage: Eukaryota > Viridiplantae > Streptophyta > Magnoliopsida > Lamiales > Lamiaceae > Agastache > Agastache rugosa. The sequence goes on from CM062609.1 coordinate 18,875,436, forward strand.
ATGATCAAAAGAGATTCAGCGAAACAGTGCTAAGCTGTATTAGGGAAGAAGATCTCAAAGATGAAGAGGTCCAGATCCTTAAAGCATCTTTAATATCTCATCAAGATATTAAGGAAGAGATGCAGGTGTCCCTAGAAGATGTCAAAAGGAAGATTAAAAGGAATTACAATGAAAATCCTTTGGCATGGTGGGATAGAAACAAGCTCAAAGCTACATTGAAGGTGAAGCCAGATAAGGAGTATGAGTTTGTTAGATACAGACCAATCCTGATGAACCTCAAAGATCAACAGGAGATGAAGGAGATAATCAAGGAACACCTTGATTTAAAGTTGATCGAACCAGGGAATTCGCCTTACAGCAGTCCTGGATTTCTAGTAAGGAATCATGGTGAGATCAAACGAGGTAAACCCAGATTAGTTATTAATTACAAAGGAATTAATGATATTCTGGAGTTTGATGGATATTTTATCCCTAGTAGGGAACACCTTATTAACTGCATTAGAAATGCTAAGGTATTCTCTAAGTTTGATTGCAAGTCAGGTTACTACCAGATTCGCATGGAGAAAGGGAGTAAGAAGTTTACAGCTTTCTCTACTCCACAAGGGCATTATGTTTGGAAAGTAATGCCAATGGGGTTGGCAAATGCGCCCCAAATATTTCAGAAAAAGATGGATAATTTGTTTAAAGATTATTTTTCGTTTATGTTTGTCTATATTGATGGCATTTTAGTTGCATCAAAAAATATAGAGGAACATATCAAACATCTTGAAATCTTTGCAGATGTTTGTTATAAAGAAGATTTGGTACTGTCTGAAAAGAAGGCAGTTGTTGCAACTCGGAAAATGGAATTTCTGGGTATCGAGATCGATGAAGCAGGAATTATTCTACAGGACCATATTGTTCAGAATTCCTGAAGATCTGAAAGAAAATAAACAACTTCAAAGCTTCTTGGGAGTTGTTAATTATGTGGGACCATTCATTAAGAATCTCGCAAAACACAGAAAAGTTTTCAGTACATTACTGAAAAAGGATGTTCCGTTCATCTGGACGGAAAAACATCGACAGTGAATGAATGAGTTAAAAGAGGTTTACAAAAATCTCCCAAAACTCTCAATACCACAGGATGAAGACGACTTAGTCCTGTATACAGATGCAAGTGATTATTGGTGGGCAGCAGTCTTAACCAAGATCATTCCTAATGGAGAAGAACCATGCAGATACTGTAGTGGTTTATTCTCAGAAGATGAGGTCGTGAGATGGCACATCAACGAGAAAGAATTCTTTGCAGTCCGAAAGGCGTTTAAAAATGGCCTTTATTCTTATTAGCAAAGAAATTTACTTTGAAAGTCGATAACACACAGGTTAAGGCTTTCTTAAAAAACAAGATGGAATCTAAGCCTGAAAAGGCTAGATTAATTAGATGGCAAGCTGAATGCCAATATTATATTTTTGATATTGTCATTGTGAAATCTCACGAAAATGTTCTTGCAGATTTCCTAACAAGAGATGGAGCAAACTAATGTGAACTCCATTCTACTGGCCCATAGGCATCTCAGAGAAAATCTGGAGATGTTAACGGGAGAGTGGGACGAGTGCGTTCTGAATGCTGAACAAGCAAGAAGATTGCAGACTCTCGACAAGACGAAAGTCACCGAGAGAATACGAGCTTGCATACGGTCTCAAGGGCAACTCTGGGCTGCATGTCAAACACCAATCCTTCGGGTGGCCAAAGATCCTTTGGTGAAAGAAGAGTTTCGAGTACAGGGCTCTAAACCTATAGCAGAGGATTCAAATACCTCTTGCCCAAGTTCTAAGGTGGTGGTATCTTCGGAACCATTGCCCCAAGAAAAAGATGATATTCAGGGGTCACACTCTGAACCATCATGTCAACCCAGCACCTCTGGGGAAAAAGAGGGAGAGATTAATCTTAGGCCAATGACTGGCACTTCTAAGATTAATACTGATAAGATTGGGGTTTCTTCTTCTTGGCAGATATATCAAGCTAGCTGGGAGAAGCTCAATACAAGGACTGGAATCAACCCAGAAAAAATAAGGGTTGATATTTCAAAGAAATATCATCGGGTGTGGATGATGCCAAATTCAGATCCACACGAAGTTAAAAGATGGTATGAATTTGGAGCACTTGCTTCGGTTTATACCACATCTCCATCATTCGCCGAAATCAAGAATCTACCTAAATGGATTCAAGAAGCGGTGTATGATACCTGGGCTAACAATCCACAGCTTAGCCGAGGTGACATTTTGGAGCTGTATTTTATTAGTGCAGCCCCAGAACCAGCAGGGAAAGGAAACCATGAAGCCTTCCACTATATTAGGCTTCGAAGACCAGATGCACGCGTCCTCGAAAAGATTAAGGCACCTACAGAGAAAGAGACTACTCTAGTCTCTACATTACCAGAAGACCTCATCTCCACGGGGATTATGGGTCTGTCTCACAGAGATGGACAAAGTAAAGTTTCCGTTTAAATTCTTTCAGAATTCAGTAAACGGATCATTCCTGTTAAACACTATGACAGGAAAATTGACAAGATTTGCAGAGGAAGCTTTCGAAAGAAAGAGGACCTTGCTCTGGGAAAACAAGATTGCGACAAGTAAAGAAACTCATCGCAAATACTGCAACATGGCTCATTTTGGAAACTGGTCTGAGCGCGTTTGTTCGGATTGTCAGAACCAAAAGGAACCAAAATTCGAGAAGGGATTCTTACCCAAAAGGGGAAAAGAGAAGGTTCGGTCCAACGAGCATCTCGAGCATAAGGCGCTGCCAAAAGCAAGGACGCCCAGGGCCCTGGAAAAAAAGTAGATTCCTGACACAAGTTGGTGGAGTCATGTGACTCTGAGCTGGAGAACCACCCACTAAAAAGAAAACGACAGAAGTGGGTGGATGAACAGAATCCAAATGGGTAAAGGCACAGGAGGAGCATTATCAACCAAAGATAATGCGGTATGATTCATAAAGGAGGTGGCACCGAAAGTCTTGCGTCCTTTATCAATAATGGACGATAGCGGTGGTCCTACTATGAAGTGAGATACAGGCTGGCCGCGGAACAAAGGTATCCGAGGCAATTATGGAAGAAGGAGGTTGATAATTGAGACCTCTATATAAACCAAGAGACTGGAGAGCAGAAGATCATCGAAAAATCTACACTTCATCTTCTCTGCTTTCTCAAAAAATAAATTTTGTAATAGTTCCTATTCTAGTATAGTTTACCTTATGTATTTCAATTCCGCTACCATATGTAGCTAAACAAGTTTGTCTCCTCCCTAAAGGAGATATACTTATGTTGTAATAAATATTATATAATTCCTAAATAAAGTTTGGGCTTTTGTTCATCCCTTCCAGTGTCTGATTATTCTCTAAATACCGACTAAATACCATACGCCCCGAGTAGGAAACGAACGAGGGCTGTGCTGAGTGTTGTTGAAGGAGTCTGCGTCTGGAAACCATCGGTTGCGATCGTGTGGTTGGACGAGGTCCCTAAAACTTCCGGTGGAAATACCCAGCAGCATTACGGTAAAAAAAGGTATGAAGTTGGTATGCTTAGAATTTTTATACGGAAGTGTGATGGGCCTGATAGTATTGCATGAATTATCTCCATAATTGGAATATGTGATTGGAAAAAGCAGAATAAATAAAGGAATTCAGCAGAAATGCACTACTAGAAAAATAGGAATACATGACACTGCATAGATGACGCTTTATTTTAAATAACGTCATTTATGTCCGTCTTTTAATTTTATATGACGGTTCTAGAAATAATTGTCATCTATGTGCGTGCCTCAAAAGATATTGATGACAATACATACTAAACCGTCATGTATAGATATATACGTAGATGACAGTTTTACATGAACCGTAATATATATGCATAACTTTTTAAAATTATTAAATAAATAAAAATAAAAAGTAAAATAAAATAATTCCCACTTAAAAAACCTGCACACTCTAGTTCCTATCAGTATCGACCCACCCTTCTTCATCTCTCTCTCAAATCCAACGACAACACCATCTCGTTTCCTCTCTTGTCCTTCTTTTCCGGTGGGAAATCAACCGCCGGCGGCCACCATTATCCTCGTCACCTCACGTCTCTCTCTTTCTCTTCTCTTGTCTTCAACGCATCGAAGAATCTCCAAATCGAAATTCTCTAATTTCTTTCCCTTATTCCTTACAAGTCCAGCAACGTAACGTCGATCTTCACCACCACGCCGACGCTCCGTCCCGAGGCCACTACAGGGCCGCTGTTACGGCTAATCTCACTTCCTTCCAACTCGTCCCTCCGGCTCAGACATCAGCACCACTAGCGGTGGTTTCCGCCACCACCGTCGCCGACCGCTAGCGACGTTGCACTCGGCCTCGCACCACGACCGCGCCGCTGCCGTTCACTCTCAAACGTAAATCTATGTCTCTCCTCTTTCTCCTTTTTATTTTCGATCTCACAGGACTCTCTAATCCTCTTCTCTTCCTTTTTTCAGATCTGGCGTGACAACTTCTAATCTCCACTGCTAGCGCTAGGGTGCAGCGCCTCCCTAAACCCTAGTGCTGCTACCACTCCCTCGTCTCAACTCGGCGGTACACACAACACCACCTCTCTGCTCCTCTTCGGTCAATATGGACAGCCCCTTTCACTCACTCACAGGTTTGGTGGACTTAGTTAAAAAGAAACAGGGTATAAGTTCTTACAAATTTTCTATTCATAAGGGTAAACAGATTATGAATTAGGCATAGATATGGGTTGGTTGCGATGCTTCTGTTGATTAAGCTTAGTGATTTTGCTGTTCTGGTTTGCAGAATTGATTATGTTTCAATTTTCAATTTTCAATTTGATTATGCTTCTGTAGGAGGTACTTTCTATTTCAATTTCAGTAAGTGTAAATTTAAAACCGAATATGCTTACTAATTGGTTATTTTCTATGCCTAAAAGTTATATGGACAGTCCCTGCCTAAACTTAAACCAGTTACTAAGGTAAATTACTTATAGTCTAATGTTTTCATTTGATGCCTTATATAGTTGGGAAAACTTGAGTTCAGTCGGAAAATCTAATTTGCACATTTCAGGTTACGAAAGGTGGGTATCTGGAAGTTGGTGTGCAAACTTATGGAGGTGGGCTGTGGCACACATGGTTCGATCGTAATTTGACTATTGCAGGAAGAGTAATAGTTAGAGAGCAGAAAGATGGGTCTGAGTCCTACTCACACCGGCTGGTCAGGATTGAGGAGCCAATTATGCGTATTCCAACTCTGGCAATACACTTGGACAAGTGATTTTGTTCGATATCTTGCATCACTTATAAGATCTCTGTTACTGTTTCATTGGATTTTTATTTTTCGCTAATGAGTTATGATGTTGCATTTCTTTGATAGGGACGTGAATGATGGGTTCATGGTTAACAAACAAACTCACCTTGCTCCTGTGTTGGCTACATCAGTTAAGGTAATCTAGAAAATATCTGCATTATGTATATGTGTGTCTATGCGCTGGCAATTATTATTCTGTCAAGATTATCCATAGGAGATATGTTTTAACTCATCTCTCTCTTCCTTGGATATTTTTTTGTGGGATAGTTGGGTATGGCCATCTTAAAACGGTTCCTCCGAAAGCATACAACTTTTGGAACGCATAAGTAGATGTAGAAGTACTAACTTTGGGAAATTATAAAAGTGTGTATTCTAGTTTCTAGCTAATGTTTTTCTAACACACTTATCATTTTGTTTTTTCAATATAGGGTCCTCTGCAACCCGACTCCAAGTAATGTGGTTTTTATGTGATGCGGTTTATGAAAGAGATTGTAGAAGGGTTTCAAAACAATGATCAGTTTCTATTAGCTTGCTGGTAATAAACTATGCACTCAATTTTTAGCTTAACTTTATTACTTGAAGCAAAAAAAAATTTGTGCACTTGTTTTGTTAATGATGAACTGATACACATTTTGTTCTACTTAACTGATCATGTATACATACTATCAATTATTGTGATTCTGGTAATTTGAATATATATATATAGAGCTGATATTATTTCTCACTTTACAAGTTCTACTAGGTACTTGGTTGAACGTGAGCCCGCAGTGTAGCTGGAAAGACATGGGGTCGGAGATTTATAAAAGTTCTATGAGGTTTATAATTGTATGGAGATAATGCATTTTGTAACTTTTAATTAATTAGTTTTTATGATTCAAACACATTTTTATTTTATGACTATGTATCAAAATATTTGGATGATATTTGGATGATCAATGAATGAAATTTTACTTAACAAGTGTACAATATTTATTGGTGATTCGGATATGAAACAGGTAAAAATTAATAAATAAAATAAAATAAAATAAAATATGGCCTCGAAAATAAATGACGGTTGCAAACAAATGTCAACTATGATGTGCAAGATACATGACGGTCCTTATAGAAAACCGTCATTAGAAAGTGGATTTGCATTACAGTAAATTGTAGTACAGATGACGGTTATAAACCGTCATTAATTAACAGTATAGATGACGGTTATTATCCGTCATGTATAGTACCCACTATAGATTACACCACCTTTTTTGACGGTTCTGGATTCACATACATGACGGTTTTTAGCCGTCATGTATGTCCGTTTTTCTAGTAGTGAGGGTATAATGGTCATTCTGAGTATAACTAATTTTATCCCAATGAAAGATGTATTACTATTTTTTGTGAATTGCTAAAAGAGTATAAAGAATTTTAGCTCTTATTTTTTTGGAACAAGAGAATAACTTTTCATTTCAAACAAACAAAAGCAATACAAATACAAATCTGATCAAACTATCCGCAACTTACAGATCCTCAAACTTATGCATAAAGTCTTGATCAAATATAGAGAGTTTTTTTTTTTCTCGGTCTCAACACTCTAAACTTCACATATCTTTGCATGAAACTATTGATTGCTTATATTTATTTATGTCTATTATTTACTTTCGCGAGATTAAAGAACATAAAATCATTATAGATGCTACAAATAAATTAGCGAACTTACCATTTTACACATTAAATGGTGTTATGGTGGTATTCACATTTCACGGTCCACTAAGGCTTGTGAGGTTTCCACATGTGGTGTGGTTTGGGTTTTGCAAACGAAGCTTCTTGTTCAAATTCATACTTCCTTGATAGATCGGGTATTCGGATTTGGTTTGAATCTAACGGATTCAGACTAAACTAAAAATAGATAGATTTCCTCCAAATATATACATAGATCTTATCATGTTTTGGTCATTTTGACAATTTACATAAAACAAAATAGTCACACATAAATAACAATTAAATGCACGTAAAATTTGGCTAGAAGGTATATAATTTTTATCAGCATTAATTATACTCTTACGTCCACGATTTAAAAAAAAAAAATCACACTTTTGATATTGACATATCAATATTCAATTATTATTTTTAAATATATAATGAGCTAACTTTTCTTGTACCAGACAGATGTAGTTTCAGTAGAAAATCTAAATTTAGTCTAATAATTATTATTATTGCACAAAAGCTTGTAGATTTATAGTTGCTGACATGACTACCCGTTACCGAAAAAGTGAGCTTGAATCAAATTTCAAAACGAAATTAATTTATTGAGCATTAATCCGTCAATATCAAAAGTGTGACCGAAATATGGGGCACTTGTTATGTAAAATAGTAAAAGCTTGATTAATCTTTCTTTTGAATCATCAATATAGTGTGTCACAAAAGTGATTATTCAATCGACGATTAATGAAACAAACTTAACAATCGAAAACCAAATAATTTATCATCCTATGCGCTCTCTCCTTTTCTTTTCTTTTTATTTTATTTTATTTATTATTTTTTTGGAGTTGATGTCCTCCGCTACGTGTTGAAATCATGAATGGGGTAACCTTATCAAAATATAAAATATTGCGATATTGAATTTTCAAATAGAGCCCAAATCCTTTGGGCTAACCCAATAGAAAGTCAAGAGCCAAGAAGCTTCTGGACTGGGTCAATCATGTTTAGACGATGTCGGCGCCCATCTGACATAATCCAATGCGTAAGCCCACAACCTACCATTTCCTATAAATATACATTTTCTCCGCCAAAACCCTAGTTTTCTCATTCTTCAAGTTGCCGATCATCCACAAGCATCTCACCATGGGAAGAAGTAAGTTTCTTCTCCCACCGATGATTATTCTCCTTTTCTTAGATATTAGGTCTTGACTGGATATGTTATGATGGATTTCGTAATTAGATCGGATATTTGTTGTGAGATTTTGCTAGAATCGGTTTCAATCATCTTTCTTTATACTCTGCTAAGCTAAGAATTTAGGGTTTTGGAATATAGATGTTGATCTTGGAAAATGAATAATTTTTTTTCGTGAACCTATTTTTTGCTTTCATTCTTCTGTTCAATCGTTTCTCGTGAAATATTTTGTGTTTTTGCTTTAGTTTGAGTATTCAGAGGTTGGAAATTAAGCAGTTTTCGGTGAGAATTCTTTACTTGATTCTGTGAGCTACGTGCTTTTTAATTTTAATTTGAGATTGTTGTGGAGAAATTATTTGTTGTTGACAAGACCGATTTTCGTGCGTTGCGTTTTCTCTTTATGGTTAAATTTGATTCTTAGTAATGAAAGTTTATTTTTCGTTATCTGTTTCCACCTGAGTTTGTTCTTTCTCAATCTGATTGTCTATGGATTGATGTTTTCTTCTGAAAGACCAAATCGTGCCATATGAAATTAGGTTTTGGATTTTACATGAGTACTGCTAGATTGCATCAGTGAGTTAATTTGCTATTTTATGATTGTATTAATGGGGTGGATTCTTGTTTTCTAGGGCCTGCAAGGTGCTACCGTCAGATCAAGAACAAGCCGTACCCAAAATCACGGTTCTGCCGTGGTGTGCCAGATCCCAAGATCAGGATCTATGATGTGGGTATGAAGAGGAAGGGTGTGGATGAATTCCCATTCTGCGTCCACTTGGTCAGTTGGGAGAAGGAGAATGTTTCCAGCGAGGCACTTGAAGCTGCTCGTATTGCATGCAACAAGTACATGACTAAGTTTGCTGGAAAGGATGCTTTCCACTTGAGGGTCAGGGTTCATCCCTTCCACGTCTTGCGTATTAACAAGATGTTGTCGTGTGCTGGAGCTGATAGGCTCCAAACCGGCATGAGAGGGGCCTTTGGTAAGCCTCAGGGTGTCTGCGCCCGTGTGGCCATAGGTCAAGTTCTCCTCTCTGTCCGCTGCAAGGATAACAACAGCCCGCACGCACAGGAGGCACTGCGTCGTGCCAAGTTCAAGTTCCCTGGCCGTCAGAAGATCATTGTCAGCAGGAAGTGGTACTATTCCTAGTCATTCCCTTTTAGTTTAATCTGTTTATGGTTAACTTGATAATTTTGCTAATGTCTAAAGTGCCTATCTTTTGTTTGTATGTGAATTTCAGGGGCTTCACCAAGTTCAACAGGAGTGATTATGTGAGGTGGAAATCAGAGAACAGGATTCAGCCTGATGGTGTCAATGCTAAGGTTTGTTACTTGAAATTGCAACTGATTTTATAATTCTAAGACATTCTTGATATTCTGTATCTGTTGCTGTAACTAGGATGCTTGCTGATCATGTATAATTCATTGGGTAATTTCTTGCAGCTTTTGGGTTGTCACGGGCGACTGGCGAATCGTCAACCAGGAAGTGCGCGTTTCTACAAGCGGTTAACAACTGTTGAAGATAGCTATTAAGCATGAGATCTAGACTTTGTTCAGACTCTGTTGTGTGTCATTTGACCCAAGGCTTCATTGATGGCTTGAAGTTTTTGAGATATTCTGTTGCAATTACTTTTCATGTATCTTTCGTAATGACTTTGTTTAGAATTATTATCAAAGCAAGATTTTGCTCTTATTTTATGATACTTTGGGTTGAGACCTTTTATCTTGTTGAATGGCTGTTTGTAGTTCCTTGCTGCTTTCTATTTGGTTTCCTTATTGTTTGTAGTCTATATAAGTAATGAAAAGAATGATGACTCACACGTTGGATCAGCTACATAAAAAAGGGCTAATGAGTCTGCTTTGATCTAGGCAGATTATACTATTGGGGCGTTTACTTTGTGTGATAGGATAGATTGATAAAACATAGGATTGACTATATGAAGGATTAGATGATCAAACAAGTTCAAAAGTAATCAATCCATCAAAGTAAACGGTGGATTAATCTATATTATTTTTATCTATCTATCCTATCACCCAAAGTAAACACCCCTATATGTATAAATCTTGTTTGTGTAAGAGAAGTGCTCTTGGATTTTATTTTGCACTTTCGTCAACGAAACTCCCATTTAACCCCAGTTTTTTTGGGTATAGAGAAGGAAGACAATAGCTTTCTTGGTGGCATATTGTATAACTTAGGAATTATAATGAGAGTTTTGTTATGTGTTGGTTTTTATTTTAGGTAATGGCTTATTGAAATGGGACATCCAAATAAGACAATGACAGCCAGTTGATAGTATTTTGTTTTTAGTCGATTGAAAATAAAGGTTCTGTCATGTGTTTGCAAGAAAAAGATTTATTGCAATATTGGTCACAAATTCGGAAGTTGCAGATGTTGTACTTCTTTTTATTCGTTAAAAGAAACTCTTATTGTTTTTGTTTAAATATAAATAGGCGCATAATATGTGTGTGTGAGAGAGAGAGATCTATAAATAGGTGTGTGTGCCTGTCTCTCTGAGAGTAATTACAGCGGCACTAAACACAATTTCATTTGCATTTCCATAGAAAATATACTCTTTCCGTTCCCCAAAAGTGTTGTTCAAATTTGATTATATGTGAAGTATAAAATATTAATTAAATCACACTTTTGGGGGACGGAAGGAGTACAAAATAATTTGTTATTTGCTAGTTTGCCAAATTAGAGCTCTATTTCAACAAGTTAGCAAAATATGTTCAAGGATACAGAAATAGGTAGATGACGTAGTTAGTTCAAAGCAACGAGAGAAATAAGTAGGTTGATATCTAGTACAAACACAAAATGGCTCATCTATGACCTAGCATGCAATCTCTTAAGCTCCTATTAATTTATACACTAGGAATAACAATCCAATAATTGCACACATTTTTTACTTCCCTTTCTTTCTCAAACTCTTCCTCGTGCCCGAGACCTCTGCTGATTTCTCTGTCTGATTGTCGTCTTTCGTCTTTCTCTTCTTCGGTTTTTCCTCAGCATCAGATGTTACGCTATCTGTCTGATTGTCGTCTTCCATCTTTCTCTTCTTCTTTGGTTTTTCCTCAGCATCAGATGTTACTACACTATCTGTCTGATTGTCGTCTTTCGTCTTTTCATCTTGGCACTCAAACGCTCTAACTATGTAAACCTACAGAATAAGTTCATTCTCTTCTACATTACTACTTCTTACATCATTTTTTCCTCAATAAAGCCACAAATTCATGCATTATTATCGTAGAATAGATCATGCATCACACCGGCTAAACGAACTTGAATAATTGAAAATTGCACAATTACCTTGAATCTGGTTGACTCAATCAATTCAAAGACTAAAGCATCACCATCATCCAGTTTATGATCTAGTGCAAAGGCTCTCCATCCACCACTGAGCCCAGTTCTCTTGCTAATGTAAACGGCTTCGTATTCTGAGCCTTCCTCGTTCTCTAGCACCATATCAGCTGTCGACTTGGGAAGGTGGTCTACACAAAATTTAGTTGGAAGCCCCTGCTCACAAGTAGTTGGAAGCTTACATCATAGTTTATCACCTCAACGCTATCTTAAGCCGTTTCCAAGATTATGCAATGCAAATAAAGTAATTATCAGAGACTTACCAACCAGAAACAACTATATACATGAGATCGAACCATTGATTTAACAAAGGATGGATTTCCAGTTTCTAGGTTGCTTAGCAGCTTCTCTGCAGAGTTGAAAGCTCGAGCTCTTTCCTCATATGACGCGACTTTAACTTCTTCAGCTGGTCTTGCAAGGTAACTTTCATTCTAGAACTATCAATATAATTTGCTATAATATATTAGCAAAATGTTGGAGTAGTCAGTACAGACATGTTACCTTGCCCATGAAGAGTTAGACTTTGATCTCGTACGAAGTGTAGGAAGCTCGACACCAACCTGCAATGACGATTAATTATCAGTGTACTCAACAATGAAGGAAAAACAAGTATAATACGAATGAGCTCCTCCTTCATACAGAAAAATAGAAAATCAACATAGAAAACATCATAAGATTGATCAAATTTATTTTCTTGTGATTATCTTTCCACAACATTAAATCAACATAGAAAACATCATAAGATTGATCACATTGTGCATGTTCATACAATACCATTAATGGAAGATTCACATAGAGTTACCAGAATTAGAATGTAGCTGATCTTTTAAACTTAATTGAACTAGCTAATGTGCAATGTGATCGTTCTAAAAGCTTCGAGACTTACATCATCACGATATGTAATAACTTGATTGCGAGCACGAGAGGATCGTCTTGGTTCAATTGAGTAATTATTCATTGGTTTCAGCCGAACTTGCCTATTCTGCATAATAGAAATATGGAAATTTTATATATAAAAAATATATCTTATATATGTGGATGACCTGTATAAAAAAAGAAACACACATAAACCAAGAAATACACTTTCTCAATGTGGAAAACTGGAAACTCATATCACCTGGTGGGGTTTCTCTGACTTGGTTACAGCAGTTAGGCTTTTAGATATCTTCATTATCCCCAAATCCTGTAAAAAAGAAAATGTTTTTCAACACTATCAAATCTTGACAGACAATTTCTTATAACCAAAGGTAAACTTTTTGAAGGAAATAGAAGAATACTTACTCTACCTATTAATATGGAGGAGTGCTCAACATCTATAAAGAAATTGCTTATATTGGTTTATTATTCTTGAGAAATTCTCAACAAAAAGATGTACACATTAATTACCTCAAATCTTTTTTTATTTTCTAACAGCCTCTGCTTTCGAGCATCTTCATAAGTGTTGCCACTTCCTTCATTTTCCATCATAGCCAAAACCATCGGGAAAGCCTTTCCTTCAACTATGCAAGCAAATCAATTAATATTGTTATTCCAAAGTATGAAATGGAACGCAAGACATATATATTTCAACATCAAATCAGCTAATTTTCTTGTACCCCTTTGCACCCATCATTGCAATCACCCCTTTAAAAGATTCAGCAATCATGTTTTCTTAAAAGATACTAGTATTTCAAAATGTACGAAAGCACTAGATTTTTTTGCCTTTTGTTTTTCTGCACATAGTATTGCTATAAACTATGATAAAAATGATGCAATAAAATTATTCAGACATAACATCCAGAAACACAATAATACGATTACCAAGTCACATGTACACACGCCGTATTTATACGAAGATCATGATCAGCTCATAAGATTCGTGTTTGAATTTTAAACAGCATTAACAGAGATTTAAATGAAAACGTTGCAGCAAGAATGCAAGATTATAGACAAAAACGTTGCTAAAACATAGCTGAATGAAAACGTTGCAGCAAGAATGCAAGATTATAGACAAAAACGTTGCTAAAACATAGCTGAATGAAAACGTTGCAGCAAGATTATAGACAAAACGAAGATTATTGAACACTCACGAGTTCCTAAAATTTCCGCTCTACAGGATGAATGTAAACACAGGGCACCGGTGGACTGTGGAGAGAGAGAGAGCGAGGGAAAGGAAGTTTTTGAAAATGAGGAGAGAGAATGAAATTTGAAAACGGTCGGAAGTCGGGATTACTTCGTTTTTCAACTTTGGGTATTTGGGCTTGTGGCCCGTCAAGACATGACGCCCATAAATTCTAGGGTTAAGTACATTTTGGTCCCAACTTTTGTCCCCTGTTACGATTATACCCTGTAGTACTTCAAAACATTACAAAATAGTTGAAATTTTAACACCCTAATTCACTTTATGATCCAAGAGCTAAATTTTCGGGACGAAAACTGACTCGAACTGCCAAAATGTCATGTGAAAATTATATTTTTCACCTAGGCCTCCAAGTTTTGTCATACTCTCGCCGGTCTAAGTTAATTTTCTATCCTCTACGTAAAATAAACAATGGACTAAAATCCAGACTATTTTATATAATTTTTTAAAGTTTAGGCCACAAAGTGTAATTAACACTTTGTAATTAAAAAGTTATAATGAGATTGGTAGAGGTTCTGTATAAATATTCCCGTAGAAAAAAAAATCGACGTCTCTCATATTTCTGGTTACAGTAATTGGTGATTGGTGAATTTTGATTTCGTGTAAAAAACACCAAGTTCATAAATGGTTATTAGATCAAATCAATAGGAATTTTGTAAATTAGAGTGGAGAGCTCAAGCAGAAAATTTTGAATTGCTAACATTCAACTGTTCAAGGCAGATAATTTGGTAGCTTACAAGGAAACCCGTCTTCCAAAAACAAAGATATGATATCGTTTTCATACAAAAAAAAAGAAAAGAAACTGACTGCAAACCAAGATAAATTCAAGATCCAAAACCTGCAATGAGCAGGCAATACATATCAGCTTATTGACTAGTAAAACTAGATGTGCTTGAGAGCTTTTCACGGGTAAATCGAGTATTATTAACTAACTTCAGTATCTGTGCTCCATCTTCTCCTTTTCCAGGTACCACTGCACATACCTGCACCACAACAGTGCAAACATTCCACCAAGTCAAATTCCCCACTAAATTGATTGCAGTAATGGGAGATTGAATAGAATCAATAATCACGCAGCAAAGCTTTAATACAAGAATTAATCAGAGGCAGATTACTGGCGATCTTTTCCATTCTACAAAAAACTAACAAGGCCAAATCATGCTACTACATAGTGCTCACAAAAGTCAAGAACTGGACTTCTTCAATTCTGCAAAAGCAATGTTAATACCATCATGGTATATGATCAGCAACGTGGAAAGAGGAAGCAGGGTAGCAGCCAAAGTGAGAGGATTGGAAAACAAAGTGTTTTGAGACTTGAGTCTTTTCCCTTGATTAATAGTGTGCTTCAAATTCCCCTTCTATCAATTAAATGTAGTGACACATGTTTAATAAGCATTTACGTATGTGGTAATCAAAAGCCAGTTCAACCTACCACCATCTTAGTAAAACTAAGATTCTACTCCACTCTCGAATATATCAGAGATTAAGAGAAACAAAGAACTTAGCAAATTAACCATATTGGCCGAAGAAAGGCATATTTCATAAAAAGCATATCCAACTACTAACCTTACTCACACGAACAATTTGCAATAATGGAAGATAGTGTACTTCATATTCATGACTGATTATTGGACATAGCTCTAAAGGATTCAAAATGGTCTTTACAGACATCAAATCCAAGACTTTCCAATTTTTTGACCTCCACAAATACCAATAATTAATCTCACACACAGAGTATGAACAGAATTTGACTCAAATAAAAAAAAAAACTTGTATATGATTGATGTATCAGAAACCCAAGCTCAATCCACAAATATCTAGATAAAACTTGCACTACTTCAGCATGTAACTACTGTACCATAGTTGCCATAATTAGAAGAACAACCTTCTTTAATTACTAGTATTTCATACAATTTTGTTTGCCAAATTGAGATACCCAATTTCATTTCTTTTTTCTTAAATCACTTCCACACATAGGAATAGAGCGTCAACAACACACAATCACACAGTCAAATTCAGCAGAAACTCCGAATAAATCGCATACACCATCAATTCCTGAACATTCAAATTTCACAGTGACCACCGCCTATGCAACAATGTATTCATTCACCAACAACTTCACTAACCTAACCTAATGTAGAACAGGGCGATCGGACGCAAATCCCAACACAAATTCACATACAATTAAGACGATCTAACACGTGGATCAGAAATTCTTACGAATAGGTGCCAACTATCGGGCTGACCAGGAGTGTGGCGCTGATCCAATTCTCGGAGATCTTGTGGGAGATCTTGCCCGTGAAATCCTTCCAGAGACCCGGCATAATCTTCTGTTGAAACGGAGAAAGGGCGTAAGTCACCGACTTCATCTTCACTGGTATCTTCCCCATTCTCTCTCTCTCTCTCTCTCTCTCTAGAAATCTGCAGAGCTAATTTAGGGTTTCAAGAAGTTTCTGGTTAATTGATGAGAGAGCAAATAACGATGAAATGTCGAAAATGGTGATAATAAAGATCTCTTTTGCGGGGAGCTTGTTTGGGCTGTAATGGGCCTTAAATTTATAATCACTGGGTTTTTTTGTTGTGTTTGTAGAATTTCCTTTTAAGAGGAGAAATATGTAAAATAATAAATAAATAGTTGAATAGAATTAGGAGTGTTTAAGAAAGGGACAATTTCTCAAAAGGGTATCAAATTATAGTATTTGTATCAAAAATTATACTACTAAATAAAAATTTGTGTTAAAATGAGTACTAAATTTCATTTTCTTTCTCTTTTTTTTAAAGTAATTTTCATTTTCTTTCAAGTGTGATATTTATCTCTTTTTTACCCTTATAACTATCTCATTCCTAGTCTAAAAAAAAACTATCTCATTCCTAATTTCATTTTTAAATAAAAAATATTCTATTTAAATAATAATGATAATGATAATGGCAATAATAATAATAAAACAATATTTATCTAATTTGAAATATTTTAACAATATAATGCACGTTCAATTTCTAAGCATTTTAAATATCCTAAATTTATTTTCTTGAGTATATGAAAATAACATTCTTATTCTATTAAAATTAGATAATAAAATTGTAGAAGGAGACAGTTGTGAAGACATAGGTAGGAAAGAGATAAATTTGAAAAATGAAATGAAAGTTTAATGCCCACCCATTTTGATACATTTTTTTGTTTAATAGTGTCATTTTGTATTTTATTTTTTGACTAGGTTTAACAAGATTTTGGATACAAACACTGTAAATTGCTACTCTTTTGAGAAATTATCCCTTTTAAAGAAAAGATATGCTTTAGAAACTATGAAGTTAGTTTTTTTGAAAATGATTCGATCAAAATAATTACGGTGATTAAATTCCATACCAAGAACTTAATATCTCCCGCCAAACCTTTTTTATTCAAAAGTTTCTATAAACAATAGCTCAATATACCTACAAGAACTGAAACTAATCACATATATACCATTGAATGAGTTTGGATCCAAATTTTTGACTCGTCTCAACAGATTAGGTTGAAAAGAATTATCTCACCAACATTTTCTTCAATAAATGCAAGAATAAAAGAAGATAAACAACACAAAACTCACCTAACAAAAAGAATATAAACCTGGATTGAAAAATTCAAAACATCAAAACTTGCAAGAGTCAAGGCAATGATGATGAACGATCCATAGCAACATCATTATTAAGACATGTTAGAATGTCATAAGCAAAGAGTTTTTAAGGTTCCAAAAACATACTCAAACCCTATAATAGGCTGAGAAATGGCACCACAACCATTCAAAATGCATCTTCTACCAACCAAAAAACAAAAGCAAAAAACTAGTTAAGAAACAAATAAATCCAATAAATTATCATACAAGACTCCCCTAACAAGACCTATATCGACAAAGCAGTAAGTAGTAAAGGCATCAATCCATTCCCCGATCTTCTTTCTCACAACCATGTCTCTGTTCTCGCGTTTGAACTTCATGCCCACGTCGGTGAGCCTATTCTTGATGGCCAACATTTTAACCGGAGATGCATCTTCGACTATGATATGGCATTAGAACATTCACAGCTAGCTTCTCAAGGACTCCGTAAACCAGTAGTGAAAACAAGACGTCCGTTACCAACTGGTTTTGGGACGTTTTAATCCACTGTTGTTGAAGGGAGACACACTTCCCCTTGGTTGAGGGCTATCTTCTTTGATATTGTTAAGTATTGCTAGTTCTCTAAGCTGTTGTCTCTTGTATAGGTCTTGGGACTCATCCTGCATTTCCAGCGATAAGAAATTAAATTTTCTAATCGGATCTTTATAATCCTACCTATGTTCAGCATTTGCATACATGAATCCAGAAGCTTCTAATTGGAAAATTGAAACCAAGAACCATTTAGTCTTGAAGTTATGTTATGATCTGATATACCATTCATTTGCTCGATATTCTACAAGAATACTATGCACATACTCAAACTTTTGGTCCAAATTATGATTGTGCAGTTTGCTGGGAAGAGGAGAAAATGATTAGAGGAACCAAAAGGGACTATATAATCGAGATTAGCTCCTAGCTGCATGAGATTTTACTTTGAACGCTGTAAGGATTATCCATAGACTATGAGGAAGTTTCAAGATTTATTTATTTTTTAAGGGATACAGATAGCAATGACATCACAAAACAAAGTTTATTCATGCAAGTCAGATTTCAACATTCCCTAATTGGAAGGCAGGAAATAGTAGTGTGAGTGAATGAGCATCAGAACTTACCACAGGTTTGAGCAATTCCTCAATTATGTCCTTAGCTTGTTTCAGTCGTACATCAACGATACTAGCAGGTACTTCGGCTGCTTCTGCCTCGATTAAAATATGCAATGGTTCATTCAAGTGTTCGTAGCCTGGTTTTCCCCTGAGGCTCTCCTCCTTCAATAGAAGATTTTATCACAAAAATTATCATGAGCAAGATAATAAGCATCCTAATCAACAAATGAAGGTCATATTATAGAATATTTGGATTATACATCTTCAAATCAACTTAGTGTTCAGCCTATTTACAATATATACAATACGAAACAGTATCAAAAGGTAATCTCAATTTCCAACACAAAAGGAGGAACGTACCTTGTCAGCATCCTTTATTGAACCTTTCCCCCTGATAAAGACACGACAGCCAGTAGAAGCTTCCACACGCTTCAAGGAATTGCCCCGTGGACCTAAAAGTCTTCCCACAAAATTGAACTGTTGTCCAGAAAAAAATTGTCGTAATTAGAAGGATTCCGGATAGTTGATCAAAGATAACACTAGTGCTCAATGCAATTCAAAGAAAGAGAGATTTCCAAAGGCTTACATTTGGATATCTATCAACTGGTATGTCCAAGCGTAATACCCGCTTTACTAGGAATGAACTAGGACTTCCAGGTGGTTTCCAGTCTATGGTCATACCCTGTGGACCTCCTAACCTCTGCTGCAAAGGGGAACCAATTCTTAGTATAACGAGTGGCATCCACACTAAAATAAAAATAAAAAATAAGATTCTGAAGGTCAGGAAATTCAAGTAACTGATGGAATACAAATGATGGTTTATCCCACAATGGAACGGATGAGACAGTATCTTTCTCAAGCATTGGTTGTTCTCTAGCACAAGTATAGTGTGCATGCCACAAAAGTAAAAGATGGCCAATATTGTTGCTCAAAGAGTATACTTTTGAGTCTCAGTTTGAACATGAAGTCCTGATAATATATCTAGAATCATTCAACTGGCGTGGTGGTCGATTTTCTTAACTCAAATTACACTGGTGGTTAAAATCAAATCAAACTTTTTAGATGTCGAAAAGATATCCTGCTCCTATTGGGGGAAGTACTCTAGAGGACTGCAGATGTAAGCTAAAATCTCATAGCTTTACTTAGTTACAAAACATAATTCAAAGTTGCTGATAGATTTTCTGTAGTCAATGGTTTACAGACTATGAATAGACTAAATTATAAAGCATTAATCTTGTATAACCTATTTTGCAGGTTAGTTGATACGTTAAAGGGTAAAATTATGAGCCTTATTTGAGCAATCTAAGGTCTAAAGTCACATTTGTTAAGGGATCATCGTGAAGCAACAGAAAACATTATATACAGGATGTCAAAGAACATCAAATATTTCAAGTTCGAGCGATTTATTGTTTTTGAGCATGTAATATGCAAAAAATTCAACTATAAACAACTGATATTACCTTCAACTCTTGTACTCTATAGAGTTTCATAGAAGCAGTAGTAAAATAATCATACATCACATCTCACCGTAACAAGATAGCTTATGTAATAGTAAACATATCAAAAGGAAATGTAAGTATATTATGGGTAGCAAAAGCAGAAATCTACATGCTCAAGCACGGACAACTGTAGATTGGACAAAGGTGTCAGGCTAATACTTAAATAAAGTTAGAAACTGATGAACCTACAACATTTTGTTCGTTGTCAGATTCTAACATTAACTTTATCGCTACGACTTAGTGTGGTAGCTTAAAAATTCCACCACTTAATCTCATCATTTTCTTCTTTTATTTTAACAAGTCATATTATGTTATACAGGTTCGTATTAGAACATATCATCTCGAACAACAGGAGTTGAGAACAGTTTCAGAGTAAAAAAATGAATGCATTTGAGGTGCACAGATGATTTGAATTCTTATATATAACTTATCCGTGCCTCCATTTACATGGCATAAGCTGGTCAATAATTCATGTAATATGTGATAAATGCAAGTTACAACACTCTCATTCTACTTTTTTTTATTAATTCAGCCTAGCAATGATCAATCTATTTTTTATTTATTCTAGTACCAGGCACGAATCACCTTTTTGCTTGCATATTGTGTATGAACTCTGAATTTTTGGCCCCAGATTTCGAGTCAATAAATAACAAACTAAGGGTATACCAACTCTGTAGATCCTTAAGCTGTACATTTGTAATATTTATGTGAGCAATTTTTGTAACCAAACAATATCAACCTCGAGGACTAACCTGAATATTTGCACTAACCTATTCATGAATAATTCAGTTGAAAAAAAGAAAGTTGATTTGACATTCGAGAGGATCCACAAGAATCAGTGCCTAGAAAAGGGTACACAAAGATAAAATGTAGGCTTCTTGTCTGGTTAGCCATGAAATATCAGCTCACCTCATGTTGCATGTTGTTCCAGCCATTCCCGTTCCAGCTACCTAAACCTTTTCCACCAACATCAGGCATCACATCCAGAGAAGGCACCGGATTAGGACTACCACGTTGTAGTCTGTCATAGTCATTAAACCCAGGGTTGGATATTCTTCCAGAAACTCTGAGTATTTCTGCCCATCAGAACAACCCTTTTTCAATAAAGATCTTAAGCATGAGAGTAGCTGACGAGAATGTAGGTAGAGTTTTGACAATCTTACATAACTTTAAACAAAAGGGAGAAAAAACAATATAGAAAAATCTCTTTCCAGAATAAAAGTGGAATCAATCGAGAAGCATATCATTTATCTTTTAAGAAACTATGATGAAAGATTTATAATCAGGTGATTCAAAGGAAAGTTAGCCATTGTGGCTAAGTATGAGAAAAAATCTTAAACAGAGGGCACAGTACTTCATATTTGGTAAAGCATTAAACCATACTGAAATTAATCCGCACTCATAAAAACTTTTTACCTTCCTTTTAAAGTGTCAAGAATATGATTCTTCTACATATTTGAACATTTACATATAATCATCAACCCAACAAAAATGGACATCATTTAACAGACATTAATTTTAGTGTTACTTGATATCAACAAACTTGTGTTACAAAATCTCCCCTTCTCATGGAAGTATGTAATAGCATGTGTATTGCTCGAATACCCAGCGAAAACATGTTTATTTAAAACTCGAAACAATAGTTTATATTCAAAATATCTGCCTTCAAACGCCATCAGTAAGAAATCAAATCTATTGCCAAATGGAGAAGAAAACCAAGATTTGTCATTCTAAAAGCAAGATTATTTGGAAAATTGCCAGACAATACAAAATAGATTTCTCTACTGAATTTTAGCAGAGGTGTATGTCACTCAGATTTCTTTGCACAAGCGAATTCCAGCAATCACAAAAGAAAATTTACATGACTCAAAACTCCACTTGATATGAGTAAAAGTTACAATCAATGATGTGATCAATACATAACATGGAACCATCGACAAAGCCCACTAAGAAATATTTTCTAAGCGATGCAAATTTATACTTGCAGTTTTTCCAAATCTGAAAGGAACCACAATTGTCAAAAATATACGCCGGAAAGTCCGTATCTCTTTTGTATAATTACATATAGTCGAGTTTACACATTTCCCTATCAAGCGTAAAGCAGAGAAGGTGGTCCCATATACACGTAGGACTGCAGCCCAGTGCCAACCACCACCATCACTGCTTTTAATGCTTCAATATAGGTAATCTTATTTTTCCTTATCAGAATATGAATCCATTAAGCTGACGAATGGGGATATAATTGTATCTTGAAGTATAAACTTCAATGATAGTGAAGATATTAACCTTACTCCTCAACCATAAAGTATGATGTCCATGCTCAAACTAAGAAAATTCATCATCACGACAAAACATATTACGTCATTCAGTATGTCACATTTATTTTTATACCTTATTGTCATTAAAAGCCATATATACCATTCGGTTACCATAAAATAAAAGATGCTAATAACATCACTCTAGCATGTGAAGAGTGCCGGTGCTTATAATGCGTAAAGATTTCAACAACTTAGCACCATATCTGCAGAAGATCAGTTTGTATTCACTTCATCACACGACAAAAACATGATTTTAGTAACGGTATAGCTTAAAGCATGATATCACACTCAACAAACAATGCCAACTACCTCCACTACTTCTCATGGCAGTAAAGAAAGGATTTGATTCTACCATTGTCTAGAAAATGGCAAAACCTAGCCATTGATGAAGGAATGAATCCAGAAATTCATCAGAGAACCAAACTGCAATAACCATGAAAACAAATCATCCAAGAAACATCAAAAACACAGAAAAGACAATTAGATATCACAGCCAATGCTATAATCCAATCACACAATACTGCAGAGCAGAGGTGAATGTACAACTGCAAGAATCATTAAAAATCACACGAAAAAGAAAAAAGAAACCCAATAAATCACACCAAGAAATAAAATGGGATTGCAAGAACATCAAAACCAGATCCAAAACTCGATCAAAGAGGCCAACCTTGATCCAAGAGGCGGCTACAAATAGGAAGCACTTGCATGAAAGGGCCGAGCTTCTGCCTTTCCGCCAGCATCTCCGTCAAATACTGGCTGCAACCAATCCACAGCACCAAAATAAATCAAAACGAAAACACAGCGAAAGTGAAGAAATTACAGAGAGAAAGAAAAAAGTGGCAGTACCTCTCGGCATCGGGGTTGGCCCTTAGATGATGTGGAGAAGGGATGTTTCTGGCCGGAGAGAAGTTCAAATTCTGAGGGTACAAACTAGACATGGCTTTTTCCGCATATAAAGAACAAGGGGTGGCACACAAGTACAGAGAGAGATGGGATTGCGGGAGCGTCGCAAAATATCAAGTGAGAGAATTTTGGGTGTTGTTTGAAGAGAAAAATGAATGGAGGTTGTGTGTGTGGGTGCACTGTGATACGAAAAACCCTGAAAAGGGAGGAAAAAACAGTAAAATAGGGAAAGAAAGAAAAAAAATAAAAATTACGAAATGTACAAAAATGAATGAGCTTTTTTTTTTTCTGGGTATGTGGAGTTGGAGGCATAAATAGTTGTGGGGTATATAATACACACGTTTCTTGGCTGGAGTTTTGTCTTTGTGATTTCGGTTCGGCCACTGTAAATAAAAATCCTTTCTTTCTCAGTTTTTACTGCACAACACAAGCAAGATGGTGATGGGGTGAGAGGTGGGGTGGCTGCCGCAAGATTGTGTTGTAGGTTAACGCTTTCAATGCATTTGTCGGGGGGCTATGTCATCACTATTCTCTTGCTAATAAATATTGGAAATACAAATCATAAACAACAACAATAAAATACTCCATATATGTATATAGTAATAGAGAATATTACAGTTTCATACTCAAATTATGATTTTTTTCAATATCACGTCATAATTTAAAGATAATATCGGTTAAATATATGAACTATCTAATTCTTCACAGTTTCATTCAGGGTTTAATTTTTAACGACGAGAACTCATATGGCACATTGGAAGCTGAGTTGGAATATAACCAAAGAATTTGAGAATGAAATGATATCAAAACGATGTCGTTTTGTTGATAACTCATTTTTTTAAATTCTTTGGTTATATTCAATTCAACTTCTGACGTGTTATGTATGCTTTATGTCATCGAACATTAAACTTCGAAATGTATGGTAAAAAATTGGATAGTTCGTGTTCTTAATTGATGTTATCTTTAGATTATGGCTTAATTGTGAAAAAGTTCTATGATTTGATATTAAATTGTGATGTTTCCTATATAATAATATTAAGTGCATGTTTGTTTTGGTATTTTTTGGGCACGAAAAGGGATTCAATTAATTGAATCCATTACTTCTTGTTTGGTTTAGGTATTGGATTAACCATTACCCTTACTTGACGGTAACTCAATCCTCCAAAATGCTACCCTCCAAACTAAGGTAACTCAATCCCAAAATGTTACCCTCCAAACTAAACCGGTAACAAAATTATTTCCTCTCCGGAATCATTTCACAAGGTGATTCTTTTCCATTGTTGAACCAAACACCCAATAAAAGTAACACTTATTGTTATCATTCATCCCCTCTACTTGATTCAATTCCATTTCCATTCCACTACTCGAACCAAACTAGCACTAAAAGGTAAGTGGTGGTGTGGAATGCATTCCTCTTCAAGCTTCATGTTTTTTTTTGTTTTGTTTTTTTCTACGGAAAAAGCTTCGTGTTTATTAAACAAATCTAGAAAATTATGAAAAACTACGAATACGTTCCATGATCGATATACGACTCGGTCCATCGCCAGAAATTGTGAATAATAATAATAATAATAATAATAATAATAATAATAATAATAATAATAATAATAATAATAATAATAATAATAATAATAAATGTGTGTGTTGTGAATGTACTAATGTTCTAATGGGTTTTTAATCGATTGATCGAGGGATTTGATTCTAATTTTCTAATAAGCTCAAGATTCATTTACAATCATGGTGCGTTTTTTTTTTTTTTTTAAATTTATCCCTCTAAATGAAGGGATAAGAAAAAAACCCACCATTTAAATTCTTCCTTTCTTATTCACCCTTCATTAAATTTCTCATTTTCACCGTATTTTATTTCTCCTTTTCACTCCAAATGAGGGAGAATATTATCACTTCACGAATAAATTTACCAAAGCAAACATACCATTAGACTAAATCTCCATATATGTGGATATAATTCTACAAAAAATGCATATTTAAGTAATTGCATAGTTAAGTTTCTTTATTTATTCAGATTCAATTTTTGTCTTTAAATTTTAATATAAAAAATGGGTAATCGCTACTTTAAATTTTGTTACAACTATATAACATTTGTGCGTCGATCGTAATAAATTTTATTTGTAATTTGTTTTCTTTTGCTTTCCATATGGGTCGGCGAGCGACCCGGCCCGTTGAGGCATTGCAAAAAATTATCATACAAGTTGTGATAAAATTAAATACTGTAATATGCTTAAATTATATAAACCACATTTACGCATTGTTCTAGCCATTCGAATCAAAATATTAAATCCCATGTATATTATTACAAAATATTTATAGAAATTTAATTACAACAAAAGTTATTATATACTAATTTAAGATAGTATTTTTATTGAATACTATTTCAAATATCCAACTTATGATTAATATTTTTACAAATAAATTTCGCAAGCTGTTATATGCTTAAAACATGATTATAACCATTTTATAATATTTTGTGTGCTTAGAATTGATTTAATGCTTCTAATTAATATGATGTGATATTCCACAATTTATAATAATTGACGTTTTATAAAAACTTATATATTTGATATAATAGTATTTAGTAAAATTTGTGTATTACATACAGGTGGTACGTATTAGACAACCCAAAGAAAAAAAAAAGCAATTCGATATACAAGATCATACTAAAGATCCAATAATTCAATATGTAAAGAAATAATGTAACAAAATTTTACACCCTCCATCTCAGGTTAGTGTGATTTAACTAATATTTTATACTTCACAACAAATCAAATATAAATCACACTTTTGTGGGATGGAGGCAGTATTATTCAGTGGGAATATATATAATATTATTTTCTATGTATAGTAAGTAATTTTCTAAGGGGAAAATTTGAGTTGTATATTTGTGTCTTCTTCTTCTTTTTTTCTTTTTTTTTCCCTTTTAGTTGGGGATGGGATATATAATTGGGATTGAATCTCAGTCACTTACCCTTAACATAGATTAATGGTAGTTCTAAACTACAAGGTTTATTATCATAATAGTGTTTTATAGTATAGATTGACTTTCACACAGAAAGAAAAGAAGAAAAAAGTCCAAATATACTCAAAAACTCATAAATTTATTTAAAAGTTCGTCAATTTAACCGTGGTTTTAGTAACTAGTTGCAATTTTGATGAAAGTTGATAAAACTCTCGTACAACCTACTCGTAATTAATGAGATAATTACTAAATGTTGACTAAATTTCGCTTTTACCTAACAAAACAATGTCACGTAGCACTCACATCACTTTATTATTTGATTGGATTTAGAAAATACAATATATATTATGAAATACACTTATATTTGAAAACACTGTATCCTATATTTACATTTAGTTGACAGTACAAAATTCACGTGGATTGTTAATTAATAATTCTAAAACACGTCCATCTTATAAATATCACTGTAATCAGTCTACTACTATATTTATATCTCTCATTGCATGCATGGTTCCAATCAAATTGTTAGATCGAAACAAATTAAAATTACAATATTACAATAATAATTCAATTCAAAACATATATCAACATGCAATAACATAATGTACACATGAGATATAAAAATATATGAAGTCATTCCCCTACGGCCCTACTCTACCCCAACCAAAGGAAAAAAGAGAATAAGAAGTATATTCATTTATATATACATATAGTCAAATTAATTATAGTAATTTCTTTCATGTTACTATGTGATGTATCTATTTATATAACTTGCGATGTGTATCTTTTATTTTCCAAATACTGTGGAGCCCTTTATCGGATCTAGTTATCTTCAACAATTATTTAGGGGAATAATATTCATGTTTAATTAGGAAAAGAATGATTTTGATAAAATAAAATATCTGGAACAAAAGAGTACTTAAGATAATAAATAAACAAGACTTCAAAAGGAGAGATTATTCAACTAAAAATAAAATTAAAAAATGGGATATGATTTTAGAGCGATGATACTTAATTAATCAACTTTAAATTCCCTCAAAAAAAATAATCAACTTTAAAAAAAGGCATAAATTATCATTAGTTGCCGCTACAGATGGAACTTTGTTATCATCAATGTGTAGTTCTGAAGCTCAGTGATATAAACTATACTTCATCCATCCCGTTCATCTTGACACATATTCTTTTTTGGGTTGTCCACTCATCTTGACACATTTCCTTTCATGGAAATAATTAAGGTTCACTTAAAAAACACTTTATTCACTTTAAAAACACTTTAAATCACTTCAAATGCACTTTATATTACTTTATTCACTTTAAAAACACTTTATATGATTTTATAAACTACACTAAACACCACTTTTACACTTAATACTCTTCTTCTTAATATCCGTACCGAAAAGAAACGTGTCAAGATGAACGAGACGGAGGAAGTATATTATTCCCGTTTATAGCTTATTCTTATTTTTCATCTTTTGGATTTTAGCATAGAATATAATAATTTAATTAGTAGGCTGGATTTAAAAGTGTATATATATTGGTTGACTACTATATAATTGCTTTATGAATTACGATTATGTTGGTGGTCAGGCAAAACTTGTTAATGGCGTGACGTAAATTAGCTTATACATATATATTATCAATAAATTCGAGTTGAAAACAGAAAAGAAAATGACTAATTATACTGATTTCGATCGGTTTAATTAACCATTGTATTACTTCTAAGTAAATTATAGTAGTTATAACATTAGCTGTTAATTTAAAATAAAAAGGATTCAATATTCCAATGTGCTTGACAGATACAATAAATAGGCATTCGTATTTGATATTATTCACCTAATCATTTCTGAAAGATAAAAATGAAAAAAAAAAAATCGACATCAATTAACAAATAATTAATTTTTAAAAATCCATATCATGTCAACGGAAACGTAAATAATAGTAGACATGTAAATTCGAATCTCGTCAATTTTCTATAGGTCAAACTAATATGCGCCCTCAAGTAATAGTTTTAAAAAATAAAAATAAAAAGACGCTGGCTACAAGGTAAGTTGTGCCTGTAATATAATGTCGAATATTCCGGAATGGAATAAAATGGTGAATTAATGGTGTTTTGTTTCCTTTTCTGTTTTGTGTGTGGAAAAAAAAATTGAGCTTTGCTAAATGGCCATATTATGGCCGGCCATATAGGGCTACATAAGTAATTGCATAATAATTATAATTAATAAACTTTTTGAATTATTAATTTACATGTGTACCTTTGATATTATTTATGGAAAAAATCAATGCAAGATCATTTCTAAAATTACATTCCAAATCAAATCATTAATTACATCAATTAGAGATTATATTTTTTATTAATTAATATAAAAAATCAATTTGGCCAAATCTAAATTACACTTTCGATTTTTTTTTCAATAATTATATTTCCAAATTATATTCATTTTTCATTTTAATTAACGAAATTTTGTTTTCTATTTAAAATATTTGAATTTGTACATGCATGTCATATACAATATGAATTCTTATATTAACACAATATATTTTTGTTCAAAAAGTATATGAAAATTCGAAATTCATCCTAAAACTCGTTTAGATCAATTAGATCCGATCCATATTTAATTTTAATTTTATTCACGTTTAGATCAATTAACTTTAATTTTGAAAACTTAAAAAATCTTAGAACAAGTAGGATCATAAATAATTTCAATAATTTCAATCAACTAAAACACGTTTAGGAATTGAAAAGTAAAGTCGTTAAATTTATAACTTAAATAAAACACGTTTCCTTCCATTAATTAAATAAATTATCATTATCTAAGAAAAAATCACAATAGAGTCTGGATCTCTCTTTTTTCCCAATTGAATTTTGCTTTACAAATTCCCCTAAAAAAATAAAAATTTGCTTTACAAATTATAACTTTTATATATCTAATCATGTGATGGTGATTATTGTGATTATATATATATATGAAAAATTTAAGACTTGGAGCGGATGTTCCACTTTTTTTTTTTTAGAATCTGGTTCCAATTTTTTTAAGACTTGGAGCGCTGTGGATGTTCCACCTTCATTTTTTTGGATTTTATTTTAATAATATTTTTCATATCAATTTAATAATCTTGTTACCAAATATATAAAAGAAAATATTTTCAAATTTAAGTAGGATTATCTTGTTACCAAATATATAAAAGAAAATATTTTCAAATTTAAGTAGGAGAATCTATACTAAAAATAATACAGATATATATTAGTACAAAAAAATTCTCCTAACCGGTTCAAATTAAACCGACCGATTTTTTAAAATTTTAAGGGTATTATGGCTGGCCATATTATAGCCACCTAGATTTATTCAAAAAAATAAAACGTTCCATAGGTTGATTTGCGCCAAAAAATTAAGGTAAAAAATCTCATATAAGTTTCATTTTGTTCCCCTATGTATAAAATGCCTGCCATGTTTTAAAAATATTTCGAGAGAAATTAAAAAATATATACTTGAAGTATCGTTTGAGAAAGTGAAGTAATATTCATGAATTGAATATTCAGTTCTCCCGATAGTTTATTCCATTTTTAAAAGATACTGAAATGATTGGTTCAACTTTTCAGATTTTATTTTTCTCTTTTACACGTGAGAAACGTGCTCGATAAATTTGCTAACCAACCCTATTATCTACAAGAACATATATTATGAGATTTATTATAACTACAATCGAAATTTGCCACAGCTACATACTAAAAACTGTGCAAAATATTCACTATTATTAAATGAGTAACTATCGAAATATACATAATAACATTAAATTCGGTCCCTCGGAGGGAGAGAGAGAGAACAACAAACACAAACGCACATACTTTTTACTAATAAGATCAAACAAATTATCATTTTCACATCTTTTGTGAATTGGAGACTAGTCGTTTATTGGTGAGCTAAATAAATTGAAGGAACACACAAAATACTTTATATGGAAGAAATCATATGTAAAAGTCTTTTCCGTAAGAAATAAGAAACGATCAGAACCATTGATCTTTATAAATCTACGGTTGTCATTGACCGATGCATTATAATTGAACATGGAATGCATTATCGTAATAATGCATTAGTAAATAAAAAATGTATTATTATGACAGTGCACAACCATAATGCATTATTACGATAATGTATTTCATGTTCAATTATAATGCATCGGTCAATAACAACCGTAGATTTATAAAGATCAATGGTTCAGATCATTTTTTATTTCTTACGGAAAAAGACTTTTACATATGATCTCTTCCTATATATATAGGGATTAGGGAGATATATATGCACAATTGAGTTTAAAAGATAATAAGTGTTACTTTTATCGGATACCACAACACGTCTTTGCATATTTTTTCTATATATTTATTTACATATACTCACTTGATCTTTTTATTCGAAGTAGTAAAGTTTGTATAAAAAAAACACACTTATAAAACAGTTTGCCCATGTCGACCATTGAAAATATTTTTGTGATACCGAACTTTCAAAAATTCATTATTTACATTTACATATTATGATCAATAAATTGGCTAGTTAATCGACAATTAACTTATAAATTCTACTTTCCTAAAAAAAAAAAAACTTATAAATTCTATATTATATATGCATGTATGGCATAATTCCATAATGTGACTTTTGGTTTGGAGGATGTGATTGATAACCTGTGAGATATGATTATATAATTGATTAATAATCATCCCAAATTTAGAAGAAATAAATTATCACTAAGTCAGAAAAGTTATTATTTATTTGACATTTAATTCTATGTTTTATGCTGTTAAGATTAAGACTATTGTTGCATTAATAAAAAGGATTAAGATGAATGTATTGTTGGGAAAATAATAAACATGTTTTGAAGTGATATCAAAACTCAGCTAACCCCAACCGAGTAGATGAATGTACAAACCTTGTATTGTTTCCAGCTCACATGTTTGAGCTTATAGAGTTTCTTAGTTTACAGGTAGAATCGCTGAAGACAGCAGGAGACTTGGTAGAAGACACAGCTAAGCAGACAGCTGAGGTATTCAGCAAAGCAGACTCAGCAGAGCAGACCAAGCAGAGTCAAAGACCCAGCAGTATCAAGACCCAGCTCAGTGACGGAAACTCAGCTCAGTGTCAAAGACCCAGCTCAGTGTAAAAGACCCAGCTTAGTGTCAATGACACAGCTCAGGTCTAAGACAGCTCAGGTTAATGACACAGCTCAGGTTGAAGAGACACAGCTCAGGTTGATGATACAGCTCAGGTCTAAGACACAGCTCAGAGTCGAGACACAGCAGAGTCCAAGACGCTGAAGACACAGCAGAAATGCTCAGCAAGCTCGAAAACGAAGACCTTCTCCAAGACAAGATCCCGATGTCAGAAGATCTTATCTGATGCAGTCAAATCAGAGAAGGAATAGCTTCTGCAGATGCAGACCTACTTCGTAGGTTAAAGGCCAGAAGTAAATGAAAGTAGGTAAGATTCAAACGGCTCTCTTCCAACGGCTAGTTTGAATCTCCACCTATATATATATCTCCTCACCATTGAAGAAAAGAGACTGGTGGAGAGACTAGAGAGACGACTGAAGAAATATAAAGAGCCAACAGAAAATGAACAACGATCTTCAAAGCCAAATCTCTCAAGAACACCCAGCCAGTCAGTTGTGTTCTTAGTTGTTCACATATTCAGTCATAGGCAGAAAAGATTAGATTAGAAATATCTTAAGCCTAGTTTTAACGAGTTCATCATACGTCTTGTTCTTCATTGTAAGAACTCGTTCATAGTTGGAAATCCCCCATACCCAGACCCAAACCCAGAAAGATTAGGTAAAGGTACGCTTGCTCGAAGCGTGTAATTCGAGTGGTTAGGTTCTTCAGTACCCGGAAACTGAAGGTGTAGGCTTGACAGTGCCCGTAAACTGTTGGAACACAGCTCGGGTTAGAGTTGTGAAGTTGCTTGGTACTTGGAAACCAAGTGGTAGTGAATTATCAGTGAACCTGGTCGTGGACGTAGGAGGTGTGACTCCGAACCACGTTAAAATTGCTTTGTTATTTATCGTTTTGTTTTATGCATTTTACTAACCTCTCAAGCATACATTTCAAGCTGCATAAACTGATTAACTGAAAAGTGAAACAGAGCTTTGCAATATGATTTGAAGCAACAGACGGACTTTCCAAACCCATGTTTAGTCGTTTTATGTTGTTTTTGAGTCGTGTTTTCGTGTGTGTGTGTGCATATTTTCCGTCTTTTATTTCTCGTTTTTTTGGCTATCCTTGGTTGCTTTGGTGTGGTTTATGGATTAGGGATGGATTGTAAACAAGAAAGGAACAAGTTTTGGCGTGAAGAAAGCAGCAGCCAGCGATCGCTGCCTTTGGGAGAGCGCTGGATTTGAGCGGTCGCTC
The DNA here is from genome assembly GCA_031470985.1 of Agastache rugosa. NCBI lineage: Eukaryota > Viridiplantae > Streptophyta > Magnoliopsida > Lamiales > Lamiaceae > Agastache > Agastache rugosa. The sequence goes on from CM062609.1 coordinate 18,907,916, forward strand.
AGTTCCAGCGGTCGCTGGAATTGAGTTCGCAGATTTGAATCCAGCGAGCGCTGGAATCCAGCGAGCACTGGAATTAAGTAACGCCTGCTGCGCGTTTATTTAGTTCAGCTAGGGTTATGTTTTGAAGGCATTCTGATTCTCACTCGTTTTGTAGAAGTTTTTGGACAACTTTTGAGTGCTTTTAGCATAGTTTGATTTCCTCATTTTGGTGGCTACAAAAGACAAGATCATGGTTTCGATTGTGAACATCATCACGAATATTGTAAGGATTGCTTGTTTAATCTATTTCTTACGGTGAATTTGATGAATTCCTCTTGTAACTCTTCGATGCATTGTTCTATGGGTAACTAACTTTTTATTTAGGGTTTAGATATTCGATTTAATTCTGATCCTTGCTTGGTATATGTGAATTCTGTATTGATTGAATTGTTTACTTTTATATTGAATAATTGGCCATTGTTCGATATTGTTAGGTAGTAGATGAGATCGATAGATGAATCTACTGCTTGATCATAATTCTTTCGATAATTAGATTGACCGGAAACGCATATCTAATCATTAGTCTTAATCGTATAATTTAGTCTTAAAGGTTTAACGGATTGAAGCGAGAGTTATTGATGTTAACTTTTTTGTTGAAGTGGATTATGCGAATTGATTAAGTGAATTGATAAATACCGAGCTTGGTGAGGAATTAAAGAGAAGAATCTAAGCCCTAATACTTTTTCCTCGTGTTTATCTCTTTCGTCATTTATTGGCTACTTTGAATTTACTCTTTTATTTATTGCTTGTTCTCAAATCATTGGTTTAGAATGTTTATGATCGTTTTAATTTCTGTGTGAGTAATACTAGGAGTATTTGCCCTGTTATACGACTTGGGTTAGCTTGACGCGCACATTGACCTCGTTCTCTTGCGAGTCAAGTCTAGGTGTTTAGAGTTGAAACAAAATTGGCGCCGTTGCCGGGGAAGGCTTTAGGCGAATTATTTCTTAGTGTTACTTTTATTTTTCGTATTTATTTGTACTTTTATTTATTGATTTTTATTTCTTCAACAGGTGCGCGTGATTCTTTTGTGTTTTGTGTTTGTTTATGCAAGGTAGACGAAGTCTCAACAGGAGATTGGCTCCCGTGTTTGATAGCATACACAGACCAAAAGGATTAGTGTTACCCAATTTGGAGGAAGAAGAATCAAGTGAGAATCACTCCTCAAGTGACGAGTCTCAGATTCCGAAGATGGCAATCCCAAATAATGTTAGAAATATGCGGGATTTCGCTCGCCCGGTGATTGGGGCCGCAACTTCTTGTATCGTCTTGGGAGAGACAGGAAGGAACTATGAGTTGAAGAATATTCACTTCAACCAACTACCATCTTTCTATGGAATGCCCGCAGAAGATGCTTTGAACTTCATCAGGGAGTTCTATGCAGTGGTTCAGACCTTCCCTTTACAAGGTCTGAACGAAGATCAATTGAAGATGAGGTGCTTTCCATACACTCTGAAAGATCGAGCCAAGACATGGTTCATGTCACTTCCGCCAAACTCGTTGGCAAATTGGGATGCAGTCTACGAGAAGTTTATGGCTAAATATTATTCAAATCAGAAGACTCAGGACTTGCGGGCCCAGATAGTCACATTTGCTCAATCCTCGGGTGAATCATTTCATGAAGCTTGGGACCGTTTCAGGAGTTTGCAGCAGCAGTGCCCACATCATCACTTACTGGCAGAATTGTTAAACCAATTCTTCTATGATGGTTTATCACAGACTTTTCAGTACATGGTTGACAATGCAGCTGGAGGGGATATTGGCAATCACACAGCCGAAGATGTCTCTAACATTTTCAAGACGATGGCCAATACTTCCCAATAAAAGAGTGTCAGAGGAAAGCGTGCTTCTGTGAATGAAGCAAATCCTAGTTATGATGTGACTAAGCAATTGACTAAATTAACTAGGAAAGTGGAGTTATTGAGGCCATTTGATGGGGTACCTCAGCAGGTTATGTCTGCTGAAACTTGTGGAATTTGTGGTGAGTATGGCCATGGGGCCAATATTTATCAGAGGACGGTTGAGCCTAGCTTTGATGAAGAGGCTCAATTTCTCGAGCAACAGGAACAGGTTTTGCTATGCAAGGATATCAATCTCGACAGCAGAACAATCCGTTCTCACATACGTATAACCCTGGATGGAGAAATCATCCCAACCTTTCTTGGAAGCAACCCCAGCAGCCTCAACAACCTATGCAAGGAGGAGCAGGACAAGCCCCACAGTACATGCAGCATGCACAACAACAGACAATTTTGCCTCGACAACAACAATATCAAACTCAGCAGACTCAACCTCCCAAGGCGTCTTTGCAAGATACTTTGCAGGCTTTAATCCAGTCGAGTCAGCAAAGGTTTGAGTCGGTGGAGGCCTCAGTGAAGCGAGTTGAGACTCAAGTGGGCCAGTTGGCCAGTACTGTGGGTGAATTGGTGAAACAAAACCAAGGAGGGAAGTTACCAAGTCAACCTGAGCAAGCGCATGCCGTGACTATTTTAAGAAGTGGCAAGGTGATTGACAATAAGGTTGAAAAACCTAAGGAGAAAGAGGATGATAAGCAAGAAAAGAAGAGTTCTTCTCTTGAGAAGGATGAGGCTGTGCAGAAGAAAGATAAAGGCAAAGAACATGTGCTTCACAAGGCTGAGAATCCTTATACTCCCCCAATTCCATACCCGAGTAGATTGAGGAATGTGAAGCAAGATCAATAGTTCCAAGAGTTTTACAAGCTCTTGTCAAAAGTCAACATCAACCTTCCTCTACTTGATGTGATCAGAAATGTGCCAGCTTATGTAAAGTTTTTCAAAGAGTTGGCATCTACAAAGAAGAAGTTTGGAGAAGACGAGAAGATAGTGGTGTCCGAAGTAACAAGTGTAATCCTACAGCATCCATTACCACCAAAGCTCGGTGATCCAGGTAGCTTTACTATTAAAATCGCTTTGGGTAATGGTAAAGAAGCATGTGGCATGTTAGATTTGGGGGTGGTGATAAATTTGATGCCTTACTCTATATTCAAGCAATTAGAGTTAGGAGATTTGAAACCCACGAGAATGTGTTTGCAACTTGCGGATAGGTCTGTTCGATATCCTAAGGGAATTATCGAAGATATTCTTGTGAAAGTTGGTGGGTTAATTATCCATGTTGATTTTGTTGTCCTTGATGTGGGAAATGTGCAATAGACTGGGAAAGAGCATACATTGCTATTGGGTAGACCATTTATGGCTACTACGAATACTTTAATTGATGTGAAGAGTGGAACTTTGACAATGTCTGTTTTAGGTGAAATTGTTTCATTCTCTGTGCATGGCAATAGGGCTATACATGTTTCTTCTTTGGTTGATAACTGTTCTTTTATAGATGTCATTGATGCCTTGGCCGAGAAAGTTTTTGTGCAGGAAAGCAGCTCTGAAAGCAGGTTTGAGGAACTAGAAGAAGAATAGATGGATTTTCTGTTGGAAGATAGCATTGGTATGATGGAAATCTTGGCAATAGAAGGTGAGGAGCAGAAAACAGCAATCAAACTTGAGCTTAAGCAGCTACCTAAGCACCTCAAGTATGTCTTGTTGGAGGAAGATGAGCAGAAGCCGGTGATTATTTATGCCGAGCTAACAAAGGAGGAAGATGAGCAATTAATCGCTGTGCTCAAGAAAAATAAGCAAGCCATCGGGTGGAGTTTAGCAGACATTAAGGGAATCAGTCCCTCAACTTGCATGCACCGGATTGTGCTAGAAGAAGGAGCAAAACCGGTGAGAGAGGGGCAAAGAAGGCTAAGAAAGACTAATGGAAGTGGTGAAGAAAGAAATTCTAAAATTGCTAGCTGAAGGTATAATCTATCCAGTGGCCGACAGTGAATGAGTTAGTCCAGTGCACGTGGTTCCAAAGAAAGGAGGGGTCACAGTGGTTGAAAATGACAAAGGAGAGCAAGTGGCTACATGAACTATTACAGGGTGGCGAATGTGTATTGACTACAGAAAACTTAATGCAGCCACTCGAAAAGATCATTTTCCCTTTCCATTCATTGATCAAATGTTGGATAAATTAGCTGGACATAGTTTTTATTATTTCTTAGATGGTCTTTCTGGTTATTTTCAGGTGGCGATTGCTCCGGAGGACCAAGAGAAGACTACCTTCACATGTCCATTTGGAACGTTTGCCTGTCGAAGGATGCCTTTTGGGCTTTGCAATGCACCGGGTACATTTCAAAGGTGCATGTTCTCAATCTTCTCTGATATGATTGGAACTTTTATTGAGTTATTCATGGATGATTTTTCAGTTTTTGGATCATCCTTCTCTGACTGTTTGAACAAACTTGACCGTGTGTTAGAAAGATGCATTGAAAGTAATCTCACTTTGAGCTGGGAAAAGAGTCATTTTATCGTGACCAGTGGGATTGTCTTGGGTCATGTTGTGTCTAAGCATGGAATTAGCGTTGACAAAGCTAAGGTTGATGTAATTGAAAGATTACCTCCACCTATTAATGTTAAAGGAATTAGAAGTTTTTTGGGTCATGCGGGTTTTTACCGTAGATTCATTAAGGATTTCTCTAAGATTAGTCAGCCTTTGTGCCAATTGTTAGCTCAGGATGCTTCTTTTGATTTTGATGATAAGTGTTTACTTGCTTTTAACACTTTGAAGGAGAAATTAGTTTCTGCTCCTGTTGTTATTGCTCCTGACTGGTCTTTACCATTTGAAATTATGTGTGATGCATCTAACTCTGCTGTGGGAGATGTTTTAGGACAACGTGTTGATAAAATGCTTCGTGTTATTTATTATGCAAGTCTTACTTTGAATAGTGCTCAAGTAAATTACACCACTACTGAAAAAGAGTTGTTAGCTGTTGCCTTTTCATTGGATAAATTTAGGTCTTATATTATAGGGTCTAAAGTTATTGTACATAGTGATCATGCAGCTCTGAGGCATTTACTCACTAAAACCTAAGCAAAGTCTCGTTTGATTAGATGGATTTTGTTGCTTCAAGAGTTTGATGTTGAGATTAAAGATAGAAAAGGAAGTGAAAATGCTGTGGCAGACCATCTATCTCGCCTTCCTTACGAGGAAATTCTAAGTGCATCGCATGAGCATGATGATATTTCTGACACATTTCCATTTGAGCATGCTTTAGAGATTTCTTCAGTACCTTGGTTTGCCAATATTATAAATTATCTTGCTTGTGGTGAACTCCGTCCTGAACTTACCTCTCAAGAGAGGAAAAGTTTTTTAGTGAATTGCAGAAATTACTATTGGGATGATCCATACCTTTTCCATCTGGGAAAAGATGAGGTAATTCGGCGTTGCGTCCCAGAGGAGGAGCAACAAGATGTTTTAATGTGGTGTCATGCATCGCATTGTGGAGGCCATTTAAGGGTGCAGAAGACAGCTCGGAAGATTCTCCAATCCGGATTGTATTGGGTAACTCTTTTTAGAGATGCTCATACTTTTTGCCTAACTTGTGACAAATGTCAAAGGGTGGGGAATATTGGAAAAAGGAATGAGATGCCCTTAAATATTAATCTTGTTGTTGAAATTTTTGACGTTTGGGATATTGACTTTATGGGACCTTTTCCAAACTCTTTTGGATTTGAATACATCCTGCTAGCTGTTGATTATGTGTCCAAGTGGGTTGAGGCTATCCCCACTAGGACCTGTGATGCTAATATGGTTATAAAGTTTGTGCAGGGGCATATTCTGAGCAGGTTCGGATTTCCTCGAGCAATCATTAGTGATGGAGGGTCCCATTTCTGTAACAAAATGTTTGAAAAGTTGATGAAGAAGAATGGTGTGACTCATAAGGTGGCTACTCCTTATCATCCTCAGACATCTGGTCAAGCAGAGACGAGTAATAAAAAAATTAAGGGGATTCTTGAGAAGACTGTGAAAGTCTCAAGAAAGGATTGGTCCATTAAATTGAATGATGCTCTGTGGGCGTATAGAACAGTTTACAAGACGGTTTTGGGGATGAGTCCGTACCGTTTAGTCTATGGCAAAGCATGTCATTTGCCGGTTGAGATAGAGCATAAAGCTTTTTGGGCCATCAAAGCTGCTAATTTTGAGTTGCAAAGTGCTGGGGAGGAACGAGCTTTACAAATTTCGGAGTTAGACGAATTGAGGAATGAAGCCTATGAAAACTCAAAGATTTACAAGGATAAGGTGAAAAGGTTTCATGACAAGCAAATTCTTAGGAAGGAATTCACACCGGGCATGAAAGTGCTTGTCTTCAATTCCCGTCTCCGGTTGTTCCCAGGGAAATTAAGATCTCGATGGAGTGGTCCATTTGTTGTTGAAGAAGTCTTCTCTTATGGGGTAGTCAAGCTTTTTAATCCATGGACGAATGGATCGTTTCAAGTCAATGGACATCGAGTTAAGCAGTATTTAGAGGGACACACAAGGAAACAAGGCGTCGAGTCAATTATGCTCGACTCTGTCATATATCATTGACTCTTCCTCGTCGAGCTTGCGATGTTAAACGAGCGCTGCATGGGAGGCAACCCATGATTTGTTTGTTTCTATTTTTTGTTGGTTTCGTCTTGTTTCGTTCCTCCGTTTTTTAACTTTTTTTGTTTGTTTTTCAGTTTTGGGAGTCGTTGGCCTGATGATGACTGTAAAAAAAAAGGGCAATTCAATGATCGCTGGGATTGAGCGGCCTCTGGAGGGTGTGTTCGCAGAAATACGCCCAACGAGCGCTCGAACTGAGCGAGCGCTAAGAAGAATCCGGCGTTGGAAACAAGCGAGCGTTAGCTCGTCCTTACCAAAAATTTCACCGACCGCTGGGATTGAGCGGCCGCTGGAGGGTGTGTTCGCAGAATTGCACCCAACGAGCGCTCGAATTGAGCGAGCGCTGAAAAGAAACAGGCGTTGGAAACAAGCGAGCGCTAGCTCGTCCTTACCAAAAATTTCACCGACCGCTGGGATTGAGCGGCCGCTGGAGGGTGTGTTCGCAGAATTGCACCCAACGAGCGCTGAAAAGAAACAGGCGTTGGAAACAAGCGCCCGCTAGCTCGTACTTTCAAGATGCAGCTTTCAGCGACCGCTGGGATTGAGCGGCCGCTGGAGGGTGTGTTCGCAGAATTGCACCCAACGAGCGCTCGAACTGAGCGAGCGGTGCGAATCAGCCGGCGCCGAGAACAAGAGAGCGCTGGAAAGACAACTGGAGGAAGGTGCAAACTCTCGTCAAGGCATGTGGAGTAGCCAGGAAGAGTTTAGTTAGGATTTTTGTTTTGTGTTTTTCTGTAAAAGTTTGTAAAGGTTTTGGCATCATCAAAAAGGAGAAAATTGTTGGGAAAATAATAAACATGTTTTGAAGTGATACCAAAACCCAGCTGACCCCAACCGAGTAGATGAATGTACAAACCTTGTATTGTTTCTAGCTCACCTGTTTGAGCTTATAGAGTTTCTAAGTTTACAGGTAGAATCGCTGAAGACAGCAAGAGACTTGGTAGAAGACACAGCTAAGCAGACAGCTGAGGTATTCAACAAAGCAGACTCAGCAGAGCAGACCAAGCAGAGTCAAAGACCCAGCAGTATCAAGACCCAGCTCAGTGACGGAAACCCAGCTCAGTGTCAAAGACTCAGCTCAGTGTAAAAGACCCAACTTAGTATCAATGACACAGCTCAGGTCTAAGACAGCTCAGGTTAATGACACAGCTCAGGTTGAAGACACAGCTCAGGTTGATGATACAGCTCAGGTCTAAGACACAGCTCAGAGTCGAGACACAGCAGAGTCCAAGACGCTGATGACACAGCAGAAATGCTCAGCAAGCTCGAAGACGAAGACCTTCTCCAAGACAAGATCCCGATGTCAGAAGATCTTATCTGATGCAGTCAAATCAGAGAAGGAATAGCTTCTGCAGATGCAGACCTACTTCGTAGGTTAAAGGCCAGAAGTAAATGAAAGTAGGTAAGATTCAAACGGCTCTCTTCCAACGGCTAGTTTGAATCTCCACCTATATATATCTCCTCACCATTGAAGAAAAGAGACTGGTGGAGAGACTAGAGAGACGACTGAAGAAATATAAAGAGCCAACAGAAAAATGAACAACGATCTTCAAAGCCAAATCTCTCAAGAACACCCAGCCAGTCAGTTGTGTTCTTAGTTGTTCACATATTCAGTCATAGGCAGAAAAGATTAGATTAGAAATATCTTAAGCCTAGTTTTAACGAGTTTATCATACGCCTTGTTCTTCATTGTAAGAACTCTTTCATAGTTGGAAACCCCCCATACCCAGACCCAAACCCAGAAAGGTTAGATAAAGGTACGCTTGCTCGAAGCGTGTAATTCGAGTGGTTAGGTTCTTTAGTACCCGGAAACTGAAGGTGTAGGCTTGACAGTGCCAGTAAACTGTTGGAACACAGCTCAGGTTAGAGTTGTGAAGTTGCTTGGTACTTGGAAACCAAGTGGTAGTGAATTACCAGTGAACCTGGTCGTGGACGTAGGAGGTGTGACTCTGAACCACGTTAAAATTGCTTTGTTATTTATCGCTTTGTTTTATGCATTATACTAAACTCTCAAGCATACATTTCAAGCTGCATAAACTGATTAACTGAAAAGTGAAACAGAGCTTTGCAATATGATTTGAAGCAACAGACGGACTTTCCAAACCCATCAACTTCCGCACACACACTCACACAGCCAGCTGTGTCGATCAAGCGTCCATCCAGCTGGATCGAGCACAGCCAGCTCTCTGAAAAGAGTTTTAACTTGGAAAAGATTTTAAACCTTGGTGTATTCACCCCCCTCTACACCAAGGTATCCGTCTTGGGACCAACATGTATAATTTAATACACAAACCTAAATTGTTGCAAAATAGTAAAAAATAGTCGTTAAATATGACTAAAGTCATAGTCATGAATCATGATTTGTCTCCATCACCATAAATTTTGGGAAAAGGTGCAAATACCCCCCTCATGTTGGCAGCACCGGGCAAATACCCCCTGAACTTTGTTTAGGTGCAAATTCACCCTTCCCTAAAGTTTTCGGGTATAATTACCCCCTCGCCGTGACGGAAACTACACTTTCGTTGGCAAAAAAAATATTTTTGATTCATTTTTATTCTTGTGGACCCTTACAATTTCCAAGAATTAATTGGTGCTAAAAACTCAAATTAGGATAAAATTTGTTTCGAACCCTAGCTCACAACTATCAAAACTCAGGCGAAGCTCTCTAATAATTAGCAATCCAAGCCAACTATTTGTTGTTGACATGGATGATCTCATATTCTTCAAGTGGTCCATCAACCTTTTTCGCGCAAATTATTGGAGAACCTCACCTGTATTTTGATAGTTGTAAGCTAGGATTCGAAATACTTCTTTTCCTAATTTGAGCTTTTAACACCAATTATGTAGTATATAACCATTGGAAATTGTAAGGGTCCACAAGAATAAAAATGAATCAATTTTTTTTTTTTGTCAACGAAAGTGTAGTTTCCGTTATGACGAGGGGGTAATTGCACCCGAAAACTTTAGGGAATGGTGAATTTGCACCTAAACAAAGTTTATGGGGGTATTTACCCGACACTGCCAACATGAGGGGGATATTTGCACATTTTCTCATAAATTTTTAGTACACATGATTGTCCCGTTCATGTTTGGCCTCTTTTGGTTAATATAATTAATTAGCGACAATAGTATTCATATTTGCTCTCCAAATTAATAATAAAATAGGCGGTTGTCGAATAAAAAAAATATAAAAACGACACAAATAGTTCAGATAAGCGCATGTTCGATATCAACTAATACAAAATCTAGCCTAATTGATCGCTAAAATTGGCCAATTTTTTTTTGGTATATATGGAGATATATAGCTACCATCATCAATGTGAAACACCATTTGCTCAAGACAAAATCAAATATTTCATACATACTATCAGAACTCGGAAGAGAAAAAATTTCACAATCAATAACATTAGGTATATGTTAGAATAAGAGACGAAATATTAATTACCCGAAACGGAAAGTATGGCGAAATAATATACTCCTACACTATATTAGATCGGTTGATTTGAATACTAATGAAGCAAGCATAGGATTCCTGAGAGTCTGCTTGAAAAGTACAAGGCAGTGCACGTTGTGTGGAGACAACAATATGTGGATGGCAACAACCCTTCCAAATTCCAATTATTAATATCACATTCAAATCTTGCCAAAACCCTTTCTCTCTAATTTTTTTTTTCCTACCAAAAATCAAATAATCATGTCCCAATTAAACAATTACGAACTCTCATACTTATTGTATTCCCAAAATACCCACACCATTTTGCATGTATTTAATCGAGGTTCAGATTTAAAAGTATTAAGCCTATACTTCATCATCATACCATATGTTTTACTAATTGCAGGGTCGTAGCCTAAAAAATTTCTTGGCGAGAACTATATTTTCTTTATTTCAAGTTCGTGATGTCGACAAGTCAATTATATCATGCACTTCGGTTAAGTGAAGGGGGCTTTTGTGCAGTGATCCACACAGAAGACAAACGATTAATTAAAACGAGGTTATAAGAAAAAAATAATTAGACGTTTTGAAATAATAATATATGAAGAGAGTATCTGATTTTTTTTGTATTGAGGGAAATTGAAGATCGGAACTCAAATATCCCTTTCTCTTTTTATATCATTAATGAGAATAATTAATATTTATATTATTGGTGGGACTGAAGAGTTTGGAATTTTCTTGCCTGGCAGCTCTTCATGCCTATATTCTTAACTATTTGGTGAAAAACACTTTCTATATTTTGTTGCTGCAAAACAGCTTGTACTTCACATAGGATACAGATTCTCTTTGTTTTTTTAATTCTACAATTCACCTACGAATTGTATATTTATTTAGAATATTTTTTACTCCAAAAGCAGTTATGTTTTTCATTTTTTAAATATATATTGATATTTCGCCTTTTTTTTCTTTTCTAATATATCATTTCTTCCTTCCTCTTGTTGATATTTATATTAACATTTAAGATATGCAAAAGTTAGTTTATTAATATGGCAAGTAAGTATATTTTATGTAAGTGGATGAGGTGATAAAAGGAGATTTTAAGTGAGACATTGAGAGTTAAGTGTTAAGTCATGTAAAGGTTAGTAAGACATTGAGAGTAAAGTGTTATGTCATATAAAGGTTTCACTCATACCATTCACAATTGACATTTATGCCATTTAATTAGTTTTCAATCAAATTTATCAAACTAGTTCACATAAAAAGGAAAAAAAAATAAAAAGAATTATTTTGGAAAATGTTTTATTCAACCAAACTACTTATGTTACTCCTATTTAGTGAAGTTTGGAACTTACAATTGTTTAACGTAGCATGTTCATTTTCAATACCTCAAACAACATATTTGTAAATGACTATAAATAGTAGTATTCGACAACTTATAGGTCGAGTCTGTTATAGCATATTTTTTCATGAAATTTACCTCTCTCCTGGAGTTTGTAGGTTATTGTACACGAGTGAGGTTTACCTATTGCCATTGGCGGAGCCAGGATCTCGATCCAGAGGGGTCCAATTTTTTTTTCAATAAAAATATCTAATATAATTATAATATCATTTAAATTACATAACAAATCAAAGAAACAAAGTATAAACATGATTGCTTCAAGGTAAATAATTTTCTATAACAGATAATGTCCTTTCAATTTTATTTATATATTTTGATATGAATAGTAAAAAAATTATTAATATTGAAAATGAAACGATATTATGTTACCGACATGTCTATTTTTTATATATCATTTGATTAAGCAATATCGTTTTTTACACTATATTTCACACATAACAAAATAATCTAAATCTCATTCGGTATACATTTGGTTAAGCAATGTTATTTTGGATTAATAAACATATTAATGAAAAACAAGGTATAAAAGGAAATTTGATATAACATGAATAAATTTAACTTAAAAAGTTCTCTATTTTCTATCAAAATTTAAAATTAAAATATAAAAACTAGTATGCATTCTTTTATGAAAAATATCTCTATATTCTGAATAAATAAATATAAAACCTATCTCTATATAAAGATCTAGTCTAAGTTTCATAATTAGTATTTTAGAAAATTTGATAATATAAATTATACATATGCATTTAAAGAATAAAAAAAATATTGAAAGTCTTGCATAAATTATATTAAAATAAAATAAGTAGTGAAAATCCCCCTAAAACCCGACTCGTTAATTATCTTCTAAATTCAAGTAAGAATGTATTAAGAATAATGTAAAAGTGAAAATTGCAATCAAATATAACCATATATTTAGGACGGAGCCACGAAAGGAGTAGTCTTGTAGGAACCAAAAATTTTAACATATTTTTATTAATTATAATATCTTTATTTGATTATTGAATCATATGAAATTCATATTAAATAAGTTATTTAATTAATAAATATATATTTATATGGTGATATATATATATATATCTATTTATTTGGCAACAAGTTAATGATATATATAAATTTCTTAGAGCCAATGAAATCGTGCCACCTCACCCCTAAAGCCCATAATGGAGCCCAAAAGCCAATTAAACCTCTCTCCCTACAACTATAAATAGGGTCTTCATAACACTTCAAAATTACACTAAAAAATCATCTTCAAGAGCTCAAGAATTGAGGAGAATTTCTCTAAGATTTCTCTTTCAATATTCAAGGTGTCCCGTCGAGATTCAAGACGTTCTTTGTGGAAGCAACGCGCTCTTCATTGGAATTGCTTCAAAGTGGCGTTTGATCCGGAAATAAGGCGAAAGTCCTCAGCATTATAAAGCTCAACGTTTACTTCGAAAACAAGGCGAAAGTCCTCCGCGTCAACGTTATAAAGCTTGAAGACCAAGTCCAAAGAGATCAAGGAGACACTAAATCTCCAACAAATCTCAAAGGCTACTTAAAGATTGTTCGAGGGTCAACTTGAAGAGAATAATCAGAGGATCAAATAGAGATTGAACCCTCACATATTCGAAATTCATATATTTGTATGCAATTTTGTGTTTATTGAATTAAATATAATATTTTGTGTTTACAAGTCTAATTTTGTGGGGAAATAAAAATTGCAAATCTACTTTTGTGGAAGGGAAATGATACATGCAGTGCAATAATAAATAATTAAATTACAAATATGCCATTTAATATGACCTCTGATCGAATATTTCATACGTTTCACGATAAGAGCGTCTCACACAAATTTTTGAGATAATTAAACATGGACTACGATAAATTGGTGGGGCATATAACTTAATGAAATGTTTTCCTCCCTAAAATAAAACTTAATTAGACGTTAAATTGCATTATAAGTTATCACCCTTATACGGCCCAAATAAATACAGCCCGAAAGGTAGTTATCGGTCTGGCCCGGCCCGGTTTAATCTTATTTTATAATAGGCTCAAATTTATCACATACCATCCAGCTGGTCTACTAACTGGAATTTATTGGGCCTAAAGCCCATATGTTACACTCACAAAATATATAAGCTTGGTGAATCGACCCAATAGCTTACGTTTCGGTTTCTTAAAAAAGCATCCGAACCGAAACCGAAATAGTTAAAAATCGAATTGAACCGGCCGAACTTCAACGGTTCGATTTGATTATTCGGTTCCGATTTGAATTCGAATTTTTGACTCGAGTACAGTATAAATTTTTGTGTTTATTTATTTCTATACTTTTGCTTCTCTTTTGTTGGATTTTTTTATTTATTTCAGCACATCAAACTTTCATGTCGCTCTTCACCTTCCACGTAATTAATAACAATCATTTTCCATTTAATGAGAATAATAGTAATTTATGAACGTGCAACTCATCATCAATTAGGTCCCTCCTTTAAACGTTTAGAGTATACTATTATTGCCCTATGTGCAATCTGTGCAAGAGATATGTTATAAATTCAAATAATAAAAATATTTTATTTAAAGATAAAATGAGTTAATAGGTTAAAATCTAAAGAGAATAACAAAATAATTCAATAAGAATCAAAATAATAATAATTCAAAACACACATATTCAAAATTATAAAATACTTTTAGATTTATTTCAAAAAATATACTCTATTTTAAATTGTCTCAATTCTATTTTATACAGAATATTGTGTATAATTTGTTACCTTCAACTTTATATAATTAACAAAATTACCATCAAAATTGAATTGCAATTGATTTGCAATTCCATGATTTGTTTAGTACTATTTAGACACATTGTGACCAACCACATAAGCTAAAAAATGTAATATAGGTTTTGAAAAAGGAAATATACTCTAATTGGGGAATCATAAACCCTAAGGGGAACTGCGATTATTTCCATTTTTACAGTTAACTTTCATTTTCTTAAGCGTGTGGCCGGTCACAGTGTAGCCGAATAGCTTTATTTTTTTGTTTTAATATATATAAATATATATATATATTATTTTTTTCATTTGGAATTATAAAATAAAGAAATAGGAAGAAAAATGAATAGTACAGCTAAAATAGGAACTTCTCCCGGACGTAAATGTAATTGACCTGTTTGTTTATTTCTATATTAAAACCAAAAACAAATTTAAAACTTTCTACATCTCACTCTATGCCAAATGAACATGAGATATTTCTACCATACTATCCACATCTTATTCATATTCAATATATTATTTTACTTTCCTAGCGCTGCATCATTTTTTGTGGGTTTTGGTGTTGGTTACCTTATTTGACGTTTTTATTATATCTTGTCAAAAGAAAAAAAAGAGGAAAGAAAAAAAAAGCCATACTACCAAGCATTTTGATTAAATATACCACAACATTAAAAATAGAACAACAATTACAGAATCAGGAATGGTACTACCGATTTAGATTTGAAGTATTGTATTTCAAATTGATAATAATTTGAAGTAAATTTTAACTTAAACTGTGAATTATGATAGTCTATATATAGTGGGCCAGATAAGAGTTAGAAAAGTTGGTTTTAAATCATTTGATTTTTTTCCCTCAAAAAAAAAAATAAAAATAAAAAAATCCTTTGATACTTTCACACAATAATGCCGTCGCTTGAGAAACTCAAAATTACATAATTATAAATTTACCACGTCGCATATTCCACCAACTAAACTATTCTAAGAGCCAATTAAGTTCGTTAGTAGTACATGATGAGTATAATACGATTTTAATTGAAGACTATATTAATAAAATTGTATTTCTTCAAGTGAACACTGACTCCGTAAGAAAAAAGTTGAGTTCTTTATTATTTTTCTAATGCACAAGTCCTAACACAATATATAGAAAAGAAAAAGAAAATCTTAAACAAATTAAATAGAATTTAAAGGTTGTTACATGCATGGAGCAACTGTCCGGAAAATAATTCCGAATTAAGGTAAAAATATCAAACTACTAATTACATCAAAACCGAAATAAAATAAACTGTATTGAATAAATAATTAGGCTCGTTTGGTAGGGGTGATTAGGGTGTATAATAGGTCTATGACACCCTAATATCTTGTTTGGTAGGAAGTATACGGCCCTTTATAAAGTTTGGGCCCGTATGAATAATACTTATTTTTGTTGTTATGTATACAACCTATGAGGTTTTGTTGTTATGTATACAACCTATGAGGTGGTATAAATAATACTGCAACTAATTATAGCAATAAATTACAATAATTATTATGTGTTGCAGAGAATTTAATACATCATACCAAACGGAATATTAATTCTTTATATTTATAAGACATCTATGAGGTGGTATAAATAATACTGCAACTAATTATAGCAATAAATTACAATAATTATTATGTGTTGCAGAGAATTTAATACATCATACCAAACGGAATATTAATTCTTTATATTTATAAGACATCTCAGTCAAACATATCAGGCCTTATCCCATACTTTGTACCAAACGAGCCCGATACATATCATCTCGTGATCTTTACCTCAAAAAAAGTTATAGCAAATAGCAATAGTCCGAAATCATTTGGATTTTTATTCCTTTGTCCCAAAGAAATTTAAACATCCTCAACTTTTTAGTGGTAAAATAATATAGTTTCAGCTGAAAACATCGAACGTACGTTTCCTAAAAAAAATAAAAATTAGGAATATTGTAATTGTAAAATATAAATTGTGATGTTGTAATTGCAATATTTTAAAAGTTGTTTGAAAATTGTGAATTCAGGTAATTATTGTGTTATTTGCAGAAATTAACCCTAAAAAATTATCTCAAAAGGAATTATGTTTCATACCAAATCAAATTAAATTCAATTTTTGAAAATCATACTTCGAACTATTTGTTTTTCAAAGAAAATTGAAATCGGTCCGGTCTTTTATAAAAGTGAAGAAATTACGGTGAAATATGTGACGGAATATTTTAGAAAACTAAAGAAATTACTGCTAAACATTCCACCGTTGGGATAGTTTAAGTGGTAAATTACTAAATTTATTGATGCGCGTGAAATATATTCATAAACAATAAGATATACGAAATTCGTTGATTTTGATTCACAAAATACCGGAACAATAAGATATACGAAATCCGTGGATTTTGATTCACAAAATACCAGAAAACGTAGGTTAAGCATTAATCCGTTGATTCAAACATGAATACTGGAAGAACACACGAGAAGGGAACAAACCCAAACTCTACATCTCAATACGAAATCCGTTGATTTTGATTCACAAAATACCAGAAAACGTAGGTTAAACATTAATCCGTTGATTCAAACATGAATACTGGAAGAACACACGAGAAGTGAACAAACCCAAACTCTACATCTCAAATATCATATTCGACCCCACAATACATAACAAAAGACTCAATATATATACTAAAATCCTAACTTGACGACCAAGACAATAATTAAATAAATAAATACAAATATATTAAATTTTCCTTATCTTCATCCTTTATAATAAATGAGTTGGTGGTTCGCAATAAAATATATTATTGTTTGGATTAATCAAAATTCTGTGATAGCCGAGGAAAAAAAAAGGGAAATAAACGAAATTAAACTACTTTTGCCTTTTACTTTTGTTTCTTTTCTTTTCTTATTCTTCTTACTTTTCCTAACGAATTCTAAAACGGTCGTTTGCTGCACCCGCGACTGCTTATGCTTTATAAATCTTTAACTTAATCTTTTTTTATAGACAAAAAAATGTTGATTTTGATACAATTCGAAAGAAAAATCTAATAAACCTTGAAAATGTAAAGAAAAAGAAATTGAAAAATGAAAAATTGGCAATAAAAATGAGTTGGTGCGTACTTGAATTGAAGTACAAAATTATATTCACTCCTTCCTAATATTAAGGTTTCACTTATTTTAAACACAGTTATAAAGAAATAAGAATAAAAAGATACTACCTCCGTCTCATGATAAGTGGCCACATTCTTTTCGGCACGTGTATTAAGGAGAAAGATGTTTAAAGGGTAAAAAGATATAAAGTGGTGGAGCCCACAACTTTTTGTGAGAGAGACATATTTCCTTATAAGGAAAGTGACCACTTATCCCGGGACAACCCGAAAAGAAAATGTGGGTATTTATTGTGGGACGGAGGGAGTAAAATGTAGTAGGTTCCATAATATTTAAATTGTTTCCATTTTTTAAATGAAACCTTACTATTGTGATAGACGAAAAAAAGAAAACGATACCTTACTATCAGGACGGAGGGAGTAGTGTGGAACGGAACTGCTGTGTGTGTGTTGGATAGTTGACTCGAACTAAAGAAGCGGGACCCACTCACGCTGAACTATTTTATCTGAATTCCAAAATTGCCCCCCGACTAAAGAATTCCACCTACTGCTCAAATTCATATTACGAGTATTTATTAATGTATATATGCATTGCATATGTCACGACGCTCTTCCTTTGTGGGATTATGGGGTTCACATTTCAATTCAACCTCCTAACCGCCATTTTTATAATCATTAATTCATCGCTTCACTATATATAAATTTTTGGATACCATCTTATGTTATGTCAAATTTATATGCAATCTTTACTATTCTCACGTTTTCAGACGTGGCCATAAAAAAATACTGAAAATTGTAACCACTGTCAATTCATGTCATGTCTATTTGGTCTCCTCGTTATAGAATGAGAATTCTTAACACCCATGATCTTTGAGTCTAAATTTTTTATACGGAGAGGGAGTGAGATTCCCTAAAAAAAATATATTTTTATACGGAGAGAATATTTCAATATTATTCCTCCGTTTCATTATAAGCGACACATTTTTTTTGGGCACATATCTATACTTATTAGAAAAGAGTCTTATTTATAAAATTTGATTTGTCTATTATAGTATTTTATTTTATTATTAGTATATACTATAATCATATGATTATTTTATTATATATATATATATATATATATATATATATATATATATAGAGTGGATCAAATAAGAACACTTTCTTAGGTGAGAAATAAGAACAAATCTGGACCCTTGATCCATGTTGATCTACGGTCCAGATTTAACCGTGCATTTAATTACTCTAATTTATGCATTTAAATGCTAATACATTAAGTTATTGTAGCTTATGCATTAAAATATTTATGCATTTAGATTCTGCATTTTATGCATCTCCGATGTAATAAAAATACATTGTTCTTACGCTATATAAATATATATATATATATTATTAAAATTAATCAATATTACGTGCATCGCACGTACCACTCTACTAGTATTAAGAAAAATGCATAAAGTTATTAAAATGATACGCCCCATATTTTTTTAAAGAGATAACATGTCATTATTAATAGGACAATCCACAATGGAATAAGGACCACTTATAATGGGACGAAGAGAATATCCCCTCTGTCCCCAAATAAATGTTCCGGGCCACCAGAAAACGTATACTAAGATAGTAGACAAAATGACATTTTACTCCCAATTATTGCATAGAATACTGAAAAATGGTAAATGGGTAAATGTGACAATTTAGCCTAAAATTTGCCTTAAAACTACGATAGGACACTTATTCAGGAATAAAAAATTTGGCAGCTAATGTGCGTGTGTTAGCCTAGTGGTAGAGTGGTTAATGCCCGGGCCAAAGGTCACGGGTTCAAATCCACCGTCACGCAGCCTTTAAAATTTCTCGTAATGTTTGTTCCAAAAAAAAAAAAAATTGGCAGCTCATGACACTTATTCGAGAAGTGGGGGAATATAAAATTTAGTTCTACGACCACAAAATATTTTGAAAAATGTTTGTTTAATAGAGAATAATATTCCCTCCGTTCCGTCCGAAGTGTCACGTTTCTTTTTGGTACGAGTATTAAAGAGAAACGTTATTTTTTTTTGAGGGGGTATTAAAGAGAAACCTTATTATTGAATAAAGAGATAGAAAGTGGTTGAGCTCACACTTTTTTGTAAGAGATAGTAGTTTCTTTTTTTTGGACTGTATCACTTCGAATGGATGACCCAATTAAAAATAGGGGTTATTGCCTGTAAATACACAAACTTTTTTCAAATTCTGGTATTGCACGTGACTTTTTTTTTTCTGCCTCAATATACATCAACTTTTATTTTTTTCTGATTTTGTACCGATCACCGATTTTTCCCAAATTGAATCCTACGTGAACGTCGGAATTTGCACGCTAAATGTCGGAATATTCAAAACGACGTTGTTTTGCTTAAAAAAATATAAAAAAATGACACATCATCATATTCATAACAACTCATATTTCTCATTAAAGAAAATAAAAAATAAAATTAAACTCTTTTCTCTCTTCTACTAGCCTTCTTTCTCGACTGTTTCTCTCTCCCACCACTCCTCACCTTCTGCCATCACCACCACACCTCATTTCTGCAATCGCCACCACCACCTCTAACCGCCACCACCACCACCACCCACCTCTCCATCTGCCTCCCCCTCTTTCTCGTTCCTATCTACGACCACTACAACACTGCCTCTTCTCCCACCCCTCCTCTCACCAGCGGCAACGGCGTCCACTGTCCCCTCCTCGCCACCAAAAAACTCACTTCCCTTGAACTACCTCCGCCATGGACGAAACCTCGAATACCCTCATCTCCGCCACCAATGACAACTTCTTTGACTTAGTCTACAGAAGATGAAAACGTCGATTTGATATGCGAGATCAAAGCGAATATGTCGAAGGTTGTCGCCCTCTACTCCAATCTCTCTGCGAACTTGTCTACTCTTTTCCCGTTTTTTTGGTCTTGAATTTAGGTGTTAGATTGGTGTGTGTTTGAATGAGATTTAGGTTTCCTTCACGACGCTGTCCGCGACGGCGTGCCGCCAATTGAATCTATGGCGATGGATGCATAAGAGTGGGAGATTTAGTAAAGGAGATGGGGCTGGGAAGAGAAAAAGAGACAATGATATTGTTAAAGATTCCGACTTTAGTGGTAGAAGAGGTGGTGGACTGCGTGGAGGACGTCGGAGAAGAGGGGTGGTGGTGGTGGCGTTGGAGAAGAAGGGTGTGAGAAAGAAGAGAGAAACAGTAGAGAGAGAAGGGTGGTTAGAGAGAGAAATGAGTTTAATTTTATTTTTCATTTTCTTTAATGAGAAACATGAGTTGTTATAATGATGTGTTATTATTTTTTTTTAATATTTTTTAAGCAAAACGACGTCGTTTTAAATATTCCGACATCCAACGTGTAAATTCCGACATCCACGTAGGATTTGATTTGGGGAAAACCAGTGATAAATACAAAATCAGAAAAAAATGAAAGCTGATGTAAACTGAGGCAGAAAAAAAAGGTCATGTGCAATACCAGAATTTGAAAAAAGCTTGTGTATTTACAGGCAATAAACCCTTAAAAATACGTGTAACTTCAAGTGGAACATAGAGTGGACATTTTTTAAGAGAGAGAAAAAAAAAAAAAAGAGCTAAGGTTTAAGGGTAAGGGGTAAGAAGGGGTTGTTCACGTGCAGCAATGTGAAGGAAGCAAAAGCTCCAGTCCCCAACTCGGGATGCCTTTTGTGTTTTGTTTTTATACATGTCATATTTTGTCGTTTTCCTAAACTAAAACAGCCTGTCTTTTGTATTTTTATTTTTTACACATTTATTATGATTTTACTCATCTCAATAACACCAATGTAAATAAATACTCCATCTTCAACAAACTTGAACAACTAGGAAAATTAAAGTCTTACAACTACGAGGAATCAAATTTTGTTTCTATGACATTCATTACCATTTGTTACTTATTATTAGCATTGATGACCGTCGATCTTCATGGACAAAAATTTTAGGGTCTTGAGACACTTATTTGGGGACGAAGTAAGTATCTAATTTAGATTCACCTAAAAAACACCTAACACATACAAAATAATTGCAATTCTTCCTCACTTCATAATGCTACTGCTGCTACATACTAAAATCTTACCAACCAATTTCAATAACTTAGCGTAGAAAATGTCTTTAAATAATTCCAATTCAATTGCATCAACATTTGTACATCATGCAAATATGCAATGAAATACCAAATATACCCACTACTGCACAAATTTCCATTCAAATGAAATTACGCTCTTCTTCATATCACATGATAATTATGATCAAAATCCCCAAAACAATCAACACTACTAAATTTAGGTCCGAATTCACACTAACTAAAGAATTTTGAATTGTGTAATTGAAAATAGCAAGACGAAAATCCAAGAAAAATAAAAATAATCTGGTTAATTACCACAAATTAAATTACCACAATTCATCAAGGCACGAACTCATTCTCCAACAAGGGTTTCGTCCGCGTCTCCAACGCCACCGGCGCCTTCGTGTTTCCCACGGCGGTCATCGGCAGCGCCACCCCCACCTCCGCCGCGTGCTCCATCCGCCGTATCTTTTTCCGGCGCCGACATCTCCGCACGTAAGCAAACAACACCGCCAGCGCAACCACCAACGCCACCCCTCCCACCACAGCAGCCACAATTATCCACACCTTCCTCCCCCCCTTCCCCTTCCCACCGCCGCCAAACTCCACCTCTCCGCCAGGTGCCGGTGCCGGCGCCACCACCGTCTCCACCACAATCGAGTAGTGGCCTTGGTCAGTAGTCAAACAAGTGGTACCATTCACAACATTCTCGAACTCCACGCTGCCATCCAGCCCGAAATGTACGCACTTGGGCGACAACCCTCCTGGCCCGGTCCGAACCGCCGGGAATGTGACCGAAATGCGGTCGCCGGTGGCCCGAATATCGAGCTCCGAGAGATTTTTGGCTGATAAATTAGTAGCATCGTAGGCCAAGAGCCCTAAAACCGGAGCTAAAAATGTACGGCCGGGCAGAGAGTAGTATAATGAAGACCAATTCCCCAGATTGTGGTAGACCAAAACAAGCCTCTCAACATAAGGCCGCGCAATCACACCTACTGGGAGGTGAAACTCCTTGTACGCAGCTCCTTTCCGCCGCAGGCTGCCGCTCCTAAGCCGCAGCGCCGCCACGGTGATACCAGTCAAATTGGAAGGCACATTGCCGTCGTAGACAATGCCGGTCTTCGGCCGAACTAAAGCCCTAAACGCGTAATCCTGGAGCAGTGAATCGAGTCCTATAGCAGAAAGCTCAAATCTCGGCTGAGCAATCGCCAATTGGAACAGAAAAATTGTGCAAAAATATGCACGAAGCATTGAGAACTAATCTAATCCAAGATTCAAAGAACCTTGTTGAAGAATAGAGAGCAGGAAATCGAGAATGCTTTGACGGCCATAGCCCTATTTCTACTTGCTCTTGCAAAAATCTGATCCGTACGAAATCTACTAGCTACAGAGACGCAGCAAGGAAATGGATCCGGAACAAAAGTACACTAAGATAAGAGAATCTGTTAAAAAAAACAAGGGATTCTGGCATCAAGAATCAAGGCAAGAAGCTTGCAGAAGCTGAAAAAAAGAGGAGAAATTGAATATATTTAGCAGATAAAAAGTACAACTGGAAAGGAAAGGAAAATAAATGGGGAGCAACTAACCACACCACACAGCTGTGGTCTGCGACAGAGCAGATTCCACCGCTGGTGTAATAATTACAAAAGCTAACCAATTATGGGATGACACGTCAGCAAAAGATTAGACCATAAAAGACCAAAAAAATATATTAGAAAAAAGGACCACCTTTGTTGTGGAATAGGGAAATTTTGCAAAAATCCTCAATTTCCAGAAAACTACTTAAGTAAATATTTTAATCTCATGGGCTATTCAATTCCTAGATATTGTATTTTTGACTCTTGATTGATGATTATGTAACTTATTTATTTATGGTAAGAAATCTTCGATTATCAATTCTATTAACCATTGGATGGGTGGATGGAACGATAATCTAAAGGCAATCAATCTTAAATTTCAATAATTTACTTTCTCGTGAGTGATTATTGTGAAATTATTTCTTTCCTCATGTGTATAATTATTAGTTATGACTCGGTTGACCTTCTTCTTCTGTTTTCCTATTCAAAATTTTTCAGAGTAAATGTAGGAGTTAAAGGCATTAAGCTTACCTTGGTAAAGATTTTAATTTTAAATAAAGATGTTATCTAATTTGTACATGCTAAAAATAAGCGTCCAGGAAAAAGTACCACAACATAAGTGGCGTATCTTAGTCGAACATTCTTTTTTCTCAAAACACACCAAAATCTTGTCCTTCACAATAAATTATACTATTTTTTTTTAATATAATTCTTATAGTAACATGATATTCGCAATCCTGCATGAATTTCATCCTACCTTTTGAGACTTTAGGACAAAATCCCATTTATTTCCCTATTTGTAATGCGAGTAAACAGAGAATCCTAGGTGTATTTTCCATGTAAATTTATTGAGGGAACATAAGAGGGAAAGAGGTATTAAATTCACAACATTGATGCATGCAATTCCATTGGGCGTAGCCTACTGAGGAAGTGGTATTTTTTTTTTTGAACAAACATTACAAGAAATTTTAAAAGCCTCGTGACGGTGGACTTGAACCCGTGACCTTTGCTCCGGACATTAACCACTCTACCACTAGGCTAACACACGCACACATGAAGTGGTATTTTTATGACACATACAATACCATATACATATAGATGAGCCTAATGGACCAGATTTTATATATTTCAATCTACTGCACAAGAACCAAGTCTACCCTAGTGCGCAACTCGAGTAGAGTAATGACCGCAACTTACCTTCGATATAAAAATAAAACAAAAAAGGCATTATTTTTTAGTCTTCGATATAAAATAGAATGGACAAGAAATTGCATAAGTAGAGCATGCACAATTACAGTTGCTCCATAAAGATGATGAAATAAATTTACAGTTCCCAATCACCAATTTCGGAATGTCATAAAGCACGACACAAGCTTACAAGTGGACCAGTTTCTCTCTCTCTCTCTCTCTCTAGGAAAAAGAAGAAATTAAAGAAAATATTATATCGTCACCATACGAAAAGGACAACCCTATAAAGGAGTGAATGTGGAAGATCATCAGGAATACAATAATTTACAAAAAAATAAAAAGAAAAATCGAAAGAAAATAGCTGACAGATTCCAAATTCACAAAAATGAGAAACTGGGATCAACTCAACTCAACTCAAACCTTTGTAAATGGATAAACCGAGAAGACGACGCCCTCCATTCAATGATTTCTAACATCTTCTCCTGGCATCTGGACATATGGGTTGACCGCGCTAATAGTTTGTGGAGCCTCTTGGAGCTCTACCGACGGGGCAGATTTAAAAGAGACATTCTGCGGTGCTTGGGACATTGCTCCATGGGGAACAGTTGGAGTTGGGTTGGTTGCAGAGGCTTGCATATTAGTGGCTGTAGTTAACTTCATCGGGTAGACTTCTGTGACCTCTTCACTGCCTTCATCAAAATACACAACATCCTGCATGGTAAGCTGATGGTATTCGACAATCTCCCTCAGAAAACGGTTCTCCCGTGCATAGACTGAGTTCTCTTGGGCAAGTCGAGCTTTCTCAGCCAAGAGGGACTCAAGTTGGAGCCTTATCTGATAAGCAATATTGCAATTCACTTGTTAAGAACATATTTATAAATCGAGAACAGATCTCTAGCAGCAGTAGAATGAAACGCTTCCTCTTCATAAACGGATCAGGTCAATCTTGCCAATATTGTAGTTAAAAGGCATATAAAGAAGCATGTTTGCAGTGCCAAAAACATAAACATAATATGCCAGCGCTTTTAAAAGCTGTTTTTTTTTTTTTTTTGCACTGGTAACTAGACTCTCAAACACATAATTGCATAAGGAAGCAGGAAACTTCAGCCTTTGGTCAATAAATGATATTTCTAGTTCTGGTAACCATATGACTTTCCTTTTTTCCGGAGGGTCTCAAGGATATTTCTGTTGCCAAATAAATTCTCTATGTTAGCAAACAGTACTACACATTTCAAGACACATATTCCAATAATATGCACAAGCGCACATTTCTATATTAAAATGGTGATTGACACATGGTTCAGGCTTCAGCAATGATGCTGGGTTAGCATGAGTATTGCAAATCAGTTCATTAAAGGCCTTGAATCACACCTTTAAACTAAGTAGGAAGGTTATAGCAAGTTTAGTTGGAGAACTTCAGATAGCAAATTCGGGTATTTTTCTTCTTGGAAATTAGCCTAGTTAGAAAGCATACATTTACTTATAACAGTAACTAAGTGCTAGATTTATCAAATATGCTTGCACTCCTTGAGTCCTTTTTGAAATTTATGGTGATACTTCAAGAGAAAACATCCTCAAATATATTTGAAAGGTAACCTTTTGGTTAGGCCTAATTTATACAGTAACTTGAGAAATCCAAAAATGCATGCATTTAGAGATGCACATTTAGTGTTCACCCTTCACCTGAGCAGGTAGCATTCATGCGCCCACAGACAGAATTTTTTTTTTACAGAGAGTTTCTTTAATCAACTTACTCCAGTATTCAACAAAGGGTTTAAAGGCCCAGACCATATCTTAATAGTTGTGATTAAGGTTCAAGAACTCTGAAAAATGTGCCAAAAACTCAAAAGTATATTTGATATCTTCAAATATGGAAAGTTCAAAAGACAACTTATGGATGATAGCCCCATCCATCAGGATGTTTGGGAAATCGACAAAAGCACTTGACAAAATGAATTGGATATAAAATAGCCACTGAGCAAGATTTTGAAAATTAGTGATAATGACAGACACAAGACCAGGATGTTGCAGATTTTTAATCTTCATTATTAAGTTCCAAATTAGTAAACAAGTTTGCTTCCACAAAACCCCACCCCCCAACAAGAAAAAAAAGAGTCTGTTTTCCTTCTTTTGGGAGAGAGGTTACTTACTAAGTCATCATCATCTGGATTGTCTCCTTTTTCACGGCTTTCCCTAAGCATCCTGTTTTCTTCTTCTAGCTGAGCACATCGGTCCTTTGCAAAAGCAAGATCAGCTTTGACTGTCTTCAGCTCTCTCATCAGAAGTTTTGCTTTAGCAGCCATTGCCATTGCAACCTGAGAGTTTGGAACGGAGACTATTACGCATCTAAAAAATATTACAAAAAACCTGATTTGCAGATAGTGAGGAACAGCTTTATCCCAAGTTAGATGGATCAGATGCTTCCAGTGACCAGCAATATCTACTATATATACTTCACATTACCACCAAAACAAGTTGTGTGGAAAGGTTTAACAAGCATAAAGGCAACTGTGGTATACATGCAAATGAGCACAGATGAATTTCTGATTCAGAAATTTTAAACAAGAGAAGTAGAAGAGAAACATTTTACGGCAGAGATTATAGTGTGCATCATGGGTCGTGTTAGTTAGACACAAGATTAGAAAGAAAAAGGATAGGATGCTTATTAGTCATCTCATGACAAAGTTTCAGTTAGTAAATGTTTGAAAAGCCTCTTATTATTGCAGGGTTGCCTCAACTTACCAGCTCCATCAGCCATGGTATAACAATTAAGAGTTCTCTCACGTTGGGGATATCTGAAACCAATACAAGCTCTAGTTTAATGCATTTTTTCTAAATGTTGTTTCCTTTAATCAATTTAACAAGTTTCAGTAGCATCTGCCAACTATGACATATCACCAAGGCAATCACCTACATAAATCCTTCTTTCCACCCAAGTTGAATAAGCATCTTAGGTATCTTGAACATCATTAACAATGTTATTGAATACACTATAGCTGACACTGATTTCCTTTAATATTATACTGTTGTAAAAGTTGTACTCCCTCCGTCCCAATAGCAAAGTCCCACTTCTATTAATTAATACTCTCATCAATTAAAGAAGTGAGACCTTGCTATTGGGACGGAGGTAGTATTTATTAACAGCAGAGATTATAGTGTGCATCATGGGTTCAAACATGCTGGATTGAACAAAATAACATAAAGAAGAAAACTGAGTTAGCTCGAAATATTCTGGTGTTCTAAAACCAACACTACAAAGTTGCAACCTTACGTCGCGAGATGCGTTCAGCTGTGTTTCCACTGTACTGTGATTATCAGGTTGCACATGAGTCTGTTGCAAAGGTTGTCGTCTCAGACTGTCAAAATTTGAAGCCTGTTTTAGTGGTCCAGAGCTATTATTCTTTTTCCTTATCTGAATCTTACGAGTCTCTTGAATTAAGCCTGCAGTACGGTTCTCAACGGCTGTGATACCCTCCTGCAAAGTGCCCAGTAGAGGGAAAGTGTCATTTATGAGTAATATATGCCAAAAAGTGGTTTTAATATACCAGCAACTGCAGTCTGATGAATCTTAACTAACAATGAAGAAAAATTAGCAAAAAAATCTCCACCAGGAAATATAGAGTTAAAAACCTTAATATGGCAAACCCCGCTTACAAGTTACAATCCCATACCCCCGTCACGATGAAAATAAAACTAGAGAATAAAAGCCTACCTCAAGAGATTTACCAATGGTGCCACCAATATAATTTAGGGATGAAGCAATTGCACCTAGTCCCTTCTGTATCCCAGGACCTCCAGTCTTTCGACGGCTGTCTGGAGAATCATATGTGCTATGGTACTGCAAACAAAGGACAAAAGTTGAATAATGAATTCGTGTAAAAAAGTGAAATTTTCCAAAGAACAGCGGCTTGAATTTCATAGGCCAGAAATAGTTCCTTTAACACCAACCTTCATAAAGTTAACATGAATTGCGACTTTCAATATGGTCAAACAGCTGTATACAATCTAAGCAAATTTTTCGCACCTGGCCCTTTTTGCTTCTATCAGATGCCTCAAATGTAGTCCCTCTGGGTGTCTCATGTTGCTGAGCTGTATCATCATCCTCATCAATAATTGATTTAGCTTTGCGAGCTAGCTCCCCCCAGAATCCTTGCTTAGTTTCATTTATGTTCTTCTTTGGTGCATGGTCATAGATGGTTGGGTCCTATATTTAATACTGACAATATTACTTCATCAAGTATAAGATGATTGGAGAGATCTGCACAGTCAATCTAGTACTCAAACAACACCAGAATATAATCAATTCATATAGGTTTTTGTTGAATCAGAATATAAAATATACATGAAATAGTTCAGAGAAAATCAAAAGATTAATCGAATTCAATCAAGATCCTGTATTAAAAGATATCTAATTCTTAAATTACAAGAACAGAATATAATGGTGTCTTGAATCCACATGCAAACACACGGAGGATATAAAGAGAGGTTTTCAGGTGGGAAGAGATGGTCCAGGAGTAGGGAAAAGGTTCGGGCATGTGTGGAAGAGTACTTCTAGATTAGAACAGTCACTCTCATATTCAACCATGCAGTCAGGAAGTTGGATAAATTATGCCATCAACCTGTTAACAATGTTAAGATTAGGAGCACTAAGCAACTTGTGATATGGAATGTTACAAATTATTAGCTATCAAGTATATGCACAAAAGGCTAGTCTGGTACATTTACAAAGCATAGAGTGCTTTTGGGAACTTAAGGGGATCTTCCTATACAAGACTAAATAACTATAGAAAATGACTATCAGTTGCAAGATATAGGGATGCAAAGTAGACATATTATTATTAGGATAGAACCCATACAACCACCAAATCCAAGGCCATCCAACTTTGCACCAGAAACCCTTAAACCCATTAACCAGCTTACATAATCAAGAACTTTAAAGCATGTAAACAGAATTCACCTATAGTCCATGTCCATCTACCCAAATATCAGTTACCAAATGATACAAATTGACAGTCAAGTTAGATTTCTGTTGCTGATTCCCAGATACTCTGCTTCTATGGCCGTACCCCTCTGTTTCCTAAATAACCACAACCTTAGCAGTAGAATTTCAACAGAATTCCTAAACCTACATGTATATTCTCCCTTCATGTTCCAAATTCTTCCAAATTCAGATCCTACAGCAAGCCTTCAACCAAGAGGAGATTAAAGATGTGCGTTTCATCTATAATATTTCTACTATACTTATCCAGAGGAAACATCCAACCCAAATCCAATCCAACGTTCACCAAACCCATTAGAGATTCAAAACCTACAGATGCAATGTATCAGAGAGAAAGGCTATCAATTGATCTTACATTCATCATTCTAGGAGCAGAACACAAAAACACATTGCTATCACAAAACAATAAAGAAAAAAGAAATAGAACGAGAAAAGGAAAGAACTTCAATTCCAAACAAATCAGCAGACCTAAAAATTAACAAGAATAACAGCGCCAAAATCGCACCTTAGCAGAGGAAGGAGCAGAACCGCGCGGAGAAGAGAGAGCCGACTGTTCGTAGACAGATGACAGCGATGAATCCCTATACGCCGATGAAGCTCTGATAGCTTTGGTGGCGAGCGAGGAGGCGGAAGAAGAAGATGATGAACTGTCGGCGGACGGCGGCGGGGCAGAATCGTAACTGTAGGCAAAGCCGCCGTCTGCCTTCCCGACTTGCCTCCTCCTATAAGCCATTATTCACCGGAAAATGAAGTCGGAAAATGATGGATCTTCTGAAAGAATTACGGGTTTCTTCTTCAAAAATTGGGGGTTTCGCCTAGAAAAAAATAGGAAGAATTTGATTTCAAGTTCGAATCAGAATCTCACTGTTGATTTCAATGAGATTTTGGACTCGGATTTGATGCAATTCACTTGGAAATGAAGAGAGAAAGAAATTGAAAAGAAAAAAACAAGAAATTTGTGAGAGTGTCAACGCAAGAAGAAGATGAGTTGAGTTTCGTTGAGTTCACGTTCGGCACTATCTTGGAATCTGGATCTGATTCCTCTAATTACATTGCACAATTAATGCTTCATTATTTTTGTTTTTATCAAAAATCATTTATTCCACTTTATTATTACCAACAACAATTAACACTGGCTTCATAATCAAACTGATACTAGCATATTACTGATGAAATGAGTATTTTTAGGTTGTTTCAAATTCTAATACCACCAACGTCTTATAAATTAAATTTATTATACTTGATTTTTTAAGGAAGGAATATAGTGGTAAATAATTGTTTCAAGTTCGAGTACCATCAACGTCTTATAAGTCTGTATGATTTGTCCTGCATGCACCTCAATGAAAAAATATAAATATTGAATACTAGTAATAATCTGGACTATAGATTGATTATTTTCAATTCGATTGTACATGGTACAAGATTAGTTGTGAAAATTGTGTCAAAATTAGCACATAGTACTTTAAAATAAAAAAATAAAAATTTAAAATCAAACAAAAAAGAGATGAATTGACCAGGGAAAACAATAGCCTACGTAAATTAGGTGACGAATTCTTCGTGTTATTTTATTTTCACCGTGGGCTAGTGTAAGCAACAATTGCAAAGTAATCCTCTCAAAAAAAAAAAAAAAAAAAAGTGTGAATTAATTGCTACATTTATTTTCACCGATACATGCCATAGCACGAAAAATAAAAAAATGAAAGTCTTGTGTGGGATCTTCTTACAATCAAAATATGTTATACGGTACTTGTACTCGAATTCATATATCGAGATATATAATTAAATACTAACAAAATTACAAATATGATATATATATATATATAGGTGCCACCTTACGTAACTCGCTCATTGGTCACAAGACAACATCACACAATTTTGTCTAAAAATAAATAAAGAGATATAAGACGGTACTATGCAACTCTACGTAACTATGATGAGGATTGAACGACTTGCGTGACTCTACTCAGCTAAACAATTATAAAATTCGTACGTCGAAAGTCTGCAGATTATTTGACAGAACTCTAATTTAGAGACATTTTGTTAAGTAATATTTGCAACTATATTTCAAACAATTTGGCCCCATTTATTCTTTCTCAGCCGATCTGCATTTCATACCTAAGCTACTAAAGCTATATCAATTCTTCATGCGCAACCATTTTTCAAGAATCTCGGAAGATTCTAGTCCTACACATTTTTCACCTTTAGAAGGTGTATAACAATTTCCTAAAAATTAGCAATTTAAATTCTATATTGTGTACTACGTTTTTGATAAACTAGCAGAGAAATTACGTGCGTTGCACGTATAACCTCTTGTTTAAGATAATTAATTTATTATAAATAGTAATAAATTTGAAAAAAATAAAGTTGTAATATTATTAATTTTGACTATTAACTTCAACAAATTATTAGTAAGTAGGTGCAAAGAGTAAACCTTAGAAGAAGCAAATATATCTCTAATTTAAATATATATATATATATATATATCTACTTTATGTACAGTTTTAAAAATTGTGTGACAGTGGTAAAGATGATCTATTATAATATAATTAATTTGATCCGTGACCTTATAACTTAGACGAAACAGAACACACATTATGATGTTATAAGGGAAAAAGATTTAATGTAGATAAATATTCAAACTCTATTATACTTTTACACTTTTATTTGTTTCAATAATTTTGATGCATTAACAATGACATAGTTTGTTTTGGTTTTTACTCTTTAATTTGTTTAATTTCACGAAAATTCAATAGCACATTTACTTATTTTTTGCCCCATGATTATCTTTAGCCTTTAGAAAAAGAATTTCAAATCCATCTACTTTATATCTTCTTGATTTATAATACTAATATTTCAAATAAAAAAAAGGTTACGTGAATAAATTAACATCATTCAAATGTAGATTTGATAATATATCAATAGAGAAATAAAAAGGAATGTGATTGTGTTATTTTTTCTCTTTATTAATAAAAGAAAACACGTGCAAAGCTCTTAATTGAACCTCGTACTAAGACTTAAGAATTATTGCTTTTTATTTTTAAGCGCATGATATCATTTATTTTCATATCATGTACATATCGAAAAAATCGCTCTTAACTAACACATACTATATGCAATTGTATGAATATTAAAATGCATATCAATTTTTTCTCTCATCTTGAGTTCCACAACAAGCTAGTTATTTTCCTCCCATTCTCAAGTTTTTCTATTTCTTTGTCTATTAAATATTAAAAATTGCGTTCTTCTCAAGCTTCCTTAAACTTTTGTTTAAAAAAATAGTCTCTACTCCTTGATTCTTTATGATTTCTTTTAGTAGTCTATGTATAAGATCTTTGTTGCTAATATTTAATCAATATATTTCAGCAATGAATTTTTGTCATTTTTGCACATAAAATTAATCTTGAGTTCTCTGAAGAACTCTTAAGATTATCCTACAATTAACCAACAAAATATTTGAATTGAAATATTAACAATAGAGAAGAAATGTTAAATACTATGTTATTTGAATGATTAAATTAAAATAATATTGTGAAATATATCTTTTCAATCTCTTTGATGGTTCCGGTGTCTATATATAGTTAAATAATTTATATAATAGATAATGATATGGGGTATAACAATTACATAATGTCTCAAGTATCATGTTTTAATTTCTCATACTTTTTTCCTTTATCTCTATTTCCTTTTTCGATTTTAGTATATAATTTTAAATATAATCGGAATTATTCAAAATTAAACTTTAATTTAGTTCACTATATTTTAATGATTAGATGAAATATATATATTAGTAAATCAACTATCGTGTACTATTTCAACTTTAATTTAGTTGAGATTGTAGTTATCAATAAAAGATTAAATACACCAAAAACCACATCTTCAAATTGTAAATTCATTTTTATCGTCTTCTACGAGATGCTTTAAAAGATATGAAATTAATTTATCAATCACTAATTTATCGACTCTCTTCATAAACCATAGCTACAGACCTAAACATACTTCATAATCTAATTTCGGTAAGAAATAATAATAATAATAATAATAATAATAATAATAATTAGATTTTATATAAAAGAAAAGAGTTTCATTGAAGATAATATATTTATTAAAGACTAATATGTTGGTGGTCATTTGTGAGTATCGTTGACGTTTAGCCCACACCAACATTTTTCTTTTTTAATTTTTAATATTATTTTTATATTTTTTTGATAATTTTTTTATATTAATATTTGAGAAATTATAATGAGAATTGTCAATTTTACAAATTATGCAAAATCAAAGCCTGATTTCTGAAGCATAATGACACTAATCATGCTCGATTCCATTCAATTTTATCGTCTAATATAATATTATTCTTTAAAGCTATGAAATTAATTTATCAATCACTAATTTCTCAACTCTTTTCATAATAACCATGGCCACAGATCTAGAAATTCTTCATAATCAAATCAAATAATATCTCTAAATTCAAATAAAAAAAATTACACAAAAATACCAAATTCCAACACAATAAAGTAATCATTTCGAGCTATCAAAATTTATGTTGTCTTTTCTCTTTCACTCATGAGTAATAGAACATGTCATACTATTAATTAATTGATTTATTAAGTTGAGTTATAGTTGGAATAGAACTATATTATAATTTGTTATGTTTATAAAAAATTTAATATAGATTTATAGTATTTCACTTAAAATAAATATAATAATAGGGATATATTAGGTAAACCCAATTTGTAAGAATCCGCTCTTTTATAATAAGTATAGATATACACGTCAAACTTAAAATAATCATATGATAATAGATACTAATAATAAAATATTAAAATAAGGGTATAATAGGCAAATCAAATTTTGTAAACAAAACACTTTTATAATAGGTATAGATAATAGAATTACTGGATACTATTGTCAAGATTTAAATACATTTTTTTTTTAATTTCTTGAATAATACCCATTTATCGATGCCAAAAACTAAACCCTGAAAACATTTTCGTCACATTGAAGAAAACAAAACAAAAAACAAACACAACCCAATTCCGTAATGCTTGTAAGCTATATCTATAACTCAATTTTAGGGCAAATATGATGAGCGTTGAACGCTAAGTTACAAATTTACAAGTTGTAAGATACAAATGAGAAACCACACCACCATTTCAAATTTCAAAATTTGGCACTTCGGATTCGGAGGTAAAAAATAACAAAAATAAACCCAACCACCACGCAAGATTATGCAGTGCCAACGCAGATTCTAACCTTTTCAGCCTGCGTGGCCAAGGATTCGCCGCTGACCTAAGTTGCATCAACAGATGTCAAAGATTAGTAAGAATTAACTACTAGTATTTCAGAAGCATCACACACACACACACACACAGAAGACCAAAGATAGCATAGAGATTGGAATATATTAGCTCACAGCATTTAATCCAATATTCTCATCGCGAAAAGCGGTATTATTAAGATACTAGCACAATCTTGATAAACTAAGAATAAATTCACATCATATATTTAATACGAAGAAAACAAAACCATTGGCCACAATTTCATATTAGATGGTTAGTTGCTGATAAGCATCCAGAAAAGTCACCACATCACAATCTCAAAGTATATTAACCGGGGAAAATAACTGATAATAATCCAAACATAATGAAAGATAGCATAGTTATGAATAAGATGTATCATTTTTTTCTTTCTTGGTTTGTTGATTATTAGCATAAATCAAATACATGACTAGGCACAGCAAAAGAGGTTAAATGATTTACCATGACATGGAATAAACAGGAGAACCTCCACAAGTAGGTCGACAGGTTCCCTGGAAACGTGCTCGATGGAGCCGAAGGATCACCAACATAAAAGCATGATAATTTTTTATGGCGATCTGCTGATCACCCCAAGTCCACTTGAGGAGCACTTTTGTCCAGCTTCTATACTCGAGAGTTGCAGTGAGAATTGAGTTCTGATCGAAATATATAATGCAGCTGAGACAGAAATCTTCTGAACTAAAACATCCCAATTTACAGCATCAGAAGGGAGACTGGCACAATGGGCAAGTTGATTTGTGAGAAGTTGAGAACCACTTATAAAGACAAGCAGAATGAAATTTATGCTTGCAGGTCTTGCATGCAAGACGTGGCAAATTATGGTCGACAGTATGGATGACACTGTAACAAATGGGGCACTCCTCAACTCCTTCGAATTCCTTGTCGAAATTGCTTTTCCATATCTTTATTGCTTCAGCTAAGGCCCCATTCTGTACATTTAAACACATTTTCAGCATTTATGGTTCAAGTTAAGGGCTTTAAAAGTAAAAAAAAAAAAAACTTTCATATCAGTAGGGATTAGAATCAAGATGCATGCAATGAGTGATTTTTAGGTCCATATCTAGATTATTCACTAAGATAAAGCATCATGAACAGTGAATGAATGCATCTAGAAGCTAGCAGAAATTCATTAATAAGCATCAAGTTCACAAAATAAGTGGACACTGCAAATTCAATTAAATTCACAGTTAAAGCATGCATTGCTTATTAAAGCATATATCTTGTGACCATAACAAAAGTAAGGGGAAGCTTGACCCTAAGATGGTACAAACAACTGAGTCTGCCGGAGTACCTGATTACGGACAAATGCCATCAATGACATTAACCATTTTCTTCGCTTGACCTCAGTAATGCCAAGGCTCCTGGTACAATCTACATCAACAGGTCTCAGTGGATAAGATGGAGGAAGGTGAATTACTAGATCCATCCCTGTCTCGTCCTTTGTATAGGTGGCCACAACCTCATTAGCTGACTTGCTCACGGTAATGGAGAAATTGTCATCAGCAAAACTAGCTTTTTTAATCTGCAACAATAAACCAGATGCTCCAGTCAAGCAAACTGACTAAAATATAAGAATAAGAACTTTCATCTTTTTAAATATATAAATAATGGTGAGAAGATGAGCGTTTGAACGCTCTGGCCATGCTGTTCAAGTGAGAATTTCAGCTAGATCATACAATTCCTGTGATATGTAAACAACTAGAGAAACATGCATTCATCTTTACCCTAGAATTTTCTCAGGGCAGAGAGGGCTGCGTCAAATTAAGAAATAGAGGTTGTCTGGTTGAGAAGAAACATTGGACCTTGACATATATATTTCCTAAGTTGGGAAATTAGATGTCACTAATTAAGTTGAAAACTTGGAATTTAAATACATCTAAGACAAACCTCTATCCTACATTCCTACTCAAATAGTTCTCAACTTTATCATCTTAATGACCCAAATTGGATTGATTCCATCAACCCTAGTACAATTTAAGCCCTGGAATAAGATCATCATTATACATATAGACAAAGACGTCCACTATAGTAATTTCAGGAACAGTACTACTAGAGTAACAATCTATATTTAAAAGATAGAAAGAAAATAAAAGCCATACTTTTTAGCTATGTAATAGCCACATGGGTAAAAGAAGAAGATAAAAGAAAATCTAAACCATGCCACACAAACCTGAGATAATTCATTTGATATCAATGTTGGACTACACCATGCTTTTGTGAAAGATTCAATGGCAGATGATGATGAGCGATCCCGTATATCACTAAACCACCCTCTGACATATGCTGGAAGATTACGAAGCATCAAACCAAATATTGCACCGGCAAGTGAAGCCATTTTTACAGGTTCAATAGGCCAAAGCAACTCTATAGAAAACAAAACTGAACTTGTTGTGACAGCAAGTCTTGCAGCATTAGCTGCTTCAGAGACTGCTGCAGGAAGTTCAATATCTTTCCTCTTCGAACTGGTACCCATGTATGGATCCAAGGGAATGTACTGGAAAAGACAGTCCAAAATTGCTGGATTTGTAGAATTTTGCATATATTGGACCATTCTCTCCCTTGCAGGTGATGATGAAGGCAAGGATACTATATGTGAGAGCAGTAAAGACCAAGCAACTAATACATTTACCTGAGAATTCAACATAAATCAAATAATCATTAGAAATTAAGTTGTAGAGCTAAAAAAACATGTCCCATGTGAACTATAAGAGTATAGGAAAACAGAAAAATAGAAAAAGCATGCAATCAAATACAATTGCCTAAATAAGAAACTACTCACCCGTTCATGTGCCACTAAATCCATTTCAAGAATCTCGTGAGGTGATTTTTCTAGTCTGCATGAAATTTCTTCCCTCAAATGAACATTTTCTGCTGATGATGTATCAATAGAATCATCATTATTATTAGTACCATCTTCACTATTATGCATAAAAGCTGATTGAGCCACAGGCTCAGTTGATAGAAGAATAAAAGCTGAATATTGCAGAGGTGGGAAAGGTTTGCATGAAAATAGTAATGCATACAAAGAGCTTGTGGCTCCTTCACTTAGCCCCCAAATCTCTAATGATTTAACAGCTTTGTCTCTTGCATGTGGACTAGACTGAACAGAACATGAAGCAACCAACTCCCAGAACCTACGGTGATCAAGCCTAGACAATGCAATAACCAAGGAAGCCTCGTTACAACGTGAATTTGCCATTGCCTCCGCAGCAGCAGTGCAGAAAAACAAACGCAGAACACCTTCAAAAATACGATCAGTGATGAATTCCCACTTGTCATCCCCCAAAAGATTTATAGTTCCATCCTGTAACTTGTCCTGTGATCCGATGAGGGAACAAAGCAGAGAGACCCCAACAAGTGCATTTCTCGCAAGTTCTATTGGAAAAGGATCACTTATCACTACAATATTTTTTATCTTATCTAATGTAGCATGGGAATCATCAGGTTTATCCATTAAAGCGTGATTGATATTTTCAACAATTTCTTCCATCATAACTACTGCTGCTTCAATCCAAAATCTCAGCTGATGCAGAACAAACTTCCAGTCATCTCCATCAAAACCTTCCCAGCAATAAGCAACTGAAATAACAACTAACTCTGACACCAGCTTCTGCACTAAAGGTAGCTTATTTATAACAGCTGAGGAACCATGCCTCTGCTTCAGAAATAGCTCATACAGAATGGCTCTCTCCACGGGGAAGGCATGCCTCCCTGGTGTTACCCCACCTATCAACTCTGTTACTTTCACGGGAAAACAGGAAATAACCAACTGAAGCCAGTCCTCCATATCTGCAGAAACTATAGAAATTGGTGCAATCAGTAATTAGGGGAAATGATTGATGCGATAAATATAAGTGTTGTCCTTGTCGAACAAATTACTGGGTATTACCATATAAAGGAGAAGCAAGGGAAAGTCCAAGCCTTAAAATAAAAGAGGTGAACAACATTTTTGACAGACTGAGATTTCTTTTGATTCATAAGTGATAATTATTCTTTATGTGATGTATAAAAAAAAATTGTACTAACCTTCTCCAGTATGCCATGTATTTAGTGGAGGGAACGATACAGTTTTCTTGAGCCAGTCTACTGTCATATAATGGAATTCACTCAAACTATTCAAATCATGCTGATCATTCTTAGAATCTCCATATCCAGTGACCAAAGGACCAACAAGTATGTTCACAACAGATGGTAGGATCTGCAAGCAATATGCATTTACAGTATCGCCAATGTAGAGCTTCTCTAGCAGTAGCTTAAAGAGTGATACAGCCTTTTCATTTCCCCACACATTTTCTTGGAAAAATGTAGAGAGTAAAGATGTTAGCGCTCTCAAAAAGGGTTCCTCAACAGCCTCTAACTCATCAATCGAGGCACGCCATAAGAGATTCAACCCACTTCCAGCTCCATGGACAAGAGCACCATCAAGCAAGATTGTCAAAATGGAATCTGAAAAACCATAATCTCTATTCTTCACAAAGCTGAGAAAAGAAGGTAAAAAGGAATTGAAAATACTGCCGCCAACCCATTTCCATGTGCATAAAATTTCAGCAGCAAGCCAAGGCCGAGAATAATGTGAGTAATTGATTGCCAAGTTATTCACAGAACCCTCAGTGGAAGAAGGTGATGCACCAGCTATTATTCGATCAAATCCGAATTTTGTTATTAGTTTGTCAACAAAAGCAATAAACTTGGTATTTTTGGGTGCCTACAAAACAAATTATTATCATTAGCTTCCATCGCCTGCATATCATAAATACAACTGCAAAGCATTTATAGAACAAGATATAATTCCTAAATAGATTTCTCAAGCAAACGACTAAACAGATAGCTGTTACTAACACTGAGACAGTTATACAAGCCGAGAATTCCTGTCATCTAGTTAATTCTTTTCACCTTCTAATGGAAACTGATCTAAAATTTAATCGTAATCAGGAATAAGTAAAAATGGATAAAAGACTTTATGAAGTTGAATTCTATGAAGAAATAAGAAAACCAAAACAACAATAATGTGGTTCAACTAGTGTTAAAATGATTGGAAAATACGAAGCTTCTTTTATTATTAAAAAGAAAAAAATTTACTTTCCAGCAGCAAGAGAAACTCTACTACATTAATCCGGACATGCCCTTCATTGAAGCATCCAACTAGAAAATTCTGTCCATGAATGTCCCTACTACCTATTGCAGAATATAAAAAATCCTGAATAAAACATTTCTTTTGAACAATCAACCCCAATTCAACCTAGGACATTCAGGCATAGTGGAGTTACGAGTATATGTATACAGTAAATGAATAGTTATCAAAAGCTTCAAGGTTTTGTGAGGTCTCTTATATCTTGTATAAACAGAGATAGTAAGTTCAAACAGTAATTTGTGTCATAACTAGAGAAGGGAGTTTCTAAGCACAATTCTGATAATAAAAAAAAGAATACGGAAAAACAGAGCACAACACAACTCACATGAATAGGAATATTGTCAGCTCTCAATCTGGCTCCTGTCTTATCTGGTACAACCCATAATGGCCAGAACTCATTCTTACTCAAGAATTGCTCCAACAACTGTTGTTCCTCAACTTGGTCTTGACAGAAAAATTCAAAAATATCTAGTGCCCACTGGCAGCAGGAAGAAATGAAATTGTCTGAATAATATTTACCATCCATAAACATAATGCATTTTATTGACTGAATTAATGTAGTTGCCAAAGTTTTCCGGCTATTTACAGCAAAAACATTCAATAACTGATCACATGCTTTGCACCGGAAGGCACGGACAGCCTCATAAAATGACAACCTGGTCTCAGTCTTTCCTAATTGCTTTTCATCAAACTTGTCCTCAGAAACATTCACCCAGCTGAATTCCCAGTCAATTATGAATATTGCAGCCAATATGTCTTGAACGAGCTCGCTTTCAGCCTCAACAGTACTCAGACAAAATAAACTACCACTGAGAATATCCAAGGCAAAACGAGTCTTCTCCAAGATATTATAAGAAGATCCCATACTCCGGTCTGAATAACTTCTCCCATCAAACAAAAAAGAACATAGATCTTGAACCCAAGAAAATGCAGAATCCATCACAAAAGTCATTAGCCTCTTACGGACTTCCTTGAATATAAGACCTGATGTATTCCGCGATACGAAGGAAATATTATCATCCTTTGATCCTCCACCAAGGACAGCACTGTATAGAAAAATTGGAACATACTGATAAGAACCTGATAGTATGATCAGTAGCATATTCTAGTACTCAAAGACAAAATAAGACCTCCCCTCCCCCATCGCACAAAATAGAAGGCATGTTCAGAATCGATTATTCTAAGAAGTACAAAACAATAGTATCTTCTCAAATTGTCAAAAACAACTAGCCAAACAAATCTATTGAATAATTAATAATATTGTTTTGTGGAAAGAAAGTTATTGGTCAGCAGTCACTACAATTATATTGGGGAAACAGAGATGGTTGCCACAAACTAACATGCCTAAAATGGGAAGTCAGAAATTTACAAGATCCTCACCTAAAACATAAATAAGCATATCCAAAACTAAATTCCTGATTATGAATTGGCTGAAAATCTATAGATGACCTTAAGAAAGACATAAAGTATCCCAAACATTACTGGGATCGGAGACAAGTATATTTTAGCAAAGTAATTTTTTTTGGGGGGGGGGGGGTGATAGGAAACAAGTAAATTTATTAGAGCACTTTTTACGAAGGGAGAAATCATCCCACGAAAAGTGTTAACATCATAGGTAGAAGTCCAACTCCATCACTGGCTACATCTGAAAAAAAAAAAAAACCCTTGAATTCTTTATAATTTTAAACCCACCACGCAACACTAAACAATCCAAATCCCTTCATCCTTCTTTTTGCCTAGAAATTTTTATTTGATGAAGCAACTAGAAGGTGAAAACAATTGGCCAATATTGTAACATCCAAAAGATGCTGGAGCTCTTAGATTCTACAAAGTATTCCAAATTTGTATGCTACTTTACTATCAATAGTTTGACTTAAGAGGTTCTATATACATGAACCTGCTTTCAACATATATGGCAACTTCATTCAGCTACTGCAATCACCATTTCGCAATTGTCCATAGAGAGAGTAAATGAAAAATGTACAAACTGTCCTCCTATTGATCTAATTGAGCTTGCCATCTCCACTTAAGTAATAGAAATATTAACATCTGAAAATGCAGGGTGGAATAAGAGACCAAACCCATTTCTGAGTGAGCTTAATGAAGTGCAATCTATGTAAAAGAAGATGAATTTTAGAGAGAAATTTCTTTCAGCCTACCACAAAAATTGAGCATCAGAATTTCCAAATGGAGGATAGACTTGTGCAACGTAGACAGCAACTAAATCCAGAAGTTCATGACGCCAAATGTCTTGACACAATGCAGATTGCTGAGCACTCTTACTAGTTCTCTCCCTTACCTTCTCCATCAGAATAGCCAGGACAGATATGCAGTTCCTGTCCATGGCCACAGGATCAAAACCACCTTTTTCTCGGTCCACTAAATATGAAACAATTGCATCCCACTTCTCCGAGAAGCACTCATCATCAAGCAAAGCAAGCAAGAGATCCAATCTAGCAGCAATAGAGGGACTAAATCTTTTTAAGCACCAAGGAACAATTATTTCATTGAATGACTTCAGAAACTGTTCTGCTCCCAAATCACTGCATGTAAGCTCTTGAATTATCTTGCGAGGTCCAAATATGGAGACAGAAACTAAAATAATCTGAACTGCGTCTGGTGAGTCCTGATTTAGAGCAAAGTGATGCCATGATATATTAGTGCCAAAAAGAAGAAAAATAAGAGAACCAACACAACTAATAAGAATATAAGGACAACAACAAAGCTCTCGTTTTGGATGTGTACATGATATATGAAACTAACCAGTACCAAACTATCAGGATGCACTAGCACAGTATTTCCATAAACTTAAATCTCTACTTGTTAAACCAATGAGCCAGAAATAAAAGATAGCTGATAAAAAGGCTAACATAATGCTAGAATTA
Source organism: Agastache rugosa (assembly GCA_031470985.1). Classification (NCBI taxonomy): domain Eukaryota; kingdom Viridiplantae; phylum Streptophyta; class Magnoliopsida; order Lamiales; family Lamiaceae; genus Agastache; species Agastache rugosa. The sequence continues at coordinate 18,950,307 of CM062609.1, forward strand.
GCAGATATATATGAGCAAATTAATATAATGTTACATCACTTTTCAGATACAATTAAAGAACTATGGTGGTACAATCAGTAGTCATCAAGCACACATATAAACAAGCTCATGTACATCCCTATATCTAAGAACACGAGGAAGTACTAATCTTTGCATTAGCATATATCTTTTCAAGATGAATTAGGCTTCCACATGAAGCAAGCTTCTCAATGTTTTCGCTTTCTTATCTTATTTGAAGTTCTAACCTACTTAGAAATCAAGAGTAACGGAGGCAGCTCCCAAATGAGAAGCCTTTCCAACACTTGAAATGAATAATTTAAATAAATCTCATAAAAGATAGTAATATCTATCTGAAGCTTCCCTGTCTTGGCCATTTAGCTCTCTGCACATTTTGACTCCTGACATGAATTTCATCGCTCAACAAGCACTAATCAGATGAATTATTTAAGAAAGTCACCAACAATATTCTTATTCCTAGCCACAGATCAAATTTAAGTTGGATTCTGATAATTTAATTGATCATATGGCATGGAAACTAGACAAGAGAGTAAACTAAATAGCCTTCTTTAACTTACGAGAGTCTCGATTAATGGGAAAGACTTTTTCAAAGTGGGGGCCACTAACTCAAGCAAAGGCCATGTCTCCCCTTTCTGCACCCCATCAAGTAGTAAAATAAATTTGACCATCTTCTGCACTTTTTGGGAAGAATACTCTGCTTGCTGAAATATATCCAGACAATCCGCTTGAAATGTCGAAGAGAAAATCAAGAGCAGATCATGTTTTATGCTATGGATCCCAGAAATGATCTTAATGATGCATTTCCCAAGATTTTCCTCATGATCCCTCGAATACTTACTGTTCATTCCTTCTCTTGACTCCTTATAAACAGGCTGGATGTTACTATTTGATTGGCCCAGAGTGTATGATGAAAAGGGTACATCCTGATCTTTTGAGCTGGCTGACAATAGATATTCATGCCAGAAAAGCCCTAACAATATCTCATCGATGAGCTTATACTGTAGATGGTAAATGGCATCTTCCCCATCAAAATATCTGATACCACAGAAGCACAATGGTGTTAACTCTTCAGAAGATAAAAAGGAAAAAAAGTTGCCAAAACCACCAAGAAATTCATGGATAGTGACACAGTAGATAAGTAGATAACTGTCATACATTCATTTGACTGCATACCTGGAAGCATTTCTCAAGCTCCAAAGAAAACATTCTTCCACTGCAAGAAAAAATGCAATGCGATCTGCATGTGATGAATAAGACAGGTTTCTCCCTTCCCAGAGGCTTCTAAAAAACTCGATAAGAAATTTCTCCCCATTGATTGCATTTGCAGGTACTGTTTCTAAAAATAGAACCAGAGCTGGATATGATACTTGCTGAGACCCAAAACAGCCATTCTTAAGAAAATTCCATAGTCGGTTTACTACAGTTTTCTGGACATTCACAGAGGTCCAACAATTGGGAAAGCTTTTTGTAAAAAGTAACAAAGTGTCCCACATTGATGAATGGCAAGCAGGATTCTTTTCCTGGAAAGAACCAAGTATGGCTCCTGCAAGCACTTTCATATCTACACCACCGATAGCATGAGGAATGTTTTTTAAACAACTTCTAATCACTGAATATGCAGCTGACCGAATAGCTGGGCTCTGAGACTTCAGAAAGTCTAGACAATAATTATGATTTGAGAACATCCTTTCTGCAGAAGAAAGAGCAATGCTCCGGGCTTTGACTCCATACTTCGATTCACCAATTACATATTCTGAACCAGACCGGGCGAAGAATATATCATAAAGTGCTGCTAATGCCAGTAATGATGAAGAAAGCACCTGCCATCCAATCGAGTTTTCAAAATGCCAATATAATATAAGATGGTAAGAGAACTTGGAAGCAAAAAGACGAGAAGCAATAATAGAACAGCAGTTGCATATAATACTATCAAAATTGGTGTTGGACAATCAACTGTCAGAGATCAGCAAAAGTGATTATTTCAGAAAAGATTTCTCGAGACCATTCTGAAAGCAAAGTTAAATTAGTCTCAAAGATTTCAGCATAAGCAAAATTAGTCTCCTCAACAGCTTGATACCAAAATCAAATGCATCACAGCAATTTTCCTGTATTATCCCTCAGTTTAAAGAAGTATATATGCCATCTTAACATTCAGAAAACAAATCAAAAGCATTTCCTTTGGCCAATGTTTCGAACCAAGTTTATATAATATAATAACATAATGTTTTAGAGGATTTAATCATTCAATTAAATGAGAACCATATCCATCATTACCTGTTGGTGCATTTCTTCCAGTTCATCAGATGCAGTGGCTTTATCAGACAAACTCTGTGGAGTGAGCTTCAGATTATCTTCTACATATGTAAATATTTCAGTTGAATAGAGCATCAAGGCATCTACTCTTTTCTCTTGAGCCGGAAAGGCAGTCTGTAGATCAATACAAAATAAGACAGTTTACGACAACTTGAGTCAATTGAGAAACAATACAAAGTTTAGAACTACATTCAATTGAGAAACAGAATATGAAAGTTAAGGACATCGAAACAGTAACTGTAGATAACTTGTTAATGTGCTAGAATAACAATATCAAATTCTACAATTAATATCATTAAACCTAGGGTGCCAGGATTTTCCACGAGAATGACAAAGGGAGGGAAACAGCAGGAAAATGATTTTTACAATAAAAACCAAAGGCACTAAACTAAGTGTTAGAAACTGACAAGACAACATTGATAAAATAAGCAATTACTATTAACTAGCTCCGATTTCATTATTGAGTAACTAATAATGATAATAAATTCATTATTATTTATTTAAAAACAAAAGCTTAGTTAATTCAGAGTAGATCTGGTTCCATTTTTTTCCTCCCCTTTTCCTTCTCTAAAGGCAAAATGTCTATACTTCCTTAATCTGTGGTTAGCTAGATTTTACATGCAAATCTTATTTTTCCATAACATGAATGGATTTCATAGCCTCACAATCACAAGGTGCAAAAAAAATAATTGGCAACCACCAGACTATAATCAATTATAGCAAGGAGAAAAAAACAAGAGCATATAGGTTAACAACATGCTTCAACTATAAAGACACCTGAAATGATCGTTTTGCAGCTTGGGAAACTTCATATATTGAATCAAACTGAGAAAACCACCATGGTCCTATCAAAGGCTTTAGGTGTGGAGCCAAGTCTCTTCTGAAAATGGCAAAAGACTAAGATGACCATAGTACACTCACCAAAAATAACATTGAAAAGTAATTGACTTGCTTGCACATCGCCATACGTAAAATTGATAGCAAAATCAACTTTTCTCTTAATGTCCATAGATTGATCAAACGCTAGTGTTTAGCAGAAATGGGAAATGTATAATTTCATCATAATTCTTTCTCTAAAATCATTTGTAGGATGATAAATAACCAAAAAAATAGAAAAGTACATCCTGTACCTAAACCACAAACCATGCTTCAATTTCTGCTGAATAAATATAGCAGTTTGAAGCAAAACTAAGGAGAATGTGAGGTGAGATTAAACATAGTTCCTTTATGGAGAAGCTTCTAAAATTATATTGAAAAATATAGCATTTAACTATAACTTCCTAATCCAAGGCAATGTCATTTCCATATACATAAAGAAATCTTGCAGCTTCTAATATTGATAAAATTTTAAATTCCAACTATCAGTGACATCATTAGATTGGAATTCGATCAGTCTAAATCGAATGAACCAAGTACAAACCCCACAGAAGTGACAAGATTAGTCATGGTGTCATGTGTTGCTCGTCGAACTTCTCTGTTGTAGTCCAGCAACAGCTTCTTGTACTCAAATGCCTGTGGAAAAGAAAATGAAAGTGACGTGCATAAGAGTTTGAAGCAATGTAGTCATAAGCCAATCTCGTCCCTTCAGTAAGAACTGGTGAATGAAGATGGAATCCAGCTTACAAATCAACAAGTAAAGGACAAGAGCTTACCCACTGAGGAATAATCATAATTAATTCCTTTGCAGATTTCTCTTCAATAAGTTGAGAAAGTGATGTTAAAGCTTTAAGCTGTGAAACAAGCAAAAGTAAGCAATTATATGTTCTAAAAAACTGCAGAATATTAACATTTCAAATTCCAGAGCAGCATATTCAATGATTGACAACAAGGTAACCTTAATCTAAGCATATCCAACATTAACATGGCAGATTAGTCAAAAAAAACTCTGAAATAACTTCTAGGAGAGAAAAACAAAAACTTAGCATATACACAAATTAAGGCCTATATAGCAGTAACTAATTTTTATCCAACGGAATAATTTATCGTATCTCCAGCTGTGATGCTTCTTAACAAACTTCAAACTTCACCATGGACACAAATAGCAGACACAACAAACCTCAGTCGACAGAGCATCAATAACGTCAACGTGCACAAAATCAGAATTAAAAAATTTCATAACAAGCTCAAATTGCACGCGGCATTACAATTTACCTTGGTGGTGGGATCTTTCCGCGAAAGCCGCTTCAAGTGCAGAGCCAGTTCACTATCAATATCCTGCTTCACAAACAAAAGTCAATCAATACTTGATAATTTAGCTCAAATTTTTCATCTTTCAACAATAAAAAGTGAATTAAAACTGACCGAAACTGGAGCGGCATCAGGCGTCGATGCGAGTGACGAGTCCACCCGTGAACTTCCGACGTAGCCTCCGAACCCCACCGCCGTGGCGCCCGTCGGCAACAGCGAAGCAGCCATACTGCAATTTTTTTTTACAGTTTATATTTTCAATTTCCCATCCAAAACAATTCAGAAATTAATTATTATATTTATAAAAATAAAAAAAAAATAAAATAAAAACCTGCTGCTGGAGGGGCGAGACTTAGTTCTGGCAGCATCTCCTTTCGTTCTCCCCATTTTTCTGCAACTCGAATTAGAATCAGCTCGAAAGATTCGATAGGAAAAAAATTCAATTTGAGCTGAGAAATCAGCTTCTGTTAATGTTAATGGGGTTTTGGGTTTGGTTGAACGACGAGTTATTCCAAAACGAAGAAGACTGGTATATTTATAGCTCCTTCGATAAATGACACTTTTGCCCTTAATTTCTTTGGTCGTGCCAAGCCGACTTATTAATCTGTGCATGTTACATTTTTCAACATATATACGTACAAATTTACTCAATACAGTGCTTGCAAATGGTGTGTGTCGGCATGTCGAGTCGTTATCATGTCGATCTGATAACGATATGATTTGTTAAAGTTAAATATAAATACGACCTGGTAAGAATGTGCTCGACCCGTATACGAACACAACACGAAATGTTTAAACACGAACATAACACAGACACGATTTTCACGACATGATAATGATACGATAACAACATGACACGATTAAAACTTGATTTAATCCCTATAAAATAAAAAATTTAATAGCAAAAGATAATAAAAAATAAAAATAATTCTTATTGGGTTACACGAACACCACCTATATCTGATATGAACACAACACGATAATTTCGTGTCTTATCGTGTCGATATGATAACGACACGAACATGATAAGACGTAATATTAATCCATTAATTTCGTGCGTGTTCGTATCGTGTCAAAAAGTATCACCCCTAACTCTAGATATGAGGGGTATTTAAATTTTATTCACAAAAAACTCTTGTAGGACGACGGTCTTACATGTAAGATTGGATTGTAGTAAAAATGTTAGTCTTAATAAATCAAGTGTTTAAAATTGACAGTTATTATGAATCAACGTGATAATAGTAATAAGTAAATTTTTTTTACAAGAATAAAAGTATTAGTTTTAATAAATCAAAGTCCCAATCTTAAATTCGATCCCAAGTGCATCTCAATTTTTTTATGGGTTCCTTATCAGGGGGCTGCACGGACTAAAAGAGTGAAAAAAAGTATTTACTTTGATATGACGCCAAATTGTGTAATTTAACATATCCCATATAATAAAGTAAACCATCCCTTGCAACATGTTCGAAAAAATACAACAAATTTCTTTTCTTTTTACAGTAATAAATATATATTTTTCTCAAAAACTGAGTTTGATGGACTGTGGACCAAAAATATGTACTATCTATCTATCTATTACTAATACGAAAATAAAGTTGCCCCCTCCAAGGTGCTCCGTTCAGATTTTCCTTTATTATGGTAATTTGTCTAATTTTAATTCATATATATATTCTAATTTTTATTGTTATTAATTTCATATTCTTGAAATATCACATATGTTTATCTATTAATCACATCTCATATTTATCTTTCCCTCCATTTAATTAATTTCTTCTATTATACATATTAAAATAATAGCAATATCGGAATGCATTCTTATAAACCCTTATTTTATACATTCTTAATTCATATATAATAATTTATAGAAAATTTGTAAATGAAAATCCCTATGAAGACTAAATAAATATATTTAATCAACATGTATACATGGAATCCTTTTCATTTTTCATTCATGATTTTCTAAAAACTTCGATTAGTGCTTTCTAGAAAATATATACATTGACAAATGTGGGATAGATAGCTAAAGAAGAGAACAAAAAAACTTGAAGATGTAAACATATTTTTTTCCGTATTTTGGCAAAGATTAGAGATATCGATTTAACATGAACTAACGAGACGGTTCAAATGTACTAAAAAATAAGAATTTTTACTAATTTTAATTAATATTAACTTTGTTTAGATTTTTATCGAGTAATTTAGCATAAACCAACGAGACGGTTCAAATAACATAGAAAGAATGATTTTTACTAATTTTAATTAATATTACTTTGAAGATGTAAACATTTTTTTTCCGCATTTGTTTTGGTAAAGATTAGATATATCGATTTAGCATAAACCAACGAGACGGATCAAATATACTTAAAAAGAAGACTTTTTACAAATTTTAATTAATATTAACTTTGTTTAGATTTTTATCGAGTAATTTAGCATAAACCAACGAGACGGTTCAAATAACATAGAAAGAAGGATTTTTACTAATTTTAATTAATTTTACTTGGAGTGTTCATATTTTTATAGAGTATTACTCAACAGATTTGAGACGAGTATGTACAATAAAGTCATTATTTTAACCAAGATTAGGATGAACATGTAGAAAAATTCTAAACAAATTTAGATTTAAAAAAACATAATGGATGAGTATACTCGATCCATTATCATTTCTAATTATAAATTTAGATACGCGAAATAAAATTAATTTTCTAAGTTTGATTAATAATTAACACGAACAATATCACAACTTTTAAACAAGATATAAACTTATTTTTAAAATATATACATATAAATTAAAACATAAAAGTTATTTCTCGTCGAATTCCGATCGGCTAATAAAGATGCCCCATCCACGGTGCTCCATTCAGATTTTCCTTTATTCTGGTAATTTGTCTAATTTTAATTCATATATATTTTAATTTTTATTTTTATTAATTAAAATTTTATTTATTTCATATTATTGAAATATCACATGTTTATCTATTAATCACATCTCATATTTATCTATCCCTCTATTAAATTAATTTCTTCTATTATGCATATTAAAATAATAACAATTTTGGAATTCATTCTTATAAATCGTTATTTTATGCATTCTTAATTCATATATAATAATCTATAGAAAATTTGTAAATGAAAATCTCTCTATGAAGATTAAATAAATATATTTAATCAACATGTCTACATGAAATCCTCTCATTTTTCATTCATATTTTTCTAAAAATTTCGATTAGTGCTTTCTAGAAAATATATACATTGAATCAAATGTGGGATAGGTAGCTAAAGAAAATAACAAAAAAACTTGAAGATGTAAACATATTTTTTTCTGCAATTTTGCAAAGATTAGAGATATCGATTTAACATGAACTAACAAGGCGATTCAAATATACTTAAAAAGAAGGATTTTTACTAATTTTAATTAATATTAACTTTGTTTAGATTTTTATCGAGTAATTTAGCATAAACCAACGAGACGGTTCAAATAACATAGAAAGAATGATTTTTACTAATTTTAATTAATTTTAATTGGAGTGTTCATATTTTTATCGAGTATTACTCAACGGATTTGAGACGAGTATGTATAGTAAAGTCACTATTTTAACCGAAATTAGAACGAACATGTAGAAATATTCTAAACAAATTTAGATTAACAAAAAATACATAATGAATGAGTATACTCGATCCATTATCATTCATAATTATAAATTTAGATACATGAAATAATATAAGTTTGATAAATAATTAACGCGGACAATATCACAACTTTTAAATAAGATATAAACTAATTTTTAAAATATATACATATAAATTAAAACATAAAATTATTTCCCGTCGAATTTCGATGGGCTACTTACTAGTTTACATAGATAATTTAACATATCCCATATAATTCGACAAAGCAAACCATTCATTACAACATGTTTGAAAAAATCCAGTATTTTTTTTTATTTATTTTTATATTGTGGCAATAAGAATAAGCTCAACCTATAAAGATTCAAACCAAAAGATGCACTCTAATTACTAATATAATTCCAACTAATTAAAAATTCCTAATATAATTTGCAGGATGGGGTCCTTTTGGGTGGCATTCTTGTTTTGATCGTTTACCTACGATGAAAGTGATTGACTAGATTGTATAATAAAAAGGTAGCAATCAAAATGAATTAAGAAAAAAAAAAGAAAAAAAAAGGAAAAAAAAAAGAACAAAAAGAAAGCAAGTGATAAATAAAAGTAAATGTAAATGCAAGTGATTCTTGGTATCAAATTATCTATATCCATCCATAAGATACTATATTGATAACCATTTGCATTACTCTAATTTCTTTTTCTTTTCTTCAAATCACCCAAACTGCTACTCATAGATGAGCTCAAATTCAAATTCATGACCTCTCAGTCACAAAATTGCTCAGGACTAAGCTACACTTGAGGGGCGCATCAATTACACAATAAATTACTCAAACAATTTGCCAATAAATATCATAGGAGCTTATACATGCAGCAGCATAATTTCCGTGGAGAATGAAGGCAGACGACCGTGGAGACGAGAGACAACGAGGTGATGTCTCAACATTTCTGCAGTGCTTTATTTCATGGCAAACATATACACATACCAATACCATTCATTCTGGGACATTATGCTGTTTCTTGGCATCTCCGGCCTTCGTTTCACTTCACTTACCCAACTTCAAATCTTCGACAAAGAATAGTCCATCACATCCACAAGGAAATCTACATCAAACATATGATCAGGTAAATTCTCAAGAAAGATGCAAAGAAATGGTTTGTGTGTGTTGTGCGCGTTCAGATAATATAGAGACGAACCAGCATCCTCCTTGGTGAAGCAGAGGGGTGGGGTGATCCTGAATACATTGCCAAAGAACCCTCCTTTTCCAATTAGAACTCCCATGTCTGAAAAGAAAGCATTTATACCGATTAGGATTTAGGTAGAGCTATGATGGAAATGAACCTGTTTGAAGAAGAAAAGAGTGTCACCTTTCATCTGTTCCATTATATAAAGAGTCTCGTCCTTGGCAGGGGTTTTCAACTGGCGATCCGTTACAAGTTCAATTCCGAGCATCAGACCTCTTCCCCTGACATCACCAATAACTGCACAACAACACCATATGATCAATGAAGAGACCATTTTAAACTGTTATTTAGATTAGCATTTGCATGTTTGTGTTTCTTTCCAAAGTACAATTTGAACTTGTCACCAGCCTCAGATTTGAACAATTCCATTTGTCGGCCGCACTTTCACCAGTCTACAAATACAAACACCTCAAAAGGGAGAGAGAAAGTACGCAAAGTAGTATTTTTAAAGTGTATTTTGGAAATGAGACATACTCTCGTATTTGTCCTTCAAAGAAGTAAGGCGATCCTTCAAGTATGATCCAACAGTGAGAGCATTCTGCTGAAGCTTTTCTTTCTCTATCACATTAAGAACAGCAAGACCAGCAGCAGTACAGACGGGATTGCCACCAAAGGTGTTGAAATAACTTCGATAAGTCAAGACCTTTGCAATCTCAGGTGTAGTTATCACCGCACCAAGTGGTATCCCATTTCCAATTCCCTTAATGATGGACATAAATATCAGAAATTGGTGAATTAGTTATCAGGAACTACATCATGATTTAACTACACGAACTAGGAGATGGTGGATTAGTTATGTTATCTTATTGCAACTGTGTTCTTATCTAGGCTCATATTCGATAAATGTTTGTATGATGATTAAAGAATGAAGAACTCAAGAAAAATAAGCTAGAAGAGATTCAGAGAAACTACCTTGGCCATGGTTACTATATCAGGCACAACACCATGGGCCTCAAACCCCCAAAAATGGCTCCCGGTACGACCAAAACCTGATTGGACCTCGTCAGCTATGCAAAGGCCGCCCGCCTTTTTTATGGTGTTATAGACAGCAGGCAGATATCCTGGAGCCAACTCCATAATCCCACCAACTCCCTGTAGAGATTGCAATTCATTAATTATATACCAGAAAATGTCGTCACACATTTCAAAATGTTTCAATCATCGAAATTTCCACCTGTATGGCTTCAGAAATAAAAGCACCAACATGACCAGATGTTCCATAAGTAACTATATCATCAACATCTCTTGCATACTTCAATCCGTCGGACCCAAAGACACCTCTGTACTGGTCGGGATTCAGTGCGTGGTGCACTCCAGTCTGTCACAAATAGAAGCAAATAACTTGATCAAAAGTAATAGCTTGAAAACATTAAGAAAAGTTGCACCAGTATTTCTTGATTCTAAGGCTATGATAGCCTTCGGTGGCACAAATGCAAGAAGATAAGACACAACCCTTTTCCAGAATGCAATTTCAGTTTCATTTATATTTCCCAGAGTTCTCAACAAGAGACATCACAATCACCCACTCATATGTGTGTGTGTGTGTGTGTAATTCCACAATGCTTCAAACTGCGGCATAAGTCTTGCTAATCAAAGATTAGAAAATTTCCTCAGACAAGATCAGGAACCATACAATACAATGATACGATTCGATTACCAAAAGTGTAAAGCTATGAAAATAATAGTATGAAATATACCTGCACAACATTGAATTTGTAGCTTCCTTGAGCAGTGGCGCCCATTGTGCCTGCTGCATTACCATGATATCCATTCCTAATCGAAATCACATCTTGACAACCAGTGTACAATCGCGCCATCATCAAGGCAAGCTCGTTCGCCTCCGTTCCAGAATTTGTGAAGAAAACGACCTAAATCAAATAACATCCGATCAGATGAGAGGTTGAAATTATACACAAAAACAGAGGCTGCTATTTTTGCTAATTAAAATTAAAATTATAGGTATAAACCTTGAGATCACCGGGAAACTTGGAAGCGAGGGCCTCGGCGAAATCAGCGATGGCGGGATTCAGATACAAGATGGTGGAATGCTGCAGACGCTTCATCTGATTAACGACGGCCTCGACCACCTCAGGGTGGCTATGGCCGCAACCGACGGTGGCAATTCCGCCGAACGCGTCCAAATATCGCCGCCCCTTTTCGTCGAACAGATACTGCATCTTCCCATCAACCAAACACAACTTCGCAGAAACAAAATTAAAAAAAAAAATTCCATCACCACCTCTGAAAAAAAAATAAAAAAAAATCTTAAAAATACTGAAGGAGAAAGGGGCGGGGTAATCTTACAGGTGTCTTGAAGAAATGGAAGATGGCGGGATTGAGGAACTCGCGGCGCTTGGCGAGGATCTCTTCGGCGGAGGGGCCAGTGTAGGGCGGAGGGGTGTAGTCGAAGGGGGGCATTTTGGGAAGAGGAGGGGCTTCATTCTCTTGAACGGATTGGGAGAGCGTGGATTTGGAGGCGGTGGCGGAGCGAGAGAGGCGAGCGTTCAAGGGCGAGAATGCCCTTGGGAGGATTCTGTTCATCATCTTCACAACCATGAAAATGCAGAGAAATCTATATATCTCTCTCTCTTCTCTCTCACATGAAAGAATGTGGGAAAGAAGGTTGGTGAAGATGGTGATGAAAACGACGAGATTCAGTGCATCACTGTATAATAATTACGTACTATATATATATAATGCCAAACCAGAGCCACCATACCTTCTTTCTGTCGTTACATCTGGTTTAATATTCGTCGTCTATTTTATGTTAGTATTAAATTAAATTTTACTGGACTATATTTTCACTTCTATAATTGGATTTTTTATTTTTTTTATTTTGTGGACCAATAGAAAATCGCACCTCGTTTTAAATTTTGCTACATAAGCTACCAATTTAAATTTATATAGACGGCTGGCTGATCATATCGTAAACAGATGTACTGTTATCAAATAGATGCATTATTCAACTAGAAAATCAATCATGACAATCCGATTATTTTCAAATAAATAATCGTGTTTGTGGATGGTGCATAGGTATAACACTAGAATATCAAACATATTCATAAATTAATGTGATTTAAAAAAAAAATTCTAAATAGAAATCATATCGAGGATACGTGACGGACTTTTCCTCCTATACTTAATGAAGCAATCACGCATCAACTTTACATAAATAATAAATATAAATAAATACATAAAATATAGGATATGATTAGCCATCCCATCAGATCATATTATCATCCATCACATGTAATGCTTAGCTTTTTCTAAATCAATTATCAATATCTGGACAGTGCTATTTTTTATTTTTATTTTCATATCATTTCCCGTTATACCTTTGCCTGTGTATTTTAAATCTGAACTTCTAAATTTTAACTGAAAAAATCGACATATAGAGTAATTGAAAGCAAGAAATAAATTTCTAAAAATAATACTGAGACTCAATTTTTTCACTAGTAAGATGTTTTTGAATAAACTTACGCAAATGAATTACATTTAAATGTGGAAAATTTGACGTATCTATCAATTATAAGAACTTATAATTATTGCTAAAACTTGTATCAATATTGTATAGATATTTGAATATGTTTCGAGTTTGAATCCGGACATGTCTGTCAAAGAAATTTTCCATTTTCCCTTATTATTGTTATTGATTTTATCTTCATAAATAAGGGTCTTAAAATATATAAATAATTTCACAAAGTTTTATATGAAATCTACAATCAAATAATGTAATGATCTACGGACAGAATAAAAAAAAGAATTGTTCCGTAAATATTAAACATAGCAATTTTGAAAAGCGACGTATGATTAGTTTCCACGATGGAATTGAGTAATATATGGAAAGAAACAAATAGCAGTATCAAATTTTTAATTTAATACTAAAATAAGGTCCATGAAATTAAGGCACTGAAATATTATTTTCTATAAATAAACCAAGCTCTAACTTTATTCAATATTCCGATCAACCAACTTCATAAGTCAAAATAGGAAAGTCGGGCGTCCAAACAATCTCACTCGTAAAAGATTTATAAAAAATACTCCATTTGTGAGTAACAACATACGTTTTTATATTTGATTCTTATTAAAGTATAGATAGATTGTCTTTCTATTTTACATTCGTACGTTCCATGTTAAATAAAAATAAGAATCTACCGTCACGGATTCAAGTCCACCGTCACGACGACCTTTAAAATTTCTTGTAATGTTTGTTAAAAAAAAAAGGAATCCACCTGGCTTAACTGTTTTTATTTTATCTGCCAAATCTTCACACCCAGTTTTTGTTGGCTCTTTAATTACATTCATTAAAAGAAAAAAAGATAAGAATTCACGTGATTATCTTTTCTTATTTGATCTGCCAAATCTCCACGCCCAGTTTTTTTTTTGGCTCTTTTACTACATTCAGAATTTCGAGGCCTTATTTTCATCATTTTTAAAAGGATTCCGCGTATCTAATTTTCATCGACTAATCTCATAATAAAATGATATCTTCAAATGCAAATAATTAAGGTTATCAATCATTAGTTTGAAAGAATAGATTCTACAAATCATAATTAGATATTCAATACATCACCATCATGAGATACAATCTTTTATAATTGTGTTTTTATTTTCTATATATATATATTCAAAATCAATTTTGAAAATACCATTCATGTACATATTTTACCAAGTTTGAGAATTTGAGAAAACAATTTTTCGGCAATTATATAACCTCCACGTGTTTCTATTGCAATTTAGTCCATTCACCATTATCTCTCTCTCGAGAGAGAGACTTTTATGTATTTGTTGGTCTAAAAGATCCAAAAACATATTGATAAAGCCCAACAACTATAGCCCATAAATTTAGAAAATTCGAGTCCATGATGATTTTGGATCAAATTCGAGACTGCATTTAATTTAAGGCTCAGGGTAAATTAATTCATAATGATGAGAATTGTTCCAGACACAGATGAATTTGTAACAGGCATAGATTATTATAATAAAGTTAGTTGAATACAAGTATAAATAGCACATACAGTATATATATAGTGTATAATAATATTTGGTACATTAATTTACTTATAGATCCATGTTAATCTAATTTCCATTTTAACGGCCATCCAATCTTCGCTATTTTTTTTGAAAGGCACTATTCAATAAAAATAGTAATTTTACTGTGATTGTTTTTTTATTTGGTTGTACGAGTGCTATGTTATTAATATATATATATATATATATATATATATATATATATATATATATATATATATATATATATATATATAGCAGTTTTTCATAGTTCGTTATTGACAAAACGCTCCCATAGTTTGAAGAGCAAACTATGTTAATTAGTAGCAGCGTAATTAAATATCATACTATCAAATCAAAAAAGATTAAAACTTATTGACGTTTTCTTCTCAAAAAAAAAAATTAAAATTAATGACGACGGAGCAAAACAAATTAAACAATAAACAGTGAGAATGCACCCACAAATAAAAAAAAATACGTAAAAACTTCACCTTGTCAAATATCACAATAATGTTAGACAAATAAATATTTGTTCATCTATATATTTCCCCATAACAAATTAGAATATACCTTCATGCAATAATACTTGAAAAATCATATTGCAAGATTACAAATTAGAATATAACGTACTTACTCATAGAGGCTCGTATTATCGCTAGACACATTAATATATATATATATATCAATATTCTTCCACCGTAACTGACCTACCACGAGTGTACTGTCATGATGCATCGAATAATATACTAAATGTAGTTTATCTAACGTAATATCTGAAATCCGTCACAAACAGAACAAGTAATAGCTTGCGAGTTAGCTGAGGTCGACAAAAGACGATATCACGACACTCCGGCCAAGGCAAGAGGATTTGTTTAAGAGACAAATGACTTGAAAACCTAAAAACAAAAACAAAGCAATTGTACTTGCAATCTCGAAGCACACAATGAAGTGCACTTTTTAATTACCTGAAACGAAAGGAATAGAATCCTCAGGTACGTGGGAGAGCACTTTTCTCACACTACACACACCCATCTCCAAGGAGAGTTTATTTATTTATGTATATATAAATTAATGGGCTTTGGCTCGAGAAAACAAAACAAGTGAATTCTCATTATTTAAAAATAGACAAAAACTGAACTATGTGTCACATGTGATTGTGGAATACTAACAATTACTAATAAATATAGTTAGCAAAAGTGACCACTTAAAATAAAATCTCATATTCAATGCAAAAAAGCTCACGAATGTCAAACAAAACACCAATTTACAATTGAATTAGGTTCAAGTTCCAAGGCTGTGTAGGCTGCCAACTATATGTCTATATGAGCAAAGTTTATGAACTAGGTTCTAGCTAGATTAGGGCAAACTCTAAATCACAAAGCCAATTTATTAACCTGGGAATTTTTTTGTTTGTGTCCATTCATCTAAATATCAACTCCGCTCCCTTATCTAATACTGTTTCCGTCTTGAAAAAGTTATATTCCCAAATAATTGTCACATTTCAGATTTTTGTGCAAAAATAATGTCAAACTATCAAATTTCTTTAGTTTGATTTTTCATAAAATAATTAGGGGGGAAAAAGTAAGTGTATGACGACTGGTATATGTTCTGATGGCTGGAAACACTTATTGGACATAAGGAGTAAATATGAGTGTAGTGTGAAAAATAGAAACCGTGCATCTTCGAATGTAGTCCCTCTGTCCCGAATAAGTGTCAAGTGCCACAAACCTTCTCTCTCTCTAGAAATTATTGCATGATACATATGAAGGATGGATGGTTAGAGAGAAGGATGTATGATAATGGAGGTAGGTAAAGCAACAAGGTCGAGAGAGTGGAGTGAAGAACAAATTTCCGGCATTAAAGGAGGGGAGAGCTATTTCATCAGAATGTGACAGCTTTATAAAGACTGACTGCATAAAAGAGGAAGTGGACTAACACAGGAAAAGAAAAGAAAAGAATCACCTCCACCATTTCAATATTTTCCCTCATATATATGAAGATATAATTATCAAATTTCAACTCAGTTTTTCATCTGCTCAAATTTCAAATTTCTAGTATTGGAAAATATTGATTCTAGCAAGTGATGTTTTCTATCAATTTTAGGGAAAAATAACTGAAATATGACTAGAAACAATTAACAATCTGCAGAAACATAATTAGCTAGGTTGCAAAACAAAATTAGATGAAGAGTAAATAGGAAAAGTAATATTCCATGTCAGAGCCACTCAAAAACCTGATTCCATTTCTTAAAAACTAAAGACCACAAAAATGAGATATAACAAAAATTTAAACTTCATTTGCATAAAACCTAGTCTTGAGAATAGGAATTTAATGGGAGAATTTCAAATGGATCAGGTCATGAAATCGGATTTACTACTTAAGTTTACAATATTAATTAATGTACATTAATATAATGATGTAAACAAGAAGCAGATTAATTAATGAAGAGATAAGTAAAGGGAGCTCCCTTCAGTCCAAGCAGTGAGAAGATTAGGACGAAATTTGGCTCCCGCATCATTCACGCATTCGCAGTAGACGAAATTTAGTCTACTGCGTTTGAGTGAATGAGTCGGCAGCAAATTCAGACCCTTTCTCTTATCCATGAGTGGACTGAAGGAAGCTCTCTTACACCATCGTCAACATTAATAACTTTAACCAATGCATATTCAAAATCAAGAATCTTCAAATTACAAACAATCAAATTTCAATAAAGAGAGCTAGTATATATGCGGCCTAGTCCAAATAACAAAAGGAACATAGATTAAACTTCAAATAGTTTTAAAAAACAAGTATATATATTAAATGATCTGGATTACTGCAGATATATTCCTGTTATTGCAATACATTACTATATACACTGTATCCTCTTTTCTCTACTCCAAATCAAGTCACATTGTTAGATGCCTAAAATTAATCCAAGATTTGAGCAATAGAACTTAATTACCGTCAATAACTTGATATAATCTATTGCCAAAAAAGAAAAAAGAAAAAAAAACTTGATATAATCTAGAGGTAAATTAGTAAAATCCTAATTAAATTGAAAATTTAACTAGAGCTAGAACTAAAACCTAGATACTAATTCCCAAAGATGGGAGAAACCCAAAGAAGCATTTTTGGTGCAGACAGACAAGAAACACACAAACCTAGTATTTGTCCATCTTCAAATATTGGGTCTTTGTCAAGTAAATTAAAAAACATATTGGATCATTGTAATAAAAGAATTAGTTTTTTTCAAGGGGAGAAAATCTTGCATGAACCCTAACCCTAACCGTTGAGAAAATCTAGAACACTAATTAAAACAGAAGCCTTTCAAATAACCTAATGTCAGCGCCAATATACTCAGATCCATGAAAATTTTGTCTTCCTAAAATCAAATCCAACGTAAATTACATGCAAATATAAATCATTTTCATGCCCAGGATTAGACGGGCGAAGCTCAAAATCATGGTTATCGGAGGAAAAAACCAAAGGAAATTAATTAATTATAGGCTCATTTTCCCATTCACATATATAATCCTCCTACAAAAGATTTACTCTGCTAAAGACTAGTTTTTTTATTTTTTTCTCCCTTACAAACATAATTATCATTACACATTACAGAAATGATCATCAATAAAAGAAAATAAAACGCTACTAATTAAACTCACAGAATATATACTTTCTTGAGATGAAGGCATCTTCCATGACAGAAGTTGAAAAAGAAGAAGTTGAAATTAAAGAAGATGAAGATTAATGAGAGAATTAGTGTGGGTGCAGTAAAGAAGGCAAAAATTAGGGAGCAATTAAAGAAGAGGAAGAAGAATAGGAAGGGGTGTGAATGTGAATGTGATGTGATGAGTCACTGTCGTTCATGAGAGTCAGATATAATATAGAGAAAGCGATGGGAAAAAATATTGTGTAATCACTCAAAAACTCTGAGAGGGAAATATGAAAAAAAGGGAGTTTCACTTTTTCCTTTTTTTCTTTTTTCTTTTTACACGAGAGATTTCACAGAGAATGGTTATGGTGGTGGTGTGTAGAAGTGTAGTTGGTAGAATGAGTATTTATACGGATTTGCGTAAAGGGTTTCACCGTCTCAACCCCTCCAATTAATACAAACACCCCCTGCAGCGAGGGGGACCTTGTGTCGGGAAGAGAGAGAGAGAGAGAGTGATGAGAGAGAGAGGTAGTATATATGAAGGAAAAAGAGAACATGTGGTGGGGTAATATTTGACCACTACTTCTTTTAGTTTTTGCATTATGTTATGTTATGCTGTCACTCTCTCTATCGTCACACTAAAAAATTCTAGGTAATAACCACTTTTCATTTTTTTTTTATTTTTTTTCCTTTTCACATTCGAGAGGAGGCTAAAATGTTGGATAAAAGAACGAAGTGATTAATTAAGAAAAACTCTCTAAAATTAGAAAGGAAAAAAAAAAGACTGAAAATTAAATAGACTGTTATTCTCATACAGTCATATTGTATACTAGATTTTTTTTTCCGAGGAAGTATACTAGTACTAGTATTATTAGTTTATTACATATGATATCTTAATTAAATGAGATAAAATCGATTTTAATTTGCATCTTCTGAAATGATATTATGATACTCCATTCTTCCTACAGAAATACCCTCATTTGTTATAACTAGGATCAACAAAAAATTTATTTAGTTGCATTTATTTATTTATTTATTTTTAATATAGTCTTATTTAATAATCTTTGAGATTACATGACGGTATGGTATGAAATTTGCGTGTCAATTACATTTTCTTAATTTGGGAAGGAGATGAAGTAATTAAGTCTACAAATTTACAATATTTTCAAATACATTTATGTGGGACGATGAAGTAATTAATTATTTAATTTTGCTCTCATTTAATGGGATGTTTTTCTTTTAGGGCATTTAGTGGGATGTTGAGCTGTTTCAATTCGAGGTACATGATATTGGCCAACACAAGACCAAAAATTCTCGTAATAAATGTCCCCTAAAAAATCTCATAATTTTTTTTTGAGTTACAAAAAATCTCATTATTAAGGATCATCTAATATTGAGTAAGGGGTGTACCACAAATGGCACAAATTGCATTTTTGTAATTTTTGGAATCCAATAGAAAATAGGCAGATGTACAAACCTGATCATATATATATCTTGGCGATGTTTTTAGTACTCCATTTTTTATCTATCTTCCACGTAACTGCCATTTTCCACGTGTATAGCCTATATAGCCTGTCCGACGAACCACATATATACAGTCGCCGGAAAATGATACAATTGTAAATTTTCTGAAATGTTGGATAACAATATAAAAATATGAATGTAGACATAATTTTAAAAATTTACACACATGGAACAATAAGTGATATTAACCTTTAGATATGCCGTACATATGATGAGTTATTTCCATTATTTAATTTGCAGCTGTATGTCCGCATAAACTTACAATGAAGCTAGGGTTTATATTAGAGCAGACCGTGTGTTAATAATATCCATAAAAACAAATTTTCATGTTGATTGTCTCCAAAATGAATGGCATTATTCCAACTAAAAATATAGTTTGATTACTTGTATCCCAATCGATCGAGAACCATTTTTCTTGTCTCCACATTACCAAAAACTACACGAACTAAAATTAGAACTGCCAATTCAATGCATGAAACTTCTTTAATTAGTGAAAATGATCCAAAGTGATGTTGATAGATCTAGGGTTTGCGAAAGTAGCTAAAAGAAATAATAACACGATGACACAAAGATATACGTGGTTCGATCGATGTGATCTACGTCCACGGGGGAGAATATAGAGAGCTTTTATTATACTTGAGAGTACAATGAGTATTGAATGTCCCTTACACCTCTAATCTTGCATCTATTTATAAGCCTTGGGTTAAGCCCTAATCCTTCTAGAGATCGGACTCCTTATACATATCTAGTTGCTTTATACATGCATATCCGATTCCCATTCGTAGTAGAATTCTATCTTCCCCCAAAGTAGGGCTTTGTTACTTGGTCTTCAAGGCAGATGTTGACTTTGTTTGGGCCGAACTCCGCGGGCCGAGCTTTAATATATAGGCCCAAATAGCCTTAGATCGGGCCCAGGATGAGGCCGGTACTATCACATCCCCCCCCAAAAAAGTAAAGAAAACATGTAGACGCAGACTACGAGGTCAAATTATTCGAGGTGATTGATCGCGCAAATCACCTGTACGAGCTGAACGACCGAGCTGATGTGTCGAGCTGAAGTAGCAGGGGGAACAGGAAGAGCTATCTGAGTATCAACAATCTGGTTAAGTTGGGGCGGTAGAATTGACCCGACCCATACCCGATGTGGAAGGCGGGAAAAGGAATGGGCCATTTGAATTGTGCTGAGGGACGGTACATATTCCGATAAAGACGGGCCCACGTTCACACGTGTCAGACGCAACAGCGGGATCCAAATGTATATTCACAGAAGTTGAAACGTTTCTTCCCCTATTACATTATTTCACATCCGCCGTCGTTAAGAGAAAAAAGTTCCTGCGCAGAAAAATTTCTTCTTCCCAAAAATCGCCCAATTTACTGTTCTTGTACCGCCGGTGTTCACTCCGCTGTTCCTCTGCGCCCAGTTTCAAATCACCCGCCGGAGCATTTACCTTCTTTTTAACAAGTAAGTATGGCATCCCCTTCTCAGTCTAGTAGTAGTGATATCGAATTGCCTCCGTCAGTCGGCTCGAGTAGAAGTGTCGCTTTTAGCATTTTCTCATTAGGATCCCTGGTACCTACTGTTGAAACGTTAACAGTACCCCCGCGTGTGAAGGGGAAAGTGGCTGATTACCCTTCGTCCTTAAAGGAGACTAGGATTAGATTGCTTGCCAAAACGTATAATTTCCCTGTTGACGCCGAATTGATAGAGCCTCGCCCCGAGGATAGGGCCTGCTCTCCCCCAATGGGTTTTGTTACTATTTATGAGGACAGTCTGCACGCTGGACTCCGATTACCCCTCCCTGAGCCGTATTCTGAGCTTCAAAAGAAGCTAGGCTTAGCGTTAGGGCAGATAATGCCGAACTCGTTTAGGCAGTTCATAGGCACAGGTGTGGCGGCGGTAGAACGGGGGTTACAAATATCCGCCGAGCTCATTCACGAGCTCTTTGTCTTCAAAAGGCGGGGGGGTGTATTCTGTTGCGGCCGGAGGCGAGTTCAAGGGGCGAACTCAAAATAAGGTGGACAAGTGGCACCAAAAATTCTTCTTCTGCCGCCACAATAGTTTCATCGACCTGATTTGGAGGCTAGAAAAGCCTTGCGAGTGGGTAATAGAAGAGGTTGATAAGGATTTGGAGTCCGCTGTGAGAGCGATGAGGGATCACGGTCCTTTTGAGGCGAGCTATAATGAAGATTCCCTAGCTGAAGTGGGGTTAAGCCCGTATGAGCCTCAAAGTATGGTGGATCCGGCGACGGGTGAGGCCCCGCTAGTGCTACTAGGATTGTTGTGCTGTGTTTATTTATCGTCCTAACTCTTTTCGTGATTTGTATTTGCAGTGAAGTTCGGGAAGATCAAGGGAGCTGATGGGAAAGCCGCAGCTCGTGGGGGTAAGAGGCCGAGGTTGTCTGGCCGATCTGCTTCCTCGTCTGATCAAATTCAGCGAGCTGAGGTGAGAGATCCTAGAGCGACAGATGTTCGCTGTCCTTCCTCCACACCACCTCTGAAACGAGCGCGGGTCGGGGACCAAGTCGAGGTAGACATCATTGATGTTACGGGAAGTGATGCGAGTCCCGTAACTCCTTCGAACAAACTGGCTGGCCTTCCTTTCTCCGAGGTAAGGATTTAGTGATTTCATGACATAAGTTTCCTTAAACCTTGCCTGTGTATCTAACTGCATTCCTTCTTTCAGGGCCTTGATATGTTCGTCAGTTGGCTGAAGAACAACGTCGAGGAGATGTCCTCGAAACATGAGGAAGAGAAAAGCCGATACTCTGAAAAGCTGATGTCGGCTATTGCCCGGGCGAAGAAAGCTGAGGCCGAGCCTGAAAAGGCCGAAGCGTAAAAGCTGCCAAGTCCGAGTTGGTTGCTCAGCTCGCGAGGGCCGAGGCGGAGGCCGAGAAAGCTCGGAGGCTTGAGTCCGAGCTGATTGCGGCGAAGGACCGGGAGGTCAACCTTGCGGCTAGCCAAGGTGAGCTCTTCCGGGCCTTCACAAAGAGGTTTCTGTTGTCGGAGAGTTTCTCCGAGCTTGCCAATGACCTGGCCATGCTCATCAACGGAAACTTCACCGTGGCTGCTTTGGAGCAGGCTGCCAAGGACTTCCCCGGCTTGGACGTATCCAAGTACGGCTTCGAGCGGCTAGGGGATGAAGCCCTACCTTCTCGGTATGCCAGGGTGGTCCGAGATCACCTCGGCCAGTTTCCCCTCCTGGAAAATATTGCCGGCTCGTCCACGCTTCTATCTGTCGAGCAGATTGCTGACTGCTCGGTAGACCGGGACCTCGACCTGGACTCTGCTTTCGATGCCCTTCGCGACGAAGAAGAAGAAGGCGAGGGCCCGGAAGAGGAAGTGGAGGAGTAGCAGGAGGCTGGGGCTGGTGAAGATCCGGCCGCTGACAAGGACTTGGACGGTTCCCCCTCCGAGCAGCCACCTTCTCAGGATAAGGAGGTCGGCGATGTTTTAGTGTAGTTGTTTTTTTTCTTCTTTTTTTTTCACATTGTATATCTGTACTGAACATCTTCGAATCAATGAATTTGTTTTCTTCTTCTTGAGTGTAGAGCTTGGATTCTGTCGGTATTTCTACTTTGCGCATACAAATAGCTCTCATTTCTCAAGATGTGGTTGACCAATGGTCCATGGCTCAGCAATGGAGGGAGAAATGCCGCCGAGCTGAGGAGCTTTTCAGCCAAAAGTGTATTCTGCTGAAATCCCAAGAAGCCGAGCTGACGGGATGGCAGATGAAGTTTGAGGCACTTTGTGAGGAGGTCGAAGTCAAGCGGCTCGCTTTTCAAGAGAGTACCGACTTGCTTCAGGCCAAGCTTCTTCAGGCTGAGGAGGAGTTGGAAGTTGCCCGAGGTTGAGCTGGCCGCGTTCTCAAAGATTACGAGAAGATCGTCGAGGAGCATGCCGAGTATGAAGATATTATCCGTCGCGGCGGTGGTATCACCATCTCCGAGGCGGAATTAAAGGCAAAAGAGGACTTGGAACAATATATCGCGCTAAAGGAAGTACTCGGGTCCGAGTCTTTTGGGCTTCAGGGTGCTTTTGAGATGCTGAAGGAGAGTGCGGGCAGGTATAAGTGTATTTTGGACCGCCGACCTAAGTTACGGGTGCTTTTGGCATGTGGTGCGGGTGCAGACCTTTCTTCTTCTGTTCGGACAATGCCTGCTCGCGAGGTGAAAACGGCATCGTGGAGACATCAGGTCGGTCCGAGCCAAGGTAGGCGAACTGTTGGTCGCGGTTCGGCTACCCCGCGAGGTCGAAGTTTTCCTACTGGAAGAGGTCGAGGTTGGGGACGAGGTCGAATATCGATTGATGATCTCCTGGGGCCTTCCTCATTCGAGGAAGATTGGCTCAGCTTTAGCAAGAAACACCCTCCCTCATAGATTAGCTCGATTCTGCCTGTAATTTATGTACACACAAACTTTTCCAAAGAGTTAGAAATAAAAGTTTATATATTGGGTTTTGAACTTTCCTGTTTTTCGTGAAGATTGCTTCCTTGGTTTATTTGCGCGTTGCACCCTTTAAGTGAGTTTAACTCGGGCTTCTTTGTGTCGGCGAGGTAACCATGGTTCGGACCTCGTATTTTATCCTCCCGGGGGAACTTGGTTCCGACCCCAGTTGAGAACTAATTATCCTTTAGAGGGAGTTTGACTCGGACCTCGTGGGATCTTCCTTTTTGGAGGGAGATGAGCTCGGACCTCGGAAAGGGTTTCCTTTGCGCATTGTAGGATATTATTTACCCCATGTCGGGTCATTAATGACCACGCAAGGGAACCGTAGTTCGACCTTATGAGGGGATTTTTGATGTTATGGACACTTCGTATAAGCAAATCAAAAGACTCAAGATGCAAGATAAAAAGGAAATTTTATTAAAAAATGACCAAAAAAACAAAGTAAAAAGAGTTTTGACGAGCTCGTTAAAAACAAAACATTAAAGACAAAAAAGACAAAAAAGAAAACCTAAGACTCTATATGCAAGATTTTGCTGCTTATACGAAGAATCTCTTTAGATGGGCGATGTGCCACGTTCTGGGTATTAGTTCGCCCGAAAGATAGGCGATTTTGTAAGCTCCTTTGCCGAGGACTTCGTGTACTCTGTAGGGTCCTTCCCACGTAGCTTCGAGCTTGCCGAGCTTCTCTGAGAGGCTGATCTCATTGTTTCGAAGCATAAGATCACCGACCTGGAACTGTTGGGGTTTAACCCTTTGGTTGTAATACCGAGCCATCTGCTGTTTGTACCGAGCTTCTTTTATGCTGGCTTGTTCCCGTTTTTCCTCCAATAAGTCTAGGTCGGTTCGGCGCTGCTCTTCGTTAGCTTCGGCGGAGAAATTGATAGTTCGGGGACTGGGTGCTCCGATCTCGACAGGTATGACTGCTTCTGACCCGTATACTAAACGGTACGGGGTTTCTCCCGTTGGAGTTCGGGGCGTAGTCCGGTACGACCATAGGACATTTTGGAGATTGTGGATCCACTCTGTTTTCTCCTTCTCTAGGCGGGCCTTGAGTCCGTTCACTATCGTCCTGTTGGTGACTTCGGTCTGGCCATTAGTTTGAGGTCGGTTGACCGAGGTGAACTTTTCTTTGGATATTGAGTCCTTCACGAAATTCTCGAATTCCCTGCTCGTAAATTGCGTTCCATTATCCGAGATGAGGACTCTTGGTACCCCGAACCGGCACACGATGTTTTTCCAGACGAAGTCAACGGCTTTATCACTTGTGACTTTTGTGGAAGGTTCAGCTTCTACCCACTTGGTGAAGTAGTCGACGGCGACTATTAGAAACCGTTTTTGCTTAGGTGCCGGGTAGAAAGGCCCTACGATGTCAATGCCCCACTCCATAAATGGCCACGGACTTTGAATAGTAGAGAGGTCGGTTTGGGGTAGTCTCGTCACTCTGGCATGCAGCTGGCATTTTAGGCACTTCTTCACGAACTCTTCCGCATCTTTTGCCATTGTTGGCCAATAGTACCCCCATCGCATGATTTTCTGAGCTAGCACCCGAGCTCCAATGTGGCTTCCGCACGATCCTGTGTGCACTTCATTTAGTATGTAGTCCGCTTCCTTTGGTCCAACACTTCTGAGGAGAGGCTGTAAGTATGACTTTCGATAGAGGACCCCTCCCTCGAGGGCATACTGCGTGGATCTAGCTAGAATTTTTCTAGCCTCCGTCTTCTCCTCGGGCACTTCCCCGTTCTTCAAACATCTGATTAGGGGGGTCATCCAATTTGGGTCGTCCTCTATGATTGCATTGACTTCTGCCTCTTCTATACTCCTGTTTCGAACTTTCTCCACTAGCGTCGAGCTGGATGGAGAGTTCGCCAGCTTGCTTAGCTCGTCAGCTCGGGTATTTTGGCTTCTGGGAATGCGAACTATTTTGAAGAACTGGAAAGACTGTTCAAGGAGCTTGACCTTTTCTAGGTACTTCTTCAGCTTCTCACTTTTCACCTCGTATTTCCCTAACACATGGTTGACCACGACTTGGGAATCACAATGGGCTTGGACAGCTCGTACCTGAAGGGTTTGGGCGAGATGCAGTCCGGCAATGAGAGCTTCATATTCCGCCTCGTTATTCGTAGTGAAGAACTCGAATCGCAGCGAATATGTTAATTCCTTTTTCTCTGGGCTGATGAGGAGTATGCCGGCTCCACTTCCTTTCTTTCCTGAAGCTCCATCCACGTACATCTCCCAGCAATCCGGGGGTGTCTTCTCTGGGACTTCATGGAGCTCGGTTTTGGCTTTGATCTCTTTTGGTTCCTCGAGGTCCTTATGCTGAGCTTCTACAAGGAAGTCTGCTAGAGCCTGCCCTTTTATAGCTCGACGGGGACCGAACGATATAGAGTGTTCTCCTAGCTCGATTGCCCATTTCGCGATCCTTCCTGAGGCTTCCGGCTTAGTAAGAACTTGCCGAAGAGGTAGATCAGTCAAAACTTGTATTGGGTGAGCTTGGAAGTAGGGTTTCAGACGTTGAGCTGCGTTTATCAGGGCTAGGGCGACCTTCTCAAGAGGCTGATACCTCGTCTCTGGGTCTTTGAGAACTCGGCTGACGAAGTACACCGGTAGCTGCCGATCTCCTTCGTCTCGGACCAATACTGCACTTATTGCTTCCCTCGATGCCGCGAGGTACAGAGAGAGGGGTTCTTCCTTTTGGGGGACTGACAAGGTTGGTAAGTCCCCGAGATGGCGCTTGAGCTCCTCCAAGGCTAGCTCGTGCTCACGTCCCCATCCAAATTCCGGTGCCTTCTTGAGAATTTTAAAGAATGGGAGCTGTTTCTCGGCAGCCTTGGAGAGGAAACGACTTAGCGCAGTTATGCACCCTGTCAACCTATGCACGTCGCGGATAGTCCGGGGTACCTTCATCTCCTGCACGGCTCTAATCTTCAGCGGGTTGGCTTTGAGACCTTCTGGCGAGATCCAGCACCCTAAAAATTTTCCAGATCGCACGTTGAAAGTGCACTTCTTTGGGTTCAGCTTGAGGTTCGCCTGCCGTAGTATGTTGAGCGTAGTTCGCAGGTCATTCACCGCCGAAGCCTCTTCTTTGCTCTTGACGACAATGTCGTCTACGTATACTTCGACAATCTTGCCGATATGATCTCGGAAGAGGAAATCCACCATTCGCTGGTATGTCGCCCCGGCATTCTTTAACCCGAAGGGCATGTATTTGAATGCAAAGATCCCGAAGCTTGTTGCGAAAGCTGTCATGATCGCATCTCCCTCATCCATTAGAACCTGATAGTATCATTTGTAGAGATCGAGAAAGCAGAATACTTCGTGTCCCACTAAGGATTCGATCTTTTCATCGATGTTGGGGAGAAGATAGCAGTCCTTCGGGCAAGCTTTGTTGAGGTCGGTGTAATCTACACACATCCTCCACTCTCCTTCATCTTTCTTTACCACTACCGGATTAGATAGCCAAATCGGGTATCTGACTTCAAACAGAAGCCCTGCCTTCAACCATTGCTGCACCTCATTGTAGATAACTTGATTTCGTTCAGCAGCAAATGATCGCCGTTTCTGCTTGACCGGGGTTGAGTTCGGGTTAATGTTAAGCTTATGCGTGATGATTTCCGACGACACCCCCGTCATGTCTGTTGGAGACCAGGCGAAGACGTCTTGATATTCCCTTAGGAGCTGGATTACTTGCATGCGTGTTTGAGGTCCCCCGGCAAAGCCGACCTTGACGACCTTCGCTGGATCTGCTTCGGACAGGGAAACCTGTTCCGCCAAGGTGTCTGGGATCGACGTCATTTCTTCCGGTTCCTTGGGATACTTTGATTGCTATGCCTGGGGTTGACCTAGTAGAGCAACCTGCATGCACTCCTTGGCCTTTATCTGGTCACTTCGGACAGTAAGGGTTCAAGCCGAGGTCGGAATCTTTAACAGCAGGTGGTAGGGCGAAATGATGGCCCTGACTGCATTCAGCCAATCCCGACCTAGTATGATGTTGTAGGGGGAGTTCGCTTTAACCACATAGAACTGAACCAGTTTATTGACGCTGGTCGGCGGGCTGCCAATGGCAACGTCGAGCGCAATGGTCCCTTCAGGTCGCGTCTCTTACTGCGTAAAGCTCTTAAGAGGCAGGGGTGTGGAGTTCACCCGAGCTGGGTCGAGGCCCATCCTATCCAAGCAGTGTTGGAAGATGATGCTCACGCTGGCCCCACCATCGATGAATACGCGATGGACCATCTTGTTGGCCCTCCGACCTGTATCACCAGGACGTCATTGTGTGGTGTAGCTGTAGGCACAGGGTCATCCTCAGAGAATGTGACGGTTTCCCCCTTCTTGAACCTCTTTTTCGTTTGCTCCTCACCCGATGGGACTGGTGGTCTGCGAGCTTCTGCCTTCAACTTAGTTTTTGTCTTGCCTGGGGGTAGCCCGGTGATGGTGGAGACCACTCCGTCGTACTGTGGTGCGTCGTACGGAGGGTCGCCATCCTCCTCGTCATGATCGACCTTAGCTCGCTTATTGTGGGGAGCACAACGACCTTGTCCTCCTTTCCGTTTTCCTTTTGTGTTTTTCTTCCCCCCGGCTTCGTTTTTCTCAGAGTTCCCTCTTGGGCTAACCTCTCTATCTGTTCCGCGAGGTCGCGACAATCCTCCGTGTGGTGCCCATGGTCATCATGGAAGGAGCAGTGCTTGTTTCTGTCCCGAGGTTTAGACTTTGACATGGGACGTGGTTTAGCGAACCAGTCCTCGTGGAGTGCGAAGATCTCGGCATTCGTTTTCATAAAAGGAGGTCGTTGGGACGGCTCTGGTCCCACCCGAGGTCCAAGCCGGACCGGATTGGTCCCGATCCGAGCCGGATCGGATAGGTCCTCTTTGAAGGCGGCTCGTGGGCACTTCTCGATCACGATCACTCCGACCTCGATCCCGCCTTCTCTTTTCTCGGTCTCCTCCCGCTTCAATCGGTCCGCATCCCGGCCATCGGCGAACCGGTATACAATCTTCCACATCTCCCGGGCATCTCGGGTTTCGCAGCGAGCTCTTGGTTCAGGGACCCGGGAGCAACTCCATTTCGGAAGGCCGAGATGAGGAAGACATCGTCGATTTTATCGACCTTCAAGCTTTCCTGCATGAACCTGGAAGCGTACTCCTTTATAGATTCCTTGTCCTTTTGCTTCACCGATAGGAGGTAGGCTGTGTCTCGGCGAGCCTGAACCTTTGTATGGAATCTTTGCTTGAATATTTTTTCCAAATAGGTCCAGGACCCTACGCTGCCAGTTGGGAGGCTGTCAAACCAAGCTCGGGCATAATCGATCAGTATTTCGGGGAATAGCTTGCACATGTGTTCCTCCCTGAGACCCTGGTTGTGCATGCTGTACCGGAAACGCGTTAAGAAGTTAAGGAGATCATCTAGCCCATTGTAGGCTGGAATGTTTGGCAAACTGTACACCGTGGGGAGTTTGGTGTCAAGCAGCTCGTCGGTGAACGGGCTGACAAGCCGAGCTGGTTCCTTTTCATGTCGGTGTCGGTTCCTCGGGGGACTGCGACTCTCGCTGTAGCTCGGACTTCGGCACCTTCTGGGACTCCGAGATCGCCTTTGTGTATGATGTCGCCTGGGAGTCTGCTGCGAGCTTGGACTCTGGCGTCGAACTGAACCCCGCCAGGGATCGTGTCTCTCGCTTAGCTCTGGTTTCTGCCTCTCGGCGTAGCGAGGAGCTTTAGGTAGGGATTTTTGCGTGGAACTCTCCCTGGCCTCGGGTATGGGAGACATCCGGGTCGTCGCAAGAAAGCGTTTGAAACACTCCTTATTTGCTTTAGCGAATTCGGCCGCGGCGTAGGTGGTGGCAAGGTCAAAGTCTCTGGAGAGATCATCCTCCTTCAGCTCGGATCCCTTCGGCTCCGACTCGTCGTTGATTTCTTCGATGTACCCTTCTGGAGTATCACCTGTCTTGAAGGACTGTCCGTTATGTGTCCTCCGATGCCGATTTTGCGTCGGGTTTCTCTGAGGGATGTACTCTAGCGCGGGCATCCCTTCGGAGGGATTTCCTTCTATTGGGTCCCTGGCGTGCCTCTCCTTTGGGACCGAACTGCATTTCTGGCGATTCTCTTGGCTTATGGGGCAGCTTTCTGCTTCGTTAGGATTCCCTCGTTGGCTTTGGGCCTCCCGCACGCTTTGTGATCGCGTTACCATCATAAATCAGCTACGTAAGAACCGTTGATGAGGTTCCCACAGACGGCGCCAATGATAGATCTAGGGTTTGCGAAAGTAGCTAAAAGAAATAATAACACGATGACACAAAGATATACGTGGTTCGATCGATGTGATCTACGTCCACGGGGGAGAATATAGAGAGCTTTTATTATACTTGAGAGTACAATGAGTATTGAATGTCCCTTACACCTCTAATCTTGCATCTATTTATAAGCCTTGGGTTAAGCCCTAATCCTTCTAGAGATCGGACTCCTTATACATATCTAGTTGCTTGATACATGCATATCCGATTCCCATTCGTAGTAGAATTCTATCTTCCCCCAAAGTAGGGCTTTGTTACTTGGTCTTCAAGGCAGATGTTGACTTTGTTTGGGCCGAACTCCGCGGGCCGAGCTTTAATATATATGCCCAAATAGCCTTAGATCGGGCCCAGGATGAGGCCGGTACTCTCTCGATAGTGAAAATGATCCAAAGTGATGTAAAAAGTATAAAACACTACTCTCTCGAACTCATAATTCTTTAATTTCCATTTTTATTCAATTTCAGTCACTTGTGTTTTAATTTAATTTTATAATTATTTACTAGTATTCATAAATCAAGTTAGAATTTATTATTATCTTTTATAATTAATTAATTTGATTATTAGAGTTGATTATTTCATAAATAATGTATAATTTTTTAAGTTCCGTTTTTTGGTAATATATTAACAAAGTTCATTTATTTTATAATAAATATTAATAAAATAGTAAAATTAATAGTGGAACTGAACATGAGTGATGAGATATAGTTATGACTTATGAAACATAGATCCAACAACTATATCTTGAATCCCATCTAATCAAAGGGCATACAATTAACAAATTCAAATTATATACACAACCCCAACCCCAACCCCAACCCCAACCCCAACCCCAATACGCCTTATATCCATCCATCAATTACGTTGCAATATGTCAAATGCCATGGCAGTCCAATCATTGTTCCATTTACAATACAAATTCGTTTATGTATTCATTTACAGTCAAAATTGCTCTCTCCATTCCGAAAAAAATAGTTTTGGAGGCTCCGACATGAATGTTAATAAAGTAATTGTTTATAATAAAATTGGAAAGAGAAAAGAGTCATTTTAGAATATTTTTATCAAATCATGAAAAGCGGGAAAGAGAAAACAACTTTCTTGCATGATTATGAATTATATTGAAGGCACTGAGTATTTATTGTAGAGTATTGTAGTTTCTATTTTATGTATGAGACTAATTTATTGAGATGACCAAATAAAGTAACCGAGACTATATTCTTGAGCCAGAAGGAGTAATATTTATGGTATTTCTTTTACAATTAAAATTTACACCGTTGGACTAAACTGAAAAATCTACTGAATGGATGAGATATACTGTACTAGTTGCAGTCATGACACATGTAAGGCGAACCAAAATTCAAATCTCTCATCTTGCAACAACAAAAACGACAAATAAACTCGCAGCATAATGTAGCTGAAATGTAGTAAAACAATTGAAAAAAAAAAGTACTAAAAAATTGGGAAGCAAGGTGGGATAATAATACGAATTGGTGAGCTGGAAATTTGTAATTTTGGACTTTTAAAATAAATACTAATGTACGGCAGACTATACAAAACAGTAGTATTATTGTAGCTCATAATTGTGCTTTTGAAATGAACTGCTAAGTCAACTTCCGACGAAATTCAGGATAACATCAAGTACATTGCTCAGTGCTCATTGGCTGTCCCCTTTGAGGCTCATTCACTATTTCAAAATTATTATTGTGTCAAAAATCACATAATTAATACTCCCTCCCACCGTCCCATAAAACCATTCGGCATTATGAATTTTAAGAAATGTTAAGTGAATGTACGTTATATTGTGAATGGTCAAAATACAATTACAATACGAAGGCAATATGCTTCAATGTCTGACTTAATAAATAACCAAGCAGTGTGATAACAAATATGTATAGATTGCAAACTATTATACCAATAGTGAATTTCACCTAAAATATAGCGTATCTTACAACAAAATCACTCATAATTGACTTTTCCTTATCGTTAAAAAGAATAACATTATTTGGGTAAATATCACTTATTATCCCGACATTTGTACATTTTCACAATAATATCATATGGCATGCATATTTTTATATGGTACCCAACGTTTCAGAAAAATCACAATACAGAGGCAATGATGTTATTGAATGAGAAAGGACATCTTTTTTTTTTTAATTATTTATTTTATTTTATTTTTATGGTGAAATAATGGTTGAGCCAAGGTAGGGTAAAAACTTAATTATCTATAAAACCTGCAGAAATTACACTGCAAATAGTCCCTCAATACAATTTCGTATTTCCTGAAAAATCCCAATTATGTAGTAATCATTTTCTCCTCCTATAACTATAAGCAATGCAACCAACAAAAATACATGGAACTCATGCCTCCAATTTGATGGCTGCATCAATGGCATCCACAGTGGAATTTTGCTGCGACCAAAGCTGTGAGTATCTGCCCGATTTCGTCAAGAGAACATCATGAGGTCCCTGCTCTACTACCTTTCCGTTCTCCAAAACTACAATCTGTCATTCGAAAATTATCAAGGCAATTAAATACGACAAGCGTATTAAGGGAGTATCAGTACGTCCATGGTCAGCATAAACACGACCGTATATGCATATCAACTCCAAGGAGAACCACATGACTTCCAAAATGAATAAAACACTAGTCTTTGAGGCATGCAGTTTCCCTTCATGCATAGCCAATGGGAACATAGTTTCTTCTAATGTGTTATGGGGTCGAGACATGCATATCCTCTTGATACAATATTTCCCCTGATACCAAGTTAGACCCCAATCTGGCTCATTGAAATTATTCATAATAAACACTTGAAGAATTACACAGCATACAGATCAAACCCTTTCCACTAGAAGATTTCGTAAAAACTGTGGTAAATACTACATATGAGTGTTACATTCACATGCGTGTACATTATAAGACAGAATAAATACCTCGTCACACTGCATTGCTGTTGTGAGCCTATGAGCAATAAAAATTGAAGTCCGATTATTCGCCAGGGATTTTAACGCATTTAGAATCTCAGCCTCTGTTGTGCTATCAAGCGCACTGGTAGCTTCATCACAGAACCTAGAAAAAAATGGAGAATTAAAAACGTTGAGTGATTGCCTTTGTAATCACAAAAGATCAACTGTAGCATTATAGTTGAGTTCATGTGGAACTTCAAAAAGGTGGGGCCCTGGGGGGAGCATTATATTGAAAGCCGAAAGAACAATTATAAGGAGCTCACAAGTCTAATTTTCCGCATAATTACCAATCTAGATTCATAGAAGCAACTATACATACATAAATTTATTTCAGAAACTAGAATGCCAAATTACAGGGAACTCAAACAAGGCATAGCTTAAAATTCCATTGGGAAGAATAACCACACCCTTGGATGTACCGAGAGTTGTGGATGATCTATATGCTTTATTTGAGATTAATAGGGTTAGGATTTAATTATTTGAGTTTAGCAGTAGATTTATGATGGGCAGGCAATGGCTTGAGGGTGTCATTGTTCAATCAGCTTTCAGTTAAATTTTCTGGGTTTAATTCCCGCATGCTCATTTGATCTCTATTCACCCTAAACTCTATCAATAGACAATGAAACCACTACACAAACAAAAGGATCAATCTCATTCCCAACTCAGTAATGGCTCATTCTCCTCCAGATTTAGTTGAGAAAACATGTTAAATACTCCTTCCGTCCCATTGATCTTGGCCTAGTTCTTTTCGGCACGAGTATTAAGAAAAAAAGTATTAAGTGTAAAAGTTATGTTTAGTGTAGTTTGTATACATTATTTTATTGACTTCTAGTGTTTTTTATTGACTTTTCAATCATGCAGTGTTTTTTTATTGACTTTTGGGCTTAATTAATTTACTAATTGAGCCCTAATTATTTCTATAAAAGGAAACAGGCCAAGATGTGTAAGACGACCCAAAAAGGAATATAGGCCAAGATGAATGGGACGGAGGGAGTAATTTTTTTGAGGGAATTGTTAAAGAATTAATCTCTCAACTTCAGCTTTTTACGGAAAGAAAGATGCAAAATGACACGATTTTGGATAATCAGAAGCAATAGATACTTACAATATTGGAGGTGCTTTCAAGAATGTACGAGCAAGTGCCACTCTTTGCTTTTCACCACCACTTAACTGCCAAAATGTAAAAGTATCATATTAAAATGAAGCTTCAATGGGTGATCAGAAACAAGCACAAAATCACAGATGAGTATTCACTAGCACAGGGGAGTTGCAATTATTTACACCAACATAAAGTTAAGCAGCATCTCGTACATCTTGAGATACCTAACATGCAAACTGGGGAAGAAAAGGCAAAACACTCCACACAGAGTACTATTGTCCAGCGAACAACTTAATAACAATCTTTAATGTTTACAAGATAAAATTGCATCTAAAATGCAGCTACTGTAGAAGTTGCATATTTTGTTAGGGCTTGTTTGGTATCTATATACCAGAATATCATGTATCGGTATGGGTATCAGATATCAGGTATAGGTATGAGATTGATATTTAATACTCCCTCCGTCTACAATAAATTTGCCACATTGTGGATGGCACGAGTTTTAATAATTTGTTGGTTGATTGTATTGTGAGTGGAATAAGGGTCCCACTTTTATATAGTTTTAAATTGTGTTGTGAGTGGAAAAGTAAGTGAGGTGTGTGGGGTCTATTACCATAAATGGATGTGGCAAATTTTTTGTGGACGGACCAAAAAGGAAATTGTGGCAAATTTATCGTGGACGGAGGGAGTATTTGTGTTTGGTATGTTGAAGATATCAATTCATATCATGTGGGGAAGAAATGAGAGATATGAGTCATACCCTAATAAAAATTGGTATATCAAAATATTGAAAATTAGGGTATCAAGTATATCAAAGATATCAATTGATATCCATATACCGATATACCAAACACAAGGTATGAATATGGGTCATATCCATACTCATACCTGATATACGTATATGGATACCAAACGAGCCTTAATGTTTCTGAACTAATACCACAAAGATGTAAAAAATGATGTGTAGGAAAATAAGCTAGGATAAATTTGATTGTCCCGAGCCACAAAAAACTATGCACGAAGAACCCCAATATGCTACCAGCATTGATTCATTATCAGGACAGAAAGGGTAAAGCATTAAAATTACCAATGATGATTGGATTTGATAGGAAGAAAGATATACCTTAAGTCCTCTTTCCCCTACAAGAGTAGAATATTTCTCTGGGAATTTCATGATGGTGTCATGAATTGATGCTTGACGAGCGGCATTATATACCTAATATTAGAAAGCAAATAAGAGGATAACCTATGAAGGGAACTATCACAAGCGTAAGAATAATGTTAATTTTAACAGGAAACCTCCTCCTGTGTAGCTGCAAGGCGACCATAGTGGATGTTGTGGAATATAGTATCATTGAACAGAACCTGCCAGCAATTTTGCAACAAAAACAACGTTAGGAGGTTGAGAATACCTGGATAGCCAATAATTCATTCGTGAAGCAAACAATTACACAGTACTGTCAACTTACAGTGTCTTGAGGAACAACGCCAATGGATTTCCTAAGGCTCTCAAGTGTTACTGCCCTGATATCTTGTCCGTCTATCTTTATCTGTCA
Source organism: Agastache rugosa (assembly GCA_031470985.1). NCBI lineage: Eukaryota > Viridiplantae > Streptophyta > Magnoliopsida > Lamiales > Lamiaceae > Agastache > Agastache rugosa. The sequence continues at coordinate 18,986,201 of CM062609.1, forward strand.
ATCGTAAAGGTATACATGGAATTTAAAAGAAAATAACAGAGAACCAAGGAGATAATAAGAGTCCAATAAAGAACATCTATTGCTGGAGATTATTTACAGAAAAGTGATGAGATTAGTTACAGAAAAATGACAAATGACGCCATGTGAAAAGTAAAACCCTAGGTGGAGATTAGTGGTGGAGTGGTTGCCTGTTGACCAATAGGTCAGAGGTTCGAGTACTCTCGGCCAACCCTAGGTGGGGTGTGTGAGTTTAATATTTGTAATGATATTCAAAAAAAAAAAAAAAAAAGATTTAAAATGGTGTGCATGTGTTAGCCTAGTGGTAGAGTGGTTAATGCCCGGACCAAAGGTCACGGGTTCAAGTCCACCATCACGCGGCCTTTAAAATTTCTTGTAATGTTTGTTCAAAAAAAAAAAAAAGATTTAAAATACCAACCAATTACTTGTGTAAGAGAAACTGCTTTACAGTCTTACATGTCCAGAATGGGTGTCAAAATATCTGAAAAGCAATCTCAGAATAGTCGACTTTCCTGCAAATACATGCAGATATCATGACACAGGACTTCAATAAAGAAATTTAAAAACTTACGATAGTTCATGAACGAGGTGAAAATGGAAATCAAAATAAAGTGCTACATAGCAAGCCAACAATCAGGCCTAAATGGATCCAAAACCACATACATTGATTACAAAACTATATATGGTCTCAACACATAATGTATACAGGACACTAATTGCACAAAATGCCAAAACCTATGATCACTTTAAATTGTTAGTGTCTATGTTACGGCCCGTGACAGATAAATTCAATATTCACAATAATATCAATGCCTCATAACATACTTTTGTTAGAACCAATGAAGGTTACCTTGGAAAATAAACAAAATGTTCATTTGTTGTGAGAAAATTCCGTTTTTATTTTATTCTATATTGAACTTTAAGCAGCATTACTAGTATTTCAATAACATGCTTACATGGACAGTCATTTCTTAATAAACACCTTTATTCAGTTTCAGCAACAAAATAAATCAATAAGAAAGACACAAGTCAAATATCTAGATTACCAGATCAAACGATAGATAAATTATTATCTATCAAGAAAAAAGAAATGATAGGTTACCACTTCCACTGGTTCCAACAATAGCTACACTCTTCCCAGCTGGCACAACGAATGATATACCATCGAGAATCTTTCTTTCTGGGAGGTAACTGCATAAGATTACAGGATGAGAACCAACATATTCAATCATTTTCAAGACAATTAAATATATTAGCAACTGAAAAAGTTCAAACAAGCGAAGTAGAACAAAATAACAAAGTCCGCGCAGCTGCAGCATTTCAGGTCTGACATTATCATCAGAGGTCCACACTTGCATTTGCAAATTGTGATAGTGGTTGGATAGCTTAAAGAGCATTCCGTAGTTGAAAATTATTATTGAATGATTGGAGCATTCAAAAGAGAATCACAATCTAAATTCCACAAAGTTCCTTAATATAGAAATGTTCTAACAAGCCCGAAATGAACTGGCAATCCATCATCTGCACTAACAACAGGAGCTATAATAGTGTGGTAACAGATGTTGATAATGACATTAAAACATAGGTGCCATCGATTTCATTTCTGCAGTGAATTTTTCTACTTATTCCATTTGAAACCCAAGAAATGCATGTTTTTCACCCATTCCCATCAGAAGATAACTTACCACTTGCTAGGTAGGTTGGATTTAGGGACAAGGAACGGAAATGAATATAAATACAGTTGGTTTGAGGAAACGATTCCTCAATAGTTATTCTAGTCCCCCAAAAGTGGGAATGAGCCATGTCACCCAAAAATGGGGGTAATGAAACCCATTCCCCGTTCTTATCATTCCCTTGCCCCCTAAACCACCAATCACCCCTTTAATTTATATTCACAATATTTTGAGACCTATCAGCATTTCATGTTTTCTCATGCATCCACCAAAATCATTGAAGAACCTACTAAAATTTCATATATAAAAAAATATCATAACATAAATATTTTTTTCATATTCACAGTATAATAAAGTGTATCTAATGAAACATATTTTCATTATTAATTTTTTTCAAATATGGAAGTGGTTTAGAAAAATAAAACCAGAGGGTAATACAGCCAAAGATTCCACAAACCCTCCGAAAACCATTGAGAAAACTAAGCCTGATGAAGGTCCACTTTATTGCCGAGAATAATAGATAGCAGAAAATTATGCATGTGAAAATGAAAAGCTATACTTTAGTTGCTTAGCGAGATACAATTTCCAGCTGTTCGTAGATCCTTCTTTCCACCTCTAGTTAATTTGCCTCTCAGCCTCATGTTTTTCTAAGGCAGAAAAACATCATGTGGCAAAGTTTCACTAATAACTAACGATACTTATGTTCATTATCTCAAACAAATATGTAGGGATTAAGCTGATAACTTATTGTCAGTTATAAGAATGAAACCACTTTGTAAAGATGATATGAAAGATTTTCTACTGCTATACACTAGACCATCAAGCCACAGTTGAAATTCTAACCAGAAAATATGGAGGTGCACCTGAAGTGGACGTTTTCAAATTCTATGCGCCCCCCATTCAATTGCAAAGGCTTCGCATCATCTTTAGCCACAATGTCCGATTTTTCCTGGAAAGAAAGCCAATGATTAGCATTGAAAAGACATTATAGATTACAAGATTGAACACAAGTACACGTTTCTCTAGTTATGCTTCACATAATTGCTCGCTAGATCCTGCAAAAGAGCATGAAAAGATTGAACACAAGTACATGTTTCTCTAGTAATGCTTCACATAATTGCCCGCTAAATCCTACACAAGAGCATCGGTAACATGTTCAACATTGACCAATCCCAACAAACAAAATCTGAGTTTGATTCAGTAATTTTTTTTAATAAAAAAAAGTAAGCATCTTTCTTGTGTTGCTTTTGTTGATTGGGGAAATAAATTAACATCATGAGCTTAGGCTTGTTTTTGTAAATTGGCCCTAATTATCATAATGATGCATGAGATTGACAAAGAAAGCAACCACAAACATTTTAGTTATTTATAGAAGTCAATTGGATTATGAATTGATCCAAAGACTTACTTATGGAAGGAAGACGAATGCAAAGGGCTTAAGCCTAGGCAATGATAAAATGGCCAAGTCCTTGGCAAGTGGAAATAAGTTGCAATCAGATTGAGGGTGGAGAATGTTGAAAAGGATAACCTTAGGGCTTCTTATAAAAATAGCTATTTAATGTAACATCTTTCCACTCTACACACACACACAATCATCCAATTTTAGAAACCCTCTCACTGTCCCACCCAAAGTTTCTTTCCGTATATAATGTCCTTCTTGCCAGACAAATCGCATTAATTGTGCAACTACCATTGCTTTGGAATTAATTCCATCCCACTTTATTTATTACAGTAGCCAAATTCTTTCGAAATACAATTTTAAGGTATTTATTCCAATTGATTTCTCTCTCTCCCTCTCTCTCTCTCTCTATATATATATATATATATATATATATATATGAGAGTGTGTGTGCACGCACCACACATTCTCTCTCTCTATATATATATATACACACACACACACGTACATTATTTCAATTAATCATAGTACCACATGGAAAAGAGTTCTGGCAAGCGAACACCAACAGCATGAATAAAAGACCACAAACATAAAATTCAACCAAGATGGAAAGGAGATATTACCCAGAAAATGAGTTAATACCTCAAGTAATTGGAACATTGACTTCATATCTACCAAACTTTGAACTGTTTCTCTATATACACTTCCAAGGAAGTTGAGGGGAAGAGAGAGTTGAAAAAGAAGCCCATTTACCATGACCTACGAGGCAAACTTCTGAGTCATAATAATAACAAATAATTACATAAATGAATAAATAAGTAAGAGTCAAGTCTTAGTTAAGAGAACCCAAAACAAGGTAACATGAAGGCTTGTTATGAAGGTAGGATTTTTACCAAGTCCCCAACAGTCATATTTCCATTCATGATCCCACTTGAACACAAGACCATAGAAGTTGAGATAGCAGTGCTGAATATCAAATTCTGCCCAAAGTTTAAAAAGGCAAGACTTCTTTGAGTTTTTAAGGCAGCATCTTCATACCCTGAAAGATGGATCCTCATTGGTTAACCAAAATCATATCATGCATGAAAATAGTATTTTAACAGGACAATGAGAGGTATGATATTTAGAAATCTTTCGTGTGAAAAGTACAAAAATAGAAAGAAGCCTTTATCACAGCTTCATTATTTATTAGCTACATCGGGAATTGTGGAACTGTTGCGCAATGTCTGTCCAACGTTATGTATGGCACTATCCATACCTAGCTATTCAAATGAGAGGAGCAACTTAGGTTCAACATTTTTACCCAAAAAAAAACCATAATAAATACTCCTTCCGTCCCATTTCAACGGTCCTGGTTACCTTATTTGTTTTTTCTCATTTCAATGGTCCTGTACCTAAAATAGAAACTTTAATACCCTTAAAACATAATAAACACCCTCAACTTAACTCATAAATTAAAAACTATGCCACAAAAAAGCTACTCTCTCCTACTTGGTTTGACACCAATACCCTCCAAAAAGTTACTTTCTCTTTCCTAATTTATTACAAACAATTCATTTTCATAACATCCATGCCCGGGCCTATAAGACCATTGAAATGAGACGGAGGGAGTTGTAGTTTGCCTGATGATGTAGCTACTTAAGCTGAAAGCCCATCCAGCAATGGGTAAAATATTGTATTCCCTCTGTCCCAATAGCAAGGTCCCTATTTCCTTTTTTTCGTCTGTCCCAATAGCAAGGTCTTATTCTAAAAATGGAAACAGTTTACTCTTTAAAAGGCTTAGAACCCACCACTTTTTATCTTTTTACTTTTGTTTCTTAATAACCATGCCTAAAACAAGGAGGACCTTGCTATTAGGACGGAGGGAGTAATGAATTAGCGTACAAATATATGCTTCTTTACAATAACCTAAAATGTATGCCTTCTTTACATGGCGGACACAGTATAGGGGGAGCTCATGGATCAATCAGTTTGAATAAGAGACATAATTTTTAGTTTTCATTTTTATACCTCCCTCCCTCACTCTCTCATGCACACACTTCACTTTGTATTGTTCTCCCCCTTTGGTTTGGAAATTGAGAACCTAACCCTCTTTCCATGCATCTAACATTTTTCGCCATTTAATTATCGTAAACAATTTTTACATTTCTTATATTTTTTACCTCTATATTGGTAGGAAAATGCTTAAACAATTAAAATTAGAATTTTAAGATGAAGCTACTTACTCTCAAGATACTCATCGTATTTATCAGCTTCAAAGGCTTCGTTGTTAAAGTACTTGACAGTCTGAAAGATAATAGAAACTATCAATATCAGTATAATGTGCTCATATGTAGCTTAATTCTCACAAAGATGTATAGGACTTACCTCGTAATTTATTAAAGAATCTATTGCACGTGTATTGGCATCATTGTCTGCTTTATTCATCAACTTCCTAAACTTGGTTCTCCACTACAATTGAAAATCCAATAGTGGTTTTAATAAAACATCGTGTAAACTGAACCAACTCAAAAATAACAGCCATTATTGAACACCCCAGAGAGTAGGTTTCTGCCTCTCATAAACCACTGCTATTTGAGTATAGGAAGCAGTACGGAAGAACCAGGAAAAGGAAGAAAAGAAAGAAGAAACTGAGCAACAGGACAAAGTCAAGATAGTATGGTCACTGGTCAGGTAGTCTTTCATATAAAGAAAATGTACTGAAGACACTAAGAGGATGCCGAAGCAACTGAGATGAAGATCTTGTATTAAAAGAACAATACCTGTGTCACGGCCAATGTGAAAGCTATGTAAGCCGCCATAGATAATGTTGTAATCCAAGCAAATGTTGCTCCGAATTTATAGGCAAGGATACCAGAGACCATTGATATCTGAAAGACAACATACCAAGACAATTGAAATTGTTCCTACGAACTCTGACTAGGCTTGCATAAGTTTTTTACTACAACAAACTTAACTAGCAATCAGCCAGGGATCACACCTCTAACACAGTTGGCACGACATTGAAGACCATTGCTGAAAGAATAAAATTTATAGCCCGGCTACCACGATCGATAATACGATTAAGAGCACCCGTTTCTCGACTGAAAAGATACATAGATATATTTAGAGGTTAATTCTAAATCATTCAGCTCATTTGGAAACTTCACCTCAGAGCTGCCTTAATACATGTACACAGAAGTTAAGATACAATAAGCAGCATAGAGGACCTAGGAATAATTCTTTACTAAGAGAATGTGGATCATGACATACCTCAGGTGATATCGTAAGTCAAGATCATGCAAATGTGAAAAGACCTGCAAGAAGACGTGTCAACAATGTATGTTAGACAAGTCATGTGCTGACTTTGTCAATTACAGGCAAGTCTGAACTTTATATTATAGTTTTCTTCATGTATCTACAAAAATAAATGACCCCTTTCTAAAACAGAACAAGAAACCAACCAACAATACCTTAGGAAAGTAGTATGACACTCTCGGATTAACATAGTTCAGTATATCAAATACATTTGGTATGCACTAGACCAAATTGAATATTTCAGGTAAGTCTTTGGTATACTTTATTGTAATACCTAGCTAGTTGATCATATATCTTTCTGTAATATAAAGTCATGTTGATTTTGAGCGTGTTAAACAAGATCTCATAAATAATGGAACCAACTACTTTAGGATTTGCTAGTTCTGAGTGTTGGTATAGGATACTGGTACAACCTTAAGGGTGTAATGAAAAAGACTAGGTGAGAGACTGTGGTTAGGAGCTCTAGCGAAGGTGCATGTGATTATAAGGCGGCACTAGAAAATGGGGCCATAGGCTACATGGAACAATCAGAGTCAGGGCGGAAAGACAATAATTATTGCAAGTTAAAGAAGGGATTACTGTTTCTATCTAGATCAATCATCAATTTCTCATGTGTTCAGAAACATAGATAATCAAGCTTTTCATATTGTAAGCAGCTAGTGAGTGTTTTTTCTTGTGATCTTTTTCAATCCCAAGTAAGATTCTAATTTTTCACATATGACAATGATCTTCTTATCTAGAAACCATTAATTCAAAATTGATCAAGAGCTAGAGAAAAGCTAAAACTAATTACAACTTTATGCCAAATTGCCAACAATCCTCCTGGCCCTCCCTCCTACAGAATGCTTTTCTTAATATGCTTGAGACATTTCTGCTTTTTACTTAATCCAAAACAAATTGTTCCATGTTTACAGCAGGAAAGAGTGAAAAAAATAAAACAACATTAGGAAATAGGAATATGAGCTAATTTAAATATATTCTTAAAAAAAAGAACAATTGAGCAATATTGGGGAGAAGAAAATAATACCTGCCTGGAAACCTGTCGAATCGTTCTCAATGCCACCTTGGAGAATATTGCAGTTCTTAGTTCTATAGGAAAAGAATTGCAGTAAGTTTCACATTAAAATTATCCTTTACTCACTGTAACTTGATTATAAGTTTTTTTAAGATCTTCAAACTTCCGTTAAACAGAATAATCAAAATCTACATAAGCTCACAATATATACCATTAAAAGCAGCTGCCCCCAACCGCGCTACACCATAACCAATTAGAACCGCCGCCGGGCTAACAAAAACAGCTAGAGCAGTAGAATTGGCAGCAGTGAACTCAGCAAGAGCAACAGGATTGTTCGTTGCTGTTGCTAACCAGTCAACAGATAGCTTGAACAAGAACGGTACCTGAACATTAATCACCTAAACATCCAAAACAAAGGAGACAACCACATAATTAAATTACCTTTAAAAATCAATATCACGTGCAAGTGCAAATAACAAGTAATCATCGCAAATATTTACTTTGGCGCCGATCAGTAGACCTAAGGCAGCAAGGACACGAAGCCGAAATTCGGAATTATCTTTCATCCACAAGTATTTAGCTAGAGTTGCGACTATCTTAGTCTGGTCAGCATTCTCTCCGGATGTCGTCAACGACGTCTTCTTCTCTTGCTTCGGCCCAGGAGCTGCATCTGTCGAGAACAACGCATTCCCATTCGGCGCTAAACCCTGATCTCCGATGGTTCCCTGAAAAACATCACAAACCGCCCATCAATTAAAACAAATTTACAAAAACCTTGCTGAATTAACAAGCATAACACAAATGAAACACGAAACAAAGATGCTCACGGCGTTTTGAGGAGGTAGGGGGGGAAAATCGGAGAGGAAGGCGTTGAGCTTGAACGCTGATGGCGCCGTTCTGACGGAGCGCCATAATTTCGGTTTAGTTGAGAGAGTTCTAGTGCCAGTAACAGCCGTGCTCAGATTTAGCTGAAGCGGAACGCCAGGCGGTTTGAGAACTGCGTGAGGTACGCGATTAACGTGGGAAGAAACGGCGTAGTTGATGATTCTGGAGCATCTCGACGCGATTGCTCCCTGCATCTTCTCCGGCGTGTTTGTCTCAGTGCATTTGAGAGGAGGCGGAGAAGTCCTCACCAAGTGTTTGATGAAATGCTAGAGAGAGAGAGAGGGAGGAGGGTGGGCGGAGGAATCAGCGGATCAGCCTTCTGTTGCCTGTGATTTTCCTATCTCCGTATTTGCGGGTGGGGACAGAATCTGTACAGCGCTGCCTTTTCGGTGTTGAAAACTATGAAATAGTTATCGCGTGAATACGACTTTAGGGAAAATAGTTGAAAACCGTAGAATATATAACTGCGTACAAGTGATTCCGTTTTTCTCCTTTTCCTTGAAAGGATATTAAAACGATATTTTTCATTCCAACTATTGCACGTGAGTTTGATATTTTTATGAACCTGATACGTGATTAATTGCTGATACATTCATTGGAACAAATTTAGAAAGAATTTCTGTTGTTATACACATGCTGTGCTCTCTGCATATTTTTCATTCGACTAATTAAGACATTAATAAACTACAAATACTATTAATTCTTTCAAGTTTTATAGAACGTATTATGCATATTATATTCATCGAAATTATATATCTAAAAGCACTCCCAGCAGTGGCGGAGCCAAGATCTCGATCCAGGGAGGTCCAATTTTTTTTTCAATAAAAATATCTAATATAATTATAATATCATTTAAATTACATAACAAATCAAAGAAACAAATTATAAACATGATTGCTTCAAGGTAAATAATTTTCTATTACAGATAATGTCCCTTCAATTTTATTTATATATTTTGATATGAATAGTAAAAAAATTAATAATATTGAAAATGAAACGACATTATGTTACCGACATGTCTATTTTTTATATATCATTTGATTAAGCAATATGGTTTTTTACACTATATTTCACACATAACAAAATAATCTAAATATCATTCGGTATACATTTGGTTAAGCAATGTTGTTTTGGATTAATAAACATATTAATAAAAAACAAGTTATAAAAGGAAATTTGATATAACATGAATAAATTTAACTTAAAAAGTTCTCTATTTTCTATCAAATTTCAAAATTAAAATATAAAAACTATTATGCATTCTTTTATGAAAAATATCTCTATATTCTGAATAAATAAATATAAAACCTATCTCTATATAAAGATCTAATCTAAGTTTCATAATTAGTATTTTAGAAAATTTGATAATATAAATTATACATATGCATTTAAAGAATAAAAAAAATATTGAAAGTCTTGCATAAATTATATTAAAATAAAATAAGTAGTGGAAATCCCCCCCCCAAAAAAAAAAAGAAAAGATGAAAAGGTAAAATACAACCTCCATATAATGATAATAAATACTCCATATAAAAAGACTAGCTCATAACTTTTAATAGTGATTGGATTTTATGGCCAAACTTATTTCAAGCTATTATTATCTATACATCCTATTTCAAGTTATAAACAGCTCATCTGTAAAATCTACTTCTCACCTCAGCTATTTTCTTCTTCTCCAAATAACCTTTAATATACATACATATATATATAGCTATTTTTTTTAAAAAAATCCAGGGGGTCCACTGACCCCACTGCCCCCTGGCTCAGCCTATGACTCTCAGCACATCATTCAAAACCAATTTTAATTCTAAATATAAGCTCAAATAATAAAAAGTATGCTAAAAAGTTCATCCAATAGATCTCTCAAATTGGGTAGGCCCCACAAAAAATATTTACACCTCCCTATATTTCTCCTCAAATTTATACCTCCCTTAAGAGCATTCCTAGCGTAATTCTCAAAATTCTGCTCCTAAATTTACTCCTAAAGATTCTCATCAATTTGTAAGATAAAATTAGATTTAGGGAGGTGCAATTTGAGAAAAAATTTAAGGAGGTGTAAATATTTTTGTGGGTCCACTCAAATTTAGGAGATCTATTGGATGAAATTTTTATCTCATTTTTTATTATTTTAGCATAAATTTAGAGTTAGAAGTGATTATAAGTGAGCTGCTGTGAGTGCTCTAAGAGCCCAGCAGAATTCTCAAAATTATGCTGTTAAATTTGCTCCTAAAGTTTCTCCTATACTATTTATATCCTCTATTTTACAAGTTCATACAACAGTTCTCCTATTTTCTATTAATTATACAATAAAAATTGTAGGCCCAACTCAATTTGTGAGATAAAATAGTTTTAGAGAGGTGTAAATTTGAGAGAAGATTTAGGAAGGTGTAAATATTTTTGTGGGCCCTACCTAATTTAAGAGATCTGTTGGATGACTTTTTTTTTATCTCATTTTTTATTATTTTAGCCCAAATTTAGAGTTAATGATGATTTTGAGAGAACTGCTGGGAGTGTTCCTGAAATTTAGAGCAATCCCAGTAAAATTCTCAAAATTTTGCCTCCTGAAATTTTCTATATACTATTTATATCCACTATTTTACAAATGCATACAACAGTTTTCTTATTTTGTACTAATTATTCTATAAAAATTATGGACCCAACTCAATTTGTGAGATATGATAGATTTAGGGAGAAATGCATACAACAGTTCTCTTATTTTGTACTAATTATTCTATAAAAATTGTGGACACAACTCAATTTATGAGATCGGATAGATTTAGGGAGGTGTAAATTTGATAGAAGATTTAAGAAGGTGAATATTTTTTTGGGCCCTACCCAATTTGAAAGATTTGTTGGATGACCTTTTTATCTCATTTTTTTATTATTTTAGCCTAAATTTAAAATTAATGATGATTTTGAGTGAACTGTTGGGAGTACTCTAAATATTCTCTTATCTCACAAATTGAGTTGTGCCCACAATTTTTCTAAAATAATTAATAAAAAATAGGAGAACTGATGTATGTAATTGTGAAATATGAGTAATAAATAGTATAGGGAAAACTTTAAAAACAAATTTGAAAACAATTTTTTAAGAATTCTATTGGGAATGCTTTTAAGGATGGTGGTATCTTATTGCAATTTTTTTAGTAAAAAAAGGAAATGTCATTATTTTAAGGGATATTCACCTATAAATACACATACGTTGGGTCGATTTCAATTTTGCTAAGAAAATGTTCCCTAAATACCATGATGATAGGATTTGAACCCTCTAGACCTTCATGACTTGGATGTTTCAAATCCTATTAATTAACTCTAATATCCTTAATTACTTCTAATTCCTCTCAGTTACAAATAGTCCTACAGGTAAGATTAGTTGTACCCAAATTTTTGCCTTTATCAAATATGAGGTACGTTGGTTACTAAAAACAAAAAAGAATAATCGTAATCATGGGCATTTGTTGAATTTAAAAGTTTCCTTGTAATATTTGTCACCTCAAATCGAATCCTTGTATTGGCTTTGTTTTGTTGTAGAGAAAATTGAAGTGAAAAAAGCCTCCTTATCTTGTTTCTGGACCATATAATAGTTACACCACATTCTACAATCTCCTTTCTTCATTCCGTTGATTTCATCTCTTCGTTTATGGCTTTCTTCCTTCTCCACTCACACACATAATTAAAAAAAAAAACTCAAAATGGCAACTGCAACTTTAACTGCAGCAGCATGTTCATTCTTCCATCAAGGAGCAATCGCACCACCACTCACCACCACCACAAAGGCGGCGACGCTCATCCGAAATCCGACAAGATTAATAGCACATGACAAGGCTGCTGCAATGATAACAAGATGCGGGCCAACTTTGGGCGACTTCATCGGAGGAGACCTGGTGAAATTCGACTTGGGCCGGTGGCTTTCCGACGTGGAGGAGCACAAGGCCTTGGCCATCTACTCCCCGCACGAGGGCGGCTACGAGGGCCGTTACCTCATCCGCCTCGCCCACCAAGGCTACCATTTCCTCGACCTCTCCGCCCGCGGTCTCGGAGACCCCGAGACCACCCTCACCAAGTTCCACCCCGTCTGCCCCGTAAGATTGCTTACTTTGGGGTGGCTTAGATAGATAAAAATAATATAGACTAATTCACCACGTACTTTAATAGAGTAATGAACAATTTTTAGCTGTCTAATACTTCAAATACTTAATTATGGGAGCGTTTATTCTGAGTGATTGGATTAGATTGAAAATACACATGATCGAGTATCTGAAAGATTAGACGATCAAACAAGCTCAAAATTATTCAATCCGTCAAAGTACACGGTGGATTAATTAGTCTACATTATTTTCATTTATCTAAACTATCATCAAAAGACAAAAGTAAACTCTCCCCATATGTTTTGTCATTCTATCTAATTTATCACCCAAAATAAATATCTTTCTAAGGAGAATGGGAAATTTTGATATCACAAAAGTTTGTATCAGACCGTCTCACTGGTCAAGATCCGTTAAACGTGCAGCCTCACGTGGGGAAGCAGCCGATAGCTAGGTGGTATTTCCCTCCTGAGGTTGATTATAGGCTGTCTCTGCTACCTCCGGATGCCAAGGGCCTTGTGGTTTGGATCATTGAAGCTAAGGTTTCTTGTTTTGTTTTTAAATTTTTCGGAGAGTTTGAGGTTTTTTCATGTTTGATTATGAGAATTATTTTTCTTAGGTACTGTCCAAGGCAGAGCTGCAGTTTCTGGCCTTGCTTCCAACGCTGAGGCCTCGAGTCAGGGTGCTTGCCGAATGCGGTAACTGGTGGGTACCCTTTCGTACAAACACGACTCGAGTCCTAATAGTTTATACTAGTACTGTGTCGGGGTAGAAGATGAAACACTATTTGTAATAGAAACGTAACGACTTGTAAATATGTGCAGGAGAAAGTTTATGTGGACGCCGTTAAAAGATATCGCCGGATTACCAGCAACAGAAGCGCAGGTTTCAAATCAGTGACACAAAATTAATACAACAAATCTGCAGCTCAAGTTCAAGTATGTGGTTCACTTCTTTATTAGAACTGCAAATTTTTGACACATTTATGGGGGCAAAATTGCTGCTGTTGTAAAAGTACAGAGTATATAATCATGAGCAGATGAAGAAATTTAAAACTCTTAAGTTACCATGTAATTAAACATTAATTAATTTTACATTGGAAAGTATTCCATCACACATTTGTTGTAAAGATTAGCATTTTAGATTCTAATATAGCAGCAGTATATATTTTAGGATGACTACATTGATTTTGGTAAAAAAAAAAGCAACAAATAACTGTCATGAGCATTAAGGTATTTTGAATCTTATGAAATGAAATAAATATAAGATGAAATATACTACTATGTAATTTCAGCGTAAGAAATATAAATTCAACCGTGCACAAAAGAATATGAGTAAGAATATTAAACGCAAACCACGTAATTAAGAGAAGCAGAAGCCATATTAGACAATATTAGTGAGACTCAAACTCGAGATATTTCAATCGCAAACTAATTCACCCCACTATATGTTTTTTTTCACATGAAGAAGGTGTCCAAACAGCAACTCAAACAAACTTTTATCACAAAATGAGCATCTTTCAAGGAAGAAAATATGAAGAGGTGCAAACATCACGAGTCCAAGTTCACATGCAACACCCCTCCAAGATTCCATTCCATTTCTATTTAAACACACATCTACAGACTCAAGGACTCACAAGTAAGTAGAGAGAGAGAGAGAGAGGGAGAGTGAGAGAGCATAATGGCGATGAGCAAAATGACATACCTTGTAATGCTGCTGCTGCTCTGCACAAGCATGAATATCATCTTCACATCAGCACAATGCCAAGGAGATTTCCAAGGGCTCGTCCAGCAATGCTCGAAATATGTGCAGAAATCGGGGCCCGAACAAAGCCCGTCTCATGAATGCTGCAACGTGATAAGAAACGTGGATCTGGCATGCGTTTGCCAGCATGTGACAAGCCAAGTTGAGAAGATAATCAGCATGAAGAAGGCAGCATTTGTTACAGCATCATGTGGCAAGCCATTAGCTCGTGGAACCAAATGTGGCAGTAAGAAAATTAATTATTTAAACATTAATTACTAATCCAATTATATCAATTAGTATTATTTTTGTTTTTGCACAAGTCAGATTGTTGCTGTGTTGTTACAATTGTGAGTTTCTTGTTTTTGCAGGTTATACAGTTCCAAGAAAGAACAACTTTAAAGTGACAACTTTAAAATTTTGATGCAACAAAGCCAACTTAATTTGGCATCTGAAATAAATGATTTTCAATCAAGTGTACGGTTTGAGAGATTATAGTTGTGAAATAATTGTTCTGAATTCTGTATGTACTGAGATTCATCAGCTGTGATATGATTCAAAAGAGAAGTTTTGGAACCAAGTTTTAATTTAATTTATGCCCTTTTTGGATGGATAAAATTAAAGACATCATAAATATTTTACTAATTAAACCAATTTAATTAAAAACGAATCAGTTGTTGTAATATACACATGTTGAAAACTGCAAGACTTTTTATTTTTTTCCTTCTTTTGATTGTTTTATAAGTACACAAAGTACAAATGAGTATATATAGACTAGCTATCTATATATATCTTCTGCATTTATAAGAGATGCTTTTTGTAGTATCAAATCCCTGCATATTTTTCAGCTCTTAATGATTCTGAAACTATCATCCACATTTCTTGAATCTGCATTCACAAACTACAAACCCAAAAAAAAAAGAGTAAATTAAAAATATAAAAAGAAAGGAATATATATATATTAATTAATTAATTTAGCAATATACATACATATTGAAACAAATGAAATAAAATATTGAAATTTTGATGATATTACTATACTATACTGACCTCAACACCGAGCTCTTGTTTGGTGGCGTGTACTCTTATATATCCAAATTTGGAAATCCTAACCAAGCTCCAGCTATTATCCTACACACATAAAACACAAGTACAAACATATATAATCTATGGTCAGAAAATTATGCATAAAAAATAAAATAAAATAAAAACGCGTTTTAGCAACGGATTTAAGAGAGTTTACATTTTGTGTGAAATCATCGAGTTTAAATCCGGCCATTCCGATAACGGCGTGAACTGGAGCAGTGTAGTTTGAGTTATCGTATGTGTCGACTCCATTGGGATCTTTTGTGGGCATTCCTTTGCATTCTTGCTTATAAACGCAACATGTTCTCTCATAGTTGTGGACATGTCCAAACAGAACTAGATCTACCTATTTTTTGTATTGCCAAAAAAAATAAAAAAATAAATCATTAGTACTATATATTTAGACTTAATTTAATTAAGGACACTGATGCAATACTATATATTACATTTGTCATTGCAAATAAAATATAAATATATACATATTAAATTTAGCTGGTAATTTTTACATGCAAAGTGCGTACTTTTTGGCTGATCTATTATTATTAGTATAGTAAAAGTTTGTATTTTATAGATTTTGATATACATGATATTTTATTTTAGTAATTTAATGTATATATAGGTCTTATTTATTCAATATAGATAAGAATAATTTTCTACTTATTTTTTTAAAACTATAATAAAATTTATCCATATTCCGATATGTATTAATTAAATTCATAAATTTTACGTGCTCGTTCACCTTATTTGCTAGTAGCAAGGGCTCAACTGCATCAACGAATTGAGTGTCGACGCTAGGAAAAATAGGGAGCCCGGGACTGGATGTATACATCGGTCTGTGCCTAAACTCTCATCACAAGACTTTTATTAATTTGATCAAAATTTCTCACCAATTAATTAATTAATTAGGACCATGCATGCAAATTAAGTTTCCAGATATGATGAGACTTACCCTGTGAAAATCAGCCAAGGAGTTCTTCTTCTGTCCACTGCACCCATATCCTTAATCATCCATTCATACTAGCAATAAAAAAAAAGAGTCAGTACAACTTAAAACTCGAGAAACTCTATTATTATACATTAAAAAGGCAGTTTACAACTTGTTGGGAATTTGGCGTCCAATCATGCTCGGTGGAAATGACGGTAAAATGAACGCCTCCTTGCTCCATAGAGTACCAAGGCTTATCCTTTGCTGATGTTGGCATTGGAAAATAAGTCTCGTAGGCAACCCCGCATTCTCCACCGGAATCCGGGGTCGGGTAGACGGACCCGGACCCCACGTAGTCCCTGTACGTAAACTCCACAATGCATGCATATATGGTCAGGCAGCAACGACCAAAAACTTATGTGAGACACTCTGCATAAAATATAATTAATTAATATACCGCTCGTGGTTGCCGATGGCGGTCATGTAGGAGAGTTTGGAGGCGAGAGGGGTGATGAGGTGAAGGAAGAAGTCCCATTCTACTAGAAAACCTGTAGCGTAGCTAATGTCTCCTATGTGAAATATAGAGTCCACACCGCCTGAGGATACTTCTTCTGACATTGCTTTTATCACAGATACCGATCCAGGCTATATATATATATTAAACAATCCATCATCTATATATATAATATTTTTTTGAGAGAGAGAGAGAGAGAGAGAGTACCTGTATGTAGTGTTCTACAGAAGAATCAAGAGGAGCCTTGCCCATATCACCGTAAGCAAGAAATTTGAGGTCATGTGATCCACCTGCTGCAGGTGGAGTTTTAAACGTTATTTCATCACTCCATCCCACTGAATTGCTGCATCATAAGTAATTAGTTACGGGTTAATTAGAGTTTTTATTACAACTAATTAATACTACTTCATATAATTAGAGTTTTTTTTTTAGTATATAACGAGTTATTGATCCATAATTAAAATTTACAATAAAGCTATTCGACCACACTGTGGCCAATCAAGTGCGTAAAAAAATAAAAGTTAACTGTAAAAATAGAAATAATCACATTTCTCATTAGGGTTTATGATTCCCCAATTAGGGTATAGTTCCTTTTTCAAAACCTATATTACTTTTGTTAGCTTGTGTGGTCAGCCTCAGTGTGTCGACTACCCTAAAATTTATTAATTCATGATTAGAATTAAAATAAATACATAAGTATTAGGGTCTAATTAATGGTCCTCACCGTGCAGACGCCCGCACGGAGTACCTCCTTTGAATTATAAAGTAGTAATATATATTTAGCCTGTAAAAAAAAATCTTCAGTTCTACTAGGCTCTAGCAGCATATTTGTTGGAACTACGCGCGCTGCATTATTATATTATTCTGAAAACTCCTTTCAACATTTCCTTCCTTGGTTAGAACCATAAATATACTTATATTAAATATAAAAACTAAAAAAATAAAATTGAACCTAAATTATAAAAAAAAAAATACTAGACTTTAGACCATGAAATCATAAATCATATATAATAGTATCACGAGTAACGGACAGGTAGGAGCATATCGTATGTACGTAGAGGGTTTTTTACAAGTGGACTCATTAATAATGTGTCAGTTTAATTGTATAAATAAATAGGGCAAACATTAATTTATCTTTCTATTTATTAATTTAAAAAACTGCGATTGGTTTATGAATGTTGTTAAATGGTTTGGAAATAAATAAATAAACCTTCCATATTTGTAGGAGTAAGAGGTGGAAGGATGAAGTCCTGTCATTAGAGCTGAATGGATGTAACCAGGGTCATGCCATCCGAAATCAACCGCCGGACTTTCCAACGAACCTGAGTGTTTAATTAATTAATTTTACCATGAAAATAAAAAAAAATTAAAAAAAAAAGTATTAATCGAACGGAATTAGGTTAAAAAAAAGGGTCGGAAAAAGCGTAAAAAGATTATGATGTTACAAATGGAGAAGGGTAATATAGTTACTTGTGCACATATCAGCTTGCGAAAAGGTTGAAATCGAGGAAGTTGCTATTTGGCCATTTCCATATTGAACTTGTTGTGGATTTTGATCCCCACTCACCCACGTCAATCTCATCTGTCATTTCTCAACACAAGCCTAATTAATAATTATTACATCTCTAATTATGTATATATAAATGTATGTACTCCCTCCGTTCTTTTTTAAATGTCCTATTTAGCTTAATTTTTTGTTTCCATATAAGTGTCATATTTCAAAATTTGAGAGTAAATTAATGACATTTTCCCAATTTTATCCTTATTTAATGCTTCTAGTAATTTGTTAATTAGTTATATGTATACATTAATGATGGTAATTAATAAGGTTATATAGGTAAATTTCTTTATTTTCTTGGTATGTGTAATTTGACGGTGGGGGACACTTATAAAAGAACGGAGGGAGTATATCATAAATTAAATACTTTGTGCATGTAAGTTGGACTTACATTAAAGGCACACATAAACAGATAAACTACCTTGACATAAAAACTCGGGTGAAATTTATTCAACACTATGTAAACAAGAAAAACTTAATTAAACTCTTCAAATGTGTGGGGCAAAAACTAGAAACCAGTCTAATAATTTCATTTAATTGGTAACTTTTTGAAAAAATATAATAGTAGAAGAGAGTCTTGCGCACCTTTAGCATGTCAAGATTAATTTTGAAGACAATACTCATCTCCTATTTCGATTTTTTAGTTCCAAAGACTAAAGAAAGTACAATTTCAATTATTGTTGTCGTAATTTCATCATTTTTCTAGTATTCAAAAATTGGGAGTTACCAGCCATTTTTTCATGTGATAATCACGAAAAAAACCTCAAAGAAAGATTGGTAAACAATATTATCAATTTTTAAGTTATATGTGCCCTTCAAAAAAAAAAGTTATGTGAATGGAGATCATATCATATCAATCTCAATCTGATTCCTTTTTAATGAATATTAATCATGAAACTATCATCGGAAATCACAATCATGAGCAGGAAACCCAAATGTTTTGACTTTTTTAGTTGAAACGGCAAAAGAGGACCGAAATCACAAAATTTATTAAAACTGACGCCCTTAAGTAAGAACAAAAAATATCCTATTTCAAGGAATGAAGATTCACCAATCGCCACCTAATTTAATGGCTGTAAATTCTCACGAGATATATATATATATATATATAAAAGTTATGGGACAAAAATAAGTTTTATCCTACGAGGTTTTCAAGGCTTGAAGCCGAATTAGTTTACTCTTACTTAACCAACAAATT
Source organism: Agastache rugosa (assembly GCA_031470985.1). NCBI lineage: Eukaryota > Viridiplantae > Streptophyta > Magnoliopsida > Lamiales > Lamiaceae > Agastache > Agastache rugosa. The sequence continues at coordinate 19,005,597 of CM062609.1, forward strand.
ATATTTCAAAAGTTTATGTCATCCAATTAATCGAAATTGAGCTTAGGTCTTAATTTCCTGAATTAAAACGATGCCAAAAATTAACAAAATAATAATAATACTCAATTTTTTATATTTACGTAGCTATAAACTAATTTATTTAGATATACTTTATTAATCTTTTTTTTTTTTTGACATACACTTTACTCCATATTAATCTTTTTAATAACATCGAAACGCTGGGATAAAAGCACAACTGTTATCATTAAATACTTCCTCCATCCCACTCGAAGTGTCACATATTTCTTATTGGGTTGTCCCACTCAAAGTGACACAGTTCAAAAAATGAAATCACTATCTCTCACAAAAAAGATCTAGGCTCCACCACTTTATATTTCTTTATTCAATAATAATATTTTTTTCCTTAATAACCGTGTTAAAAAGAGACGTGTCACATCGAGCAAGAAGAAGAGAGTATATGATTAGCTGTCAATTAATACAACTTAATTTCAGTTAGAGAATAATTGCAATTGTGGAATGTCAACCAACTATGTGCTTACCCTATTGTGTGTAAGACCACCCTTTTGGTCCCTATATATTATCGGACTTTCTTATGTTTCTAGAGATGCATTTCTATTAATTACTCTTTCCTTGTATATTCGTATTCTATCCGTTAGATTGCTAAACATATTTTAGAATTTTATGCCGACAAAGAAAATACTAATAATTAGTTGTTCAAAACAAAAACAAAAAAATCCATGTAAATTAATCTGGATCATTGATCCTCTAATGACCTACAGTTGTTGTTGAAGATTACGTACACACATATATATATACATATATAGATGCAAAATATTTAGATTTTTACAAATATGAATTATTTCTATCAGAACTCACCCCTGCGTACATATGTGGTTATACACAAATTATTTTGACCTAAAAATCTAGATGGCTTATACACACTCAATTTCAAGTTGTCGTCGTGTGTTCAAATGGTACTACACAATACTCCCGTAATAACTATACAAGCGTTATATATATATTAATTTCCCTCTAACTTCAAAGAAATGAATAATAAGACAAATCGAGCTTTAATTTTATGTATTTTTGTATATTTAATGATTCAAATATTATGGTATTAGAATATAAATCAATAAAAAATTAAAAATAATGATGTTAATATGGACGAACGGTGATCGGTGCCCATGAAAGATGCTCACGGAAGGTGAGCGGCATATCATTCCTCTATATATATATATATATATATATATATATATATATGGATAGGATTAGGTGAAAACTATACCCTATGTAGAAACTAGAAACTAATACTGACCCTAGATAATTACCTTATCAACGGCTAGATTAAAATTACATGCATTGATGTTTATCTAATATTTGATTTATTTCAGACTCTTTAGAGGATATTAAAGTAAAAAAAAAAAATTCACACATTTAGTCTAACCCAATAATTGCTGCGGAAATCAATCATTTATTCAAAATTATCCATAACCAAATCTTCTCAAAATAACTTTGATTCAAATCACAACTTACAAATTATTGATGAAAATAATAAATATGTGCATGCATGTTTATAGTATTTGATAGTCTGAAAACATTATATTGATAGTCAAAATCTAGAAGCATTATATAAGTGATACTGAAACATTATACTGAGGATACTGAAACATTATTTGATGTATGTGGTACTGAAAACATTATATTAGTAGTCAAGAAGCATTATATCTTGGACATCTAAATATTATATTGTTCATACCTTAAATGGTGATAATTGTAGTACATTGTATGGATTTTCTTTCATAAAATCCACCTACATATTGCAGTGAAATAAATAAAGAAAAAAAATACAACAAATTAAAAAAAATTAGTAATGGTATGAAAGCAAAAAGCATTATGCTTATTTATTAGAACATTTTAATTTTATTATAATTAAAAATATATTATTGTCAGAGTAACTTTGCTAATATTGTTTAAATAAAAGCATTATACTTTGAAACGAAAAGCATTATATGCCGTAAAACTGAAAGCATTAATTATTATGTAATAACAATACAAAAATTTAATGGTGAGTAACTTTGAGTAAAACGATAACAATATATGAAAATTGATTTACATACAAAATAAATAGTTATAATATTGAATAATGAAGTAAAAAAGAAATGTGTTAGCCTAGTGGTAGAGTGGTTAATGCCCGGACCAAAGGTCACAGGTTCAAGTCCACCGCCACACGGCCTTTAAAATTTCTTGTAATGTTTCTTAAAAAAAAAAAAATCAAAAGACCAAACAATGCCTCAACATTTACACGTTAACTAATTCAACAAAATAAAACAAATCCATCCTATCCATTAATTATATTAAATCTAAGGTTTAGATGTGGTTTCTAGTTTCTACATAGAAATTGGTTTCTATTTGATCCAACATATATATATATATATATTAAAGTATATAAGCGTAACCGCGCGCAAACGATGAGAAGATAAAAATGGATGACGTGGCTAGTGATAGAGTTAGTATACACACCGATGTTGCAGTAGAATCAACACTGGATATGTGGCCATATAAAGGCTGGTTCGGATTGGCGAAGCTAACCGGGTCGGATCGTCTCAAGATGCAGGGTGTCTCTAACCCGCCCGCAAACATCACGAACTCGATGTCCGTCCTTATGTTGATGACGTGGAATGACAACGTCGCGCTGCACGTCTTCACCGCGCATTTTCCGGCCACGTATTCCTTGCACTCTCTCTTGCTGCACTTTAGGTAGTTTGGATCGTTGCTTACAAATTGAGCCTGCACTCAAAATTCAAACCGAAACAGTTTGACACGAGTTTTTGTTTGTAAGCACTTGAAAAATGAAATATAGCTAGCACAAAAAATGTACTCCCGCCATCTCACTGATACTGTCTTATTACTGTTCGACACGAAGATTAAGAATAAGGGTAAAAAGATAGAAATTGGGTAGGTCCCATCACTTTTGAATAATTAATTCTTTCCTTATTTTGAACAAGACAATTTGAGTGGGACAGTCCAATAAAAAAAGAAGACAATATCAACGGAACGGAGAGATCGAGTATATAGAGGGTTAGGAATTTCATGTTCCTAGTCTACAAAAGACATGAAAATGCATTTAGACCTAATTTAATGAGCGCCAGCCTAGATAAATTGTTTTGTGTGTTTATTAATGGCTAAAACGAAAAAATTACCACATAATTAATGTAATTAAGTAATATATCTAAATAATAAGTTAATTAATAATATATATAATTAACTTTGTATTCAGTTAAATTAAGTGGTCTGACCTTAACAGGATAATGGCATAGAAGAGGAAGACTGCTAAAATCACCCGTCTGTTGATACATAAATGAATTCTGTATACACGTCTTCACACTGTAAGCCATAACAAACAGCATTAATCACGTCATAATCAATTTTTTAGAGTATATTTACGACGTCATCCAATACACGTTAGCATGTGTGTGATACCAGAATAGAAAATGAAGGCTAGACGTACTCGGAGTGAGAAGGGGAGATCATGGCCACCCAATCGCTGCTCGAAGGCAGCAAAACTCCGGTGATGTTCACCGTCACGTATTCGTCGTCGGAGAGGGTCGGGTTGGAGGTGACGTTCACTTGGAGATACGGGTTCGGGTCGGGGCAGTCGAGCAAGTGCCTCCGGTTGAGAAGCCGGAACTCCGATATCGCGGTGTGGTTGCGAAGCTCCGCCGTGGATCGGAGCAGCCTCTCCGGCAGGGAGGAGGCACCGGTGTTTGCAGATAAGAAGACTATGGAGAAAATAACCAAGAATATTCTTCTTAGAACCCTAAATGGAAGATATGGCATCTTCATTATTAATTGAAAATTGAGTAAAATAAAATTTGATTGGGGGTTTTGAAGTGTAATATGAAGGGAATGACGGAGGAAGTTACATATATATATATATGGAGACTTCAATTTTTGGAATATTATATACATGTGTGAAAGCGCCAACTTTTTACTTTTTAAATAGGAAAAAATAAAATTTTTATGAAGTACAGATTTGATAAATCAATAAATATTTAACTTTGTATATTTATACTACGAGAAGTAATAATTTACCTTTACTTTCAAAAAAAAAAGTTATAACTTACCTTTATATGAAAATAGTTTTACATAAATCTACACTCATTTTTTTGAATTACAAGGTATATATATATAATCTAATCAAGCACTACACTACTATATAGACGGGACCTCTACACTACAGAAATGTGGGACCACTACACCACCACGCAGGGTGGGACCACTACACCACCAAACACAGGCGGAATTGAACCCAAGACCTAAGAAGAGTCTTGTAGTGTCTCAGCTAGCCAATTGAGCTAGGTCTCATCGGCATAAATTAATCTACACTCATTGGTTGTTAATTGTTACATAAAATAAAAAAATAAAAAATAAAAAACCTTACCTTTACTCTCAAGAAAAAAAAAGTAATAACTTACCTTTATATGAAAATAGTTTTACATGAATCTACACTCATTGGTTGTTAGTTGTTACATAAAATTTTTATAAGTTTTGTTTACTATAATTAATATTATATGCTATTTAAAAATTGACCCTATTATGTTGCGTACAAATAATATATCTCTAGTTTAAGATTAATTTTCAGTTTGTATTTAATTATCAAAATACATTTTTTTAGATAATTATCAAGTACATTTTAATACAATGTCAGTAACAAGATGAATTATATTCAAATTTAGTTGATAGAATATTTAATTATGCGCAGGACGAAGCATTATACAGGCATTTCTAAGTTTGTTAAATGTAAAATATAATTAAAAATTTAGTTGACATGCATCCTGCACTCGCTTCATAATTTAATGAATAATCATTTCATTGGCTAATTATTATGCCTTTTATTCGGTTAATATTAAATCTTATAAATATAACGGTAGATTTAATTTCATTTACACCCATGTAAATTTATAGAGAGATGACACCCTAGATCACGGTAGTGTATATATTTGAGTATAGAAACATTTAATTTGGTAATTATGATTAATATATGGGCATTAATTATAATAGGATCAAAGCATGCTATAACGTGCTTGGTTTATGGATATTAATTTCCTTGTTGAAATGTTGATAATACTTAGGTAGTTCACTATCACAATAGTTGCGCCATTCAATATTATTGGTATATATGTATATGCTGCTTTATAATTCCTCAGAATTATCAGCCTTCTTGTTGTCAATCAAATTTAATTCTTTCTATGCATGCCTTCCAACAATACCAACACTAAATCACTATCTTCAAAATTACTTCGGATAAAATATAACAGCTCTGAATTTGTTGTTATTAGGTCTTAGATTCTTTTGGGCCGATTTCAATTAATGAGACATGAATGATGATTGATATCTGCTACTCCTTGCATCTCACTGAACTTGTCTTTTTTTTTTTTTTTTGGTTGTCACACTGAACTTGTCTTGTTTCAAATAATGAAATAATTAACTCTCCAAAAGTGATAGGACCTACTAACTTTCTAACTTTTTTACCTTTCTCCTTAATACTCGTGCCGAACAATAAAATGACATGTTTAGTGGGACGGAGGGAGTATAATTGAAGAACAAAAATTTACATGATTAATGATTGTTATTTGCTCGAGATTAATAAATGTCATTGTAGAGAACATCTATTAGTATAGTAAATATAAATGTTTTTTTATTGGATCATCAAATCAACAATTTGTGGGTTTGCAGTTTCTGAAAGTCTCTAGTTTCTCTTCAAGAACACTTGTGAGTTGTGATTGATCTTTTAAAATTTGGTGTGATGAACTTTTGGGTCGAGCGCTTTGGTTGAGAGAATTTTTACTAGAGCTGTCAAAATAATCGGGCAGAATTGACACGAACATTTTTTCGGACCGATAAAATGCTAGCCCCAATCTAGCCAAAAACAAAAGTTATAGTATAATTAAAATGGCCGGATAGGCTAGAGGCCAGTGGACCAAAGATTATTTGGGCTCAGCCCGAACTAAAATTATGTCAGGAGATTTGAAACAGATTGACTATGACAGCTATAATTTTACTATGGATGAATCCATTCCTCAAACTCATGGATTCCCTACCTACACAAAAATCAAATGAATTGATATAAGCAAACTCACAAACAATAATTATGAGTTAAGTGTAACTCATCAACTTGAACAAAATTTCAACGGAATTAAAAAAAGTAAGAATTCTCAACTTTAATTTAATTTGGAAGTCCCTAAAAAAAAAAAAAAAAATTGGAAGTGCTTCATAACATTTTATAATAGGCTTGATTATGCGTTTTTATTGGAGTTAATCTCTTCTTATAAGTCGCGTAGCGCTTAGAAAAGTCATAAAATAATTCATTTGAACACATAATCAAGCCTATAATAATATGTTATGAAAATTAGGTGCCTGAATTATAAATTTGAAGTTTTGAACACACTCTGGGCTAGATGTAACAAAACACAAAAGTTGAGGGTTTAAACTGAATTTTCAGAACCAGATTTCCCCCAAATTCAAAGAGAAATCTTAATTATAAATAATTAAGATTTCTGATTCAAAATCGATCCTCGAACCGTAAGTTTTTTTGTACAATGATCACAGTATTATAGTTTCGATCAGAAAAACCCGCCAAAAACGTGCCTTCCCCATCCACAATTGTCGCATGTGGCCGTGAAGAACGTTTACGCGGCGGCAGTGGCGGCCTGTCAAAGAACTCCAAATTACTCCTAAATTCGCTGATGGATTGCTCAATTGGAACCACCGTAAGAAATTTATAGTCCTAGTCGTCGTTTTTATTCGTTGGGAATTGCAAATGGCCACTGGGAACGGCCGCCTTCAGTCCACGCCGCAGCGACTCTTACCGCGTACAGCTCATTTCCTAACTCCTCTCTGTATGCAGGTCGTAACGCCACCGTGAATTGCGCCCAAACGGCCGGTATGTGGTCTCAAAGTTTACTTGGATGTAGTTGGTTTCCCCCCCCCCCCCCCTCCCCCAATAAATTGTGGAGAAACGTTGAACTAAAAGGAAAGTTTTGCCTTTGTATTTATTTCATAGAATTTTGAGTTTGGAGTATCGTAGAAAAAATTAACAGTATCTTTTTAATGGAAAATTTATTTCCTAGTAGGATAGTAAATTTAGCCAATATTTTTTGCTCTTTTTTCCTAAAAATATACATAAGGAGAAATTAAATTTTTCTGTCCTTTTCAGAATGAGTTGGTTATTTTGACACCTTAAAAACATAAAATTTTCATTTCCCTAAGGGATATTTACTTTGAGTGATATGATAGATAGATAAAAATAGTATAGGTTAATCCACCGTTTACTTTGATGGACTGATTATTTTTTAGTTTGTTTGATAATCTAATCCTTCATATAGTCAATCCTATGTTTTATCAATCTATCCTATCACGCAAAGTAAACGCCCCTAAGTGTAATAAATTTTTAATTATTGCTTCAATGCGAGTAAAATACGCACATGAGCCCAATCCTACTGTGAGGTTGGTTTGGTTGTACCCAAAATTTTGCCCAAATAAATAAATTACAAGTTTGGATGTGGGCTATGACATCTTGTGTTAATCCCGGTCCTCGTAGGCAGTCAGAATACTAGCAAAAATATCCATACTATGTGATACAAACCAAAGTTCATACATTTGATTAAAATATTCTGTATAGATTACATAGCAATTAATTATTTTTACTCTACTAATACCTATAAATATAAGTATTACAAATGTATATGAATATGTGTGTGATGTGTGTGTGTATGTGACTTAAATGATTTATATAATTAAGTTGGTTAAGAATTGAGTATTGGAATGTGAAACAAGATAGGCAAGAGCTGTGTTGCATGTGTGCAACACTTGTGTGGATGCCATAAAATTGGGTATATGTCCAATTCCAATATATACAAACAATTCTGCATTTGCATCTTATACACAACCAAATTCACCCATGTGCACATTAATCATATATCAAACATCGCAATTAAACACACACTTCGCTTTCTTGAATATAATCTCGCTATAGCTAATAACTAACATATAGCTGTAACATGATATATTTATATAGTGATATAAAGTTTCATCTATATATATGGCATTTAAAAATTCAAGAAAATAGAATAATACGACCTAAAAATCATTGGTCAGTCTCAAATTAATCAACTCATGATCAACTCATGCAGCAGCTCTGCATAGAGCAACTGGTTCCACGTGTCGGGAACGCCGGCAAGGCACCAATGGGTGCAGTCCATCCCCCTCAAGGCGTTGTACTTGCTCGGATGCCCATCTTTTCTTAGCTGAGACAAAGTTGTGATGTCCAACAAACGAACTGGCATTGATGTTGCTGCTGATGTTTTTCCACTCAGAACTGATTTCAATACTTTTGATGCCAACGGCTCTCCTGCTGGATATGTTGATCCATTCAACGGTGTCGTTTCCCTTGAGCAATCTTTCACTCCACTCTCGTGCCATTCTTCTCCACTGAGAGAAAGAGAGAGAGAGTAGTTTAATTTGAGACGTCATGTTGAATGTTAGGTAACGAGAGAGTTTTGTTTCTAGTGTGAAACAGGCTCATGAGCCAAAATTCGTGAGACGGGTCAAGAACAAAATCCAAAATTACAATTCTGTCGTTGGATCTGAATTTTGACCTATCTCACATATTTTAACCCATAAGTCAGTCTCACACAAGTTATCGAGACAGATAAAATTACTTGTAATGTGATGGGGAGATTCCTTGGAAGAAAACTTGGGTTTTGGAAGGATTGAGATTCGAGTCGGCCCAATTTTTCCATGTGGTTAGACCTTTACGAAACGCATCCATGCGGTCCATGTCTTTCATTATCCTCCCTTCACTTTCAATATAATCCCACCTGCAATTAAACATTATATTTTAGTAATTGGATAATTATTAATTACCCTCTCTTTTGTCTCGTTAAAATTGATTATAACTAAAAAACGAATACATTTCAAAAGTTAGTGATAAAAGAAAAAGTGTAATATATAAGATCTTATCTTTCTAATTAACAATAACTGTCAAGCCATAAATACTATAACCTTATGAAAATTAAAGTGTTCTAATTATGAAAATATGATATCGCCACTGTGTAAATTAATCAATTATTATGAGGATCACAGTCGAATGTACAGAGACAGCTCAACTAAATATGTAATACAGTACATATATTAAATTATTAATTATGATATATATACTATAATTATATGTCAATATACAATATATAGCTATCATAAAGAATGAATCCTAGACGCAATCTCACTAGCTATTATCAATTAAATTTGTCTTAATTAATATGACTTGTGGAAAAGGAATAATTAATTGATTAATTTCTATGAAATTATTATTGATTAAAAATCAATAATACTATTCCATCTTCGTGGCATAAGATCGTAAATCTATATCTATATCTATATAATATGTACTAACGAAGGAACGTAGTAACGTACGGTTGTTTAGGGCCTCTGCGATACCACCAAAGCCATGTGTTGAAGATTAAGACATCGGCCTGCTTCCATGTCTCTCCATCCTTAATCGAATCCAGCTTCAAAACTCGACCAATTTTCTCGTTTTCAATATCTACCAAATAATGCGAAAGGAATGCTGTAATGGAAACTCCATGTGCCTGCAATATTTAATTAAATCATTAATATATTTATTTCTCAGATTAGGTATTAATCACATGCATGATCATAATATTAAATCCAAGACAAATTGAATTAATTCTCAAATGAACACTTAATTACGACGAACAACAACAGTATTGGACGTGCTACAGATTATTCCGTCTCTAAAACACATATATCATTTTTATATAGCAATACACTGAAAAAAATTGTGTTTTACCGACAAACTGTCTAACATCGGCATTTAGCGACGGATCTTCAAGATATATACATGAAGGAAACACGATAAAACATAGATCGTGAAATAAAGGATGCGTACGTACCTCAAATTTAATGGTCGAGGTTGATTTATTTACGGTGTCGACGACTTTGAACGGCGTCGTCCCACCTTGACTAAGCAGGCAAACAAGTGATTGCATATGATTTTCACTCACGGAATCCCCAACAAACATAATCTTTTTACCCTTCATCCTCCTCAGAAACTCTCCGCCATCAAATCTATAAAAGAGAAATAACAATATTAATTCATTCCCACATACATACATTTTCAAATCAAATCCTGACCAAAAATAAAAATTGAGACATACTTAGGCAAATTGCAGGCATTAGGCTGCCATCTATACTTGAGAAACTGACGATCTGGCCGGCCGTATTTGAGGCAGTTGAATTCCCCACGAATTGAAGAACATTTAGAGGAATCGAAAAGAGGGTAAGATTCATCATAAACCCATTTTCCTTCATAAAGATTGCAGCTTTTCTGCTTCTGTTGCACAACTGAAGCAGCATTTGATGTTGAAACCATGCACATACATACAAGAATATTAAAGACGACACTACTGTTTTTGAGTTTTCCTATGTTCATAATCATGTTTAATTTTGCCTCTGTCTCTTTGCGATTGGTGGGGGAGAGAGAGCAGGTTTCGCCCGTGTTATATAAGACAGCAGGATCATAAATGGAAGTCAAATATTACAAGAAACTAGATTGCACTCGTGCGTTGCACCGTAGAATGCATTTTAAAAATATGTAATATATAAATTATCAAATCACATAAATAATGAGTAAAATGTAATGAGTCTTTTTTCTCCACTTAACAAATAATCTACAAACATTATAAAAACTCTGTCACTAAAGTTGTGTTAGTATTATATTTCAAACATTATGAAAATTTTCTTTTTATACAATAGTTTTTAAGAGTGTTCCTCATTATCACACACCAATATCTTCAAACCTTTTCAATTTGCAACTCTTGAAATATCCATATAAAGTTGTCGAAAAATTGTCTGCCGCAAATAAAATGCAGTAATCATCTAATATGTTAATTATGGAAAAACACAATAAAATATAAAATTCATACATTACATCAATATTTTATTTAAAAGAAACATTCAATCCAAATAACATTAATAAATATGGCATGTTAAATTTTGTATTATGATAGTACTTCTTTGTACATAAATTTAAATACACTATTAAATAATTACATATAAACATCTAAATAATATTTATAAATTATAAATAATCCAAATATAAAACACAAAACATTTAATTACAATTTAAGAAATATATTTTTTTATTAAAAATAGCATAACACTTACCTTCTAAGCATCTCTAAACAATCATTTTTTTTTATATATTTGAAAATATAATTTCGATTAAAATCATTTCAAATGCTATTACAGATGAACAATCATTATAAAAATTTCAACCAATTTTGGCATTTATAATAATTCTTCATTTTTGATAACTTCCAAACATCTCGAAATATATATTTTTATTTTTAATATTTTTTCACTATTATATTTTTTAAATATTTACGAATCTAAATAATGAAAATAATAAAATTATTTTGGCAACCATTCATTGTGCTAATTTTTTATAAATGGAAGTCAAATATTACAAGAAATTGCATTCTTTTATATTTGGTATCATTGGAGTAATGCGATCTCTTACAAAATTGAATGGATTATGGGATTTATGATGTTTGCTTTTGTATATGCACAAAATATGAAATGTGATCCAGCAAGTTGGCAATTTTATGCTTTTTTTGAATGTTGTATTAAATTAGATCCCATTGGCATGCAGTAAATCTCATTTATTGAAAATATAGGGAAAGATTTTCAATTATTTATAGGGTTAATTGCCGGAAAAATTCCGACTTTTGGTCAAATTCTGGTTTTTCCCCTCACTTTCTAATTTTGCGATGAAATTTCTCACCTTTCAATGTTTCTGATTTCTCCCCCGACGAACATTTCCGGTCAAAATATATTACGCGCGCCACGCTTGAAAAGGACGTTGTGCCCAATATATTTTCTTTTTCAGGCATGCTATCGATCAAAATAATGTTGATCTGTTAATTTTAATTGACCGAAAATATTCGCTGGGGGAAAAATCAGAAACATTAAAAAGTGAGGAATTTCTTCGCAAAATTAAAATGTAAGGAAAAAAATCAGAATTTGACCAGAAATCGGGATTTTTTCGGCAATTAACCCTTATTTATATACATGGAAAAGATTGAATGTAGTCACTAATTATCTATTTTAGGTATTTAATGAAAATACGTTTTGCTTTTGTGATTATTACTGGCCAACTTGGAATTCTCTATCATGATTGGTGTTACCTTGTCCCATAATATATACAGTATTTAATTATTTATTTGACATTTTTCTCGTGAATTCCAATTTATAATGTTTTAGTATAATTTCACAATTATTAATTAGGATTCATCCATCCAAGTATGATTTATATTTAATTTGCATTTTTAAAAAATTTAATTGATTATTAGGGTTCATTATTCCAAAATTAGCGTATATAATTTTTTTTTAAATTTTAATATTTTATGCTAAATAAAAATTAAAATTCATTATATATTACTAAATTTTATTTTTAAATAAATATTTTTAAAATAGTGAAATTAATAGTGGACACTGGAAATATGACATACAAATTAGGGATAGAGGGTACACCTTTATGCGAGACCCTATATTAGTAATTTTTTGACTAAGTTGATTGCTTAAAAAAATTCACCTCCCATTTTTTTTTTAACATGTTATATTACATATATTTGTGATATATATTTTAAAGTTTACACGATATTGCATATATTTTGTTAACACATTGATGTGTTAACAAATATTGCATGATATTGCATATATTTTGTTAACATATTGATGATAGCATGTTAAGAATAGTGGGGCATAGTCCATTGGGGATATGACCTAGTGTAGAGTAGAGCGGGTTGTTTGAGATCAAAAGATTTTGACTTCGAACTTCGTTAATGTCTGTAGGTTGAGCCCGTTATACCTATACTTGAAGGGCTCGTTTGAGACGAAGTATGGGATAAGGCTTGATATATTTGACTGAGATGTCTTATAAATATAAATAATTAATATTCCATTTGGTATGATGTATTAAATTCTCTGCAACACATAGTAATTATAGTAATTTTATTGATATAATTAGTTGCAGTATTATTTATATCACCTCATAGGTAGTATACATAACAACAAAATTAAGTATTATTCATACGGGCCCGAACTTTATAAAGGGTCGTATACTTCGTACCAAACAAAATATTAGGGTGTCATAGACATATTATATACCCTAATCAATCCCACAAAACGAGCCCGAAAAGTATGGTCATTGCACAGGGACGAGGGTTTATCCAATGCGCACCAAAAGTAGCGGTTGCGGGTTCTCACGATATTAAAAAATAAATTAAAAACAATAGTGGGGCATGGTACTTAATTTAAGATATTTTTTGGCTCATTTTTCTTGGAAGATGCTTAGTGTGTGTATACATAAAACTAGTGTGTATCCCGTCGAAAATCGACGGTGAACTATATTATTAAAATAAAATATATTAATAAAGTTGTTTTTTCGATTTTATTGTACTTCCTTAACAAATATTTTTATTTTTATTATTATTTTGCAATATATAAACATGAACATTAAAAATAATTTAATATTATTTCAGAGTGATAATATTTCGATAATTGATCAAAAAGAGTGTTATTGATTTTATTTCACTTTCTTTAGTTGCAAGAAATCAATAGAAATCAAACTATTTTTTTTACTTCACAATCTGTCAAATATTTCATTATATATATCGTTAATTATTGTGTACGTCTGATCATCTCGTCACAAAGTTAAATTTCAAGAATTATCCCTACGTGTATATATATACAAATCCAAGAATTATAATTGATAATACGTATTTTTGAGAATTTTCCTTTATTTGCGTCAATTTAAAAATTTATTAAATTAAACAAATTAATATTGACAACTACATAATTGATCAAATTAAAATTGTCAATAAAAATTTATTAAAATATAACACTTTATTGAAATAAATAAATACTATACCACTATACAGTAATATATATATATATAGATCGATTGATTTTTTTAACCTAAATTAGATAAAGTAACAATATATGCATTTATTCTTTAAATAATTACCTACATTCCTCTTTAAAAAAAATACCTACATCGTACTCTTAGCAAGATTTTATTTATAATTTTTTTGTAATTACATGCATTTTTTTATCTTCGATTCCTTCGTTAATTGTTGTGTACGTCTGATCATCTCGTCACAAAGTAAAATTTCGAGAATTATCCCTATGTATATATACAAATCCAAGAATTATAATTGAGAATACATATTTTTGAGATTTTTCTTTTATTTACGTCAATTTAAAATTTTGTTAAATTAAACAAATTAATATTTGACAACTACATAATTGATCAAATTAAAATTGTCAATAAAAATAAAACTATTTATTTGGCCAACAAATTAATTTGTCAAATTATATTGGTTGTGCAAAATAATTGCGGAATGGAAAAATACAAATGGATTGTGAGTATTTATATAGTTTCTCCAAAAATGAAGTTTTATTAAAAATCAATGTGGGATGAGAAAATCTATATTAAATATACATAAAATAAATGAATAAAAATGCTCAAAATAAGGATTAAAGATAAATAAGAATACTGAAAGGAGAGAGCGCCACGTAGTACCTCGAATTAAGGAGAGGTCTCGAATCTGTAATCGTTTTAATAATATACGGTGAACTATATTATTAAAATAAAATATATTAATAAGGTTGTTTTTTCGATTTTATTTTATTTCATTAACAAATATTTTTATTTTTATTATTATTTTGCAATATATAAACATGAACATTAAAAATAATTTAATATTATTTCAGAGTGATAATATTTCGATAATTGATCAAAAAGAGTGTTTCTTTGATTTTATTTCACTTTCTTTAGTTGCAAGAAATCAATAGAAATCAAACTATTTTTTTTTATTTCACAATTGGTCAAATATTTCATTATATATATACATCGTTAATTGTATTTCATTATATATATCGTTAATTATTGTGTACGTCTGATCATCTCGTCACAAAGTTAAATTTCGAGAATTATCCCTACGTGTATATATATACAAATCCAAGAATTATAATTGACAATACGTATTTTTGAGAATTTTCTTTTATTTACGTCAATTTAAAAATTTGTTAAATTAAACAAATTAATATTGACAACTACATAATTGATCAAATTGAAATTGTCAATAGAAATTTATTAAAATATAACACTTTATTTAAATAAATAAATACTATACCACTATATAGTAATATATATAGATCGATTGATTTTTTTAACCTAAATTAGATAAAGTCACAATATATGCATTTATTCTTTAATTAATTACCTACATTCCTCTTTAAAAAAAAACATACATCGTACTCTTAGCAAGATTTTATTTATAATTTCATTGTGATTACATGCATTTTTTTTTATCTTCGATTCCTTCGTTAATTGTTGTGTACGTCTGATCATCTCGTCATAAAGTAAAATTTTGAGAATTATCCCTACGTATATATACAAATTCAAGAATTATAATTGAGAATACGTATTTTTGAGATTTTTCTTTTATTTACGTCAATTTAAAAATTTGTTAAATTAAACAAATTAATATTGACAACTACATAATTGATTAAATTAAAATTGCCAATAAAAATAAAACTATTTATTTGGCCAACAAATTAATTTACCAAATTATATTGGTTGTGCAAAATAATTGCGGAATGGAAAAATACAAATGGATTGTGAGTATTTATATAGGTTCTCCAAGAATGAAGTTTTATTAAAAATCAATGTGGGATGAGAAAATCTATATTAAATATACATAAAATAAATGAATAAAAATGCTCAAAATAAGTATTAAAGATAAATAAGAATACTGAAAGGAGAGAGCGCCACGTAGTACCTCGAATTAAGGAGAGGTCTCGAATCCATAATCGTTTTAATAATATACGGTGAACTATATTATTAAAATAAAATATATTAATAAGGTTGTTTTTTCGATTTTATTGTACTTCATTAACAAATATTTTTATTTTTATTATTATTTTGTAATATATAAATATGAACATTAAAAATAATTTAATATTATTTCGGAGTGATAAATTTCGATAATTGATCAAAAAGAGTGTTTCTTTGATTTTATTTCACTTTCTTTAGTTGCAAGAAATCAATTGAAATCAAACTATTTTTTTTTACTTCACAATCTGTCAAATATTTCATTATATACATCGTTAATTGTATTTCATTATATATATCGTTAATTGTTGTGTACGTCTGATCATCTCGTCACAAAGTTAAATTTCGAGAATTATCCCTACGTGTATATATATACAAATCCAAGAATTATAATTGACAATACGCATTTTTGAGAATTTTCTTTTATTTACGTCAATTTAAAAATTTGTTAAATTAAACAAATTAATATTGACAACTACATAATTGATCAAATTTATTATAATATCTCCTTGAACAAGCAATTCCCAAAAGTAAATAGTAGAAGATATAGAGAGAAGAGAAGAAGAGAATAGAGAGAAAACCAGATTCTGTATTCTCATTAACCACCGTAAAACTGTTCCATCATATATATATATATATATAAATAAGTAATGTGCAAATATAATAAATAATATTATTTACAATACTCCCCCTTGGACATTACTTGCTTATATTCATGTCTCGTTAAAAAGTCTCGCTGAAAAAACCCTGTGGGATAAAACAGTCAAGGAAAAGAGTACATGTGATATGTATAAAGTTGTGTTGCATTTGTTGTCTCATTAAAAACCTTAACTAAGAAAACCCAATTGGGAAAAACTTAATATGGGAAAAAGAGTATAACAAAAATAAGCCTTCAAGGCGTAATGAATTCGCTCCCCCTCAAGCTAATAATCTACTAAGCCTACGCATTCCAATATTATGAACGTGTTTTTCAAAAATTGACGTATGAAGGGATTTTGTGAATAAGTCTGCCAGATTATCACTACAGCGAATTTTATTTATTTTAATTTCGCCACTCTTCTGGAGTTCATGCGGGTAAAAGAATTTAGGTAATATATGCTTTGTTAAATTCCCTTTGATATACCCGCTATCCATTTGTGCAACACAAGCAGCATTGTCCTCATATAGGACAGTGGGAGATTTATCATTCGAAATACCACAAGATCCGCGAATGTGTTGTATCAATGACCTTAACCATGCACATTCTTTAGAGGTTTCATGTAAAGCGATAATCTCGGAGTGGTTTGATGATGTAGTAACTAGAGTCTGTTTAACAGATCTCCAAGAAATAGCTGTACCACCACAGAGGAAAACATAATCAGTCTGAGATTTAGCATTATGGGGATCAGATAAGTAACCAGCATCCGCATAGCCTACCAATGTCATGTCTTGGTTTCTTTGATTGAACAAACCAAGATCTTTTGTACCTTGAAGATAACGAAATATATGTTTAACACCATTCCAATGCCTTCGTGTAGGAGAAGCACTGAACCTTGCTAGCAAGTTAACCGCAAATGCAATGTCAGGCCTTGTGCAATTTGCGAGATAAAGTAGTGCTCCAATGGCACTTAAAGTAAGGAACTTCTGGTCCTAAAATATCTTCGTCGTCTTCTTTCAGTCTAAATGGGTCCTTATTCACTTCTAGTGATCGAACAATCATAGGTGTGCTAAGTGGATATGATTTATCCATATAGAATTTTTCTAAAATCTTACTCACATAAGTTGACTGGTGTACAAAAATTCCTTCAGGTAGATGCTCGATCTGCAGGCCGAGACAAAATTTGGTTTTACCCAAGTCTTTCATTTTAAACTCCATCTTTAAGCATGAACTAGCTTCTTCAACCTCTTTGCGTGTTCCAATTATATTTATATCATCAACATAAACAGAAATGATACAAAAATCATTTTGTGATCTTTTAATGAACACACAAGGATATATATCATTGTTCACATATTCCTTCTTCAAGAGGGATTCACTAAGTCGGTTATACCACATTTTTCCCTATTGTTTTAAACCGTACAATGATTTTTCTAATTTCACACAATACATGTCACGAGTTTTATTTTCCTTCATATGAGGAATTTTGAATCCTTCAGGGATTTTCATATAGATATCAGCGTCTAGTGATCCATACAAATACGCGGTCACGACGTCCATTAACTGCATTTCTAAATTCATTGATGATGCCAGAGATATTAAATAGCGGAATGTTATGCCATCTAAAACAGGAGAGTATGTTTGATCAAAATCAATTCCAGGTCTCTGCGAAAACCCTTGAGCTACTAATCTCGCTTTATATCTTGCCACCTCATTGTTCTCATTTCTCTTTCGTACAAACACCCATTTATACTCTAATGGTTCAACATTGTCGGGTATAAGTATTATAGAGCCAATAACTTTTCTTTTCTTTAGCGAGTTATGCTCTGCCTCAATTGCTTCATTCCATTTCAACCAATCAGAGCGCTTTCGGCACCCTGCTACTGTTTTTGGTTCTGGATCCAGATTATCATTTGAAATGGTACATGCAATTGTAGAAGCAAATACATCGTCTATTACAATAACATTTCTGTTATAAGTTTCTCCTGTATTTATAAAGTTCATAGCAACTTCAATATTGACATCAACCAGATTTTTATCATTTCCCATTATATTATGATCTGGTTGTTCCGCAATCCCAGTATTAGTTAGTGCACTTTTAGAAGTACTAGGATTATCATCTACAGGATGATCCTTTTCCGGAGGTTGTTGGAGTGATATCATATTCTTATTTGATTTTGCATTTCGGGGATTTTTATCTTTAGCACCAATAGGTCTCCCATGCTTCTGGCGTTCGGGATGATCAGCTGATTTATTTTGTCCATATGGAACTTCAATTCTTTGTGGTGCATTCATAGCAGGAATATGAGATTTTGTCACTCCTTTGTGATCAGTAAATGCATCTGGCAAATTACTTGCTAAATATTGCAAGTTAATTATTCTTTGAACTTCTAGTTCAGATTCATTAGTACACGGATCTAAGTAGTGAAGATTCTTTGCATTCCATGAAATTTCTCGACATTGTGTTGAAGTTGGGCTTCTGTCTCCCCCTAATGTCGGGAAATAATCTTAATAAAAAATACAGTCAGCATACCGGGCAGTAAATTGATCCCCAGTCATGGGTTCAAGAAATTTAATTATAGATGGAGATTCATAACCCACATATATACCCAGCTTACGCTGAGGGCCCATTGTGGTACGCTTTGGTGGCGCTATTGGAGTATAAACTCCACAACCAAATATTGGAGTATAAATGTTTGGTTCTTTACCACATACTAATTGTATTGGGGAATATTCATGATATGCAGTTGGTCGGATTTGGAGCAAATTTGCAGCATGCAAAATCGCATGACCCCAACAAGTAATAGGTAAGTTTGATTTTTGTAGCAATGGTCTAGCTACTAGTTTTAAACGTTTGATCAAGGATTCAGCTAGACCATTTTGAGTGTAGACATATGGAACAGGATGTTCCACTTTGATACCCAATGACATACAATATTCATCAAAAGATTTTGATGTGAATTCACCGGCGTTGTCCATTCGAATGGACTTGATTGGGTAATCAGGAAATTGTGCTCTTAATTCGATTATTTTGGCAATAAGCTTTGCAAATGCTTTATTGCGAGTAGATAATAAGTATACATATGTCCATCGAGTAGAAGCATCAATTAAGACCATAAAATATTGAAATGGTCCTGACGCCGAGTGAATTGGTCCACATATATCTCCTTGAATTCGTTCGAGAAAAGTAGGAGACTCTAATTTAACTTTGGTACGAGAAGGTCGTACTATAAGCTTACCTTTTGCACATGCTTCACAAATAAATTCATTTGAAGATGACAGATCTTTTGTTTGTAAATTATGCCCAATAGCATTATTAATAATCCGACGTATCATATTTTGCCCAGGATGACCCAATCGTTCATGCCATAATGTAAAAGATTTTGGGTCTTTATATTTTATGCTTAACGCGACATGATTGTTGGGTTTAATATGAGTATAATACAACCTAGAGGAGAAAGAAGGGAACTTCTCAAGAACTTGTTTTCGACTTCCAACATTCTGAGTGATAATTATATATTCATTATTGTTCTCGGTTTCAGTTTCAATGTGAAACCATTCAATCGGATGTCCTTAAAACTAAGGAGGGTACGTTTTGATTGTGGATACAAAAGTGCATCATTGATAATTAATTTTGTACCCATAGGGAGTATCAAAGAAGCTCTTCCGGAGCCGACAATTAGGATATTGTCATTTGCAATTGTGGTGACACTCCCCCTTTTTTCAATTAGAGTTTGAAAATATTTTCTATCAGTAAGTATAGTATGTGTTGTGGCACTGTCCACTAGACACAAAGTACTTTCATTCTCCATAGGTTGCATGTTTGGGTTTGACATTCTAAAAGCAAAGAAATAAAATATGCAATCAGATTAATTCACAATAAATCACAACAAATAATTCACAATAATATTATAAATTTAAGTACTTTATATACTATAAAGATCCTAAACAAGTCCAACAACACATAATATCATAAATTAAACAACTAACAGTTTGCAAATCAAAAGACATGAAAACATATATGAAATCCTAAAATGTCTGAATAGTCCAACAAATTAAATTACTGTTGATCCCCATAATCGTCAAGATCAAGTTGCATCAAATTATCATCATCAGCATTAAAATCCAAATTTGCTTCAGGCAAACTGGCATGGTGTATTTCACTTTGAATTTTCTTGCCTTTCTTGTCCTTTTGTATCCTCTGGTATGCTTCAACGAGGTGCTTTGCAGTGCGACATGTACGAGTCCAATGACCCTCGCACCCACACCAAGTTTGTTTTGTTTCTGTAGTTTGCTGAGATGTACTAGCTTTTTGTGGATGAGATGTCTTATGAAATCCTTTTCCATGACTTTGGAATCTAGCAACATGGTTATACCCACGACCTCGACCTCCTTTATGGGACCAACCTCGTCCACCACGTCGGGACCAATTTGCATTTCCTTGGCCTCTCCCTCGACCACCTCTAAAAGTGGTAGCATGTGCTTCAGGCACTGCTTGTGAACCAACTGGCCTTGCATTGTGGTTTCTCATCAAAAGCTGATTATGTCTTTCTGCTACAAGCAGAAATGAGCTCAGAATGCCTAGTATAATTCTTGGCCCTGTACTGCTGCTGGAGTACAAGATTACTAGCATAAAAAGTAGACAGAGTTTTCTCTATCAATTCAATCTTTGTAACTTCCTGCTTACAGAGTTTCAACTGTGACACAATACGATGCAAGGCAGAATTATACTCAATCACGGATTTAAAATCCTGAAATCTTAAATTAAGCCAATCATATTGTACCTGAGGGAGAATAATTGCCGTTTGTTGATCAAAGCGATCCTTCAGGGATTGTCATAGGACAACAGGGTCCTTTTCAGTAAGGTACTCATTCTTTAGGTCCTTATTCAGATGATGACGTAAGAAAATCAAAGCTTTCGCCTTCTGGGCGGAGGTACATGAGGAATCTGAAACTATAGTTTGGCTCAGATCACATGAGGCAAGGTATATTTCAACATCCAAAGCCCAAGTCAAATAGTTACCACCGTCAAGAGCAAGCTCGGTGAATTCTCTTTTGTTGATGTCAGACATATTCACACTACAAAAATTGTTGAAAAAGAAACATATATGAGGAGTCATAGTAAAAATGTATAGCATGAATTCGGCCAATTGATCAATTAATTATGACTCTCAGCAGGCATGATTTTATAAATAAGCAGATGATTGAATTTAACAATAATACGAAATTAAACATAGTAGTTAATTTTAAAAAAAATGAATATGCATAGAACAGCAAATACCAGATGACTTAACCATGTTATAATTACATCGAGTTCAATCATTAGAAACCAAGATTGGCATGACTAACATCTATGCACCAACCTAAACCTTTTAGGCTGAGTCTTAACAACAATACCTCAGCCTAATATAATATAACTATATAAGAGAATCTCAAGAACACCTATCAGTTTGTCAGGAAAAAAAAATTGACGATTAAATAGAAGTAATTATCTGTTCAAACAAATACCTTTTGAAGAATCTGTTCAGACAAACTAATTCGCATACAATATTATGAATATATATAATTTGCACTATCGAAGAAAAAGGGAGAAAAAAAACCCAGATGCATCGCTACAATTAAAGAAAAAGGGCAGATACACAAGCTGGAAGAAATTTACTGCCAATTAATTATCAAGAGTAATAATTAACATCGATAATAATAAAATCACTACTAATCAAATCACCATTGTCGTAAAAATTAATTCGAACATTGATTCGTCCAATATTTTGACATATTTCGTTTCAAGTTAAAGAGATTTTTCATGAAGATTACCTTGCAAGGAAAGACACGATTCTTCCCTATGGCTTACTCCCAATTTCCACTCAATTGGCTAGAGACTCGTGCTGATAACGTATTATAATATCTCCTTTAACAAGCAATTCCCAAAAGTAAAGAGTAGAAGATACAGAGAGAAGAGAAGAAGAGAATAGAGAGAAAACCAGATTCTGTATTCTCATTAACCACCGTAAAACTGTTCCATCATATATATATATATATATATATATATATATATATAAATAAGTAATGTACAAATATAATAAATAATATTATTTACAATAAAATTAAAATTGTCAATAGAAATTTATTAAAATATAACACTTTATTTAAATAAATAAATACTATACTACTATATAGTAATATATATAGATCGATTGATTTTTTTAACCTAAATTACATAAAGTAACAATATCTGCATTTATTCTTTAAATAATTACCTACATTCCTCTTTAAAAAAATACATACATCGTACTCTTAGCAAGATTTTATTTATAATTTCCTTGTGATTACATGCATTTATTTTATCTTCGATTCCTTCGTTAATTGTTGTGTACATCTGATCATCTCGTCACAAAGTAAAATTTCGAGAATTATCCCTACGTATATATACAAATCCAAGAATTATAATTGAGAATACGTATTTTTGAGATTTTCTTTTATTTACGTCAATTTAAAAATTTGTTAAATTAAACAAATTAATATTGACAACTACATAATTGATCAAATTAAAATTATCAATAAAAATAAAACTATTTATTTGGCCAACAAATTAATTTGCCATATTATATTGGTTGTGCAAAATAATTGCGGAATGGAAAAATACACATAGATTGTGAGTATTTATATAGGTTCTCAATGTGGGATGAGAAAATCTATATTAAATATACATAAAATAAATAAATAAAAATGCTCAAAATAAGTATTAAAGATAAATAAGAATACTTAAAGGAGAGAGCGCCACGTAGTACCTCGAATTAAGGAGAGATCTCGAATTCGTAATCGTTTTAATGATATATGAATGGATGGATGGATGGATGGTCATTCTCATATAATATCATCTATTTATTTTTGGTAAAATTAATCTTTTTGAACATAATAAATTATGTTTTCCAGCTTCGGTTTTTAGATGAAAATGTAACTTAATATCCTATCAGATCAGATATTAATACTGACTCAATTTTATTCAAAGCAATTTCTTATATTCTTCTTTTCTTAAAAATAGGTTGATGTTAAAATACATATAGATTAGTTTTCAAAATATTAAAGTTAATCAACTAGGTACAATCATATTAGAGATGTTAATTGAAAGTTTGAAACTAATTCGATAATGATGCGCGCGTTGTATGTTTGAGCAGGTTTAACTATATGTTTTTTTTTTTTTTATCAAGTTTAACTGTATGTTATTCAGCAGTCATGAGATATATATGGAAACGTGCAAAGTTAAAGTCAATATATATAGAATTAAATGAAATATATATATATATATATATATATATATATATATATATATACACTATAATCAAATGAAAATGAATAACCCACTAATGAGGAGATTGTCATGTGACTACATGTGGCGGGACTGGCCACTAATCCAATCTTGAAATATCGTATAATTGGTTAATAAACATTAATTTTGCGACTTTCGTGATAGAATTACTTAAAATTAAATCTTTTCAGAAAAAAAAGGCCTTAAAATTGAATAAAACGGACATGTCCCCGGCACCAGCGCCGGCATTAACTATTTGTATCGACATCAAACAAAAAAAATAAATAGAATAAATTAAACTTTGATTTTTATGTAATTTATAAATTTAATAATAATTTTTAAGGTATTAAAATAAAACATAATATATAAACTTAAATAGAATAATATTAATAGGAACATAAGTGATGCTCACAAAAAATTTTCACGAAATATGCATAGAAACCTATCTTCATATATTATCGTTACAGTAGTACTTGTCACTTAAATATCCATATCTTCGTATTGATCACAAAAATATTCATCCAACCACAAATTTGGAAAGGAAATAAAATCAAACTAAAATATTTTTATTTTTCGAAAGTATCACTCTGAATATCATATTATTCATCACATCAAATTCATTACTTTTGTAAAAATCAAACCACTTTGTAGCCGCAATAGAAAATTAGACTGATGAAAATGTAAAACTGAAAACAAAATCATCTCAAAAAAAAAATATTAAAAAAAAACACACACACACACGCACACTTAATTATTTGTTCGGCCCGTTGAGAAAAATACTTCTCTGTCATGGCATCAAATTTTCTCAGCAGCAGAAGGCTAAAGCTGCTCAGATTCGCTCAATGAACTTTTACACGTATTTTGCTGCTATTTTCTTATCTGGTTGCAAGTAGCAAGGCTTATTTTTTATTTAAATGGCAAATATAAGTCTGTTAATTGCTTCGGATCAGTGTTAGTAGCAAGAAATTATCAATTTTTAAAATTTTCTTTTATAATTATTACATATACTCGATCGGTGGTATGAATTCAAGATGTCTCGATTTTTAGGGTTGCAATTTCCCAATTTAGGGAGCACAAAATTTTGGATTTTCTGCCGCTAATGTGTCTATCTCCACCAGTTGTGGATTTTATTTGTGAATGTTGCTTGTGAATGTTGCTTGGAAATGTAGAGATTTAAAGAAAATTGAATATGCTATGTCTGAAAGGGATTATTTTGAGATAATTCTGCTGTGCAATCTGCTGTGCAAATAATTCTCTGTTTATCTGAATTTGTAGGAAAATACACTTGCTGATGAAACAAATGGTGATTTCAAGCTTCTGTATTTCATTTGTGTTTATATGGTCGCTCGTATTAGGTGTTTCGTGTAATTATTTGTTAAAATATATGTATTTGGCTTAGGGTTATACTTGATGCAGTTACTGTAGTTGTTACTCGTGCATTTACCACTTTGGCATTGTTGGAATTAGTTGTTGCTGGAGATTAATTTCCTAACATATAGCTTAGTTTGATGTTCTTACTTCTAAATCAATAAGTATTTATATTGTCGGTCATATTAGGTGTTTTGTTGCTCGTATTAGGTGTTTCATGTAATTATTTTTTAAAATATAGTATGTATTTGGCTTAGGGTTATGCTTAGTGCAGTTAGTGTAGTTGTTAATCATGCATTTACCACTTTGGCATTGTCGGAATTAGTTGTTGCAGGAGCTTAATTTCCTGACATTTGATTTAGCTTAGTTCGATGTTCTTACTTGTACATCAATAAGTTTTTATATAGTTGCTCGTATTAGGTTTTTTCGATTAATTATTTGTTAAAATATGTATTTGGCTTAGGATTATACTTAATGCAGTTAGTGTAGTTGTTAATCATGTGTTGTTGCTGGAGATTAATTTCCTGACATAGCTTAGTTCAATGTTCTTGCTTGTACATCTATAAGTGTTTGCTTAAATAACATACGCGTAGTTCAAAATTTTGCATTAAGAGAATAACTACTGTTGAAGAAACTAAAGACTGAACTTGATTGCACCCTGAATTGAAACACTAAGAATTTCTTCTGCAGGTTGGTATTGGATGAATCTGCGAATTATCACCTTCACTGCGGTTCTTTCTGTTTTTTTCTTCTTCTTTTTTTTTTCCTAAAACAGTAGGTGTTTTGACATTAGCCTTGATTAACAAGTATATTTTCGACTGCATAGAACGAGAATGTCTTGTAATTCAGACATTTAATGTACCAGCTACACTTTGTTGGTCTTGCATGATGATACTCTAAATTAACTAAACCGTGTCTCTGGTGGAGTTAATGTTTGCTTGTTGGCACTACTCTTTCAAATGCGTCTACCAGCAATGCAACTTTTCTCTGGCTAGAAGTGCCAACTTTTGTGACTGCTTGTCTGAGTGCATAATCTACCATCCATTCATCGGCATTTTTCCTTGCATCAAGTTCTTGATGCCTCAGGTTAACTTTTTCTGTTTCTGGTTCCGGTTCCAGAGGCAAGAGTTGTAGTCCACGTGGATTGAAGCTTCTCGGGTCATCATATTCCTGGTTAGATTTCTTGCATTTGGCAGTAGCTCGTGTTGAACTTCTGTCTTCAGTTTCTGGTATTGCCGTGTTTCTTAAATTCAATTCATGAACTACATTGCATTCACCTTCATTGGAACTCAGCCTAGAATCCCCTGTGTGAAACTTGTTTGTTAAATCCTTAGTGCTCACTCCATTAAAGCTCTCTGCTTGATTGCACTCATTCTTCACGTGATCCTGCAAGTTTTTTAAATTTTGTTGGTGTTATATTTATCAATAAGCAATTGGCTTCAACATAAGAAGTTTGGTTTGATACCTGATCATGTTTGATGGCTTTGCACTTGGTACCATCAACCAAAGTTGTCATTTCCTCAACAGGGCCGGATGCTTGGTTTCCTATATCTGCAGTTGCATCTTCATTTAGAAGAGATTTGTCTCTTAGATTATGTTCCTCTCCGTCCACAGCATTGCAACACATTGTTGTATAGCCACTTTGAGGGCCTGTGCTCGGGGTCTGATTGCCTTCAAACGAGGAATCGTCCTTAACTGCAGTAGCTGCTTCCAACCCTGGAACCAAAACGGGTGCTAAAGTTTTGTTACTGCACAAACTCTCCAGATAATTTCCCCAACTGTTACTGACAATCAGTGTCTCTGAGTTGAAACTCTCTTCATCAATGGACTCTTGTGATACTTCATCCACAGAAATTTCATCAAAGAAACAGCCAATTCCGTCATCTGATTTGGTTATTATATCAGCACAGGTACCAGTTTCTTTCTCCATCTTGAGGGTGCATTCATAATCACCCTCAAGACGAGTATGAGAGTGCTGACTCTTCATCTCTCCATTTGAAAGGCCCGGAACGTCGTCTTCACCATTTGAAGAGACTGGTTGTTCCTCTCTGCATATGATCTCAACACAACTTGGACCGCCTCCATTAGGCGTTGCCTTTGGCGATTGACATCTCTGCTTTATGCTTCTCTGAGTCTGAGGTTTGAGAGCCCGCCTCCTTGCTGATGCGAAGCATTTCAAAGGGGGCAGAAGAGCATGAAGATGGCCGTTGAAAGAACAGTAACTGTATCTGCAAACCTTCACAGCCGAGGTCCCCTCTGATCCGGGGTTTAGCTTGAGGTAATCAGGAAATTTACTAACTTTCAGGGTGGAGGAACACGTTGCTCGCCCGACTTGTAAATTTCCGTGTGTGGTGCCTTTTTTTTTTAATGTTGTTTCTGGTCTAGAGCTAGTAGACCTCATCATTTTCAAACTAGCTGTTACATTCTTACTCGAATTTAAGCAAAGATTTGGGGAATTTGTTGACCCTTTCTTATGCAAACTTGAATTATGAGGGCTGTTTGTACTCACCTTTGATTGTTCTCTTCTTGCATCAGCGCTCGTGGTTGACTTCATATAATTTGGAGTCGGAAGAGCAAGTAGACGGCTCGTGTTTGATCCCGATTTCTTCGTCATGTTCTTCATCTTGATCAAGTCTGTGCCTGCCACCTAGTTGTTGGCTAGTTTTTGTTTGAGAGGAAGCCTAGCGTAGAAGCATCATGCATGGGAATTGAGGTTGGTTTTCTTTTCATGCAATGTAAGAAATGAAAAAAAAAGTGGTTTCCTTTGGATTGTCTTTTCTTTCATATGTCAATGAAATGAGATTCCAAGTTTCAATTCTTGATAAACTTATTATATCTTGTGTTGTAACAAGCAAACAAAATACCCTAGTCAGATAGAATACAATCTAATCAAATTTTGAAATTAAATACTATAATCTATATATAATGTTAAAATCTTATCTTCGGATCCTCTCTCTCTCTCTCTCTCTCTCTCTCTCTCTCTCTCTCACACACACACACACACACACACACACACACGTATTGTATAATGCGTAAATATCTGATTTAGAAGAGATAGTGTAAATCAGTTACGTGATTTGAGAATGGCATATACCGGATCCCATATCCTGTGGATAAGTGTTGATCCAAAATAAATACTGTATGATTTTGTTTAGCAAAATAACTCCAGTATTATAAGTTGTTGATCACTTGGAACTTCATATTCAAATAAAATTTATTTTTTCCCTTTGTTATTAATAATGAAATTTAAAAGGCTTAAGCAACAATAGACCCAGTTTGCAATATAGCCCGTTACAGTTGGGCGAAACCAAAAAGGCCCATAAAAGCTGGCTTTTTTTTTAGAGAGAAGGCATTAATGAGCCCATCAGCCCAATAATATGATCTCATTTACATTTAAAATTTTAATGATATGATTTGGGGAGAAAACTCCAGAAAGTAATTTTATTTATAAGTTCAAAGTGTGAAATCATTCTAAAAATATAAGAGAAAGGTGGATTTCAAAAAATTCCGACATTCACATAAGAAAGAAATCAATTGCATATTTTTCTAAGAAACATATTGATTAGGTGTTACAATAACCAAAGCCTTCGACTTCAAAATAAAAAATTAATCAAAGAAAAATATACTAAAAGTTAAAAGCGACTGCTAATAAGCAATCTTGACTTCTAATAAGAAGCCTAAATTAAATTTTGAATAGAATGAATTTGAGCTGTATCTGTCACATCCATGGTAATGAGCAAAATAGACACGACCAAAGATAATTAAAAATTAAAATCCATCTTGCTCGTGTTATTATGGGACAGCCGACCTCCTAAATCCTAAATATTTTTTCTTATCCAGTTATTTTATTCTCATTAGAAATCTAGTGGTTACATAATTAAATAAAGGGATGGTCTCTTGTAAAGTGGACAGCACCGTACGGTTGATGCGGTTCATTCTGTTTTTTTTTAATTAATTATAATTTAATTAATAATAATTGGAATTTAATCAAATTATAATTTGAACTTTATAAATCCTAATTAAGATTAACTAATTTTGATTGGAACTAATTAATCCTAATTAGAATCAATTATTTCTAATTACCTTCTAATTACTCCTTATTTACATGATTACTTCTAATTTAATTACTACCAACTGCACGGTGCGGTTAGTCATACACGAGTTTTTGTCATAAATGAAGGGTGTGAAAATTGGACGAATTTTGGAAGAATAAGCATATAATTCGCTTGTTTCGAATTAGTTTGCAGTTGGCGTCATCATGGCCGTCAAAATTTAATATCCAAGAAAAATGAATTACAATAATATAGGCTATGTTTTTGGCGGATCTTAATATTATAATTATACGTACATTTCATGATTCATTTGCTAGTTGTAAATGAATCTACATAGATTTAAAAAAATCAAACATTGTGATTAAATACGGTATCTCCCCTTTGGTTTATATGATCATATTTGTTAATTTTATTGCGATCTATCTATTAATTAATTCATTTTATAATACAACGATAAAAATCTAAATATAACTATATATATATATATAATTTTTTTTTTTGGAAGGAATAACTAAAACTTTATGCTGACTCGAAATTCAATTTACAATACTGCAATAGAATGGTACCGTTTCGTGGTGGATGAGTGAAATTGAACAGAAGAGAAGGAAAATCAAAACTTTTGCAATGAATTTGTTTGCAATTCAAATCTAATGAAATATGTAGTTTTCGTTACCCAGTTTAAGCCTACAAAAATAGACTGGTCATTTTTGCAATTCAATGAGAAATTAAATTTGAACAAAAAATGTGAAGTTTGGTCAAGATTGTATGTCCAAGAATTTCAAGGGTTGAAACTTGAAACTAGGTTTCTAAGACATTAATGACATGCTGCTGTCTCAACTTTAAATGATATTCAATAAAATATTTTTCTTTAATTTTTTGAGGAAGAAAGAAACTTCATTACTAATTCAAATCGGATTGAACAATATCAAGAAATTAAAACGAAAAGTTCGATATTCAGATTACCACACCAAAAACATCAATAGCACAATTAGCTAACCTTTGGCAATTTTATTTCGTCGGCTTAATTTCTTGAAATCGTTCAAAATTAGGCTAAAGCATCCCCGGCCCCACCATCCCCCTACGTTAGTTGACTAGTCCATCAATAACTGACCTAAATTATTTGATATTAAAGCTCTCTCTAATTATATTTAGTTTAATATTTACATAAAAATTAGAAGAAAAATTTTGCAATTTTCATCTGTATCTTCAGTTTTTGAAACTTCTGCCACAAATGACGAATTACATGCATACCATAGCATCCCTCTTTAGCATAATCATGATTATTTTTTTATATTTTTAATAAAGCTTAATCATGATTAATATTATCTCAAAGAAAATCATGATTAATAGAGTCTACATGTTTAATAAATTTAATTTTATTTCCATGCAATGTTTATGTAATAATAGAAATAATTATATTTATTTATTTATTATTTTTATTCGTCATAAAGTCATAGGAGTAGGAGTGGGAAGAAAGAGACAAAAATGTAACTTTTGATGAACCAGTACTTTTTAATAGACGCTTTTTTGGATGAATTATTGTGTATTTGCATTTTGAAATTGCATTTTATGTGAACTACTTGCATCGCAACACAGAAAATATCCAACTTAAGAAGGAAATAGAATAAAACGTTAGTGTGTCCACATATGTTAGATAGTGATTATCTTAAATCACTTAATTATTTACAATTCAATATACTAATTGAAATTTTCATAAGAATTAAAAAATTAATTAGAAAAGTAAATTATATAGTAAATTTCTTAATATGTTCGTATTTATTATTTGACTCTACATTTTCCATAAGTCAATCAAATAATTGAATAGGGGTATATTAGTAAATTAGTTAAACATCATTACCTTTTATATAAACAAATACTCCCTCCGTTCTTTTTTAAATGTCATATTTAGCTTAATTTTTTGTTTTCATATAAGTGTCCTATTTCAAAATTTGAGAGTAAATTAATGACATTTTTTCAATTTTATCCTTATTTAATGCTTCTATTAATTTGTTAATTGGTTGTATGTATACATTAATGATGGTAATTAATAAGGTTACATAGGTAAATTTCTTTATTTTCTTGGTATGTGTAATTTGACGGTGGGGGACACTTATAAAAGAACGGAGGGAGTATATATTTGGGACATCTGAAAAAGGAAGTAAGTATATATAATTGGAACGGAGGGAGTATATTCTTTCTTTTCTTTTTTTTGAAACTCTAAAAAAAAAAACTTGTCACTCCTTCCGTCTCAATTCAATTGGCTTGTTTGACTGGAAACGAAAGTTAAGAAATTTAGTTGAATATGATAGAGGAGAGAAAATATAACTTTTTAAAGGGTATTGTTGTCAAATTAAATAGGAGAAATAAATGAGATAGAGTAGCTTTTTTGTAGCATAATGTGTAATTTATGAATTAAGTTGATAATGTTTATTATGTGTAGTGGGGGTATCAAACTTTTCATTTATTGTATATAACTAATGAAATAAAACAAATAAATAAGATAACCAGACCAATTGAAATGAGACGGATGAATGGAGTATTTATGTACAGATACTCTGTTCGTTCACATTAAATACATAATATCTATGATTGTGACGATGAAATTACTTAATTAATTATCTACCCTTGATATTACACATGTAAAGTGTGAAAATCTCTCTCTCTCTCTCTCGTATTATCTACCCTTGAGGGAAATTACACATGCAAAGTGTGAAAATCTCTCTCTCTCTCTCCCCTCCCTCCTGTTTTTCTTTTAGAATAACCCTATCATTTTTTTATCGTGTGGACTCAAAGCTCTCACTAATACCAGTTCTCAACCTACCAAGTCCCAACACTTAATTGGGCCAATTTTCAAACTTTCATATTTTGTTAATTAATTCTCAACCTCATAATTAATCAATCACGCAACTAGACAAACTGTGGATAAAGGTCACTTTAACAAATGTAACATGTTAAAAAAGGAAAATTCATATCAATGAGATATCGAAAAGCAAAATAACAAGTGTCGCAAACAACAAAAAATAGAACACATCACCTACCATTGGACTAGTCAACTAATGACTAGAAGTGCTTGCAACTTACATATACATCTCAAATTTAAATTTCATCAACTTAATCATATAAGTCGAGCTCATTGCACATAATGTTTACAGCTAGTACATTATGTGGTATATATGCGAGTAATTACACATAAAATAATTTTATTTTATTTATTTATTAACAGAAGTAAGATTAAGCACAATGACAATGAATATTTAGAAGACCCTCTGCAATCTCCGGAGGCTCATTCCACACATGAGTAAGAAAATTTATAGCCGATCTTGCAATCGTATGAGCCACAAAATTTTCTTCACGGCATACATATCTAACCTTAAAGGAGCTATTCGTCCGTAAAATCTTGTTGCATATCTATTATCTAACATAGAGAGCCATACGGGAACAACCAATAGAAGAGTGAGCTCGACAGCAACAAAATTGATTATTTTTAGAGCGTGTGAAAAGTGTTTGACGAGTGTAATAAATGTTGTATGGGTTTGGCCAACATAAATTGAAATATTGGCCAAAATTTCCATAGAATACGATGACGCATTGATTAAACATGGCATGTTGGATTTTGTTTGCACCATGTTTGACTCTCAACACTTTATTCCCACTCTAGATTTCCTACCAATACCGATCACAAGTGACGTCGTCTATCAAAAACACCATATTTAGCCAAGTTGTATTAATGTTTCGCCGAATTTGTAATATTAGGTCATTATTAAACATTTTCAAAAACTATGACGAAATTATAAATTCGCTTAAATATTGTGATTTAGTTAACAATTAATCCAACTTTAAATTCAAGAGATGAAAAATGAGACATGAAAACAACGTACGATATTCATATTATTTATAGATTTAAAAAAGGGAAATGATAATTTGCCATAATGGCTTAGTCATAATGGGGATATTTTGGTAAAATTACATCATTTTCGAATTTTTCATTAAATAATTGATTTTTCCTTAATTATGTGTATACAATTTTACCCTTACACAATTTTAGGAAAAAGATTAGGGAAAGATTTGACAAATTATTTAACTAACCATGTCCTATAATTAAGCAAATAAATTAGGATTTGAATTTTCTACCATTGACCAAAACACAACAGCTGCTTCGATCATCCGATTTCACTGTTGTTTTCTGGTTTTTACTCCTTTCTTCTCTTCTGAATTTTTCTTGATCATGCAGCAAAAATAGATTAGCCATCAAATAGGACAGCAGTTGTTTCTAATACAAAGTTTGCTGATCTTAGATTTTCTTTGACATATTTTCCTTTGCTCCCATGATCCACCGCAAACTTCACTAGGAAGACTACTTGGGTTGCTATGTTTTAAATCTTGATTACTTGAATTTGTTATTACCAACAATAGATATCGTTTATTGTTACCAATAATTATTTGACAAACGAAAATATATAAATAATGGAAAACAGAATTCATTATATTAATAAAAATGTAAACGACAATAAATTTTAACCTCAAAATATTTTGCGGGCCGCCACTTATTTCAGTAGCAAATTACATTCAAAATAACCTAGATGTCTCAGATTCAATTCTCCTTAGCCACATCCACTACTTACTTCAGTGGCAATTTAACTATAATCGTGCAGGTAATAGCTATGACCCTTTGGAACAAAATTTAGTTTATGTAAATCACATTAGAGCATGCATGAAAAGTGCCTCATGGCCAATAACACCAATATCCCATAAAATTAAAAAAATTCAAAAACACGAAATTCAAAAAAAAAAAAATAATAATATTTATGAGGATTATTTAGGAATATCCAGTATGGTGATAGTGTATACCGCCCATAACCACTTTTGAATTATGAGACAACCCATAACCACTAAGACTTTGACTTTCCTAATTATATCCATTGTGATACTTTTTCTAAATGTGTCTTATTTGTGTAAATGGGGAAAAATTGACTAGTTAATCAAAATCATATAAAATCATGTATTTACTTTCCTATTTTAGCTACTTAAACGATAGCTACGTATTTCTTTATTACATATTTTGCTAATCGATCCAACACTTTCAAAATGGGAAGAGATTTTTCAAAGAAGATTTTGCTCTTGGATAAAGGAGTAAAAGAGACGGAAATTCTAATTGGCGGAGCCGGAGGTACACCTTGGTATAAAGTTAAAACTCCACCAATTTATTTCCATGATACAGGCGCAGATATTCTGTTAGGAAACAATTTTCTACAGATGTTCAAGAGATACATGCAGGATAATGAAAGAAGGCAATTAGTGTTCACAACCATTTGCGATAACAAAATCATTGTCCAGAGGCTAAATGGGGCTTTTAATCGCCAGATACCATTGAGTTTTCGCAACAAGTGTGGTGATGAAGGAAAACTTCGACACCAAAAAATGAAGGATCAAAGGAGATTCAGCGAAGCAGTGCTAAGTTGTATCAGAGAAAAGGATCTCAAAGATGAAGAGGTCCAGATCCTCAGGGCATCCTTAATATCTCATCAAGATATTAGGGAAGAAATGCAGGTGTCCCTAGAAGATGTCAAAAGGAAGATTAAAAAGAGTTACAATGAGAATCCTTTGGCATGGTGGGATAAAAACAAGCTCAAAGCAACCTTGAAGGTAAAGCCAAATAAGGAGTATGAGTTTGTTAGATACAGGCCAATCCTGATGAACCTCAAAGATCAACAGGATATGAAGGAGATAATCAAGGAACACCTTAATTTAAAGTTGATCGAACCAGGCTTTACAGCAGTCCCGGATTTCTGGTAAGAAATCATAGAGAGATCAAACGAGGTAAACCCAGATTAGTTATTAATTACAAAGGAATTAATAATATTCTGGAGTTTGATGGATATTTTATCCCTAGTAGGATACACCTTATTAACTGCATTAGAAATGCTAAGGTATTCTCTAAGTTTGATTGCAAGTCAGGTTTCTACCAGATTCGCATGGAGGAATGGAGTAAAAATTTTACAGCCTTCTCTACTCCACAGGGGCATTATGTTTGGATCGTGATGCCAATGAGGTTAGCTAATGGGCCTCAAATATTTCAGAGAAAGATGGATAATCTGTTTAAAGATTATTTTTCTTTTTATGTTCGTCTATATTGATGATATTTTAATTGCATCAAAAAATATGGAAGAACATATCAAACATCTTGAGATCTTTGCAGATGTTTGTTATAAAGAAGGTTTAGTACTGCCCGAAAAGAAGGCAGTCATTGCAACTCGGAAAATGGAATTTCTGGGTATCGAGATCGATGAAGCAGGAACTATTCTACAGGACCATATTATTCAGAAGGTCCAGAATTTTCCTGAAGATCTAAAAGAAAAGAAACAACTTCAGAGCTTTCTGGGGGTTGTTAATTTTGCGGGATCATTCATTAAGAATATCGCAAACCATAGAAAAGTTTTTAGTTCATTACTGAAAAAGGATGTTCCGTTCATCTAGACTGAAGAACATCGACAAGGAATGAGAAAGTTAAAAGAGGTTTGCAGAAATCTCCCAAAACTCTCAATACCGCAGGACGAAGACGACTTGGTCCTGTACACAGATGCAAGTAATTATTGGTGGGCAACGGTCTTGACCAAAATCACTCCTAATGGAGAAGAACCATGTAGATGCTGTAGTGGTGTATTCTCAGAAGATGAAGCTGTGCGATGGTACATCAACGAGAAAGAATTCTTTGCAGTTCGAAATGCGTTTAAAAAATGGCCTTTATTTTTATTAGCAAAGAAATTTACTTTGAAAGTCGATAACACGCAGGTTAAGGCTTTCTTAAGAAACAAGATGGAATCTAAGACTGAAAAGGCTAGATTAATTAGATGGCAAGCTGAATGTCAATATTATATTTTTGACATTGTCATTGTGAAATCTCACGAAAATGTTCTTGCAGATTTCTTAACAAGAAATGGAGCCAACTGATGTGAACTCCATTCTACTGGCCCTTAGGCATCTAAGAGAAAATCTGGAGATGTTAACAGGAGAGTGGGACGAATGCGTTCTGAATGCTGAACAAGCAGGGAGATTGCAGACTCTCGACAAGAAGAAAGTCACTGAGAGAATACGAGCTTGCATACGGTCTCAGGGTCAACTATGAGCTGCATGTCAAACACCAATCCTTCGGGTGGCCAAAGATCATTTGGTGAAAGAAGAGTTTCGAGTCTAGGGCTCTAAGCCTGTAGCAGGGGATTCTAATACCTCTTGCCCAAGTTCTAAGGTGGTGGTCTCTTCGAAACCATTGCCCTAAGAAGAAGATGATATTCAGAGGTCACACTCTGAACCATCATGTCAACCCGACACCTCTGGAGTAAAAGAGGGAGAGATTAATCATAGGCCAATGACTGACACTTCTAAGATTAATACTGATAAAATTGAAGTTTCATCCTTTTGGCAGATTTATCAAGCTAACTGGGAGAAGCTCCATACAAGGACGAGAATCAACCCTGAAAAAATAAGGATTGATGTCTCGGGAAAATATCCTCGGGTGTGGATGATGCCAAATTCAGATCCACACGAAGTTAAGAGATGGTATGAATTTGGGGCGCTGGCCTCGGTTTATACAACGTCACCATCATTCATCGAAATCAAGAATCTACCCAAATGGATTCAAGAAGCGGTGTATGATACCAGGGCTAACAATCCACAGCTTAGCCGAGGTGATATTTTGGAGTTGTATTTCATTAGTGCAGCCCCAGAACCAGCAGGAAAAGGAAACCATGAAGCCTTCCACTATATTAGGCTTCGAAGACCAGATGGACGCGCCTTGAAAAAAATCAAGGCGCCTATAGAAAAAGAGACTACACTAGTATCTACATTACCAGAAGACCTCATCTCAACTAGAAGAGCATGGGAATTATGGGTCTGTCTTACAGAGATGGACAAAGTCAAGTTTCAGTTTAAGTTTTTTCAGAATTCTGTAAACGGATCATTCCTGTTAAATACTATGACAGGAAAATCAACAAGATTTGCAGAAGAAGCTTTCGAAAGAAAGAGGACTTGGCTTTGGGAAAATAAGATTGCGACGAGCAAAGAAACTCATCGCAAATACTGCAACATGGCTCACTTTGGAAACTGGTCTGAGCGAGTTTGTTCAGATTGCCAAAATCAGAAGGAAATAGAGTTCGGGAAAAGCTTTTTACCTATATGAGGCAAAGACAAGGCTCGATCCAACGAGCACACGGAAAAAGAGTCGCTGCCAAAATCAAGGACGCCCAGGGCCCCGGGAAAAAAAGTAAATTCCCGATACAAGAAGGTGGAGTCATGTGACTCTGAGCTGGAAAAACACCCACTAAAAAGAAAACGACAGCAGTGGGTGGATGAACATGAATTACCCATAAGAATCCAAATGGGTAAAGGCACATGAGGAGCATTATCAATTAAAGATAATGCGGTATGATTCACAAAGGAGATTGCACCGAAAGTCTTGCGTCCTTATTCAATAATGGACGACAGCAGAAGTCCTACTCTTAGTGAAATACAGGCTGGCTGCGGAACAAAGGCATCCGAGGCAATTATGGAAGAAGAAGGTTGATAATTGAGACCTCTATATAAACCAAGAGTCGGGAGAGCAGAAGATCATCGAAAAATCTACACTTCATCTTCTCCGCTCTCTAAAAATAAAATTTGTTATAGTTCCTATTCTAGTATAGTTTAGTTTATGTATTTCATTTCCGCTACCATAGGTAGCTAAACAAGTATGTCTCCTCCCTAAAGGAGATATACTTATGTTGTAATAAATATTATATAATTCCTATATAAAAGTTTGGGCTTTTGTTCATCCCTTCCAGTATATTATTTTCTTTGTGTACCGACCAAAAACCATACGCCCCGGGTAGGAAACGAACGAGGGTTGTGCTGTGTGTTGCTGAAGGAGTCTGCGTCTGAAAACCATCGGTTGCGATCGTGTGGTTGGACGGGGTCCCTAAAACGTCCGGTGGAAATACCAGGCAGCATTACGGTCAAAAAGGTATGAAGTTGGTATACTTTGATTTTAGTTATACGGAAGTGTGATGGGCCTGATTGTTTTGCATGATTTATCTCCAAATTGAAAATTGGATAAATAAAGCAGAGTATGTAATAAAGAAATTCAGTTGAAGAGTAAAAGATTTTTAAGCATATTGTTTGATTATATGGTTGACTATGATATATCAATATTTCCCCTTATCTTATACAATATTTTATACACAAAAATGGATATAATAATCTTATTGGTGGGTCAGTGGGTATTGCTTATAAATGCCACCAAAGATGATCGTGAGAGGTACACACTATCTCTACTGGTTAGAATGAATTTCCTCTCATAATAATATATTAGTCATATTTAACAAAGTTTGAGATTTATCTTAATTCAATGTCGCATGTTATTTTCAAGATAGTTATTTTAAAATTATTGTTCTATAAGAATTCCAAAAAAATCGGCTATATCAAATTATTTGAATCAAATTATATATTTTATACAAATTATTTGAATCAAATTAACTTATACCCCTCCGTCCGCAAAAAGTGTAGCACTTTCCATTATTTGAAACCTCACAACAATTAGGAAACGTGTTACACTTTTTGCGGACGGAGGGAGTAATATAGTTAATTAGTGACAAATTGAATGAGTATGTGTTGAATTCACTTATAATATATAGTTAATCGGTGACAAATATTGTATGAGTATTTCTTGAATTCACTTTTAATATAGTTAATCGGTGATAAAATTGAATGATTATTTCTTGAATTCAATTTTAATATATTTAATTGGTGACAAATTGAATGAGTATTTCTTGAATTCGATTTTAATATACTTAATCGGTGACAATATCATATAGGCACCGTGTGGCGTGGCGCGCACAAGGTCGGGGCGTCGTGTGCCGTGGCACGCATGAGTCAGGCTCCATGTGTTGTGGGGCGCACGGGATCGGGGCGCCGTGTGCCGTGGGGTTGATAAATTTTTCTACAATTGCGATTCTTGCAGTTGATAATTTTTTTACAAAGTTTTATGATATCAAAATAAGCTTGGCGTACAGGTCTTGATTGTAAATGAAATAAACTTGGCGTATAGACAGGCCTTTGAAATGAAATAAATATCTGTTATAATGTGTTAATCTTCATATGAAATATTGTTAATGAAATAAGTTTGGCTTATATATAGACCTTTGAAATGAAATAAATGCCTTGATTGTAGGAAATAATTAATATGAAATTATCTACAATCAAAAATAGATTAAGGGCAAATTAATCACTCATAAAAATTAATTAATTGTAGAGAATTGAAAATCTCAAAAACCGGTTCTCTAAACCCGATCCAAGGGTATTATAGCTAAGCCATTGTGGCTTATTATCATGACCCTTTAAAAAATTGCTAATGGTCTCACAAATAAATTTCACAACTCATAA
This sequence comes from Agastache rugosa, assembly GCA_031470985.1. NCBI lineage: Eukaryota > Viridiplantae > Streptophyta > Magnoliopsida > Lamiales > Lamiaceae > Agastache > Agastache rugosa. Next base: position 19,045,349 of record CM062609.1, read on the forward strand.
TTAAAAAATGCATCTAACTAATGCATCTAACTAATGTCAGAATAAATCGAAAACTCTCGAGATATGATTTGATTCGGTCAAACTTGTATTATCTTTTGTGAATATTCTCTACATCTAGTTTCCTTCTTTGTAATCGTAGTACTTTGTTATATAATAGTGGAAGATCTTTCTCAAATCCTCAATTGAAGTAAATCAGTATTCTGTCACTAATTATTTATCAATAATTACTTTATTGACTTTATGATGTTTCTGATCAACGTGCATTTGTATGATTAATATAATTTATTTTATACACATTTAGTTTAATTAGTTGCGTGTAATGCAATGATGAATTGTCATATTTATTTCTAGAATTTTACTACGTGGGCAGCATAATCTTATGATCGCATACTAGTAAGTAGCCCGTCGGAATTCGACAAAAAATAACTTTTATGTTTTAATTTATATGTATATATTTAAAAAATAAGTTTATATCTTACTTAAAAGTTATGATATTGTTCGTGTTAATTATTAATCAAACTTAAAAAATTAATTTTATTTCACGTATCTAAATTTATTATTGGGAATGATAATGGATCGAGTATACTCATTCATTATGTTTTTTAAAATCTAAATTTGTTTATAATTTTTCTACATGTTCGTCCTAATCTCGGTTAAAATAGTAACTTTACTGTACATACTCGTCTCAAATTCGTTGAGTAATACTCGATAAAAATATGAACACTCCAAGTAAAATTAATTAAAATTAATAAAAATCATTCTTTCTATGTTATTTGAACTGTCTCGTTGGTTTATGCTAAATTACTCGATAAAAATCTAAACAAAGTTAATATTAATTAAAATTTGTAAAAATTCTTCTTTTTAAGTATATTTGAACCGTCTTGTTAGTTCGTGTTAAATCGATATATCTAATTTTTGCCAAAATACGGAAAAAAATATGTTTACATCTTCAAGTTTTTTTGTTCTTTACTTTAGCTACATATCCCACATTTGATTCAATGTATATATGTTCTAGAAAGCACTAATCGAACATGAATGAAAAATGAAAAGGATTCCATGTAGACATGTTGATTAAATATATTTATTTAGTCTTCATAGGGATTTTCATTTACAAATTTTCTATAGATTATTATAATGAATTAAGAATGTATAAAATAATGATTTATAAGAATGAATTCCAAAATTGTTATTATTTTAATATGCATAATAGAAGAAATTAATTTAATAGAGGGATAGATAAATATGAGATGTGATTAATAGATAAACATGTGCTATTTATCAACCAAGAGTCGGGAGAGCAGAAAATCATCGAAAAATCTACACTTCATCTTCTCTGCTCTCTAAAAATAAAATTTGTTATAGTTCCTATTCTAGTATAGTTTAGTTTATGTATTTCATTTCCGCTACCATAGGTAGCTAAACAAGTATGTCTCCTTCCTAAAGGAGATATACTTATGTTGTAATAAATATTATATAATTCCTATATAAAAGTTTGGGCTTTTGTTCATCCCTTCCAGTATATTATTTTCTTTGTGTACCGACCAAAAACCATACGCCCCGGGTAGGAAACGAACGAGGGTTGTGCTGTGTGTTGCTGAAGGAGTCTGCGTCTGGAAACCATCGGTTGCGATCGTGTGGTTGGACGGGATCCCTAAAACTTCCGGTGGAAATACCAGGCAGCATTACGGTCAAAAAGGTATGAAGTTGGTATACTTTGATTTTAGTTATACGGAAGTGTGATGGGCCTGATTGTTTTGCATGATTTATCTCCAAATTGAAAATTGGATAAATAAAGCAGAGTATGTAATAAAGAAATTCAGTTGAAGAGTAAAAGATTTTTAAGCATATTGTTTGATTATATGGTTGACTATGATATATCAATATTTCCCCTTATCTTATACAATATTTTATACACAAAAATGGATATAATAATCTTATTGGTGGGTCAGTGGGTATTGCTTATAAATGCCACCAAAGATGATCGTGAGAGGTACACACTATCTCTACTGGTTAGAATGAATTTCCTCTCATAATAATATATTAGTCATATTTAACAAAGTTTGAGATTTATCTTAATTCAATGTCGCATGTTATTTTCAAGATAGTTATTTTAAAATTATTGTTCTATAAGAATTCCAAAAAAATCGGCTATATCAAATTATTTGAATCAAATTATATATTTTATACAAATTATTTGAATCAAATTAACTTATACCCCTCCGTCCGCAAAAAGTGTAGCACTTTCCATTATTTGAAACCTCACAACAATTAGGAAACGTGTTACACTTTTTGCGGACGGAGGGAGTAATATAGTTAATTAGTGACAAATTGAATGAGTATGTGTTGAATTCACTTATAATATATAGTTAATCGGTGACAAATATTGTATGAGTATTTCTTGAATTCACTTTTAATATAGTTAATCGGTGATAAAATTGAATGATTATTTCTTGAATTCAATTTTAATATATTTAATTGGTGACAAATTGAATGAGTATTTCTTGAATTCGATTTTAATATACTTAATCGGTGACAATATCATATAGGCACCGTGTGGCGTGGCGCGCACAAGGTCGGGGCGTCGTGTGCCGTGGCACGCATGAGTCAGGCTCCATGTGTTGTGGGGCGCACGGGATCGGGGCCCCGTGTGCCGCGGGGTTGATAAATTTTTCTACAATTGCGATTCTTGCAGTTGATAATTTTTTTACAAAGTTTTATGATATCAAAATAAGCTTGGCGTACAGGTCTTGATTGTAAATGAAATAAACTTGGCGTATAGACAGGCCTTTGAAATGAAATAAATATCTGTTATAATGTGTTAATCTTCATATGAAATATTGTAAATGAAATAAGTTTGGCTTATATATAGACCTTTGAAATGAAATAAATGCCTTGATTGTAGGAAATAATTAATATGAAATTATCTACAATCAAAAATAGATTAAGGGCAAATTAATCACTCATAAAAATTAATTAATTGTAGAGAATTGAAAATCTCAAAAACCGGTTCTCTAAACCCGATCCAAGGGTATTATGGCTAAGCCATTGTGGCTTATTATCATGACCCTTTAAAAAATTGCTAATGGTCTCACAAATAAATTTCACAACTCATAATTAAAAAATGCATCTAACTAATGCATCTAACTAATGTCAGAATAAATCGAAAACTCTCGAGATATGATTTGATTCGGTCAAACTTGTATTATCTTTTGTGAATATTCTCTTCATCTAGTTTCCTTCTTTGTAATCGTAGTACTTTGTTATATAATAGTGGAAGATCTTTCTCAAATCCTCAATTGAAGTAAATCAGTATTCTGTCACTAATTATTTATCAATAATTACTTTATTGACTTTATGATGTTTCTGATCAACGTGCATTTGTATGATTAATATAATTTATTTTATACACATTTAGTTTAATTAGTTGCGTGTAATGCAATGATGAATTGTCATATTTATTTCTAGAATTTTACTACGTGGGCAGCATAATCTTATGATCGCATACTAGTAAGTAGCCCGTCGGAATTCGACGAAAAATAACTTTTATGTTTTAATTTATATGTATATATTTTAAAAATAAGTTTATATCTTACTTCAAAGTTATGATATTGTTCGTGTTAATTATTAATCAAACTTAAAAAATTAATTTTATTTCACGTATCTAAATTTATAATTGGGAATGATAATGGATCGAGTATACTCATTCATTATGTTTTTTAAAATCTAAATTTGTTTATAATTTTTCTACATGTTCGTCCTAATCTCGGTTAAAATAGTAACTTTACTGTACATACTCGTCTCAAATTCGTTGAGTAATACTCGATAAAAATATGAACACTCCAAGTAAAATTAATTAAAATTAGTAAAAATCATTCTTTCTATGTTATTTGAACTGTCTCGTTGGTTTATGCTAAATTACTCGATAAAAATCTAAACAAAGTTAATATTAATTAAAATTTGTAAAAATTCTTCTTTTTAAGTATATTTGAACCGTCTCGTTAGTTCGTGTTAAATCGATATATCTAATCTTTGCCAAAATACGGAAAAAAATATGTTTACATCTTCAAGTTTTTTTGTTCTTTACTTTAGCTACATATCCCACATTTGATTCAATGTATATATGTTCTAGAAAGCACTAATCGAACATGAATGAAAAATGAAAAGGATTCCATATAGACATGTTGATTAAATATATTTATTTAGTCTTCATAGGGATTTTCATTTACAAATTTTCTATAGATTATTATAATGAATTAAGAATGTATAAAATAATGATTTATAAGAATGAATTCCAAAATTGTTATTATTTTAATATGCATAATAGAAGAAATTAATTTAATAGAGGGATAGATAAATATGAGATGTGATTAATAGATAAACATGTGCTATAGATAGTGGATTTAATAGTTGGCCACAAACTTTATTTGTAGAAATTCTGACCAACTTTTGGAAATTTGGACCAATTTGCCCTTGGAACCACTATTAACCATCCATCCACCCATTTCATTTTTCAGTTTTCAAATTTCAAATACTCTATTTCTGCAAAATATTCTTTCTCTAAAAATCCTATTTTTCTCCATTTCTTCTGTCGCCGCCGTCGTACTTTCATTTTGTCGTCGCCGCCGTCGTACTTTCATTCCGCCGCCGCATCGTCGTACTTCCATCCCTTCCACCGCACCACCTTCGTACTTCTAGTCCAGTCCGCCGCGCCGCCTTGAACTTTCACATTCTGCCGGCCATATTCCAGATCTGCCGTCGCACCAGATTCTTCTAGATATGCCGCTGTACCAGATTCTTCCAGATCCCGTTGCCTTATTTCACAGCTTTCTCTCCGGAATCCATGGCGTCACATTCCAGATCTAATGTCCTGGATGGTGTTCGTCTTTGGTCAACCGCATCCTGGTATGCCTTGGCACACCTGGTACGAATGTAACGTATTCGTACCAGGTGTGACAAGGCATACCGCGCTTAGACTTAGCACACCTGGTACGAATGGTCTATATCCGTACCAGGTATGCCAAGTCTAGGCGCGGTATGCCTTGGCATACCTGGTACGAAAATGTATTCGTACCAGGTGTGCCAAGTCGCGACGCGCAATGACGTGAAAAATGCAGGAAGAACACATATGCACGAAGAGGACAATAAGATCTAAAAAATATGACAAGAACATGACAGACTAGATCTAAAACATGACAGACTAGATCTAGAAAACTCAATTAAAACTAATACAGTAAAAATACCTCAAATAAATCACTATGGAGATGAAAGCTACGCCGGAGAAGATGACCGGAAAAAGACTATAAGAGAAATAATAAACTGTTCGAAAAAGTGTACAAATAAATCAAATCGAAAAGACGATCAAGGAAGAAGACGCGGCGGCGGCAGACGGGAGGGAGTGGCGGTGGAGGAAGAGAGTACAGGGAGAAAGAGACATGAGAGGAGAGAGAAAGTGAGAGTGGAGTGGGTGAAAGAGAGAGTACGGGGGAGAGAGAAAGTGAAAGTAGTTCTAAAGTGATGTGGAGGGCATTTAAGTCACTTCAGCCCAAAGTTGGCCACAATTTATTAGAATAAAGTTGATGGCCAACTATTAATGTCCACTAACTTAATTTGCTAGTCAACATGATTAACCATTTCAAGAATATGAAATTAATAAAATTTTAATTAATAAAAATAAAAATTAGAATATATATGAATTAAAATTAGAGACAAATTAACAGAATAAAGGAAAATTGGAATGGAGCACCGTATATGGGACAACTTTATTTTCCTATTAGTAATAGACTAGTAAGTAGCTCGTCGAAACTCGACGGGAAATAACTTTATGTTTTAATTTATATGTATAAATTTTAAAAATAATTTTATTTCTTATTTAAAAGTTGTGATATTGTTCGTGTTAATTATTAATCAAACTTTGAAAGTTAATTTTAGGGTAATTCATAGTTTGTGGCCCCAACTTTGAGCATTTTTTGATTTATAGCCTCAACTTTGAGTGATTTTCGATTTATGGCTTCAACTTAAATTTGTTTAAAAAACTCATTTTCTATTTATGGCATCAATTTAGATTTGTTTAGAAAAATACCCTAACTTTGAGTATTTTTCGATTTAGGGGTAATGACCTGTAAATTCCTTAACTTTCAGCAATTTCTGGTTTTGCTCTCCACCTAAAAATTCTGCCTGTAAATTCCTCAACTTTCAGCAATTTCTGGTTTTGCTCTCCAACTAAAGATTTTGCCTGTAAATTCCTCAACTTTCAATTGTTTCTGATTTTGCTACCAGTGATGGGATCCGGCAAGAATAGTTTTAGAAATTTATAGACGTGACTTAAATTAATCTATGTGGCACTCTCGTGGCATATATGTAAATTAAAAAATAAAAAATATTTCATGTCATCATCCCCATCCCTCTCTCAGTCTCTTTCTTCCCTGCTTTCTTTCATTATCGCAGAGATAATTCAATCGAGAAAATACAGATCATGCGCTAGAAGGCACCCATAAATCACAAAAATTTTAAATCCTACTCACACCCATACAATCTTCCGCATGATCTGTATTTTCTCGGTTGAATTATCTCTGCGAGAATGAAAGAAAACAGAGGAGAACGAGACTGAGAGAGGGGTGGGGATGATGACATGAAATATTTTTTAATTTTTTAATTTACATATATGCCACGAGAGTATCACATAGATTAATTTAAGCCACGTCTATTAATTTTCAAAACTATTCTTGCCGGATCCCATAGCTGGAAGCAAAATCAGAAACAATTGAAAGTTGAAGAATTTACAGGCAAAATCTTTAGGTGGAGAGCAAAATCAGAATTTGCTGAAAGTTGAGGAATTTACAGGCAGAATCTTTAGGTGGAGAGCAAAACCAGAAATTGTTGAAAGTTGAGGAATTTACAGGCCATTAACCCTTCGATTTATGGCATTAACTTACATTTATTTGGAAAAATACCTCAACTTTGAGAAATTAGTATTGCTATAATTTGTAAAAACTAAGTTTGGTGACAACTATTGATATTTACTAAGTAATGCGGCTATTTCTATGCATTTTCTCAAATTTGAATGAAAACAAAGGTCGTATATTTTCTGCAATTAATTCAAAATTTAAATTGCCTCTTTATCTCAAATATCTACATTATATTTTGACGTACACCATATATTTTGACACTAGAAAGTAATCAAATTATCATGAACAATGTGCCGCGCAACGCGCGAGTGTATGGCTAGTTATATTTATAAAATACGTCCAAGCTCAATAAACAAATAAATTTTGAATCAGAGATCTCGTGAGACGATTTTACACAAATTTTCGTGTTCCGATTATGGCTAGGCCAAGGCGTACTATAAAACAGAAGAAGTCGCCCATGAAATAAACAGGGCCCATGTTTTAAATGTGAACAAAGTAAATTCAATCTAGGCATGCTCATCAAATGCCTATTACCTCTTTTACATTTTAGTCCGACAGCTCTATAATTTCGTGCGAAATAAATATACAGATTGCAGAAACAATGCCGTGCTAATAAAAACACAAAAAATATATTGTAAAGTGATATATTATTATTATTTGGTTGCTATTTATGAGTAAATGGTACGTATTTATATGATGAATCTATATACGAATAAGATTTGAAATTGATGAAGCTCTAATATTAAAATTTTAGTACTGCTAAAAAAATTAGTGCATATATCTATCACACAAGATCTTATACTGTCATCAAATTGTGTGGCATTATTTATTGATTTTGTTAGATTTATGACACGTGAGTGTGAAAATCTGAAAATTTAAGTATGGTAAGTAGTGTTTATTCCACTCAATTAGAATATATAATTATTTTTAAATCGGCATATGTCATTAATCGAACGGAATCCATAGATGATGTAATATAAAAATTATAAATAGGCACATGTCATTAATCAAACGGAATCAATAGATGATGTAATATAAATTGGCAATAAAATATCTGAATTGCAGCTATAATGTCTTATATTTAATTATTTATACCTAACCTCTTATTACAGCAATCCCAATCCCAGCAAAATTCTCAAAATTTTGAACGGCGGGGAGTGCTCTTAATATATTATCTCAATTAGTTGGGTTCAAAAAGTCTTTCCTCACTTTTTAGCTCGTGTAGGTGGCCTAAAACAGTTGCTGCCAATTTTCCACCGTGATGAATTGATGATGCAAAACGGTGAAAATTTTGAGCCAATTGTCTATATAAGTACCCAAATATCAAACATCGAAAAATAAAAAAGAAAAACAACGAAAGCATCAACTTGGCATCGCCATGGACATTCATTTTTTGTGGAAACTCATCCTTTCGGCTACGGCGGTTGTCGCTTTCCGGCTGCTTTTCCGGCTCTATAATGTGGTGGTGGCGCAGCCGCGGAAGCTGCGCTCTGCCCTGCGCAACCAAGGCTTGTCCGGTCCGGCGCCGGCTTTCCTTCTCGGAAACATTCTGGAGATGAAGAGGGCGAGAGATGCAGCTGCTAAGGTGGACGCTGCCCCAGTCGCAGTCGCCGGCCCTCCGGCCACCCACAACTGCGGCGCCGCACTGCTTCCCTTCTTCGACGTGTGGAGGAAGCAATACGGTACTTTTGCATTAATTTTCTCTCTTCTGAAAATATATGGCAGCAAGAACTGTTTACGATACTCTATCGCGTATTTAGCTAAAATGTCGTGTGTTTGGCAGGGGACGTATTCATGTTCTCCCTCGGCAGCACGCAGATCGTGCACGTGACCCAGCCGGAGATGGTACGGGAGATCACGACGTGCACGTCGTTGGATTTGGGGAAGCCGACGTATCAGGCGAAAGAGCGAGGCTCGTTGCTCGGACAAGGAGTCCTTACTTCAAATGGACCTCACTGGGTGCACCAGAGGAAGATTCTTGCACCAGAACTCTACATGGACAGAGTTAAGGTACAAATTCCCCCAAATTTCCACACAATCCCTCCAAAATTAGTGATTTGTTTGTGCCAAAATTTGATTGGTATATACCACACATTTAGGGGATGATTAATTTGGTTCAAGATTCGACTATGGCGTTGTTGGAGTCATGGAAGAGATTAGTAAAGGAAAATGATGGATTAGCAGATATTAAGATTGATCAATACATGAGGAGTTTCTCAGGTGATGTGATTTCCAGAGCTTGTTTTGGTAGCAATTATTCCAAAGGAGAAGAGATTTTCTTGAGGCTCAGAGCCCTCCAAGAAGTTTCATCCAAGAAACTCTTTGGGATTCCAGGCATGAGGTACAAACACTGTTTCTGCTGTTGGATCAAACGGACTTAATTTTTTTTTCGGGCTATAAATTTTCAGTCCTAATTAACTTTTGGTATGCACATAAAAATAATAACTAGTGAATTTGATGCAGTCATCTTCCAACGAAAAGCAACCGGGAGGCGTGGGCGTTGGAGAAGGAGATAAAGACATTGATCCTGCACGTGGTGAAGGAAAGAGACGAGGCGGGATTCGAGAAGGATTTGCTGCAGATGGTGCTTGAAGGAGCCAGAGATAGTGATCTGAGCCAAGAAGCGGTGGACCGGTTCGTCGTTGACAACTGCAAGAACATATACTTGGCCGGGTACGAGACGACCGCGGTCTCGGCTACATGGTGCCTCATGCTGTTGGCCGCCAATCCTCAATGGCAGCAACGGATCCGCGACGAAGTTCTCCATGTCTGCAAGGGCCAAATCCCCGACTACGAGTCCACCAGGAAAATGAAGCTGGTACGCGCTCTGATTTTATTTTTCTGTTACATTTTTTTTAATTAGTTAGTTACTGGCGCGTAACTAATTTTTAATCCTGTGATAACTGTTTTTTTTTTGTTGACAGCTGGCGATGGTGATCAACGAGTCGCTACGCCTTTATCCACCGGTGTCAGTGGTGTCGAGGGAGGCTCTGAACGACATGAAATTCGGCAACATTAATGTGGGCAAGGGTGTGAATTTGTGGACATTAGTCACTACTTTGCATACCGATCCGGACAACTGGGGATCGGATTCGTTTCAATTTAATCCTGAGCGATTTGCAAACGGGATAACGGGCGCGTGCAAGTTTCCCCATTTGTACATGCCGTTTGGAGTCGGACCTCGTGTGTGTCTAGGCCAAAATTTGGCTCTAGTCGAACTTAAGATCTTGATATCCTTGATTTTGACTACATTTTCCTTCTCTTTGTCGCCTAAATACGTCCATTCGCCTCTGCTAAATTTGGTGATTGAGCCGCGCTTTGGAGTTGATCTTTTCATTAAAGAGTTGTAATTTTGATTAACAAAGGTTTCATTGTAACAATAAACAAATGATTTCAAATAGTCGAATCAAGTTTTTTTTTTCTTTTCTTTACTTTTCTTTTACCATTGCGGTTTTTTTTTCCTCCAACAATTTGTTTACGGGCGAAAGCTTTTTATGCCCTTCAGTTTAGGATTGTTGGCCTAGAGGTTAATGTCTGAGGCCAAAAGGTTTCAGGTTCGAGCGCACCGAGCCGTCTTTAAATTTAATACTCCCTATGTCCCGTTATTCTTGTCTTGTATTCTTTTATGGGTTGTTCTGTTATTCTTGTCTTGTTTCCTATTTTGGACTAATTTAAGAGTTATTAAGGCCCTATTTAAATTGCTAATGTGACCCTTATTTCTCCTAACTATTATACCTTTCACTATTCTTCCCTTTCATTTTATGTGTCGTTCACTATTCACTCTCTCTCTCTACCCACTTTATTTCACTATATGAACTCTTTATTTCACTATTTGTGCCATATTAAGTATTCAATTAAAAATTCCAATAACACACCTTCTATCCCTAATTCATTTTCCTTAATACTCATGCCCAAAAGAAATTAGACAAGAATAACGGGACGGATGGAGTTTTATAATTGCAAAAAGAAAAAAAAAAATATTTGTTCGTTGTCTAATGAATCTCGTTCAGGTTAATTGGCTCCAGATCGACGTTATTAATTATTACGTACCATAAACACAAGTATATTATGATACATATTATTATTATTTTTATTATTATTATTTTTTTGCAAATAAACATTCTTATCCAAATTAATGGACATTCCTCGAAGAGATATTTTCCGACATGATGTTTTCAGAGGTCCTTCTCTCATCTCATCAGACTAAAACAATTAAACTAACTCATGCCTTTCACCATAAATAAAATTCCTCTGACGGCTAAGATATACTCCATACGTCCCATTTATATAGGCTTATTTTTCTTTTTCGGATGTCCCAAATATATAGGCTTGTTTCCATAAAAAATAATGTTTTTAGCTCATTTACTATTATACCCCTATTTAATTCTTTGATTAACTCATAAAAAATAAATAGTCAAATAATAAATAGGGGCATATTAAGAAATTTATTACATAATTTACTTTTCCAATAATTTTTCTTAATCCTTGTGAAAATTTCAATCCGCCTATATAAATGGGACGGAGGGAGTATATGAGGAATGATATGCCGCTCACTTTCTGTGATCACCTTTCGTGGGCACCAACCAACGTTTGTTGATGTTAGCATTATTCTTTTTAATTTTTTTATTGGTTTATATTCTAATACCATAGAAATTAATATTTGAATCATTAAATTTACAAAATATATAAAATCAAAGCTCGATTTGTATTATTATTCATTTCTTTGAAGTTAGAGGGAAAATGAACAAATAGAGATTTGATTTTTATGTATTTTATTGATTTAATAATTCAAATATTAATTTTTAGAATATTAGAATATAAAATAATTAAAAAATTAAAAAGAATAATGTTAATATGAATGAATGATGATCGGTGCCCACGAAAGGTGCTCATGGAAGGTGAACGATATATGATATATATATATATATATATATATATATATATATATTTATGCTAACTACTTATTCTTCTTCTTTTATCTTCAAAACTAATTGAATTGATTAAAATGGAATGCACGTAATTAACTCCAATTTAATATATTGGAGTGTGTTATTTGGTGTCTTAGGATTGATTACGTGATACTTTTGCTGTTGGACTAAATTTCAAAGAACACCAAAATACGTAAAGAGTCGTTGCAGTTGACTAGTATAGGTTATGAATGAATATGGCGTAGGTTAACGAACTGGAAAACAAATTAAGACAAAGTCCAAGTCTTACGGAAAGTCGTCTCAATTTTTTCTTAGTCCTTCCTTCTCAATCATCTCTCTCTCTCACCCGCACACACACACACACAGCCACTGGAACGAAGCGAGGGGGAATCGGGGGATATTTTTTCAAATGTTATTTTAAAATTTTTAAAAATAGTATATAGATTCTATATATAAATATTATATTACTGTGGTTTTCAATTTATTTTATATTATTTCTTTCATCTAAGTTTTTATAATAAACTTTTTTAGGGGAAATTTTTATAATAAACTTAAGTGTAATATTTCTTGTTACTTTGATTTTTTTTTTTAATTTCAACAGGTAACTTTGACTTCAGGGTTAACTACATAATTACTGACTTAAATTTGAGCTTGTTCGTAAGATAATGTATTTTTTAAATAAATATAATTATTTTCATATCTAAAATTTAATTCCTCTCTGTTTTATTTATCGAAAATAAGTTGAAGTTTATAATAAATTTATTCTAATTGCTCTTTCTTTTCCTTATCAAAAGTCAGTTTACGTTTATATTAAGTAAAACACGTTTATAAGTAATTTTTATTACATTGTTATGTTAAACCATAACTGAGTTAATATATAACAACTTTATTAAAATTATAATTTTCTCTTTAAAATTATATATATTAATTTTCATTTTACATTATTATTAGTAGTTGAACTCCCTTCCCCTCGAACAAAAGTTCTGGCTCCGTCGCTTCACATGATAACAAAGAAGAACTACATTTTTTTTTAATTTCAACACACGCACATATGACTCAAACCCCTCAATCTCATGATTAGAAGGGAAGCGTCTTAACATTAAGTTGTGCTACATTATCTCCTTTCTTTTTTTGTTATACCCCGAAGAACTACATTTATACACATCTATATTAGTAATGCGGCAGACAAACCTGCCACGTAAACATTGCGATGTGAACAAAAGAATTTTATTAATTGTGGAATAAATGGTCTTAAACTACTCCCTCCGTCCCATTTATATAGGCGGATTGAAATTTTTACAAGGATTAAGAAAAATTATTGGAAAAGTAAATTATATAGTAAATTTCTTAATATGCCCCTATTTATTATTTGATTATGTATTTTTTATGAGTTAATCAAATAATTAAATAGGAATATATTAGTAAATGAGCTAAAAACATTACTTTTTATGGAAACAAGCCTATATATTTGAGACTTTCGAAAAAGGAAAACAAGTCCATATAAATGGGACTGAGGGAGTACATTTTATGCAAATAAGCAAATTAATGAGCCTTTCTAGGTGGCCTATAAACTTGAAAATCATGAACAATTGGACTAATTATTCCATAGCGTAAAAATTTTACCATTTCTAGAAGAAAAATAAAACACAATAAATTTGACTACCAGCACCTGGAAAGTTTCGCCAATTTTGACAAGAAAAATAGAAGGACTTTAGGTAATAAATGAGGGAGCATGAGGTTTCCCAGAAGAAAAATGGTCTAAAAACAGAAGTTCGAAGGAAAATGGTGGCGATACGATTGAATTGCTGCTTTGATTCTGGCGGCTTCTTTTGTGGCTGCGACTTTTTTATGCAAATACTTCTTTGATTTTGGGGGCTATTATTATTAATCATATTAAATTTGGGGATTATAAAGATACTATAGGAAATGTATTAATATTTTTATTATTTTATTAAGTAAAGAGCTATAATAACGAGAAGAATGGTGGTTATCTAGAATCACCCCTTGGTCTATTGGGCATCAATAATAAGTCTAGAGCTGCACTTGCGTGCGGTGCGGTACACCATTTATTTGTTTATTATTAATTTTTTTATACTCACTCTGTCCCATTTATATAGGCGGATTGAAATTTTCACATGGATTAAGAAAATTTATTGGAAAAGTAAATTATATAGTAAATTTCTTAATTTGCCCCTATTTATTATTTGACTATGTATTTTTTATGAGTTAATCAAAGAATTAAATAGGGATATATTAGTAAATGAGCTAAAAAATATTACTTTTTATGGAAACAAGCCTATATATTTGGGACATCCGAAAAAGGAAAACAAGCCTATATAAATGGGACGGAGGGAGTATAAATTAGTAATGAAATTTAAAGACCACGCCTCTGTGAACTCAAATTTATTATGATAATTTAATAAATTCTAATTCTAAATTAATAAAATCTAATTGTGTATTAATAAAGTTTAATTGAAAAAAATAATTCAGTTATCTCTTAATTACCTCTAATTGGCCATAAAAAAATTCCTTTATTTACCCCTAAATAACAACCAACACTACTGCATGATTGGTTGCACCCAATTTTTTGCTCTAAGACTATATATAACACAAACTAAACAGTTTTACATATTGTGTTTATAAGGTGGTAAAAAATATATAAAACATAGAAATAATATAATACAATACTATATATATATATATGATATAAAAATGATAAAAATAAAATCACGGTCAAAGTGACCATTTATCGCCGTCATCCACCATGTTGACTGTTCATGGGGAAATTGCAGGCTAGTTGGGATTTGCAAAAGTGTGGATTGTCAATTGTGGAAGATAATATCTAGTTGGAATCTTGGATACAAATCCTAAATGAAGAGTCAATTGAGATAGATGGCTACAAAGGAATTTGTGGATAAGTTTTTTAAATGTTTCGTTCAGCAAATAATGTTGCTCGTTATTTAGCTTGTTTTGCTAAATCTTGTACTAGTAAGATAGTATAGACTCCGAATTACTCTCTTCGGGTGAAGGATTTGGTCTCTTTGGACTACAAATAAAAGTCGATACTTCTTTTGTTTCAACACAGCTTAATCTTTAGAACACAAGACACAAATCCAAACGGCAAAACTTTCCTGTGTAAAGGCGAGATCTAGGTTCAAACCTCGTTATGTTTCCCTCCGAAAATTTAAAAATAATATACGGCCTCCCGTACTAACAAAAAATATGATCCTTGACACAAAGGTAAACAATTCATCACCATACATTTATTTTCACAGCAGACAGACTTTGACAAGCCTAATCACCTCCATGGCACCAACCAAGCCAAACAGAGTTCTAGCTGCATTTCATCGAGTAGATAACAACACGCAGCATGTAACAGAAGATCTACAAAATTCCAGAATCAGCAGCTCAATCGTCTCCTGGAAACATCATTAACATAACGTGCATAACCAAGGCCATCTCACCACTTTTAATCTCAAAAGATAAGCAAAAAACGTCATATTTGATTCAAACAAACGATAGAGGAAAGAATAGCTGTTAATCTTACATATATGGACATAGAAGAAGGTGTTGCTACAAAATCTCTCTAGCAATGTCAGAGAACACAAGCTTAATTTGAATACTCCTCGATCAGAACTTAGACCAGTTCAATGTAAGCCATGGGAGCATTATCCCCCCGCCTAGGTAAAGTCCTGATTATCCTAGTATACCCTCCTTCTCTGTCTCCATATCTCTCCCCGACCTCGGCAAATAAAGCATGAACAATTTGCTTTTCGTAGACGAAACCAAGGGCTTGTCTTCTCTTGTGTAAGGTTCCGTCCTTAGCCAGAGTGACCATCTTGTCGACATACTTCCTCATTGCACTAGCCCTAGCTCTGGTGGTCTTTATGCGACCATACTTCAGAAGTTGAGTAGTCAAGCCTCGTAAAAGAGCCTTACGCTGATCAGGAGGCCTGTTGAGCTTGGGCACCTTCCTCCCATGTCTCATGGCAAAAAAACGGCCACCATTGTCGAGTACAGGTAAACAGTGCTCAAAACTAAATGAATCTACAGAGATTAAAAAAGTATACAGATGAGGGACAAAGATCAAACCTTATGGTAATGACTTAGAGCGCAAACTGGTAAAGTTGTACGATTTCTAGGTAATCAAGGTCTAATTCTATATGATTGGATACAATTCCATGCTTTTCTCAACATACTGCAATTTGGAGCACAAATCTCAAAATAGATGAAAACCAGATATGGATAATCTATTTCTAACTAAAGAAGCAATAGTCCTACGAACATGGACGACGATAACAACAGACAAATTGCAATCAATGAATCTAAAACAAGGCAATCAGCACCATGCCAAGAAAAAAGTTTTTCTATGACTTCATTTTTCATTGAACCACGGTCAAAAGTAGCCGATTTTACATCAATATATGCAACCTCAATACCACTTCAAGAACATAACCCCTTCCCTTTACTTGCCCAATGTGAACAGAAAAAACTGAAGCTGGTGAATATACTTGAAAGTTGAAACAACAAATATTAGAAATATGTCACTCAGTATCGTATACATACGTTATTATAAGCATTCCAAAAGTACTTCTTACGATTTAACACACACCAGACCTATTGAGAACACCCATGACTATTAAAAAGTTACAACTCGACATCAACAAAAAACCTTGGAAAAAACAAACAAAACAAAAATCAACCTAAATGGACCAGAAACACTTGCATTACTTAACGTAGATAGATATCGAAAATAACAAATGGTAATAGCAAGTATTTGAACAAGATTAGTAATCACCATCAGCCAAACATTGCACTACAAGAGAAATAGACAGAAATACCACTATGAAATAGATGAGTTAAAAGAAACAAATTCTTGAGGCATTTCAACACATTCAACAGTAAAAAGAAAATCAAACGTAACTAAAACCATTTTCACTAATATCAAATCCCTCATATAAGACTCTTAATAAGCAGCCTTTGGCATTCTTGAAACCCAAAATTCCCAAGATAATGCAAGCCACCTAAAAGCACAAAAACGGGGCCTTCTTTTTTTCTTCTCCTTCTCCTTAGAAATTATTTTCTCGATTATTTCTCTCAATAATCTGGACACAATCCAACACATTCACATTTCCCAATTCATTTGCTAATCGATCACATTCCAATATATATCAGATGGAAACTATTTATCCTAAAATAATTCCTCTTGAAACCCCTAAAATATAAGATATAGCACGAGTAAACTAGAGCAAACAATAACCATCACAAAATCACCATAATTCGAGTAACAATTCAAAATTCACTGCAAAATCTTGCACATTCCATGAATTTTATAAAATTTTTTTAATCTAAATGTCGGTACCTGGAGAAGAGAAAATGGGCATCATCGGAGCGAGACCGACATAGGAGTTAAGAGGCCTCGGGCCGGGTTTGGGCCGAAATAGCCTGAGCTTTGAAGAGGAGGGCCCGTTAGGAAAGCAAACAGAAGGAGCGGAGGGAAGAGCGGCCCGCAGAGAAGAGAGGTTGAACGTCGAAGCAGACGCCATTGTTGGATATCTTAGTGCTCAGTCTTTTGAGCTTTGGTGGGAAGATAGGCCGCTACATTTATATGGATAATTTCACATTGGCCCCTCAACTTTTGATTATTTTCATTTTTAGGACTTCACTTGTTTTATTAGCTTTTGCATCCCTCTACTATGTTGTCTTGTCTGTCGTCTAACCAGTCCGATTCGGCCGGTCCGAACCAAATTTAATTCAAGAACACGTAAAGTTGGAATTTAAGCTTAAATCTCGAACCAGACAATATCAATCTGATTTCACTTCAATAGTTTGAATTACATTAGAA
Organism: Agastache rugosa; assembly: GCA_031470985.1. NCBI lineage: Eukaryota > Viridiplantae > Streptophyta > Magnoliopsida > Lamiales > Lamiaceae > Agastache > Agastache rugosa. The sequence goes on from CM062609.1 coordinate 19,063,027, forward strand.
ATTAATTATTCATTATGTGTTTTTCATCCCTCTAAACATTGTTGTTATAACATTTACCACTTTTTTCATATAAATTTTGTAATATATTGTAATAACACTTGAGTGATCGGTTGTCTCGTTTTATAATTTATAATTAATTAAAATAAATTATAATTAAAAAAATACTCATTACGTCCCAAATTAGTGTGGTTCAACTAATATTTTATACATCACAACAATCAAATATGCACCACACTTTTGGGGGACGAAGAGAGTACTAGAAAATTGGCAAACGCATGTGATGTACATGCTCCCATAAAAATAAAATAAAAATTAGAAAGACGGGCATGTGTACTGCTTCCGCCCACCAGACATGCTTTATGCTGGCGCGTGCACTGCATGTGCTTATATATATCGTCGATTGTGACGCTTGAGATACACATGTCTGAGGCGCGCGTCATAATTGTACAACGAGTCGCACAATAATTTTTGTGATAACATTTTCATATACTCCCTTTGTCCCCCATAAGTATGGTGTATATTTGATTTATTGTGAGATGTAAAATATAAGTTAAACTACACTGATATGGAACGAAGGGAGTAATATTTAATAATAGTGTTTTATGCTATTAGTAATTACTGGTTATGTGTTTTATGTTATTAGAGCAATCCCAGCAGAATTTTCAAAATTTTCCTGTTACGTTTACTTTGATGGTAAAGGAAAATGAGGGAAAATAAAATTTTATCCCTTTAAATCTCTCATTTCTTATTATTCCCTTTTTATATATTAGAATTTCACCCTTTCTTATTATTTATTTTCATTCCAATGAAGGAAAATATTATCACGGCAAATACCTCATGATAATATTTTTTCGTTCTTGGAGGAAAAAGAAGGAATAAGAAAGAGTGAAATTATAATCTATCGAAAAAAAAGGATAAGAAATGAGAGATTTATTTTTTCTCATTTTTCCCTACCATCAAAGTAAACGTACCCTTAAATTTACTTCTAAAGTTTTCCCTATACTATTTATATCTCATATTTTACAAATGCATACAACATTTATCATATTTTCTACTAATTATTCTATAAAAATTGTGGGCCCAACTCAATTTGTGAGACGTGATAGATTTAGGGAGGTACAAATTTGAAAGAAGACTTAGGGATGTGTAAATATTTTTGTGGGCCCTACCTAATTTGAGAGATCTGCTGGATGACCTGTTTTATCTAATTTTTTATTATTTTAGTCTAAATTTAGTGTTAATGATGATTTTGAGAGAACTCCTAGGAATGCCCTTAGTAATGATCTATTATGCTATTTTTGTAAAGATTAGGCTGAGACACCATAAGACTATTGTCCTTAAGCAAGTGGTATATGGTTCAAGTCTCACGAATGTGTGGATTATTAGTCCATTTTATACGAGTTTGTGTCTAATTTATACTAGTTTGGTTTGTTAAGGATTGTGATGGTATTATGATTTATATGGAATTATTTGTAACATTAGTTTGTGATTCGATAGTAATGTAACTTGTATCCATCTTAAAAAAAAAAAGATTAATTGATTTTTTTATTTAGTATCATTGTAAAAACTTGTTCGACATGTATCCATAGAATAATTTCGTTCTATTAATGAGAAAATTATAAATACTGTAATTATTTTTTGATTGTTAAATTATAAAAATGGTATGCAAATCATAGTTTAATCTCTTTTCTTTCTAGTTCGATTAGCGGAATGGCAACCACCCTTTCTTCCTTCAAAAGAGAAGATTTCACTTTCTCACTCTTATTCTAACTATTACCTAGAACGCTGAGCCCACTCTGGCCTCGCAGGGCAGGCCCCTGTGGTTGCGAGCTGGAGCTGCCATAGCTTATGGCTGGAGGGCCCCAGCAGAGAGCAAAGTAAGGATAACGAGCGCAGGGGCAGCGGGCATAAATTGTGAATTTTTAAGCAAGTGTATACAAATTCTCACAAAAATGGCGGGAAGATATTCCTCAGAAATAAATGCGGGAAATAAGTCCTCCTCACACACACACACACACTAGAGAAAAAGGAAACACACACACACACACAGTCCCATCAAATTCCACCTTTGGCCGACTGTTGTTTCACTGAAGAAGACGAGGTTCACTAATGGAGTCCACTCTCAAAGTTCGTCGCTTCTTCCTTAACTTTTGTTCTCTCAATTAATGTGAATCAACTGCGATTTCCATTGTTTTTCTTCCTCTTCGCTGTGTCTAAGGGTTTATCTTTTTTTATATTATTTGGCTGCAGAAATTTTTCGGGTTCTCCAAATTCCGACACTATCAGAAAGAAATTGTGGAGAGTATTCTGGAAGGGAAAGATTGCTTAGTAGTTATGGCTACCGGCAGTGGCAAGTCATTGTGGTATTTTTCTAATTTTTCCTCCATTTTTCAGCATTATAACCTTAGCCCACTTTTATTACTGAAACTGATCGTGTTTTGAAAACCCCTTTGTGAATAAACTGCAATGATACAGCTATCAGGTGCCTCCTTTAATATCGAAAAAGACTGCTGTAGTGATAAGCCCGCTTATATCATTAATGCAGGATCAGGTATGTGGTGTTAGCATATTCTTTATGCTTTCTTCAGTTTCAGGTAATTTGTGGAATTCAGTTGGATGTAATTCTAGCATATGTTGTGATTAGGTCATGGCATTGAAGCAAAGGGATATACGAGCGGAGTATCTTTCTAGTGTTCAGAATGATCCAAATGCCTACGCTAATGCTGAAAGAGGTCGATATGATATTCTGTACATGACACCCGAGAAGGCTTGCATGCTTCCAAGCAGGTGCTAATCGTTGTTTATACAACTTGCTGATGATATTTGGTGAAAGCGGCAAAACATGTGTTGTACTATTTTGTGGTATAATATGGCGTCAGTTTGCTCATTGGATGCACTCATATGTATCTTTTAGCTCTTCATGTTTTTTCTGATATTTCATATTTATGCTGCACATGAATTTCATTGCATGAAATGCTACGTGACCAAGTTATTGGTTCCATCGACTCTTCTCTGTTAAGTAACCTCTTTTCACATAGCTTATGGTACAAATTCTTTTGTCACTGATAGAGCTGCATGCATAAGTTTCCCATGGTTTTTTGTGCTCTGTCTTTTTCCATTTCTCACACATATTTCTTAAAGCTGAATGATTATTGCTTTTCATTTTGTGAGTTACTTTCTCTTTGAGTTATTGTAAAGCCTTTCTCATGGTCTAATATGATGGTACTGCAGTTTCTGGTCAAGATTACTAGATTATGGAATTTGCTTATTAGCTGTTGATGAAGCACATTGCATATCAGAGTGGGGTCATAACTTCAGGTCAGTAGATTGTATAATGATTGCTGTGTTTCTTTTTATTCCCTATAATACGAACATATTGAGTATAGAACATGAGAAAGAAAACTGGCTGTTTGTGAGACAATGAGCTGTTGATTGGCCTGCCACTTTCTTATGTCTATTTCTTCATTTTCATTGCGATCACATTTAGTTGGGTTCACAAAGGTGTGCGCTTTTGAGCTCACTTCACGAAAAGTTCACTTGTCGTCTCTACGAGTTTCTGTTTGTGGCCCTTTCTCATCATATCATGCTTAACTAAATGCTTTAAATGTATCTCTCGTGCTTGTGAGAATGTAAGATTTACATCGACGTAGACACTTCAGAAAAGGTTTACTGCTACCAAGTCCCCAGCCTCTCTCGTGTTCCAAGAGCTCTATGTCTATGTCTGGATTTATTTTCCCTGAATATTTTCATTTATCCAAAATAAAAAATGTGATCATTTGAGACATGCCTAACAATATCTGCTGATAAGCATTTCGCAGCTTTTTAAAAATATTTCTCCTAAAGCCTGCCCATTTTTATTAAATACTTTGTTTTTTATTCACTTTTGCTTGCTTTCTCTAAAATACATTTGTTATTCTCTAAGCATATATCCATTCTTATCACATTTTCTAAAAGCAACCTTAATTTTAGGTATTCACTGAAATTTCAATTCTTTCAAAGCCTCTAACCATTCTCTTAAAATACTTCTTTATGCCATATTTAAACAAAACATACAATTAAGTCAATTTATGATACTTTGCAACTCAGTCATCTAAACACATTTTTGTTTCCATCCCTATGAAGTGTATATGAGGATATTCATATTATGAACTTTTCTATGAGCGAGAAGTGTGCTTTTGGTAAAATAAATCATGCAGTATGCACTTTCACATGTTTTTATAATATTTTAGTAGCAAACTTATCTGTTGTTCTGTCATGTGAAATTATACTGATGTCAACATTTTGCCCATGACATTCTTATCATTGTTTTAAGCTTTGTCTACTACACAGGGTGGAATACAAACAATTAGACAAACTGCGTGATGTTCTTATAAATGTTCCATTTGTTGGACTGACAGCAACAGCTACGGAAAAGTAAGTATAGATCTATTTTCTATATATAAATTACATGTTCTCCAATTTTAAGTCCCCTTGATCAACAAAATTTATGTTGCATAGTGTTAGTAGATTCTACTTTGGTGGTGTTCCTTTTCAATCACTATGGTGCTGCATTCAGTAATAGCATGCCTCTGTCCTGGAAACTGTGCACCATTTGTTTAACAAATTGTCCTTACACAAGGTGCCCTGTAATTTTTTTATTTGGATAATTTCTCATGGCCATTGGATAATTTGATTCCAAATTAAACACATACACAATTAGTAATACTTGGGTTCCCTTCATGTACATATTTTTTTTTGTGATTTGCTTTTATTTATTGTGTCCTCAAATCGTAGGACAAACTTGTCAGCATGTATGCTGTCTTGGTTTATGATTTATGAAAGCAAATAGTCGACTAGATTGCAATTTTTGTTTGGGATTGTGTGAATGCTTTTTCATTGTGCAGTTGTATCTTATATATTTCAGTAATCTAAGATTTGTATGTTTTTCCCTTGTGTTTTTATTTTTATTCAATATGGTTCTGCATGTAGCTTTCAATAAAAGTTTTTTACTTCCAGGGTTCGTGATGATATCGTAAAGTCACTGAAGATGCAACTTCCTCGTATAACTATTGGCTCATTCGACCGTCAGAATCTCTTCTACAGTTGCAAATCTTTTATTCGGGGCAATGCTTTTGTGAGCGAACTTGCAGCAGAAATCTCTACCTGTGTCGATAAAACAGAATCAAGTATAATATACTGCACTACAGTCAAAGATGTGGAAGAGGTAATTCATTTTTCACTAGCATTATAAATTACTATCTTGTTTTGCATGCATAAGTTTGCAGGGTATTCATCTTAAACTTAATATATCCAGATCACATCTAAAATGTTTATAAGCTTTCTAGAGTTTCTTTTCTTTTCTGAAAAGAAATTTCTGAGGCCCTAATATATTTGTCTAGGAGTGTCTGATGCTGATTATTTGTTACGTCTACTCCAGATCTTTGCGACACTTAAGGAAGCAGGAATTCGGGCTGGAATGTACCACGGACAGATGTCTAATAAAGCACGTGAGGACTCCCACAGGTCTATATCTTTATAAACATTCTGTCATAACTGTAGTTCTTTTCTTACTAGTGTGAGAGCACACGTGTTTGAGTATATAGTGTGTATCTTCCACACTCACTGTTTATGATATTCCTTTCGGTCTTTAAATATGTGATCTTTCTCAATCATGTGTCAATCAAAGATTCTAACTTTGCAATTGATATATCATATCTTCTGACAGATCCTTTATCAGAGATGAGTTCTATGTTATGGTTGCAACTATAGCTTTTGGTATGGGCATTGACAAGCCTGATATAAGACATGTGATACACTATGGCTGCCCAAAGAGTTTGGAATCATATTATCAGGAAAGTGGGCGTTGTGGTAGAGATGGGGTTCCTTCATACTGCCGGCTATATTACACAAGAAGTGATTTTGGGAAGGGTGAATTTTATTGTTCTGAAGCACGCACAGTATGTATCTCTGTCTCCAACTTTTTAACATTTTCACATATACTAGTAAAGTGGTACGTGCGATGCACGTAATATTAATATATTTTAATAATACTAGCAGAGCAATTACGTGCGTTGCACGTATAACCTCTTGTTTAAGATAATTAATTTATTATAAATAGTAATATATTTGAAAACAAAAAAAAATAAAGTTGTAATATTATTAATTTTGACTATTAACTTCAACAAATTATTAGTAAGTAGGTGCAAAGAGTAAACCTTAGAAGAAGCAAATATATATCTAATTTAAATATATATATATATATCTATTTTATGTACAATTTTAAAAATTGTGTGACAGTGGTAAAGATGATCTATTATAATATAATTAATTTGATTCGTGACCTTATAACTTAGACGAAACAGAACACACATTATGATGTTCCCATTATAAGGTAGAAAAGTTGTTACCATCTGAAATAGTTTGAGTAATTCAATAAAATAATTCTAATTTACAAAGTTAATTGTTATGATGGCTGCATTTAACCATATGTATTATATAAAAGGAGAATTCTTTATACATAACTCGTATTTCGAAAGTGAATGGGACTACTGTTATGAAGACCATTTTAGGATTCACTTCTTAAGTTATCTTGTAGATTGTAATCCATTAATATGTTTCAACTATATATAGTAAACACTTTTGTCTCTCTTCCTAAGTTAACAAACATCATCAATGTTGTAGTAAAACATCTAGTAAGGCAATCTCTTGGCCTTTTGAATATTTAATTTATCTTGTAGTCTTCTGCACTTATCTTACGCTCGCATTTCAAAGCTCTTAATTGAACCTCGTACTAAGACTTAAGAATTATTGCTTTTTATTTTTAAGCGCATGATATAATTTATTTTCATATCATGTACATATCGAAAAAATCGCTCTTAACTAACACATACTATATGCAATTGTATGAATATTAAAATGCATATCAATTTTTTCTCTCATCTTGAGTTCCACAACAAGCTAGTCATTTTCCTCCCATTCTCAAGTTTTTCTATTTCTTTGTCTATTAAATATTAAAAATTGCGTTCTTCTCAAGCTTCCTTAAACTTTTGTTTAAAAAAATAGTCTCTACTCCTTGCTTCTTTATGATTTCTATTAGTAGTCTATGTATAAGATCTTTGTTGCTAATATTTAATCAATATATTTCAGCAATGAATTTTTGTCATTTTTGCGCATAAAATTAATCTTGAGTTCTCTGAAGAACTCTTAAGATTATCCTACAATTAATCAACAAAATATTTGAATTGAAATATTAACAATAGAGAAGAAATGTTAAATACTATGTTCTTTGAATGATTAAATTAAAATAATATTGTGAAATATACCTTTTCAATCTCTTTGATGGTTCCGGTGTTTATATATAGTTAAATAATTTATATAATAGATAATGATATGGGGTATAACAATTACATAATGTCTCAAGTATCATGTTTTAATTTCTCATACTTTTTTCCTTTATCTCTATTTCCTTTTTCGATTTTAGTATATAATTTTAAATATAATCGGAATTATTCAAAATTAAACTTTAATTTAGTTCACTATATTTTAATGATTAGATGAAATATATATATTAGTAAATCAACTATCGTGTACTATTTCAACTTTAATTTAGTTGAGATTGTAGTTATCAATAAAAGATTAAATACACCAAAAACCACATCTTCAAATTGTAAATTCATTTTTATCGTCTTCTACGAGATGCTTTAAAAGATATGAAATTAATTTATCAATCACTAATTTATCGACTCTCTTCATAAACCATAGCTACAGACCTAAACATACTTCATAATCTAATTTCGGTAAGAAAAAATAATAATAATAATAATAATAATTAGATTTTATATAAAAGAAAAGAGTTTCATTGAAGATAATATATTTATTAAAGACTAATATGTTGGTGGTCATTTGTGAGTATCGTTGACGTTTAGCCCACACCAACATTTTTCTTTTTTAATTTTTAATATTATTTTTATATTTTTTTGATAATTTTTTTATATTAATATTTGAGAAATTATAATGAGAATTGTCAATTTTACAAATTATGCAAAATCAAAGCCTGATTTCTGAAGCATAATGACACTAATCATGCTCGATTCCATTCAATTTTATCGTCTAATATAATATTATTCTTTAAAGCTATGAAATTATTTTATCAATCACTAATTTCTCGACTCTTTTCATAATAACCATGGCCACTGATCTAAAAATTCTTCATAATCAAATCAAATAATGTCTCTAAATTAAAAAAAAAAAATTACACAAAAATACCAAATTCCAACACAATAAGGTAATCATTTCGAGCAATCAAAATTTATGTTGTCTTTTCTCTTTCACTCTTGAGTAATAGAACATGTCATATTATTAATTAATTGATTTTTTAAGTTGAGTTATAGTTGGAATAGAACTATATTATAATTTGTTATGTTTATAAAAAATTTAATATAGATTTACAGTATTGCACTTAAAATAAATATAATAATAGGGATATATTAGGTAAACCCAATTTTGTAAGAATCCGCTCTTTTATAATAGGTATAGATATACACGTCAAACATAAAATAATCATATGATAATAGATACTAATAATAAAATATTAAAATAAGGGTATAATAGGCAAATCAAATTTTGTAAACAAGGCACTTTTATAATAGGAATAGATATAGATGTGTAGTTCCCTACCTTATTTTTTTTTGCTTTGAATATCTTTTTGCTTCACTAGTTCTGCTAAAGATTCTGATGCATGTGATATTTAACCAGGCAGACCAAAGAAAAGCAATAATGGATTCATTTGCGGCTGCGCAACGTTATTGCATGGCGACAGCTTGCAGAAGAAAGTTTCTCTTAGAATACTTTGGAGAGAAATGCTCATCTTCTAGCTGTGGTGTGATATTTTTTTACTGTTTCTTTTCTGGATATTGTCGGACCTGCATTGTTTTATATGCTTTTTTTTCCAAGTTAGTTGCCTGTTACCTAAGTAATAGCTGGAAGTTCAATTCTAAGAGAACCAAGCCATTCTGTGTTTTCATACTTGCTCTATTATATAGTCTAAATGTACTTTATCAATTTTAATTTTTTTTGGTTTCATCTACTAGCATTAAGTAAGTCCTGAAAAAATGGTAAATCATGTGCTTTTTTGTAATTTAGTGACTTGAATCGTGTATTTCTATAAAATCTCTGTTTAACCTCTAAATAAAAATATGGCATGTCATGTTAAAATAATGTTCCAAACAGAGATTGGTCAATCATCTATTGCTTAGAAAGGTTGAAGGCATCATCGCATACTATGCTGATAATAATTGAAAAAGTTCCTGAATATTTTACCTTTTCTGTAAGAGCTGAAGTCCACAATTAGCAAAAATAAGTCGTGCAAATTTAATTGATTGCACTCAGATGAGCTTCAAATCTTTGATATTCATAAATTAGGTAATTCTGCCTAATTTTATATTGAGTATAGTTTCTCCTATTAACAGATTTGTCGTATCGGAAAAAAAACCTTTGAACAATGTTTTAAGCATCATGTCTGATTAATCATTACAGCTGATTGCATGGTTTATGGTCTCTCCCCGAAAACTATGCACAAAAAGGAAGAACGCATAATCTTTGGAGTCATTTTATGGAATAATGTAACTATTAGATATTTTGTGTTACAATATATTTTACTTTTACGCTAGAGTCTGCTTAATATGATTTATGCAGGGACTTGCGATAATTGCACCAGCTCAAAGAAAGAGATTGATATGTCTAGAGATGCATTTCTTCTTATGGCTTGCATTCAAGCATGCGGGGGACACTGGGGTCTTAATTTGCCTGTTGATGTTCTACGTGGATCTAGAGTAAGCTTTTGTGCTGATAAGATATAAATTGATAAGCTAACATTGCAAGCACTTATGAAGCTTAACATGTTACTCTAAAAAGATTTGGTTTTCTGTCAGCGGTTGCAAGTGCCACATTATCTCTTTTGTTGGTTTTTGTTGGTTTTTGTTTGTCTCAGATAGATAACTTTTGTTTGGGGGTCTGCAAAAGTGTGTGAATTAGTTGTAACTTGAATCCTCATTGAACGTAGTCCTATAAATTGGATTTCATTGATTTTCTACTTTGGTTCAAGGCGTTGAAAAAGATATTCTTCTAGTTTTTATTGGTAGAGGGTGCAGTTTCCTATGTTCGTTTTATAACCATACCTTTATCTGTGGTTGCAGTCCAAGAAAATTCTTGATGCTCATTTTGATAAGATTCCGTTCCATGGCTTGGGAAAAGATATGTCAGCTCATTGGTGGAAGGCACTAGCTTCTCAATTAATTTCACAAGGTATATAATAGGAACCTTGCCTCAAACTTGATGCTATCCATAATTTATGAGAAGAATTCTCAATATCTGAAATGTCTTTCTAATTTTGAGCAATAGAAACTCTTCGGGCAAATATATTTTCTTCTAGTACCAGATAATAGATAACTGAACCTTTTTTTTCTTCTCCCATTTTTGTTTTTATCAATCCTATGGATAGCAATATTTCATTGGACACAATGTTTAATGCTCTACCAGTTGACTGCTTTTTGTGCCTTTTACTTGGAATTCACCATCAATTCCACATTGGGTGCAGATTATTTGGTCGAAACCTTCAAGGATATATACAAAACTGTAAGGTATGCATTTTTACTATACTTATAATTATAATAATTGGCAGTATTATCAACATACATAGTGAACTTCCATTGCACTAACGAACAAGTCTTCTTTGATGTACCAGAGTTGGACCAAAAGGAATTCAGTTTTTGAATTCCTGCAACCCAGATTATCAACCTCCATTATATTTAACATTGACTCCAGAATTGGCGGATGATGATGCGAGCAGAGATGCAACTGGTAATGGGACTGTTGACAATTTAGGTCAGGAGTTTGATGGATTATCCGAGGTATGGTTACTCACTAAAGCGCGAGTCTTGTAGCCTTTTACTTTTTATGTTCTGATTGCTAGTTAACACTCATTTTACTTTCAGTTATCTTATGTTCAGTGCTTTTATCCTTATGACATCCAGTCTACTTCACTTAAATTTGGATGTTTCTCTTGTTTGTCACATTTGCCTGAAATTGGACTAAAAAAAATATGGCTTTCATACTTGTTACCTACGTGTTTAGGCTGAGGATAAGCTCTACAAAATGATTCTAGAAGAGAGAATGAAACTTGCAAAAGAACATGGAACTGCTCCGTAAGTTCATTAATTTTGTCTTAATAATCCTCGAGCACTGATTCTGCTCTATTCCTGAGATACACCAACTCATGGTGATCAAAAGTTTTCTTCTGCTGTATATTTATCCTTTTCACCTTTCAGGTATGCATTATGTGGTGATCAAACGTTAAGAAGGATTACAGTGATGAGGCCTTCGACAAGAGCAAGGCTAGCAAATATTGATGGCGTGAACCAGGTATACTTGTTTTGCAAATTAAGACAGTAAATGATGTTTAATATCTTTCATCATGATCTTACTTTTCAGATATAGTGATAAATTTAATCTGGTTCTTTAGTAAGACAATATTGTTGAGTAGAAGATTTAGTACGCCCGGACAATTTCGTTATCTAATGCGGAAATTCTGATTTTTCTGTAGCACTTTCTAAAAACATATGGAGATCGTTTGCTGCAAATCATTCGGCAGCTATCACAAGAAATGGGTCTTCATTTGGATGGGGAGCCAATTCCAGAACCATCAATGCCAAGTAAGGTTGCGACTGTTCAGAAGAATAAGAGACTAACACCAGCAAAGTTTGAAGCCTGGAAAATGTGGCAAGAAGATGGCCTTACAGCCCGAGAAATTGCTGTACGTCTCTTGAAAGGGCATACTACTTACATACTTTGAAGATCGAACAATTTTTGTTGTACTTACATCCTAGCCTTTTCAGAATCATCCAAGTAGAGCAGCTCCAATAAAAGAAGAAACAATCTTGGAGTATCTTCTTGAAGCCGGAAGAGAGGGATGTTCCATTGACTGGGCCAGATTATGTCTGGAGGTTGGACTAACGCAGGAGTCACTCACCAACATTCAGGAAGTTGCGAAAAAAGTTGGAACGAAATTAAAACCTATAAAAAGTGAATTACCTGAAGAGGTATGTATGAAACAATACTATACTGATGCAATCATGTTACATACATATATTATGCACATTCAGTATCCTAAAAAACAAATATGATCTACGTTTGTCTCCCGTAAGTATGACCAAGTTTTGTAACTATTAGGTAAGTTACATTCAAATAAAGATCGGCTTGGTGATGCAAGAGACGGGAAAATCAACTGAAGGCGCTCAGTCCAATACCGCATCACTAATTGACAGTGTGGATCAAAAGATGAAAGTTGATAGCATGCTGAATGATAATTCAGCAAGAGAATCTGATGATGCAATTCTCATGCTCGCGGTGGAGAATGCAGACGATTTCACTTGCTCTGGGAAACGGCAAAAACTTGATGAACCACAAGTGGTGCAGCCTGTTGCTATGGAAGCGACTGAGGATTCTGTTCTCGACTGGCTCAAGAACTTCAAAGATGGGGTAAGTTTCTTAGCCTTCCAAAGAGAATCAGTGGTTTAATTCGTATTGTTGAGGAGGTGCATTCGAAATCAAATCATTGATGTAATTTATATGCAGGTTTTGCTGTCGGATATTTTGGAGCATTTCAATGGATCGAGAGTAGAGTCAGTGATCAACATCCTAAATTATCTTGAGGGTGAGTTTGTGATATTTAAGAAGAACAATCTTTATCATCTCATGTAATGAATCAGAAGAGTTCCCCATTGTAAGTATCATCTTGGTTTAATGGAATTTTCAGTTTCTTGTTGATTTTATGGCTTTTGTTTGAAGGGAGCCTTTTCTAAGGAAAATCTTATTTGGAAATAAAATTAAACATGAAATTTTAGATGATTGAGCAATATTAACTTTTTTTTTTTTTTCTTGTAATCGTAAATGAAATTGATAACACTGCAAAATCGAGGATGTAGTATCATAAACATAAAAGATGATGTTATTGAATATCCTTCAACTATAGAGTTGAATCGGAAGGGAGGAGATCAAATGCAAAATTATGGAAACACTAGATAACAAATTATGCAGAGAGAGAATGAAGAATGAATGAGAGAAAAAAATTAAAAAAAAAAAAGTTATAGTTATTGTCGGTTCTGGTTAGAATGGCCATGCAGAAGATCATCTGGATCAACTTCAAGGCCGATCCTCTTCTTGATGGATGCACATGTATACTGAGGCAGCCTGCGTTGCTTCTGCAGCTCGACGAACCTCAACACGTCGAAATTGTGCCTCTTGATGAGCTTCCTCTGCCTGGCGAGGAACAGCCTCATGAGCAGGTCTTGGTAGCTGGGGTCCCTGGAAGTGAACATGAAGTAGGCGTAGCCGATGACTATCCCTGCTGTGGTGGTGAAGAAGGCGATGGGCTCCATCACGTCCCACGAGAACTCCCAGAAGGTGAGACGAAAGAAGAGGCCGGCCTGCACCACAGCCAGCACCAGCCCTGTCCACAGTATGCGCCGCACCTGCTTGTGTGCTGCCAGGTCGATCTCTTCTTTCTTCTCTTGCAGCTTCTGCAGTTCCTCCTTACACGGGTCGTCCTCCGGAAGGAGGGCGACCGGCACTGCCCTCCTCACCAGATCAACTACCTGAACAGGATTCATACAACAATTTTTCATATTCAATCTTGTCTTGATCAGATTCATGCATCACCACTTTTAATTACATCCGGTTATGGATTGGATATTTGGATGCATGACTTTATTAATTAATCCTTTTGAAAACGAAAAATGTAGACGGCTTTTTCATCCTTTAGATTCTTGCCACAGGAAAAAGAAGGCATCTATCTATATATATATATGTATTCAAATTAAAAAGCACAAGATTTCAAAATTTAAGATAGGAAGGCATCTTGATATATATTCCAAATCTAAATGCATATTTTCATTTAGATTATATATTGTAGCGAAATTGAACCAGTTCCTTTAATTTCTTCTTCCTCCCTCTCACACGAATCAAGATCACACACACAAACACACAATTATATTTATTACTCCCTCCGTCCCAAAAAGTATGGTGCATATTTGATTTATTGTGAGGTATAAAATATTAGATGAACCATAGGACGAAGTGAGTAGTTTTTATTAAAAAAAATAAAAAAGAAAAGAAGAAAGCAAAACACGCATGGTGCGTGTAACACACACACATACACATAGTAGATTTTATTTTTTTTTAATTTAAAAAAGAAGAAGAAGAAGAAAGCAAAAGATGAAGAAAAAGAGGCGTATGCCTTATCGGGATGGAGGTAAACTTTGTCGCGGAAGAGGAGAACGACGGCGGCGTCGTCGAGGACACGAGCGAAGGCGGCGGCCTCATCGGCGGACTTGACGACGCCCATGCTGTGGCAGAGTTGGAGGAGCTCGTCGTAGGATATAACTTCTCTCTCTTCCCTCCCCAGCTTCTCCTTTAGCGCCTCCACATTCGCCAGCCGCATCAGCCGCTTCGCCTCCGCATAACTCATCGCATTCGCATTCCCGCCGCTTTCCTCGCCGCCGGCTCCGCCGCTGCAGTGGCGAACTAACGACGGAGCTGTCCACCTGGCAGCTGGTCCACGTGGAGCGACGGCGGGCCCAATCCGGGCCGCGATGGCCCGTCGCAGAAGATTGATCCCGGGAGTTCGCCACATGTTTGTGAAAAGGCTAGGTTGGTAAAATCAGTGTTGTACGTACGTATGGTTGAATATGGCTAGATTATGTCGTGTGCCATAGGAGGAGAAAACGAAGAAATTCGATAATGGCGGAGATGGAGATGGATATATGATTAGATGAGAGAGAAGTATGGGGGGAGAGAGAGAGAGAGATGGAGGGGGTTTTCAGATGGTAACGGAAGGCTTAAGACTGTTTCTTGCCATGTTGGTGAGCAGTTATAATATGGGACAAGATTTTGTCTATTTTAAATTATATTTTCTTCCCTTTTCTTAGTATTTATTTCCTTTTTCTTAATATGGAAACTTTATCAATATATTTAGTCTGCAAATTTGGGAACATATTTCGGATTAATTTGACCCAGCATTTATTATTTATTTCCACAGAGTAATCACATAAATAAAAGACTTCTAAATAGAAGAATTATACCCTGCTAACATTTCGGCATTCTTCAATATGACCCCTCCAAATTAATGGTTAATATTACATATTTAGATTTTAATACTATCTTGTTTCCTTAAAAATACACGATTTTTTATAAAGTATGAGCCTGATATTTATTATACTGATCACTTTGGTTGTTATGTATATGTCAATTAGAAGGTTGGATACGTAATAATGTAAATAATTATACCTTTTATTAATTGGTAATATAGTACTTTGACCAAACAAGTTTACCAAAATTAAATGTTGTCCGGAAACTTTATTTTTATAAATTCTGGCCAACTTTGACTTGAAGTAACTTAAATGCCATTCCTTTCACCTCAACCAATTTTACCTCCCTCTATCTTATCTATCTCTTTCTCTCTCTATTAGCTATCAGAGCTGGAAGTCTGTTTCTCTCTCTTTCGTGAGCTACTGAAATTTCTCTCTACAGCAATGACCTGGTTTCCTTCGTTCGATGATACTCTCGTAGCTCGTATTCTCCGACGGTGGTGAATTTCTTGGTTTTCTCCGTTCGACGATACTCTCACTTCTCACAGCTCGTATTCTCCGCCGGCGGTTGAGAATTTTATTGAGGTAATTTTCCAGATCTAGTCTGTCATGTTCTAGATCTAGTGTTCATGTTCCTGTCGTATTTTCCAGATCTACCCGTCCTCTTCGTCCATATGTTTCTTCCTGCATTTTCTAGATCTTGCCGTCCTCTTCGTGCATATGTTTCTTCCTGCATTTTCTAGATCTTGCCGTCCACTTCATGCATATGTTTCTTCCTGCATTTTCCACGTCATTGCGCGCCACGAATGGTACGAAGGTACGAATAGAATATATTCGTAGCAGGTGTGCCAAAGCATACCGCGCCAAGACTTGGCACACTTGGTACGAATGCAACATTCGTACCAGGTGTGCCAAGTCTATATTCGTACCAGATGCTATATCCGATTGAAATTTGATTATATGATTGTGCCTGACACTTGAAATTTGATTATCCGATTGTTTCTTGCAGATGAGGCCAGATGCTATAATTATTGCGCATGGAGGTGTATGGAAGAATAGTATATACCATGGTGGATGAAGAGAGTATATTCCTATACCTCCTGGTGGTATAATATATGCAAATTTATTGAGTAAGATTGAATTGCGTTTAATGAAGGCCAAGAGTATATATTTGTATGAGATAGATGCATTAGTTCAGTCCCCCGCGCGTGAAACCTTGCGAATGAAAATAACAAATGATTTTGAGTTGTCATATTTGTTTGATTTGGAGGAGTTGCCTGTTTTATATGTGACTGTTTCTCTTAAAAGTAATGAATCTCCACTTGTTGTTTTAAATCATCCTATATGTGAGCATGAGGGTTTCGTGAATTTGTTAAATGCTCAAAATAGTGAGAATGTGATAACTTCAAGGAATGTGAATGTGCAAAATGAGAATCATGATCAGAGTTCTGATGGTAATGGTATTCATGATGAACCAATTAATTTTGGTCGTGATGAGGGTCATAATAATTGTGATGATGAGGCTTTTGATAGTGATGATGCAGAAAATTTTGATGATTGTGATGATTTGGATGATTGTTGTGGTAGAAATCGTTTTAATGTGCCATCATTAGATGGTTCGAATGACATTATAGAGGAAAATCATGAACTTGGTCGACAGTGGAGCATTCCGGGTGCTGCATATCAATCATCTCTTCCTTTCAAAGAACTAGGTATTGTTGATGAACCGATTACTGAAACACTTTGTCGTGATGCTATGTTCTTTAAGAAGGAGAAAATGATTATGGCATGTGGACTGCATCATCACTTGAATCATGTGGAATTTATTACCAAGCGTTCATCAAAGTTAAGATATCATGTGGTTTGCAAACACGAAGATAAATGTCCGTTCATCGTGCGTGCGAGATCACTGGGAAATGCATGGAGAATTTATAGATGGAGCCCTCACACGTGTGAATCTGATTTGAGATACCATGTTGCTCCAAAAGTGAGTTCGAAGGTACTAGCTTCATACTTTGTTCCTCATTTGATGGCCGAGGGTGTTGTTCTTAGGCCGAAGGATATTCAGGCACAACTACTAAGGCAATTTGGTGTTACTGTCAAATATCAAACTGCTTTGGCTGGAAGAAATCAAGCACTCACCATGACATACGGCGACGCGAGTAAATCTTTTCAACTGCTCCCCAAGTATCTTTTCATGTTGGAGCATTCAAATCCTGGTTCCATTGTGGGATTAAAGATAGCTTCAGATGGTTCTTTTCAATATTGTTTCATGACTATTGCTGCATGTGTTAGAGGATTTGGTGCATGTCGTCCCGTTATTGTAATTGATGGTACACATTTGAAAGGAAAATACAAAGGTATCATGTTTGTTGCTGCTACAAAGGATGCTAATGAACAGATTTTCCCATTAGCTTTTGGGATTGGCGACGTAGAAAGTGATGCATCATGGATTTGGTTCTTTAGGGAGCTGAGACGGACATTTGGTTGTCCTGAGAACTTATTGTTTGTGTCTGATCAGCACCTTAGTATCAAGAAAGCAGTGGATTGTGTTTATCCGGGTACTCCGCATGGACTTTGTACGTATCACTTGCAAGGAAACCTCAAGAAATGGGGTCAACATGCAATATCTGTCTTCAATGAAGCTGCAAAGAGTTATAAGAGACAAGATTTCGAGGAGCATATGAAAAATTTGTTATCGTTTGCACCTCGTGCACACGAGAAAGTGGTAAATATTGATCCAATTAGATGGGCTCGTTGCAAATGTCATGTGCGCCGTTATTGGTTTTTAACTTCTAACTGTGCCGAGTGCTTGAATGGCCGACTACGATGGGCTAGAAAATTGCCAGTTTGCACTCTTTTGGAGTGTGTAAGTAGTTTGATTGGGCAATGGTTTGTAGAACGGTGTGCTATTGCTGCTGAAAGAACTCACGAGTTAACGGACTTTGCCTCGACCAAATTAGGAAGATCAATGGAGTTGGCCCGGCCCATGAATGTTGAAACCATTTCTTCAATGAAGTATAAGGTCACGTTTGGTATGAAAAATTACATTGTTGATCTTGACAGTAGGAAATGCACATGTTTTGTGTTTGATCTCGACCTGATACCCTGTTCTCATGCAGCAGCAGCAATAAGGTTATTTTTTAAAGTTATTTTCTATTTTCTATGTTCTAGTACAACAGTTAGTTGGCACAACTTGTAGGTGCCAAGGCTTGGCACACCTGGTACGAATATCTGTATTCGTACCAGGTATGCCAAGCCTTGGCGCACCAAGACTTGGCACTCCTGGTACGAAACACCAATTCGTACCGGTAATAACACATAATACTATACTTTATTTTTTTACTGCATTCTGTTTCTTTTTATGCAGTAAAAAAAAGCAAAATCCGACGTCATATGTGAGTGCTTATTATATAACTGAGACATTGCGTGAAATTTATGCTGAAGAGGTGATGCCGATTCCAGATCCAGAAGAGTGGTGTGTTCCTCCAGAGATCGCTTCAAGGGTTGTTGGGACGCCTCCCAATCCTAGACAAGCTGGACGACCACGTCAAAATAGGTATGCGTCTGGATCCAATTCAACAAGCAGTCGTGTGTGTTCTCGGTGCCATCAACGAGGTCATTATCAGAATACATGCACTGCGATTCTACAAATTACGTCGGAAGAAGTTAGTAGTAATGAACCCAGCGTTAGTAAACCTCGTAGACAGAAACGATGCAGTGTTTGTGGTGTGGCTGGGCATACTCGTCTAACATGCAAGGAAAGAGACTTGGTTTCTTGATATTTTCGTTCTATGTATTTGGACTATGAACTGTTGTGGGTCTATTTATTTTGGATAATCAGCTCGTTAAATTCTGAACTATTTACTTGTACTACATAAAATATTACTAAGGATTAGTACCAAATTCTTCACAAAAATATTAATATTAAGGATTAGTACGAAATTCAATTGTTCACAAATATTACATGTCAATTGTTCACAAAAACTACTAAGGATTAGTACAAAATTCTTCACAAAAACTACTGAATTGTATCAAATTCTTCACAAAAATTACTGAATTGTATCACAAAAATTACTAATCCAAATTACTAATACTAATCCAGGTCCATGCCAATGGCGATGATGCTTTCAGCAGTGCTGTAACGGTAGATTGTATCAGCAATGTGATACCGATAATCCTTGATATGCTTCTTTGTCATGTTCTTTTTTAAGGCAACACCAGTTAGTAAGAGCTCGGCGTACTTCAATTCACATGGACCACAACTCACACTGTCATGTTGCTTTAACACATTCTCCATTGGATACGAATATGAAAATGGAACGTAATTGAAGCAGAGATATCCGATTCTCTTCAGGATCTGTGGGAATATGCGGGCAACCGGGGTGAAGATCTTTGCTCTTATTTCTTTGTGATGATCCTCGAACAAGTGTTGGTTGGAGTCGTATATCTCGAAATTCATTAATTCCAGGTCGAAGCAACATGTGGCCCAATGACCATTGAAGGGGCACATCATGATCACCTACAACAATAGTAAATTAATAACAACTACTGAATTCGTAATTGGTATCATAACAAGACTTGGCACGCGTGGTACGAATACAACTTATTCGTACCAGGTATGTCAAGCTTACCGCGCCAAGACTTGGAATACCTGGTACGAATGCTACTTATTCGTACCAGGTGTGCCAAGCTTACCGCGCCAGACCTTGGCATACCTGGTACAAATAAAACTTATTCGTACCAGGTGTGCCAAGCTTACCGAGCCAAGACTTGGAACACCTGGTACGAATGCTACTTATTCGTACCAGGTGTGCCAAGCTTACCGCGCCAGACCTTGGCACACCTGGTATGAATAAGTTGTATTCGTACCAGGTGTGCCAAGCTTACTGCGCCAGATCTTGGAACACCTGGTACGAATACAACTTATTCGTACAAGGTGTGCCAAGTCTTGAACCAACAGTTTAATCCATACTTCAACAATTTGAAGTTTTAGTTAGTTACCTTTTGACATCAGTCCATTTCTTCAGTTTGAGCCCCCATTCCGGCAGAAGTCCATCGGCAAATAGGTACAGTCTATCCAGATCTTCATCTGGAACAACCTCTTCTATTAAAGGATTATATATGGTATCTTCTGGATCATCTTTGTGCAAATTTTTCCAGACTTCTTCAATTCCCACCTATAATATATAGATTTACTGAGTTTAACATAATACAAAATTAATTTATTGAGTAATTAATATATATAGCAAATGTAATGAATTATCATCAGCGAGGTTCCAGTAACAGCAACTCCCTCTATAACATTTGTCAGTCCCGCGTATTCTGGGGCTGTGGCTAGTACAGCTAGGTAGGAATCTATGTGGTTTATCTCGAGCTGTGTGGTTACATCCTTAATGTAACCAAAGAACTCTCTGTCTACCGCCCATGGTAATCCCACATTACGCCTGTGCATACACAAGTAAGATCAATGTTCACAAAACTAACTCATTAATAAGAATAATAAATCACATTAACAACTTACTTGACATCATCTTTTGACTTCATGAACCTGTTAAAAGTGGTAACTGCACGAATGTCATTGGGGAGAAATGGACTCCTGCATGCAGCAGATGGAATCTTTCTTCGAACTGGTCTGACTTGTGCTGCTTCTGGTGCTGTTTTTGGTTCCGCTGCTTCTGGTGCTGCTGCTTCTGGTGCTGTTTGTGGTTGTTGAGCTGATGTTGTTTCTGGTCCTTGTGCTTGTGCTGGTCTTGCTGATGAGGTTGCTTCCTGAGAGTACGTCGACCATTGAGTACCCCCAATCTTTCTCGAACTGTAGTATACCGTCCCATTGTTCTTTTAATTGCGTGGCGGTTGGAGGAGTAGTCATAGGCTTCGAAATGAATAAATGAAGTTTAATACCAAGTGTTTGCACTTAAATACTTGGAACACCTGGTACGAATTGGTGAATTCGTACCAGGTGTGCCAAGTGTCTGCGCTAATATACTTGTCACACCTGGTACGAATTCACCAATTCTTACTAGGTGTTCCAAATTTCACACTTTTACGCACATACCAGATCAAGCTGTGCATCTCCAGTGGCTGTCATATTTGGATTTCCTGTCATCCTCGATGTTATGTAGTCCCCTACATCCTTCACTATCATCTCACGTTCACTTTGAGGTATTCTGCTACATCCTGCAACATTTTCACACGCTCTCGTGATACAAGTTCTTGCATCTCTTTCATCATCTCTACCCGTTCACTGGATATTATCTCCTTCAACTCAATCCTAGCCCGTTTTGCAGACACTTCCCCGATGTCTTCAAGGAATGCTCCTCTTTGAGAATATCTCAGTGGGAATACAGGGTCTTCTGGTCCTAGGACAAGGAGTTTGTGAGCTTGTTGATCACGTCCATGTCCTTGACCTCCTGCATCACCTGTTACTTCAGCTCCTGCAACTTTAGCTCCTGCATCACGTGCTTCAGCTTCAGCTCCTGCATCACGTGCTTCTGCATCACCTGCTTCTTTAGGTGTCTGAATATCTGCTCCATGCATGTATACGAATTCAAATGGTTTTCCTTCCTCCTCGAGTGTGGTCCAATACCCCCTCTTCCTTTCCTTTCCATCAGGTTCCATTTTGGCTGCAATCTATTATACGAAATCACATTAGATATGAATGCATTCGTACCAGATTTCACACTGCGTTGGCGGGGTAAGTTGGAACACCTGGTACGAATGCAACTTATTCGTACCAGGTGTGCCAAGAATATAAGAAACTGTTATATCAGTTTGAAATTTACCTCGGAGTCCCCTGGTGTTTCTATATTTTTTTCATACGTAAACCTCAACATACGAGGTCTTCTGTGTTTCTTTATCCTACCGCCAACTGTGTCACCCACTTGTTTCGCAATACAAAATATCCAAGCTAAGAAGGCAACAGTGTTGCCTTTGATATGGTATCCTTCCCCCGATTTGTTTCCCGACAAAGTCGTTCTGACATGGTTGATGGAATCACAGAGTATCTGGTAAGAGATACTGCCCCATGGAAATTTATCCCATTCTTGATTGTCTTCAACCAACACCCACACCCATTCATGAATCCTGTACTTCGCACAATCAAATCCAAAAAGAAGATGAGTAGCAATCAGTACATTTGCTACTTTTACATAGTCAGCCGCAACTGCTCCCTTAAAGGCCTTAGTTATAAATTTTCTGTACAGTTCATTGGGGGTAATCCTTTCGTTTTGTAGCAATCTCGTATACACAGAATCACCAGGAATTACATGATCTCCGTATGGCTGGAATGTACTCCCTCCAAACCTCAGTCCAGTAACTAACGCAAATTCTATTCTGAAAAATCTTGTAATTTGTTCATCCAATTTGAACCATAATACCGTCTTATCTAGTTCTGGCCAGACGGTTACCTGATGCGATAGCATAAAGTGAATAGTCTTTCCACTTCTTGTTATGCGATCTGGAAGCTCCCTGAAGTGCTTGAACACAGACTTGTTCATTTGCTTCAGTGCATCTTCTCCGAAGCCGCTTAAAATTCTTTTTATATCACCAATTATTTGCTCTTTTCCCATCACTTGTACTTTGTGAGGTACACGTATTAAGTCTGGTTGTTTATAGGTCCATTGCACCTTCACTAAATCAGAAGATCAGTTAAGTTATTATCTGGTACACTTGGAACGAATACACGTTGTCGTACCAGGCGTGCCAAGCCTTACCCCGCCAAGTCTTGGAACACATGGAACGAATACGTTGTATTCGTACCAGGTGTGCAAAGACTTACCCCGCCAAGTCTTGGCACACCCGGTACGAATACGTTGCATTCGTACCAGGTGTGCCAAGCTATAGTAAGAACGATAGCTCCAATATTTGGTACACCGCCAAATATAAACAACATTCACAGCATATATTACCACCAAATATTACCACCAAATATTGCACGAACTGGACGAATGAAACGAATTAGGTATATTCGTCCCTTAAATAGTCGTCGGATTAGGAACGAACTGGACGAATGGAACGAATGGATCGAATTTTAAAAAAAAACTAAATTACAAAAAAATTAATTCATACCATCAATTTTGCAAAAGGATTTCGTGTTGAAGCTTCTCCTTCGTCCTCGGATCTACGTCTTTTACTGGTAGAAGCTTCACCTTGTTCCGAATTTTGACTTCTGGAACCGGAGTTCGATGCCATGAAAGCCGGATCTCTTTAGATCTACTCGAAGAAGTTTGACGGCGAGATCTGGTTGGAACTATGGAGATCTACTCGGATCTGTGCAGTCGACGGTGGCGGCGCGGCGGTAGAAGGGTGGCGGCGCGGCGGTAGAGGGTTTTCAGAGAGGGAGACTGTTGAAGAGAGAGAAACTGTTGCGTGAAAATGAAAAGGAAGGGTGAAAATCTTAGTCAATGCGGTAAACACAAGCTTTGACCGCTGAGGGCAATTATGTCCGGATTTCTCAAAGTTGGCCAGTATTTCTGCAAATAAAGTTGCTGGCCAACTTTTATTTTTTCCCATCTATTTTGGCTATCTCCAATTTTGCCTCTTTTATTAATCTATAGACTAAATTACTATAATTTCATCCCAATATAATTTAATACATCTAACCAAATATAATTTTGATATCTTATATGGTATAAGATATCTCAGTCAAACATCTTAGATTTTATCTCATATCGCTAAGCAAACGAATCTATATTGTAGAAAGACATCATAATCAGACTCAAATATATCATAGCAAACAAGACATAAAAGCGGTTCGAGGTCATATTTTAATATGTTTTAAGCTTAAATCTTATATTTTTCTTCCTCTCATTTATCGTAATTAATCTTAATATAATAACTCGTATATTTTATGCTATGATGGAATAGAATATACAATAAAATACAACATATTAAGTAATAAAAGTACTTAAGTCTAGTCTTTTTGGGACATCCAAATGACACAGATAAATGGGATCACATTTCTTATTAGTCATAAAATGGTAGAATATGATATATAAATAAGAGATATTTGATGATTTTAGCCTTTTCAAGATTGTAAAGATAAATTATAGCACTCCATATTAAAAAGATAAATTATGGCACTTTTCAAATTTTTTTGGACTTATTTGCCCTTATTTCTTATTTTCCTAATTATCATTTTTAATTATTCCGAAAATTACTCTTTATTTTAATTAAATCAAAGATTTGGAATAGATTAATATATTTTGAAAGTTTATCCATTTACCATATTTTGCAGATCTTTAATATTCTTCTCCTTTTTTTCTTCTAGTTGGAACTGTAAAATTCGAATCTGGGTGTTCTTCAAAATTGAAAAAATTCACGAATTTTATTATGTGATTTCACGAATTTTGTTGTGTTGAATTCACAATTTTTTATGTGTGATTTCATAATTTACGAAATTCATGAATTTTATTATGCGAATTCACTATTTTTAATGTGTGATTTCATGAATTTTGTTGTGTGAATTCATGTGATTTCACTACTAATAATAACACTACTAATGTATTCACACATTTTTTTCCGTTCCATCACGCAAAAATAATTGTGATCAATTAATGCATCTAATTTCACACAATAAAATTAGTGAATGAACCAGATCTAACGACATCAGAATATCTTAGATGCACGTAAAATCACAGTCTACGAAAATGAAAATCACTCAATTCATGAAATCTACAAGATCTGTGCCGAAAGAAGGAAGGTAGTCGGAAGTGGACAGGTTTAAATTTACGCCGGATGGAGGGTGGAGGTCGCTAGAAGTTCGCCGGTGATGGAGGTCGCCGGAAACATGAGGAAGGATGAGCAACAGTCGGCGGGTTGTGTAGAGAGGAGGATGATATTGGTCCCAAGACGGATACCTTGGTGTAGAGGGGGGGTGAATACACCAAGGTTTAAAAACTTTTCCAAGTTAAAACTCTTTTCAGAGAGCTGGTTGTGTTCGATCCAGCTGGATGACAGCTTGATCGACACAGCTGGCTGTGTGTGTGTGCGGAATGTGGTGAATTTGGAAAGTCCGTCTGTTGCTTCAAATTATATTGCAAAGCTCTGTTTCACTTTTCAGTTAGTCATTTTATGCAGCTTGAAATAATGCTCATGAGGGGTTAGCAAAATGCATAAAACAAAACAGTAAAGAACAAAGCAATTTTAACGTGGTTCGGAGTAACACCTCCTACGTCCACGACCAGGTTCACTGGTAATTCACTACCACTTGGTTTCCAAGTACCAAGCAACTTCACAACTCTAACCCGAGCTGTGTTCCAACAGTTTGCGGGCACTGTCAAGCCTACACCTTCAGTTTCCGGGTACTGAAGAACCTATCCACTCGAATTACACGCTTCGAGCAAGCGTACCTTTACCTAACCTTTCTGGGTTTGGGTTTGGGTTTGGGTATGGCTTTTCCAACTGTGAACGAGTTCTTACAATGAAGAACAAGGAGTATGATGAACTCGTTCAATCTAAGCTTAAGATGTTTATATTCTGATCTATTCTGCCTAAGACTGAATGTGTGAACAACTAAGAACACAACTGACTGGCTGGGTGTTCTTAAAAGATATGGCTTTGAAGATTGTTGTTCATTTTTCTGTTTTGCTCTTTTATTGCTTCAGTCGTCTATTTCTTCACCAGTCCCTTTCTTCAATGGAGGAGGAGAGATATATATATAGGTGGAGATCCAAACTAGCCGTTGGAAGAGAGCCGTTTGAATCTTACCTACTCTTGTTGACTTCTGGCCTTTACCTACGAAGTAGGTCTGCATCTGCAGAGGCTAGTTCTTCTCTTATTTGACTGCGTCAGACAAGATCTTTTGACATCGGGATCTTGTCTTGGAGAAGGTCTTCGTCTTCGAGCTGCTAAGCGTCTCTGCTGTATCTTCAGCGTTTTGGACTCTACTGTGTCTTGACTCTGAGCTGTGTCTTAGACCTGTGCTGTATCATCAACCTGAGCTGTGTCTTCATCCTGAGCTGTGTCACTGACCTGAGCTGTGTTTTAGACCTGAGCTGTGTCATCGACACTAAGCTGGGTCTTTTACACTGAGCTGGGTCTTTGACACTGAGCTGGGTCTTGATACTGCAGGATCTTTGACTCTGCTTGGTCTTGCTCTGCTGAGTCTGCTCTGCTGAGTTCTTAAGCTGTCTGCTTAGCTGTGTCTTCTGCTGTCTTCATCTGTCTTCAGCGATTCTACCTGTAAACTAAGAAACTCTATACGCTCAAACAGGTGAGCTGAAAAACGCTTAGGTTTGTGCAATCATCTACTCGGTTGGGGTCAGCTGGGTTTTGGTATCCAATCAAAACTCTTATTAATTTTCCCAACAGATGAGGAGGAGGTTAGGGTGTTTCCAAATTGTAAAATCGACTTTCTCGAATTAATGTAGCCGTTGAACGGGATTGATGGTGCCCGATGGAAAGGATGAAGACCGACAGGAAAGATGGAGCCGCCAGAGAAGAAGGATAGAGTCGCCGGAGAAGTTCTGCCGCCGCTGCTTGAGAGGGAGAGGGAGATTATGTAAGAAATGAAAAACTTATGAAAGATAAATTAGGGTATACTATTTAATAATAAATATAATAATTATTTTGTTTTTGAAAACTAAAATATGGGAAATAAAAAAGGACATAAAAGTCAGAAAGTGCTAGAATTTAGCTAGAATTTATATTTGTAATATCGAAAAGGCTATTATTAAAATTCTCCCTATAAATAAATAATTATGTAGTAACCGATAAGGCGCCAAAGGACAATTTTTAGTACGTTATTCTTGATTTTAAATTTATGGAATCTCATTTCTTATCACTCGATAATAAATAAATGATATTCTCACAATCACAAATGTGTAAAGTTTTTAAATTATAAGTCTTGTCATAACAGTTACAGTACGATCCAAAAATGGAGTGGAAGTTGCGAGATATGTTCTTATCCTTTGCCTTGTCTTGAATTGGATGTAGTAGCCATGCAGGCCTAACAAATAATTGAAATAATTGATTATAACTTGAAATAATTGAACTAATTGAACTAATTGATTATGGCTTTAATTGAATTTGATATAAACATTCTTCTGAATTGTTATTATTGAAATAATTGATTGTAACTTGAATTGGATTTGATATAATATTGAAATAATTGATTATGACGTTCGAATGTATGTTTTCTTATTTTGATGGTCCAACTATTACACAATTAGTTATACCCTACAATAAAAATGGCTAAAACTAGTGTTTAACTGAGTTGGTTATAACTTATAATCATAACCACAACATACAACTGAATTATTTAACAACTCCAAAGAAAAGAATTATAAAGAAAGAAGATGGATGGACGATCAACTTTTTCAATAGTGGTCTGAAGACTATACATTGAAAATTTATATATGAATTGAAAATTTATATATGAAAAAAAGGGGTCATCCAAGATCAAAAACCTCACTAATATATAAACAATCAGAGCTTAAATGCTGAATATTACTCAAAAAGAGTAGATGAAATCAAATTTGAATAATAGTATGTTGTACAAGTAAATGTCTAATTAAGGTGTAGATTTTGGTTCAGATTTAATAACAAGTGATATTGACATGCCAAACTAGTACAGGATAGCCTCATGAGAATGTAAAAAGCTATTGACTGTGTCTAGCCTTGCTCAAGGTTCTCACCATACCTCTCGCGATTTTCCAGAACCAGAACGCGTTCATCATGGCCAACGCGGGGGGTACCGTGAGCAAGCTGTAGAATCCTAATGGGTACACTAGCTTCACCTGAAAGACGAGCCAATACAAACACTAGTCACTTTTCTATACGAAGCTAATGAGAATGGGGATGGGACTGCCCCATCATAAGGTATCGGTCGAATTACAATCAGATAAAAACGGGTGGTGATAAACTAATTGTATCCAAGGCTTCTTCAACGTGATTCTTCTACACTTGTGATTTTGACATGGTAAATCTAGCAAATTTGAAGTGAAGTTGAACAATGGCCTTAGCTTCTTCACATGTCTTGATGAATTTGTCAGAGTAAGCAAACAACCATCATGGCTAATTCTATTTAATTAAGAAAGGAAAAGTTCCAAATCATGTGTTTATGCTTGGTCCAAATGTGAAGAGCTTATAAGTTATAACCAATACTATTCCAGCCGAATAATAAAACCAGCATTCACCGATACTCCTTTACATGATGCGCCATCATAATTGGAAAGCAAGTATTGGCTGTGAGGACGGATTATCTAATTTCATCCCTTGAGAATATACTAGCTGAGATTAAGTAATATCTGATAAAACAATCTTGTAACAGCCTTTACTAGAAGAGCATGCTTACATTTATAACTACGTTGTTGGCCAAGGTTTTTGAGTGATTTAGAGGTCTCGGAATTACATGTAACAGAGTTGGAAGATAAACAATAGCATTAATGAAGAAATGCTTGCTCACCTGATCGAAATGGATGTACATGTGGGAGAAGAAAAACACGAATAAAATAATCCTTGCAACCTGAGTATTGAAGTTTACATATTAGAACCACTTACAATATGATGTGGAACAAAAGAGATGAAAGGAAACGGTATAATACACACAATCACGACAAATCTTGCAATAAGGTCATATAAACAATATAAAAAGTTTAAAACATCATAGGAGGTAAATAAAAGAAAGTGAATAGGATGACTTCATTGAGCTTATACCAGTTAAAAGTGTCATACAGAGAACAAAATACATTTATGAAACAACAAAACGTACGTTGATTACCATGATAAGCAGTTTCAAAATTAGAATAAGTAGATAGCATTTGTCGAAGTTCTTCAGAGCATCTGTAATGGTTAGAAAAAGAGTTCCCAAAAAATTATAAGGATTCAAGTAGGTTCCCTTGCCATTATTCTTCTAATAATGAGCTCCTTGTTTTGGGTATTGGGAACGTTCTAAATTGCATCCAAACAAGAAAATAAAATTGTTTATGAGAATGAATTGCTTGCGCGTCCCCTTGCATATGGCGGGCCATACTGTTCGCTTACAACTTCCGGAGCAGTTTTTATCTATGTTTTTACCTATTTTATGCCAAACCATGTGCAAGGAATTCAATTTGGCCCCTTTGTTGGAGAGGAAATGAGTTGGGCTTCTTTTTGTTGATATCGCATAAGGGGCCCACCAAAAAGTTGGGTTTACTACAGATGCCCTTATTACTAAAAACTAGAAATGATATGCTGAACTTTTTTGAAGTGTAGTGGTACATACCAACCAACCCAAGAAAAGAGCAACACCGTTGTAAACATAAAGTTTAGAATTCTTCATGCCAGCAACATCAAGATACCTGAGTATGTTAAAAGATATAAGGAATGAGCATGAAAGGAAAGTGAAAGCAAAGAGATGAAGAAAATAATGGAGGCCAGAGAATCTCTGTTTCTTAAGCTTACCATCTTAGATTAACAAACGGGGTTGTGCTTTCAGTGAAGAGAACCAAGAGTATGTAAATTTGCGCTTGGCCACTGAAAAGTGATTGAATAATCGAATACATAGAGAGTCCATGATGTATGACCTAACAAAAGAAAAGAGCCAGATGAGAAGGCTATATTTATGATACATTGAATCATGTTCACATAACCAACTGTAAGCAAGATACTTGAGGCAAGCCATCACTTCCTCTCACCAGACCGCAAAAAGGCAGTTTACAACAATATGGAAATTAATATTCGAGAGGGAGAACATGATAAGAGAATTTAGCAGGGTTACTTACATACTCCACTCCACCTAAGGCAGGATAATGATAGAATATCATTGCCAAGTCTGATAAAAAGTACCCAATCGAGACCTGCATCATTAAGTGAAAACATATAGACAAATATACTAGATAAGGTAAATAAGATCTTTAAATAGCAGAGTACAATTAAAGTAACGGATAACTGGTTCCTTAATTAGTATGTTTGTTTCTTGAAGAATCCAAAAAAAGGTCAGGACATCTTCACTCGAGTATGCTAAGTTCTGTGGTGACCAAAGCGCGCATGGACCATGATTATGCAATTCAGGACTCTCAATATATTTTAACCACTAAGAAGACTTGAATTAGAACTAATGCACTTTATATTATCTATCACATTGATACAACTATTCTAAGCCTTTTATTCACATACCCCCAGTGTAGTGTTCGATAAACTTGATGTTCTATTGATCATCAACTGGTCTCGAGAATCATAAAAAAGATCAGAAACAAGCAAGAGATACAGAGAGCCAGCTGCTGCAACAATGGCATGGAAAGTGGAGAACCCCCTATACAAAACAATCAGCCGCCATTCAAATTTCAGGTGCAATACTAATTGCAAGATGAGGAACACATCCATAATGAAAATTTCAGCATGATAAAGAAGCATTACCTGTTGTTCCATTCTAGCTTCTGTTTTCTGTTAAGTCTTCTGTACTCCTTCACTAATGACGCGCTAATTACACCTGTTAAGTCATATACCTTCAAGGACAAAATAGGAGCTCGTTAGAACAAAATGTAGGCCTGGCAAACATTCTCTCTCATCGAGAATAATTTCTCAAATCAATCATCTATGCTATTCAACTCTTGTGGGTACTTCTTCCCTGCGCTTCCTCCTTCCCCTAATACGAGGGGACGAGAAAGCTGCAGTCAAACAGCAGTATATCATGCAAATCTATAATTAGCACCAAATGAAAGGTGACGATTAGCTTATCTTCACTAAAGAATTTGCTTCTCGGCTCAATGTTTAGGACAAAGCAACCCTCAATATCTATTTCTTGGTCAGATACCATCAAAATGGAAAGGAAACAAACATGACACATCACTACAAATCATCATCACAAGTTTTAACCGAGCAATTGTCTTGATTTCTACTTTCTGATTTCTACAATTCATTAGTGAAACAATCCCAGACAAATTAAAAATACAATTCAAGTAGAAAATAAGTGTTGATCACCTAGTACACACACACCCAAACGCCCACAAGTATCATCCCAGAATGAGTTCATGTCAGCTAAAAGTAGAAGCATCGCCAATTCACAACACAAAACGCAGAAGTCCAGCAATGACTTAGAAACTCAACAAAAAAACAAAAACGATAGAGAGAGCACCGCATTGAAAGGAATGCAGACTTACAACTTTGCACATCAAAATACCAGCCAAAACAGAGGAGAGCCACCCTAATAGCTTGGTGGGAGTAGCGTAACCGGACACATTCATCAACCCAACACCCATCTCCAAACCCCGCATCCCTTTTTCCCTCTTTCCCTGCATAATTCACAGCACATTTAACATACTATTTCAAAAGGGCAAGGCAAAAAAAAACATTAAATGGATATAGTTACAGCATCTTTATTATTACCACAAGAAGAAGAAACAACGAGTAGCTGGCGATAATAAGGGAAGCAAAAGGGAGGAAAGGAGGAGTCGAAATTGACTGCAAGTCGAAGAATAGAAAGTTCCGGAACTTACTTCCGAAGAGAGGTAGAAACGGGGGCGGGATTTAGCAGCTTCAGGAATTGGGAGGGAAAAAGAAAACGACAAAGAAAATGGATTGGGGTCTGTGAATTAATTTCTTATTAAGTTTTCTCCCGTGCATGTCCTTGCCGCAACGGTGAAATGGACAATAAATTTTGACCGGCATCACTTGTGCTTGTGCATTAATTTAGAGAGAGAGAGAGAGAGAGTTATAGGAGTTAAAGAGTTGAGCAGGTGAAGAGTGAAGAGGCGGAGGAATTGCGGCTCTCAACTAAAAGCCATAAATGAATTTCCTGCACCTCCAACTGCTACGTTACATTAACAAAGCCAAAAAAAAAAAAAAAGACATAGTACTACATATTAGAGGGAAGTTAATGCTAGATCGACCAAAAAAAACTAAAAAAAATATTATAGTTCAATATTTATCCGATATTATTTTCTTACTTCTTTTTAATTTAGGTAATATTTTTAATACTATTAGTTTTGAATTGTATGAAATATTTTTTTCATAAATTTTTTGATTTATTAAATTTGTTTTATGTATAGATCTACCCGTGATCATCGAGGTAGTAAGGAACTTTTCAAATTAATTTTCCGTGTATAATGTTGCTTATTTATTCCTCGATTCACATATATGTATAAAATCGTTTGAATTATTTGGGAAATGGTAGAAATAACCTCATGTGTTGAATAACGGTAGAAGGGTTGGTCACTAAGAAAAAAAAGAAGATATTTTGTTAGTTTTCGATATTTTTTAGATATTTCCTCAAAACACATACAACAAATATCTGCCGTATATTGAACAACTCTGTCAAAATAAATAACTTACTAATAAATTATACTATATCAGAAAAAAGAATGTTGTGACTAGTAACCAATCAAAGGAATATTCACATAACTCGATATATTTTTTAGGAATAAACGAAAATTTTTTGGCATGTTGAAAGAAGATGTCATAATTAAGGAGACATCATTTACTTATAAGTTATGTTATTGAATACGATATTAATAAGAAACTAGTATACTTTGGTCTTGAAAATATAATATACTGTAATTATAAAAATATTATATAGTTTGCACTAAATATATAGAATGGGAGACAAAAATTTACTTCAAGTAATTATTTCAAATTTTGGGAAAATTTACTTACAAACCACATTACTTGTAGTACTTACTGTAAACATGAAACACAACAAGAAATGCGCGAATTTGCGACGGAATATTCCGTCGCTAATTTATGCGATTCCGTCGCTATTTTGTGTTTTGCGGCGGACTCGAGACGGCCATGCAGCGTCGTTGTTTTCCTCGTCGCCGGGAGAAATAACGACGGAATTTATTTCCGTCGCAGAATTTGGCGGCAGAATTACGTCGGAACTTCCGTCGCCGAGTTTTGGTTGCCATTTTCGTCGTCTGGCATCGGTGGCGGTTTTGCTTCGGAATATTCCGTCGCAAATAGCGACCGAATTGATTCCGTCGCCATTTTGATGGCTAGTTATGACCATATTTTCGGACGCAATTCCGTCGTTAATTTTGTTTTTTTTTTTATTTTTATTTAATTTTTAATTTTCTGTGATCCATGTTTTAAAAACGTAATAGATGCTGCTCAAAACTGAAATTAATTATGAACTACAACATTTAAGGAACCAAATGAAATATCTTCATAATATATATGAAATTGTTCCAAATTGTAACAAGGTCGAATAAGTAGTTAGTACGATATTTCTAAGAAAATAAAATAATTTAAACCAGTACTATAATAACAATCATCAAGATGGTGGAGGCCAATTCTGCATAAGATGGTCAAGTTGCTCCTTCATTTTTGCGTGCTCGTCAGCCTGCCTCTTCAACTGCTCTTGTAGCTCGAGTTCTTTTTGTTGGCGCTCATGTAACTCGGTCAGTCGTTCCTCCCGCTCAGCATTCAGCTGAGTCTGCAACTCGTTCAACTGTTGTTCCATAGCTGACGTGTTGAATTGTGATGCAGCAGAGGTTGAACCTGATCTAGCATTAGAAAATAAAACTGACCGTCCTCCTGTGCCAAACTTTCTGTTCCTGTCATTGACGGTAGAAACCTCATGAAATATTTGGTTCATGTCAACCACTTGTGGTGCAGTAGCACCGAGCAGAGGCTGACTCAGCTTCACTGCCCTCTCGTATACAATCTCCTGCAATCAAATATGAATAAAACAAATAAATAAAAGGCAATTGATCTTAGGATTACCAAACACATTTAAATTACCAATAAAACAAACACTATATACAACATTTTTACTGTAAAAACAACAAGCAGACCTTCAATCACATTCATCAAAATGCATGTAACTTAATTAATTATATATGCTTCAAAATCCAAAATAATTGCTATTTCAAGGAAGCGGAACATAATTGCCATTTGCTTTGAATATTTCAGAACCAAATAATTCGCAATATTGCTATACATATTACTAAATTCCACAAGCTGATCATATATTATTTAGGAAACTTCAAAGCATTTAATGTGCACAAATTGAAATTTATTCCAAGTCAGATAGGGCTCACAATGACTAATTGACTAGCATTAATGTCAATATATTATAAGACTTACCGCAAGACGCTTTGACCTGGCATCAGTATACCCTCCTTCATCCTTGTAGTGTAGCCTCAAAAAAACCTCCCAATCGATTTTCTCACGGGGGATATTTTTTTCTTTAGCCTACACACTCAAAAATAATAGGCAAAAAGAAAAGTGCATGTGATATATCTCTATTACGACTTCCAGATGCTTTATTGATATTCTTGAAACGAGGATGAGCACAAGACTTACATTTAGTCAATTGACTATCAACACCCCAATAAATCATGCAGTGATTAGGGCAAGAATCGATCTTATCAACTGGTAATCCCATACCACGCAATAACTTCTTTGTAGTGTAGAAGTTATCGGCTACCAAGTTGTCTTCTGGGACTATCTCTTTCATCAATTCCGTGATTTGATCAAAGGACTTCTCAGTAATGTTGTTCTCAGATTTCCAGCTCATAAGGCGAGCAACAAGTGACAATTGAGAATGTTTCGTGCAACCAGCCCATAACTCTCTATCTGCAGCCTTCAACATGTCGTAAAACTGTTGTGCTGCAGGATTTGGGGGCTCCTCTGCAGCATCATCCATCATAAATTGAGAAGCAGCTGCATCCATTACCATTGATTGGTATGTATTTGATTCGTGTTCTTCATCAAAATTCATCACATTATCCTCTGGTGCTGATTGTTCTACTTGATACTTCCAAATGTAATAATTTGGTACGAAGCCATACCTTCCAATGTGAAGTCGAACAGTATATGGATCTTGGAAAGGTATATTCTTACATCTAGTACAAGGACACTTAAGTTTTTCCCCATCTAAGTAATTAGAATTACTTGACGCAAAGTTGATAAAACTTTCAAGTCCATCTACAAAATCCTTACTTAACAAACCATTCACATTACGCTTATACATCCATTCACGATCTAAACTCATTCTGCAAATCCTGATAAAGGAAAGTCACCTATATATATAACATGCAAAAACAACATGAATATAGAAACCATGTCAACTAGTATTTTTTTCATATCATATTTAAGCATCAGTTTTCTTTTTCCAAATAAAATCAGATTTCCAAACATGCAATGAATTTAAATCATATTAATAAACATATTGCAAACTAAATATACAAGTAATTCACATAAACACTCAATTACAGACTGCATTCCAATCATTCAGTCCTCAATAGCTTGAGTTTATTTATATACAAAAATGCACAACCCCTCAACCAAGAATCAAGGTCAACAAGGATTGGCAGTAGATACCTTGTGCTGAGAAGAGAGAAAAATTCTGAGAGAACAAAGAAAGAGACTCCGGCGACAGGCAGACTGACACACTCCGGCGAACTGCACAACGATAGAACAATCAGCCCGACCAGCAGTCAGAGAGAGAGAACAACGATGGAGAGAACAGTGAGAGAAAAAGACCAACGCGTGAGAGAGTGAGAGAGAGAGATCGGGAGAAAAAATGATAAGGCCTTACATGCGGTAGCTCCACCAAGGTTATCGAGCTTTTCAATCAGTTTTGCCCTCGATTTAATTCAGTCATGGAGTCTTCTGAAGAATTCTCAGTTTCCAAAAAATTAGTGATTTGCAGAATGCGGTGGTGGCTGCGACCTTAGGTGAGACTCCGGTGAGCAGCGACGATAAGAGGCGGCGCTCCGATGACCTTCGAAAAAAATCGTTTAGGGAGCGACTGAGGGATAAACAAACAAGAGAGACGAGAGTGGGAGACTAACCGAGAGGAACAATGGTAGCAGAACAGCGGTGGAGGAATACCGGTGGAGGAAGCGGTGGAGGAATGCCGATGGAGGAACAACAGTGGATGAATGGCGGTGGAGGTGCAAAGTGAGAATGGGGGATTGAAATTAGGGATTTTGAAATTGAATTGGAGAAACCAGAGATGAATTTATCAGAGAAAATTTAATAATATTAATAATTAATCTAAAACATTCACGGCGGAATTATTCCGTCACAAATATAATTAAAAAAAATTGAAAAATTAAATAAATATATTTGCAACGGAATACATCCGTCGCAGAAATTAAAAAAATAATTAATATATCCAAAAACATCAACGACGGAATAAATTCCGCCGCCGACCTTTGCGACTGAATTTCCGACACTAATTCCGTCGCAAATTTTGGCGCAAAGGACTCCCGTCAATCTCCGCCACAATTCCGTCGTTAATTCCGTCATTAGCTCTTCGAAATCTGTTCCGTCGTGATTCCGTCACCGTTCTGTTGCGATTTTGCGATGGAATTAATTCCGTCGCAGTTTCCGACGGTAAATCACGTATTTCTTGTGGTGAAATCGTTACTACAACAAGTATATTATGAGAATTAACATCTCGAAAGTTAGTATTTTTTTACATTAAAGATTCCTTTTCCCCAACAAGTAAATTTTAGTAGACACTCGCTAGTAGATATATTCTGATACAACACCGTAACTAGGATCTTCACGCAGTGGCAGATCAATTGGGGGATTTGGGGGTACAGTTGTACCAAAAAAAAATTACTAACTCCCTCCATCCATGATAAGTGTGGTCGTCTTTCCTTTTCATCCGTCCACAATAAGTGTTGTCTTTCCTTAAATGAAAATTATTTGGTTCACAAAATATGAGTTTCATTCTCCACCCTCAATACATCCATCTAACCTACTCTTCTACACTTAAAATCCGTATCACTCCCTCCGGACCACACCTATCCTGGACGGAGGGAGTATTAGTTATAAAATTAGAGAAAATATCATTATTTTAATATTTGTACACCCTTTAATTTTTAGATATGAAAAGAGATTATGGATTTCAAAAGAGATGATGAATGCCAACTTGATAAATTCATGATAAGTTTCAAAATTTGTACGATGTCGGTTTATTTTCGATGAAACTTGTTTAAATAAACAGACATGTGACTCATCCTCTAGTGTTTTTGTTGATCATCAAGTTGCTATGGAAAACAAATATATGTAAAAAATTGTATTTAAAAATGTAGTATAACTTTAAAATTTAACAATGTTTTGAGATGTACTACTTTTATTATTAAATATTTTTTTACGTTTATGTTTATGTAATTATTTGTTGCACCTCGAATAAAAAAATCATGGCTCAACCACTGTTTCACGAGTAATCAACGCCATCATCAATTATCACCTAACTGTAATTACATTTACATCCATGCATTATTCATTGTTATTCAACTTCATACTTAACTACACTCACACACCAAACCATAACAGTTAGAGTAATTAAGTTTAATTAATAATACCTATTTTAATCATGAACGACCGATTTAGTATAAAAAATGAATAGTATGAGAATAGTTCAGAATTTTAATGGTAATTTACCATGATTAAAATGACATGTTGAATTATTCCTAAAAAAATCTGTGTTTAGTCAAGCACAACTTTATGTGATTGTCTCAAAAGTTACAAATCAGAAAGGCTTGACGTTATTGGAGTGTGGTAATGAGGAGCAGAATGTGTTCAACAGTTAATGAAAATGTTATGTATAAAGAAGTTTTTCGTAATGTTTGAAATGTAATAATACTCCCTCTGTTCCCCATGAGTGTAACACGTTTGACTTGACACGGATTTTGAAAATGGTAGGTAGATGTTTTGTGAGTGGAATAAGGGACGATCATTTGATGTTTTGTGAGTGGCATGCATGGGTTGAGTCTTTTGTAAATATTTTGAAATGTAATAGGGTAAATATTAAAGAGAAAGTGTGTGGTCATGTACTAAAATAAAAAATATACAATCTTTGGGGACATACTGACATGAAATTATTACTACACTCATGGAGGATGGAGGGAGTATGTTGTACTCCCTCTGTCCACGATAAATTTGCCACAATTTCCTTTTTGGTCCGTCCACAAAAAATTTGCCACATCCATTTATGGTAATAGACCCACACACCTCACTTACTTTTCCACTCACAACACAATTTAAAACTATATAAAAGTGGAACCCTTATTCCACTCACAATACAATCAACCAACAAATTATTAAAACTCGTGTCATCCACAATGTGGCAAATTTATTGTGGACGGAGGAAGTATCTATTACTGTTATTTCTGAAAATGTCCTTATTTTTATATTAAAAATATAGTATATAAACATTATCATTTTTCTTAATTACCGAAAATTTTATAATCAATACATTTTACATATCCAATCTAGTTTCTTTTAATTGACAAGAAGAAAAACAGAAAATGATAACCAAAAAAGGAAAAAAGAAGTTCGAGTAATTTGATCCGAATGGAATCAGGTTAAAATTTGACCCGAATCAAACGTACCCGACCCGAACCGACCAAAGAGGTCTGTCGCACCGCCCGAATCATACGTACCCGACCCGACGTCGATGTTGGTAAGTTTCACAACCCACAAGGCACAAGCCACACCAAAACCCATAAAATTTCAGAAGAAAAGCTCATTATTTATCGCCGCTGAGCCACCGCCTTCTGCTCCACCGCCCGTGGAAGAGTTTCAGGTATGCTCTGTTGTCTCTAATTTTCAAAAACTACACTGCTTCGATTTCTATTGAAACGAATTTTAAATAAAATCACGGAGTGCGAGTGAGCTGCTAATTTTTTGGGTAAAATTCTGTCATCTTCAATTTATTTTGAGTATTTGTATGCTTGTAACAGTTAATTGTAAGCTGTCATCGTTGCAGGAATTTGAATGAAATCTGTGATGGTGTATGTTCGAATACCTAATTTTCGTGTTCTTGTAACTTTGTTTTATTGTTTTTTTTGCAGTGATTTTGATATAGAATCATGTCTTGGTGCACTATTGAATCGGATCCTGGTATGTTTGTATATTCGCAATCAATGTCTAAGATTTTGTTCGGTGTCTGGTTTTTTTTTGCCGGAAAAAGATACTATT
Organism: Agastache rugosa; assembly: GCA_031470985.1. Lineage (NCBI taxonomy): Eukaryota > Viridiplantae > Streptophyta > Magnoliopsida > Lamiales > Lamiaceae > Agastache > Agastache rugosa. The sequence continues at coordinate 19,102,008 of CM062609.1, forward strand.
ACTCATGATATGATGTGTGGTCATTAGTTGTTAGAAAGAGAAATATATTTGGACATTTAGAGTAGCTTTATTTTTGAATTTTATACAAGGCATCTGACGAGCATGGGGTTTCTGGCTTTTCTTAAGCCTGTACGCATTTGGTTTGTCAAAGTTAATCTAGAAACGAAGATAACAATTCACAGAATTGTTTCCAGAGGTTTCTGGATTGGGTTTAATGTAATTGTGGTTGTATGCTTTTATGGATATTTGCTTTATTGTGGAATGAAGAGTGGTTTGTATTAGATTCTGGACTCTTTCAGACCCCAATCTCGACTCTTGCCATTGAATATGTAAATGTATTCAAATGTACGAGTTCAGCCTTTCTCGACAAAATACCAAAGAGCTACTGCACTGTTCCTGACAACGTAAAGAATAGTAATTATGTAAGGTATCTAATAGTTGTCCTGCTGAACATAGCCATACATCCTTATTGCTGTTTCTATAACACCTTAGCAAGCGTCTTGTTCAACTGGGTTCTGGAGTTAGTAGACATCAGATCATCCTTAAAGGTGATTTTACCAATAAACTATATTATACATATGCTGACAAGTTATGCAGTTGACAGCTGCATTATTTATACTTAAATCTTATTGTTTAACTTTCTTTTATCCCCTAGATGCTGAGATTTTAATACATTTTTGGCTACAAAAGGATTTTTTTTAGTGAACATATCACAGCTTCTTCCTTTGTAGTTGGCACTTAGAACCACAGTCTTAAGATCTAAGCAGAGCTAACCAAAGTTTTCAGTTACAAGTACAATTGCAATAATATAAACAATATTATCAGTTCAAAAGTCATCATGCAAGTAAATGATAAGATTAGAAATTGCCATTTGTGTAATTCATTGGTTAAGCTGAGGACTTCCAAGTTAAGAATGATAGCAAGCAGTATAATTTTTTCTTTGGACATTAGCTGATTAGCTGATTCCCCCCCCCCCCCCCCTCCTCCCCTCCTAATTCACATTGATGGCTGATGGTGGTTGATTAACATTTTTATCTTGCTCTGATTGCACATTGATGGCTGATGGTGGTTGATTAACATTTTTATCTTGCTCTGATTGCACGAGGGGATATCCAATGAAGCTGGGTTTAGAAACTTGCCTCTCTTTGTACATTAACTGTTTTCTTGCACTGCAGGTGTTTTCACCGAACTTATACAGCAGATGCAAGTTAAAGGTGTTCAGGTATTGCTCTGCCCATATAGTCATTTAGGCCTGGTTCATTTACATCGAGTTTGATGGTGTACTTTTACGGGGGTTATATTCATAATGATAGCTACTGGGGTTTTCTCGACTTAAAATAAATTTTGAACGCAAGCAGTCGGTGGTTGATCCTGCTTGGCGATTGGTTAAAAATAAAAGTTAGGTTGGAGTGAGTTGATTAATCAGACTGAGATTTGTTTGATTAAGTTGTATTTTTAAACCTTAGCTGGTTCCTTAGTCCCAGTATCCCTTGCCATACTTTGGTGCTAGTCAGCTAGCTTTTTTCTAATGGCCAGAAGAATAGTAATTGAATTATAATAACGCTAAAAATAACGCTTCATCATCTCCAGTTTCTAGGATGTCTCATTTATAATGTTTGCTGTCCTATCACAAAGGATGTATTGTTCGTTTATCCAAAGTGTTGGGCTTATTTTGTTAATTCAGTAGAGGTAGCTTTAAAGCAGTCTTCACGTTATTAATTTACGTAATAGATTGTTTTATCAAAGGTCAGGTATTTATTCCAATTATTATGCTCAAACAGGTTGAGGAGTTGTATTCCTTGGACCTTGATTCACTGGATAACCTAAGGTAAACTTTGTGCATAGGATTTCGTTCGCTTAATATAATGATTCTAATTTTTCTTCCGCTTTTGGTTAAGTAATGCTTTTGAAGATTCAGCTCTTACTTTGTTGGTTCGGGGTTTTATTTTCTCTCTTTCATGGACAGGCCAGTATATGGGCTAGTATTCCTCTTTAAATGGCGTCCGGGAGAAAAGGATGACCGTCTTGTAATAAAGGATCCAAACCCTAACTTGTTTTTTGCCAGCCAGGTTAGTATCCATGATCAGAATCTCTGTTGGTCAAAATTGAAAAGTTATTAGTGCTTCAATATTTCTAGGCGTATATAACTGCAGGTAATAAATAATGCCTGTGCAACCCAAGCTATCCTATCAATTTTGATGAACAGTCCTGATGTTGATATTGGGCCAGAGTTGTCAGCGCTGAAGGACTTCACAAAAAACTTCCCGCCCGAGCTTAAAGGCTTGGCTATCAACAACAGTGAAGCAATCCGCACAGCGCATAATAGTTTTGCAAGACCCGAGCCCTTTGTACCTGAAGAGCAGAGAGCATCTGGGAAAGACGACGATGTATATCACTTCATAAGCTATATACCGGTTGATGGGGTACTTTACGAGCTTGATGGGCTCAAAGAGGGGCCTATAAGCCTGGGGCCGTGCCCTGGTGGGCAAGGCGATATGGAATGGCTACGGTTGGTACAACCAGTGATTCAGGAGCGCATCGAGAGATATTCCCAAAATGAAATAAGATTCAATCTGATGGGAGTAATAAAGAACAGGAAGGAAATTTATACAGCTGAGCTCAAGGAACTCCAAAGGAAGAGGGAACGGATCCTCCAACAACTTGGCGCGTTGCAGTCGGAGAGGATGGTAGACGGAAGTAGTGTGGAAGCGCTGAATATGTCGCTTTCAGAGATAAACGCTGGGATTGAAGCTGCGACTGAGAAGATAGTGATGGAGGAGGAGAAGTTCAAGAAATGGAGAACTGAGAACATTCGTCGAAAGCACAATTACATACCTTTTCTCTTCAACTTCTTGAAGATTCTTGCTGAAAAGAAGCAGTTGAGACCTCTCATAGAAAAGGCCAAACAGAAAGCCTCCAAATCTTGAGGGGCATCCATGCAGCTCCAACTTGGAAAAAGCTGTTAATTTTAATATCTTAAGTTAAAGATAACTGTTTTAAGATTTTGCTTTTCCTTTTTGGCATGCGTGATTTTTCTTTATCTGGTTATGTAGAAGAAGAGTTTATGGATGTTATGGTCAGTATCTATTTAACATCTCAAATATTTGAATTCTGTTTCTTTCAAAATCGATTACAAGTCGAACAAATCAGCCTCCCAACATACAGATAAGACGTTCTTTACTTTAGTGATGAGCTGTTGGCAAAAGGCCTACATTTTCTCTGTGATGCCAAGGGTCCGATCTAGGCAAAAAAATGTGAAATTTGGGCATATTCTACGTATAAAAAAGCTAATTTACGAATTGTCTATACATTTTTTGTCTGAATATTCCTGCCTGTATACATATGCTGTCGAGGCAGGAAAAATGTGTACATTTTGTGATTACTTAAGGCTAAATAGGTTTAAAATACACGAACCTTATACATATTTTGATATTTCACATGACCTTTAAAAATTGTGTCAAAATACATCAACTTAACACTTATTTTTGGTATTTCACATTATCTTTAAAAATTGTGTCAAAATACAACTTAATGTCTTTTGGTAATTTCACATAATTCTTTTTCAAGCAAAAATCACTGCTTGCACGACAGTCGGTTTCTTGACATGACATTAACTTTTCTTAACTAAATTATGTGTGTGCATCCATCTTGGCAAGAAACGATGTCGTTTGATCAACTAAATCAAGAAATTCAAACATATTAGTATCTAACCCTTACTGAATTCAAATGCCATTCCAATCAAAATATAAATTAAACGGTGTCGTTTCTTGCCAAGGAGGATGCACGCATAATTTAATTAAGATAAGTTATTGCCACGTTAAGAAACCGACGGTCATGTCAGCAATGATTTTTTCCAGACAAAAAGAATTATGTGAAATTTTCTAAAGTTATTAAGTTGGTGTATTTTGACACAATTATTAAAGGTCATGTGAAATACCACAATGAACGTTAAGTTGGTGTATTTTGACACAACTTTTAAAGGTCGTGTGAAATTCCAAAATGCGTGTAAAGTTCGTGTATTTTAAACCTATTTACCCATTACTTAATCTGTGCATGCATTATAACTTAGGGATAATTGCTGTAAAATATACGAAACTTTTTACTTAAACAACTTCTAAATTCTGCTATCAAATACATCAATTTTGGGATTTTTGCATTTATAACATGATTCACACTTTATACCAATTGAAAATAAAGATGAGAGATGTTCGTGTGGGTTTATGTGTCGTTTACGGATTTATGCTACCCATAAATTATTTCGCGCTGTGGTCGTCCCCATACAATATGGATCTTAGCAACGAACTATGCCTTCGCCTTCGGCATAACCGAGAAATACTTAATTTCTGTGTATTGCCTGTTGAATTGAGTAAGTAGTTCTTAGATATTGCTTATAATGTAAGAAGTCAGAATTTGTGGAAACTAAAGAATGACCGTAACCACTGTTTGGAGTTGTCTGTCGTCTTTACGTAGCAACAATAACAAGTTTGCCGTATCATCCTACATATTCCCTCCCTCCCAACCCATGGGAACAAGAAAGCTCAAAAGAGCTGTGTACAAATGTGCAAGCTCCCTCCCTAGCTTCCTATACAACAAGTACCGAATATCTTAAAGAAAACGAACCTTTAGTAGTTGAAGCCAACTCAAGGTGAAGAATATGAGGAGTAACACGAATGGTTACTCCGCATATTCTCAAAAAATAATAATAATAATAATAATAATAATAATAATAATAAATAATGCGGAGTAATCATTCATTTTTTGGACATTTTCTTGACTTGGTAGGAGAAATGCTTTATGAAGACGCGATCAGCAAAGGTCAATGGGAGCTCTTCGTCGAGTATCTCCCTCTGTTTACACCATCCCTTCAACCTACTCCTTGAGCTGCCTTCGAGTTCCTCACTACTCAAGTCTGGTTCCTCTGCTATATCCCTATACAAGTGCTTTAACATGAATAGAGCCGTGTCGTAATCTCTCCAGTAGTTTCTGCCAATAATCAATAATACCTAAATTTCAGCTCAGTTTTAACACAATCATGAAAGCTAACAAAGAATATATAGCAAGGTCTGAATCATAATGGTGAAGATTACGTATGCGCCCCAATGGCTGATACATAAGGATGTCGAAAAGTTTTATCCTGCATTAGCAAACCAAACGAGGAAATTAATCCGTGTTTTGATTTTTAAAAGGATTCTGTGATTTGGAGTAAGAGGCATGGATTAGATAGCATCACTAGCTTGTGGTCACGAAGATGACAAGATGGGAAAGCACATACTTGTAATACATGGTCAACCCGCCCGTCTTTACTTCCCGTTACTCTACCCATCATGATTGAGCCGTATGATCTCTCTTTCTTTTCATGGATACTATCAGATGGCTCTGCCCAAGACATTGCAGTATCTTTAGGACAGGAAAATAGTGATGCTAAAAGAAAGCTTCCGATCTGAGTAGAAGGAAGAGTGGGCAAGCAGAAGAGTACTTACCATCCTGCTCGCCGTCACACTTGGATTCACATAGTGTCAGCACTTTAACCTACATTGGAGCACTTTAATTCATTTACAAATCTTTTGGTACGCCTCAAAAGAAAGCATAAATTGAGCTAACTTGTCACAACATGATTGTCAGAAAATTATCTTTGGCTCCTTACAAATACTTCATCATATACTCAAGCACAAAATCGGGCTTTAGTTAAACTGAAACAATAGGTGACACAAAAAATATTTTATTCCAAGCATTATTCAGATGGAGAAACAGGATGAAGCTATAGCTTGTATGAAATTGTTACTCCTCCTTCAAAAAAGTCCGAAGCAAGACAAGTAAATTACACAGGAGAAGAATTGCAAAAAATCAAATCAGGTGATACCGTAGATATTAGAATTAAGATATATATATATATATATATATAGAGAGAGAGAGAGAGAGAGGAAGAATAGAAATAAAACCAACAATTACCTACCTTAACGGTGTTAAATTGATTCCTTAAAGCCTGAGAATACGACGCTAAACCTTCTTTAAATTCCTGTTTGACATAATATGAGAACCAAAAAGCATTGAGGAAGTAAACCACAAATATTAAGACCACGGTTCCTTACCTTAAGCACAACATATAGCCGCTTCCCACCCCTGTGGTAAGGAATAATGACAGGAGGTTTGTGCATAACCTCTTCACAGATAAGTGGTTCAATTCTGTGTGGTGAACAAGTAATATGTGAAAATGAAGTTTTCCACAGAAGCGTAATTAAAATATTCTTATCGGAAGTGTAGAAGACAGACCTATATGCTACAGGATCAAAAGGATGGAAGATGTTAAACATTTGCCGACATGCTGGCATCTCCTCATTTATATTTTCTTCTTTCCAATACTCTTTCCCTTTGCCTAGCAACGCAAACAACATAAGATATTCTAGTCAACTGTATCCAAATCCAACAGATAGGAAGGAAAACAACCAAGTATAACACGAAGTCATGGAAAACCCAGAAAAGAATGTTCGATTCTGAAGATGACACAAATGACTCCAAATTTTTAGTTATTGCTCCAAAGAATTTTTATTTATTGCTCGACAGTGCAAAGAATTTTTATTTATTGCTCCAAATTTTCAGTAAAGCATAAACTCGCCAAAGGCAGGATAACCCTTTTGTGTGTTTTAATTAAGAACTTGTGTATTCTCAGCATTGTGCACCATCATCAACAAAAAGCTGATAGCATCAAGTAATTAAAGGCCCATTTAAAATGATCAGTAATGACGTACATGTAAGAAACTCCTGCCAACTTATGCAACTATTTTTTGTTAAGCGACCAATCAATGCGACCAAAATAGTGATATACTAATACTTCAGAAATGAATACTAAAAGCTATAGAAATCAACAATGTAATATGATCTATTTGATGAAAAACTATAAAAGATTGCCATGATGCTCATCCCATGCTCAAAGAATGCCTCTCACGACTGCAAATGAGAAGTAGAAGGCCAAGAAAGGAAAGATTATATGCACATTCAAACACTTTAATTATTACCAATCCCAATACGAACATTACGAAGTGAGAGAAAAACTCCAAGAGGAGACCCCACAGCAAAGAATGTATCGACCTGACATCAAAGCAATGCTTATTATTCCATATATAAATTTCTTAAACTATATAAATAGAAGATGATCAGGAAAAACTTTTTGGAGAGGGTGTATATGATATATATGGGAGAAAAGGGAACAAAATTCTACCATAGATGGACTGTGGTAAAGGAGTTTCAGTATGCAGCCCTTATAAAAAGCCATATTTTCATAAACAACTATACTGATCAAGGTCCCTAAAGTCAACATCAAGAAATGGGAGAGAGAGAAGAAATAACCTTGAACTCTAATTTTGTATATCTGATCTGAGGGGTATAACTCTTCAAGGAATCTCCATACCCATGCTGAAGTCTCTTAGGATCAGATTGATTTACGTCTGAGGTACTCTTCTTTGCATTCACTGATAGCTCTTTGCATCAAATACAGGACATTGTATTTATGAAAACCTAGAATACTTAAGACGAACAAGTATAGCACAAAACAAACATTTGAGACTACACTGAAACTGCATATCCATACCTTTGCCATCACAATCAGCTTCAAGTGCTTTGACTTTTGCTTTTAGCAAATCTTTCTGAGACACAAGTAACTATGGTGAGAAGCATATGAAGATATAAGAACAAACAACACAAAGATATGTCATCAGTAAATACCTCCTCCATCAATAACCTAATTTTTTCAGCTTTACTACTATGAGAATTTTCTGTACTGTCAGTACTTGGTACAACATCACTTCTCATGGGGTCCATTATCAGGTCATTTTTATTGAATTCCATGTCATATGAACTGTGGAAAATTTCATCGGTGTTTCCACCTAATGATGAGGCATTGCTCGTCTGCTGGTAGCCAATATCAGTTGTAGATGATACATCAGACTCTGATGATGCAGGAGGCCCCAATGGATTGGAAGTTCCTTCCATAGGCTCTTCTACAATATCTGGACAATGCAAAGGACCAACTATGCTCTCACTTAAAGCATTCTCTGAGCTCTCATATCTAGAATTTGAGTTGGGACTATTACTAGATATTACGTTATTCCTGACAGAAATAGGAACTTTGTTTCTTTTTTGTTCTTTGTACATCCATTCCATTGGGAAGGGCGAGTACAAAGTCTCTTGATGACAAAGGATGTCATAAGATAGGACACTACCCAGAGAGTGACCATAAATGGAAACCTGCAAATTGGAATAACTGTTAGACAATTCAGTTCAATGGATATGTACGGATACGTCTAATTATATTTATGTACATGGCAAGTGGCATATTTTTTCTTTAACCAAATACCTTTCCATCATAACCAGGATTCCTCTTAAGAAACTTCAGATATAATTTGTTAAGTTGGTTGGACACCTGAACATGCCATGTAAACAGCTAAAATTAACAGATCCAAATAAATATAAGGCAATCAACACTCTGGCAGGAGAACTTGTTCCCACAGATAAGAAGCAGCAGTATTCTCTACATTTGATAGGATGCTGAAGACAAAGAAAAAATGGTAGCAAAATTAAGTGCAGAAACACAATATTGATATAATCCAATCAGCAAATTTCTCAGTAGAACAGAAGACAAATGTGTTATCAAACCATGTAAATGATATGATATTTACATAGATACCTATGTTGCATGTTTTGATATGATTATAAAGTCAACTATGTTCTTATTAAAACATGGGAGATTGATAGGCGATAGCTATATGTATATATTCATCACTTGATTCAATTGGGAAAGGAAACCAAGCTTATGAGAAAACAGGCATATAAAGACCAGGAAAAATTGAAAATAAATAAATAACTAAAACGCACCAACCTTCTAGAAAAAAAAAATTAAAGGCACTGAAAAAGTGTAGAAGAGCATGTAGGGGCTACCGAATCTATTATCTCTTGACAGTATATAGGGCTCATATAGTATAGGACATCATGAACAGTTGCACTCAACATCGTCCTTAGCCCACGGACACCATCCAAAGTAATTTTCTCAACTGCAACTTCTCCACTGAGAGTCAAGCCCTTCCTCCACTGTCAAAGGCAAAAGTATTATTATTATTATTAATAATATTATTATTATTAATACTACTACTACTACTAATACTAATACTACTACTATTATTATTATTAAGAACAAAAAAAAAATATTACTAAAGAAAAATGAGTACATGAGATGAGTCCTCCTTATAAGGAGAAGTAATAATGATAACAGTATAAGGAAGATTGGTTCTCATAATCACCCGGATGGTACTGCAAACAAAATCTGCAATAGTAGCTGTGATAACAGAATCTCTCAGGGTAATTTAACTAGAATATCTCTAAAATTTACTCATGGATACTTAAAGAGCATATTTTTAACCAGATACCACATTTGAACATCATAACCTTTGCTCTACTGCAAGCCTATCTCGACAACAATGGAGGATAATGTTAAGCTATGTTTCGGCATAAAGCAAAGATTTAGATCGTAGATCTAATTCAATGATGTACCTAACAATATAATGGTACAAAGAGAGAGAGGATAAAGAAAGTGGTCGTTTTTCACATTATCTTTTCAAGTGTACTTTATATGGATGTGTCCCCACCTCCAGCCGATGAAAAGCAGTTGTCCTATAAGTGAGTGCTTCTCCCCTTATATAAAGAAGAAGTAGTCTATGATTCCAATGCTTTATCAACCAACACACATGCTCTTTCGATTCACTAATCAACTAGTGGCCTTCCAGCATCTTTATAAACTTCTTTTGCAGTGGCCAAACCAAAATTTGAAAGAAACCAAAAATTTGTTAAAAAATAGCATACGTAGAAAGTATTTCCCTCCTCCACCTGGAATGGAAAGAGAACTAGAAATGCAACTGAATAGGCATACATTTGTTCTTCTCTTCTCTTGCCAAAGATCGACTATTTTTTGTTCTAATATATTCTTCCGCTTTGCTAAGTAAACTAGCCATCAAATGGATTATCAATGCAAGGCCAATAGTCCTTGCTGATAAACCATCATACAAATACTTGATGGAAATTATAACTTTGCCAAGATGCCTTAAAAGTTTTCTGTCTGAGCACTAGATGCCCAAAGTCTCTCTGCCAAAACATCCACCAAATTTAGATATTCTATTCATAATTATTTCCAAGAACTTTAGTGCATCTATTTTTATATCAAGGTCCGTGCATCCTAATTTTTTGGTGTCAATCAATCCAAAATATCTTCCAACACATCAGTATTGATACAGGAGAAGTTGGTCCCAAAATTCATAATATTTCACATGGCAAAAAGGTTAATATTATCAAGAATGGCAACAAGCAAAAAGAGAACAATCATGGGATAATGAACTATGTAAGTACATAATATACCTGGCAAGGAATATAAAGGACTCTTTGAGTGGCAAGTTGATGAAAAGTAAGGTGCCTTTCAGCAACACTTGCAGTTATATGGCGAAAGTCTCCAACATCATCCACCAAATTAGATTTCTCCAACCTTTGACCAATACCGTGAACCATGAAGACTAAATGTCGAACAGGAACCTACACCAGAAAATAATCACATACAGCATGAAATAAAAGGAACTTTACTTAATGGCAGCTCCTCAGTGTTCTAAATGCGCAGTAAACTCAAGACAAAGAAAAGAAGACGGAGAAGAACATCCTTGTGGAAATCCATACTGAGCATCCTTAGCATTGCCATAGTTCTATAAAAATACAAGCTGAAGAGATCAATGTTTCATTATACCATTTTCAACTATTAAAAGTTAAGAATGTATGTCCCTCACAAAACCTATGACTTAAGATAAGTTCCTCGCAATGCTTTTTGCTTCAGGATTTTTGTTTCAGATCAATATAAAGAGCTGAAAAGATAAACGAGAGAGTGCAAGTTATTTGCATAGTGAAACAAAATCTGTCTATTTATCAGTCAGTTCCTCAAGCTCTTCATCTTGTGCAATAGAGGTCCACAATTTCAGGCGCCCATCACATCAACATTACCATGTTTTATAGAATGTAAGCTTGGTAACGCCCTCATCAGTTGGTGGTCAAGATAGTATAAGCAAAGAGAGCCCTTAGAAACCTCCAGGCTTGATCAAGAAGGTGATATAATGATCTCACAAGAATTGTTATCTAACCAAAGACTTTCAGTAGTCTCATCTAGGGAGTAAGTAATAACTGATCCTAACATGAAAAGATTTAGCTACTCTAGCATAACGAATTAATCTTCAAATTTTTAACAAGTATTGTTGCATCATGCATGTTACAGAAGAAATGCAACTCCTTTCTTACTAAAAAATGTTTCAATATGCATGAAGAACAAGTCAACTAATAAAAAAACATTTTTTTGGTAGTGAAAATTGATTTATCCATTAAACAACAATTTTATTTGGCCAACATATTTCTTGCATGCTCTAAGAACTCTCACACACCAGGAAATCAGGAAATATCCTCACTAAATAATTTTTAGCTTACCTGCGAACAGTAATCATCCATCTCTTCCTCCTTTTGTTGACGTAATTCATCCTGAAACAAAATGAAGACAGTTGCAGCAGCATCATCCACATTCAGTAATAATAAAGAGAAGGCCTCCACACATTTCATGAGAGTGCTTCACATGTTGATTGTTTGGCAAAAAACTATTAAACTGACGAGGCTAGCATGGTTTTGAGAAAGTGCTACTAACTAAGTTGATAAATGAGCATAAAAGAGGTTCACTGACAAAAATGTCCACTAAAAGTCGGAAAAATGTTTATGAAACATCTTTTATCTTTCTAGGAGAAGAATACCATTGTTTTTCCACATTATGTTTCCAGTGTTTTAAACTGGTGTAATGATCTCTATGAAAGGAAAAAAGATATAGTCACTTCATACTTCCAAAAAATATAAACACATTTGTTCAAAAAAAAAAAAAATATATATATATATATATAAACACATAGCAAATGTAAGGAAAAAAAACACAATATTCAACGTAAAATTCAAAGAATTTGTATAGCCACTTATCACATGTCATAACTCATAAGATATGACATTATTCATTAACTCTGGAGATAAATCCAAATCATAAAACTATGCAGGGATGATATATGAAACAACTCATAAATAATAAATAGGCTTCCTACACACTGTCAATGACCAGCCTATCAATCTTGGATCATTAATACACTAGTGGATTTAGACATCCTCTTCCAATCCAATCTTCAAGAAACATAGTATGAGAATATGACGCTTCAGATTAAGAGGTTCCCAAAAAAGAACAGTAAATCAGCATGCTAAGGACATAGTTAGCAAAGAAAAATTAGAAGTGAAATGATACCTGGGTTGGTTTCTGAGATTGAGGTGGAGCATATCCGCGTCTTAAGTTTATGCCATTCTTTCCGAAATTTACCACACCGGAAAATCCAGAAGCATCAACACCTAGCCATGCTTCCCATGTATCATCTTCCCCAGTGAAAAGGGCATGTAGTCCCTATGCATAACATTGGCATTAAACACAATTACTTGTCATGTCCCTGAAGCGCGAAACCATACATATAGCTTAACTTTAATAACCATGACAAGTAATTTTAAATTAGAGAAAAGAGGCATACTGGGGTAGGGCCCTGTAGATCAACTCGTGCAGCAAAGAGACCCGACAATTGAAACGTTCTTCGGCGCCAAACCTGAAAGCAGGCATCCAACCTTATTCAGGCTTCTGAGATGTAAGCTAAGACTGACCTAAAAGTTTAACTCACGATGAAAAGAAAGTTGAAACTAGACTAAATAAAAGAGGATTAAATTAATCAGAGGCTTAGACAAGAGCCTAAAACATAATGAAGACAAATGGGAAGGTTGGGAACATCAATCAAAAAAATCAAGCACCTTTATCCACATGGTCTTTAGGAACATGGCAATGTCCAGCATTGGCATACCCTTCTAATCTACTTGATTAACCAAAAATGCACCAAGCAGAAGGGATTAGTGAGCACCTGATTGCGATATGCATATTCCAACTGCTCAGAAACATCCTCGCGCAGTGGAAGCCAATCCAGACCACCTTTACGAGCAAACCATTGACCTCGTAGGACCCTCCGATTCTCTCCATTCCAGTATACAGGAAAACAATGTCTTGTGACCAAATCCACCTGCACTAATAAAACTATATATTCAACATTTTATGCAGTGAACAAATGCACCTGATGGATGAGGGCTCCGCATAGTTTCTATACGTTGCATAATTGCCATAGAGAAAGGACATGCATTCTCTTACCAAATATGAGAATCCTAATTAAAAAATGACTGAAAGGTATGAGCACTATATTTCAAGAGTGGTAAAGAAAAATAGCCATTATCAAGCCCTAGGTTCCACTCGTTCAACAGAAGACTCTGATATTCATAAGTTTTGAAACTATAACCCATTACATAAAAGAACAATGTAGTGGTTATTTGGCATCACTACCTAAGGTGAATGACTTATTCGTGACGCTGAATATCAGTTGGGCATGATCAATATAAATTAAATAAATTCGATTTGTTACATTTGTAGGATATGCAAATCTCCCTTGAAGGGGCACCCCCTGCTGTCCAGATTTATCTCAGAATTCTTTTTTGGTGAGCCGGATTTAGAAGGACTAGGGGTACAACTCGGAATATACTTCGCTAGCTGTTACATTTTAAATAACAATTCTAAAGTTACAACTCCCTTACCCAACCCAATCGCAAGAAGCCAGAAGGAAAAGGAGCATCCAGTTCACCAGCATATCTGCTTATTACTGTATTTGAAAGGGTGGTCAACATTCCTAGCCCATTCTCTGGATAAGCATATAAAGTTTGTAGAACCAATAATTAACGTTGATACCATTATGCTACGTATGATGGAGAGCTGCATATGAAAAGCTATCAACTCTCCCTTTACAAAGTAGCCGCCCCTTCATAAGAGGCTACATATCATAGGTATAGGTAACTAACTATATCAAACAATTCTCCCTTTACATGTATAGAAGCTATTCATCATAAGATGATTGCAGATATAGTGGTACCTCATATAGCCCACCCTTTACAGAGACACCAACTCTTTCATCATCAGTTGCATATAGTTGGTTGGATCCTGGACTTTCTGATGATGTTCGATTTATCTGTAAGGTTGACTTTGAAGTAACACTTGTCCCCATAGGGCCAGCGCTACTCTCTGCACACTCTTTCCACCAGCTTGAAAGTAACTCGTCCTCTCTCTGCAAATATAGAAAACACCACCAAGTATAATTACTCATGTCCTAGACACATTGTTCCCTATTGAAAAAGAATCAGAAGATATCCACAAAATATCAACAAAACAGCAGAAAAGGCAAATGACATGACCTGCAAGAATGATGCTTCTATTGCAAGAGAATCCCTCATACCAAATCGAAAATAATCACCTTTTCCAACAATTTCTGTTTGAGGGATCGATGCAGCTAGCTCTGAGAAAAACAAGAGTTACTGATCATTACACAGATATGTATGAATATAAGGTAGAAGCCACCAATTAATCATCAAAGGATACCTCCTCTTTGAAAAAACTAGCATAACAATAAAGGCTTTTTAATGATTCTCAGATGGAATCCTCCATTAGTTTGCTATTATGGAGATACTATCATGGTCAAGAATCTCATTAAAGGAGTGAATAAATAAAAAATGGAGCTGGTATTGGCAGTCAAGCGCGGAGATTACAATCCAAGTCTGGTGGCACATATTTTATCTTTAGTGCCACTCTATACAGAAGCTGTGAACACAGTTCTCCAACCAAATCCATAAAAATTGCAGAACTTGGCTACCGTGATTGTGCATCACTATATAAAGTCTTTTAGACTCCATTATTCGTACTTGTGAGCTTCTCATGAATTTAGACCTATTAACTACAGCATGTATGATGCATAGTTCGAGCTTCTTCGTAATTCAGGACTCCGTCCCTAATTATGCTGCATGAAGTCTCTACTTTCTACCGCTTTACTTCTCTTTTCACTCTTTTACTATTGTTTCAGTGAATCAGTGATTAATTGAATTTCCTGGTATTCATATTACAAATGCGCTGTAGATTCTCAAGTTTGAAGAAACAGATTCATAACTCCAAATCATATGCCTTTAAACTGAAGTTTAGCAGACAGCGATGCCATAAACATACATTAATTCGAAACAGCGAATAGCAATGAACAGTTTCCACAAAAAAAAAAAAGAATAGAAACATATCAGAAGAAACTGAACACACGGGCACTAACCGTTTGCCGCCAATGGAACCTTGCAAAAGTACCACCGCACATCGCCGCCGTCAGACGGACTGCTAGTATGTGCAAGATATTTCTGTCTGCCCTCACATTGTTCGATCTCACTAGCCAACCGCATTATATTCAACGGCGTATTCTTCAACATGTCCGGCGAGTTCTCCTCCACACCGGCGGCGGTGACATCCGATTCCATTGCCACCTTCGTTCACACCTCAGCGCAAATCAAATTGATTACTTATTTCTGCATAGAAATCTCTTTTGATTTTGCTCTCCAAAATTCATGAACTTCGCAAACTATAATTCTTAAGGCTGCACAGAATTAGCATATGGCGCAATCTGCTCTACGTAAAAATATTCAATCTAGGTATCAAAACTTCCTTGATTACTTATTTACGTACCGAATTATTTGAGATTTAGCAATTTTCCTAGCAACTTATTTTGATATTTGAATTATTCGGGATTTAGCATTCGTTCACGTGCGTTTAAGAATTACAGATTTAATTTATATTTAATTAGTATAAGATCGCAAGCAAATGTTTCAGGCCTTCAAGAGAAAAGGGAAACTTTGGGGTTGAGCGCAATTATTTCATAGTATCAAGATTTATTTTTTATATTTTAAAGTGCCAGATAATTTTCTCTAATTTTTTTCCTTCACGATACGGCAGAAATTATCAATGATTTTAAAAATAAAAAGATATGCATGAGAAGAAAATAAAAAATTGACGTACCAATAACTACAGAACAGAAATAGGTCGGAGGAACAATTTATCTGGTTTTATACTGGACTTATTAAAGTAGTAAATAAGTAATAAACGATTAGTTAAAATGAGCCCCCATATAAAATTCACAAAATTTGACTAATTTTGTGAATTCGACCCCACCTTTTAATTTGTACTATAGTTTCAAACTGGTGGTAATCAGGTAATCTTTTGCAAAATCAACCGTGATTTATTTGGTTCTTCTTATAAAAATACAAAAGTTTAATATTTATTTGCCATATTTAAGGATTTTATTTTTAATATTTGGGGCTAAATTCATTTGTATTTTCAGTAAAGCCCTCCGACTCCGAGTGGTCTGAGATAGCACCAGACGCCATTCTACAACCCGCCTTCCAACCTCCGTCACGCCCACTGACGCCTTATCTATGGTCAGATTTCAATCTCTCTCTCTCTCTCTCTCCCCCTCTAATTGACCTTCATTTTCTTAGCTTGTTTCTTCTAACTGTCGACGGTAAACTGGCATAATGAGCGCGGGAAGTAGGTATTTTGTTAGGTGTTGCAAACATCTTAATTGTTTTTTTTTTTTTTCGGAAACGAATTTTAGTTCAAGGTTGGATTATATAGTTAATACTGATAATTGCTGCTAAATTTGATGGGCGATTTCATACGTGAGCTCTGGGGATTCGTTAATGTGATGATTAATCATGATAGCAGTGATTATTTTTTTCTGTTTACATGTTTTGGATTTGTGTACGTTCAATTTATTTTCTTTGTATTGCGTTGGATATTAGTGACCGCCAATGTGGGTGGTTTCACTTGGAACTGGATATAGGCCTTGCATTGTTTTTCAATAGGTCTTATCCTGACGCAAATACTAGATAGAGATAGTGCGCGTTGAATAAGTACTAGAATTTGCCTAAAACAGGCTAACATTTTGTATTTTTTTATATTTTGTGCACTGTTGAAATGGCGGTAGTCATGGAATTCGGGAGTATGCTCGTTTAGAGATTAGGGAATATGATGGGCCTCAATCTTAGAAAGGAGTGTGATTGGAGAAAATGGAGGTTTATATGATTTTTTACGGAATATGCAATGGCAATCTGTCATATTAACACAAAGAAAGAAGGGGAAAAAGAAAAGAAAAAGGTGGACTGAGCTTTATATGTTCTGCTAATTCTTGTTTGGTATGGGTCTCTTTTTAGATAAACAATGAGTTGAACTGAAGCAAGGAAGAAGTAGAATGGCTGTTCCTCTTTTTTTTGGCACAAGTTGCCTTGTTGCTTGGTTTTGGTTATTATACTTTGGGCTTCTGTTAACCAATTATGACATGAATAAAGATACTCATGATCACTCTATGGGCTACTGTTTTCCGTTCCTAATGTACACCATGTTAAGGAAACGGGTGGAGAGTAAAGAGCATGAATGATAACTAAATGTTCATCTTTTAAGTTAGTCCTAAACAATATCCTGCTTGATGTTGATTTTGAAAGTGTTTACTTGTCAGCGCGATTCATTTACAGTTTTATGTCCTTTCTTCATCATTCAGAACCTACAATGGTGAATTATGCGTGCTATTCAAGTACTGCTTCACAGTTTTACTCATGCCTGCTAAACGGTTGCAATTAAGATGGCTCATTCTATTCTGAGATCATTTTTAAGATTCCCAAGCGGTGGAATCTTCATTTTGGCGAAGCCTGCCTCAACTTACACTCAGTGGCATGGATATAGCAACCATCAGGGTTATGGCAGTTTTTGCTTTGGTCAGAAAGCAAATAATAGTAGGCTTTCAAATGGATTAACAAGTTTCCATTTTGTTAAAAGACCAAACAGTCGAGGGTTTCCGAATGGAGTTATTGTGGCATGCTCTAGAAACTACAATTCTAGTGTTACTAGTACTTTTGAGACTATTGATGGTAGAGACTACCTAGCCATGACAGATGAGAAGCTAATGAGTCAGTGCGAGATGGATACTTTTAAGGTGTCAGGTCCAGGGGGACAGCACCGCAACAAGCGTGAGTCTGCTGTGCGTCTTAAGCATCTTCCGACAGGCATTACAGCCCAGGTTCATGCAGACGGCATGTTATTGTTTATCCTTCATATATCTATTTATTTATACTTGCATTTGTATTTTTTTATATGTTTCAATCAAACAGGCATCAGAAGATAAATCGCAACACAAAAATCGGGCAGAAGCAATCTCTCGGTTACGTAAACTTTTAGCTATTAAAGGTGTGCGTTTATAATATTTTGAACTCTTCACTGATTTACTTTTACTCAACGAATGAATGACAATTTCTGTGAATCCAGAGTGGTAATTTGCATTTGGTTCTAAAACGAAAACTGAAACAGCTCTACTTTTCTTTTGGCCTAGTTAGGAACACTATCGATCTTGATACCTACGTAGCTCCTCCGGAACTTATTCTAATTCTTCCTAGGAAGTCCACTATCAGATTGGACAAGGAGCATCAGATTGGACCAAATAATCCTAAATTTCCTAGGGTTTGCCTTCTTATAATGTCTTCCTCTCATTTTCCATCCATCTAACACCATTATAGATCAATCAATATTTATTCCTACTTTCCGGAATTTTCAGGGAATGCAAGCTCTGCTTGACCTTATTTTTGCAGTTGGAGGTTCTGTTTCCGAGGCTGCAAAGAAATTAGGGTACTTTATACAACTTTTTTTTAACTATAATTCATCTTCCCTGTTTGTGGTTGTCAAACAATATAGACTCTTAGAAGTCCTACCGTCTTCTTACTGATGATCAACAGGTTGAGCACTGGAGCTTTATCACGGTTGATATTATCTGATGATTCTCTCCGACAGGCAGTAAACGAATTCAGGGTTGGTAAGGTAATTTTCATCAGAGCTGCACATTTTTGCCCCATTTGTTTACCATCACGATTTTAATTATTTTAAGGCTTAATACTTGGTTCTTTCCACCCCAAAAGAAATGTATGGGTCACACAACATTGCTTTTGGTAATATGATTTCTAATTAAATACTTTCTAGAGTTGTCTACTTTACTGGTTTACCCAAGGACTCATGTCTGCTCTTACTTGATGTATATAACCTTTTTCTGTGAATCTTCTATGTATAAAACATGCAACTAGTTTCTATGTTCAACTTCTCTAGGACGATATTCATGAGTGTTGAAAATCATGTTGACCTCCATAATATCTTCTAAAATGACTACAATAATGAAACTCTCAGATCCATAAAGACATTGTAAATCTAAATGAGCTTAGGAGAACTGCTTTTAGTAAATTTTGTCTGGCATAACAATTAAGTACAATTCTAAAGGCTAAGTGATAAAGATGATGATAATGATACCATAAGCACGCCAAGAAATTCTGAAAAACTGTTTCCAGAAATTGGTTGGGAAATCTATTTTAGGGGTGTGAACTCTGCTTAGGAATATTTCAAGAAGAGAATATATATGTGTTATGCTATTAACCTGTTAGAGGAGATACTATATTAAGGTTTATGTAGAATTTAATCGTCATTCATCAGCACCTGGAATGTGCTGGGAAGGAAAAAAAAATTGTTAAGCCGAATGCTATTATGTTATCTGAATGAAGATGCTGACTCTTCGTATGCAGAAATGTCTTATTTTTACACACAAATTGACAACCTCTGGTTAATGATACTTTGCATCATTTGTGGACTGTCTTAGGGTATGAAGCCTCTCAAGTAGGACTCGTACTTGACGCAGCTAAATTTTTCAGGTACTGTTTCTCCTTAAATATGATTTTCGCTTGTATTTTGTCTTTCTTTGCTTCTGCATCTTTATTGTGTGAAAGTAAGAGCTAGCATGTGTTCTGTAATGATAGCCAGGGAGAAGTGCAACATAGTAGTTTTATTATTGACCCCCCCCCCCGGCTCTCTCCTCTCTCTCTCAATTAGATGCCTACCAAATTGGGTCTTGACATGTTTCTGACATGGCGAATAAAACCACACAATACTAAGGCTAACAAAGGACTAAAAAAGAGCAGTTGTCTGATCAACACACATAAAACAAAGCAATCAGCTTAGAGTGCATATTATTTTTTCGACTCAGTTTGACAGACTTGAATCTATAATAATATAAAATGCTTTCAGGCACTCCGCGAGGTTCATGCAGCAAAATATTTATTTTTCGTCGTCATCAGCTAGTATCCTCCCTGTATGAAGGCATTCAGACGGTTCAACTCATCACGATGCTCACTCACAACTGCACGAACCACGTCTCCAATGGATACCATGCCGATCATCCCACCTTCATTGATCACCGGAATGTGCCTGATCCTATTATCTGCCAATCAAAGAGTTCCAAGATTCTTAGACTAGACTGTTAAAAACTCCGTTATTTTCGACATCCTAAGTAGAAACTAGTACCTGTCATCAGTTGCATTGCTTTGAGAACTTTGGTATCTGGTGTTACTGTTATAAGCTTGTTCTGCAATCACTCCCATTGTACAGTTTTCTTTTATCATTTCCATGAACCATGTTTTTTCAACTAAAGCAGAATTTATTCTGAAATAACACACACACACATACATGCATACCTCTTCAGTCATGATGTCCCCAACTTTGGTCGACTTGGATGACCTTCCTTGAACAATGATTTTCCTGAGATAATCTACAAAACCCGGTACCATTATACCATCAAATTTTGCACACAGAAACATAGTTTTCGAGTTTTCTTTCAAAAATTATGTTTTAAACCGAAATGACATACCTCTCTCTGTGATGATTCCAGCAATAGACTTCTGCTCTCCATCCCCAGGTTTCACCACCACCAGAGCCCCAACATGGTGTTGAGTCATCTTCAGTGAGAGCAAACACAGATATAAATTACGATACTAGCCCGGACGGGCAAACACGAAAACATAAACTACGATAGTCGAGCTTAAAAATAGGGATTTGAGGCACATAACATAACAGAGGCTGTACCGACTTGACAGCATCGTACACAGTATCCTCCGTGGTGCACCAGAGCCAGGATCCATCGGCAGTTTTACCTTTGGCCGAAAGAATGTCGGAAATGGTGGTGCTCTCAAAACCATGCTCTTCCATACGAGCAGCAGGCGTGGTGGATTCATGGCGAGCAAACATGAGAGCGCGCATGGCTGGAGGCGCCACGCGCATGTGGCGCAGAACTGCGCTCTTTATCACACTGCCGTTTGAGAAAATAGCTTGAATTCCTCCTTGCATTGTGGCTGCAAGTGACAGAAAAAGATCATTGAACTTGAAGAATCAATCAAAGAATAATTGGACATTACAATTCAATACTACATTTTCATTATACGCATAGGTTTGAGAATTATTGCATTGATACCTTGAATAATGGCAGACTTTCTTGCAATGATTTTTTATTTATTTTTTCCTTCAAATTATAAGGGTTTTTACAAGAGAGGATCAGAAAACAGGATAGTTTATTTCTGCAAATTTTATGAATAAAAGGTGTGATTAATCCACCAAATATAGATTTTTTTCTTATTTTCTGGCATATAGAAATTAGGAAGAGATATTCAAGATCCACATATCTTTCACACAAGAAAGTGCAAATGTTATTATCTAAGGAAATCTTCAAATTTTTGGTTTTGCAATTTGAGAATTCAATAAAAATCCTCTCTGGTAAAATCAGAGCATCACTTTCTTGAAATATACACAGAATGGAGAAAATCCCACATCAAAATTCCTGTCATGGAGTTCAACAAATATACAAATCTCCAAGGATTGCTAGAACCTGTATCCCTTCTCTCTCTCTCTCTCTCTCTCTCTCTCTCTCACACACACACACACACTGACAGACAGTTGCATAGAGATGGGATGAGGGATTGTAGCTTACCAGAAGTGAGATATTTGTGGAGTATAGTTGACCAGAGCTAGCAAAGTAAGGAGATAGTAAAGGAGCAGATAAAACTGGATCTTTTTTATAATTTAAATCCGCCCCACAGCTTCACTACTTTATATCTCTAGAGCTTCTCCACTGCTCCTAGAGTGATGAATCCTTTTTTTAATTAAATTCTTATTATATATATATATATATATTATTTATTTAAATTCTTTTTGAAATATTTATTATAGAATAATATGACGTGTAAATTATTAATGATAAATTAAAAGACTCTTAAATTGCACATAAAATTTATAATTATAAAATAACTAAACATACTGAAACAAAATTTGAATTATATTCAACATTTTGGTAATTATTAGAAAGACCACCTCCAGTCTCTCTGGTTATTGGAAATACTAGAGTCGGCTTGTTGCGCTTGTCTCCTCCTCTGCATAATTTGTTGTTGCTCCAATTGAAAGAAGTCACGTCGTTCTGGATCAGAAATCGTCTCCAAATTGATCATCAAAATGTTGTCTTCTCTCACCAATTCGTTTATTCTAGATTTACGATTCTTGGCTTCTATTTTCTTCATCTGCAATTCAGCATCACGATCTCTTAATATCTCCCGAAGCTTCTCATTTTCTTCTTTCAACGTAGAGATATCTTCATTGTGTTTCCTTTTCAATTTGGACTGAGATGAAGATCCACTAATATTTTCATCACTACCTAAATTGATCGAAAATGAAGAGAGAGGATCAGGATCAGGATCAGGATCTTGAGGTAATGAAGAAACTCCATTTGTAGTTTCAGCTTGCACAAATTCTTTTAGCATAGACCACACGTGCCCAAATTTGAAGCCGCTGCCGTAATCTTTTTGTTGCATCAACAACTCATTTGCATGCTCCAACTGCATAAATATATCAATAAAAATATTTAAATTAAATAAATATACGAATTAGAATAGAATTAAAACATATGACAACTATTTACACGAATTTCGTCATTTGCACCATCAATTTGTTGTAGACAACCATTGAATTTTCTAGTATCTTTGAGAATGGTTCCCATTCGACATTGTAGTGATCTTTGGCTACGATCTTTTATCTGAGAATTTGGCTTTTCAGAGTGGTATCTTTCTACAATGCGTCTCCAAAATTGATATTTGGATTCATTTACCCCCGGATCATTTGAAACGTCAAGAAAAGTACTACAAAGGTGTCGATCTTCGACCACGACAAAATTAGAAGTACGTGACTTTGACATTTTAGAATCGAGATATATAAGAGAAAAATATATGTATTGTGGTTTGTGAAGTGTGTTTAAAAAAATATAGTATGTCATGTATTTATAAGAAAATGTGGATGTGGTTGTAGTGCTTTTGAAATTTGAATTGTAGGGGTGAGATTGAAAGATTCATTTGAATTATCAACGGTTACAATTGAAAGTACATAAATTGTGCTTTTTGAAATAGTGAGTGCATTTGTATTTAACTGTGGGGTCGAGATTGAAAGATCGATTTGAATTATCAACGGTTATAATTGAAAGTACGTGGATCGTACTTTTTACAATAGATTGTATTACACGAATCTACATTCACTAGACTCCTCAACTGTGCAAGATTCATCATCCCACATATTCAAAGCCTGGCCCACCACAATTTCAGGGTGATATTTTATGATTTATAATTACTGGGTTTTCTATGATGCTTTTATATTGACAAGAACCTAAATTATACAATCAAGATTACGACAGGCCATGAGAAAGGGATAAACCAGTTTCAGAGAGAGAGAGAGGAGAGAGAGAGAGAGCAATGGACTTTAGTAGGAAAAATAATTGCGGGTCATATTGCGAGACCGCGATCGATTATTATATATTGCCCCATCTTTATTATTTTCTTTTTTTTGTTACATGTTGTCACTGTCATGATATTTTGGGATAAGATGCTTGTTGCTCAACCGATTGCGTATGTAATTCTCTCCTTTATTTAAAGATATGTTTCAATACCTTCAAAGAAAAAGATATGTTTCAATTGTCACTAACAAATATTGGATTATTTTAATTTGATTAGAAACCAATGTTTGAAAATTATTGTGCTCTTCCAAAAGGTCAAAAAAAAGATATCTACAATGTCCATGAAATGGTATTGGTGTTGTTGCTCATTCATAAGATGGATAGACAAGAAATTGTAGTACTCCCTTCGTCCCAAAAGAATTTGCAGAAAGTGAAACGGAACGGATTTTAAAAAAAAACTAGTACAAAGGTTGATTGAGTGGAGAATTGGTCCCACACAAAAAAGTATTTAAAAAATTGAGTTGAGGAACTGACTTTTTCTTAAATAAAAAGTAGAATGAAGGTCAAAAGCTTAAGGGGTGTGATGGAATATATCTATAAAAGGAAGCTCGCAATTTCTTTGGGGACCAACAAAAAAGAAAAAGTCGGTAATTTTTTTTTCTTTGGGGAGCAACAAAAAAGAAAAAGTCTGCAAGTTCTTCGGGAACAGAATCACAGACGTAGTATTTGTTAAAACCACTTCAATTATATCCAACTCTAATATTAAAAAATATCAATTCAGATAAAAAAACAGAATATTGCGTCCCATCAAATTTCACTGTTGAAAAGAATAAGTAATAGTTTCTATTTTGGCGGGATAAGATTCATTTAATGAGGGAAACAAGATTTTTAGCGATAGAGACCAAAAAGCACATCATTTTTAGATCAAGTCATCTTCCACTGAAAAATATTTACTAAAAATTCTGCAATGCCTCGACACATCTGAATAGCAGTTATTAAGAATTTTATAAAAATATTCTCAAATGAACAATAATCATACCTGAATTAACTATAAAATAGTCACCTCCTACAAGATAAATTGGACGATATTTGAAAATAACATTTTTTTTTTTCAAATATACACAATTTTGCTACCTAAACAATGTGTCAATACATCCATATTTAAATTCAATCCCACATCCAATATCACTATTTAGGGTGCGTTTACATAATTTAAGTTGATATTTCGTTATATTTGTAATAGCCATCTACAGCTGCTTCCAGAAAAGATAATGTGAATTCACTTCCAATGAAATTATAACCGATAATAAATAATGCTAGTAAACATATAGGTAAAATATTACGCAAAAAATGAAATACGAATATACAAACACACCACCCCAGAAAAATGAATCCACAAAATTCCAAATAAAAAAGGAAATATAAAATTTTTAATTTTTGTTGATATTTATGCTCAACTCAAATATAGTTCTCCTCATTCATTATAGTTATAAACCAAAGCGTCTCGAATAAAAAGAATATCGCCGGCCTGCAAAAACATCTACTAGCAGATTCTCACTGCTAACGAATAAGGTCATTTTTCAGCATACAAAAAAACCAATTCCAGTTTAAGAGGAGGGATTTGCCCAGCTCCTGCTCACCTTGCAATTATCAGCTTAACTCGAGACTCGATACTGAATATGGTTCCTGTCCTATTCTCCCACTGTCAAGCCAAAGCCAAATTTGTAATCCTTCTTCCGGTGATCTATCTGCAAGATACAATTTCTCAAGGCGTCAAAAACTTATTTTAGGATATACTGGTCGAGAGGAAGAGAGAGTTGGATACTCACCTCAGCAGAAAGAAGAAAATTAAGACCCATATTGAGTCTCTCTTCAAGGAAAGCAGACGCCACACCATTGGAGTCTATCTTCCCTCGCAGGCGGCACTGACAAGTGACAAGGAAACCAAAAGAGTCGATTAGATGCCATCTCTATTTGAACATTCAACAGCACCAGTTGTGTCAACATGAGGATGCAATATGAGTCGCCATTAAAGAGTATTTCACAGAACTAGCATAATAACATTTAACTTACGGCACCTTTTGCCCACCAGTAATCTAGCAGAAGGTCGGGTCATTCACCAGATTCAGATTTGGAGTTGGAAGTCTAGTATAGATACAAGTAAAAGATACTCCCTCCGTCCCATGATAAGTGGCTACTTTCTTTTGAGCACGGGTATTTAGGAGAAGAGTGTTTAAAAGGTAAAAAGATAAAAAATGATGGATCCCACATCTTTTGTGTGAGAGAGGGTGTTTCCATATTAGGAAAGTGGCCACTTATGATGGGACAGCCCAATAAGGAAATGTGGCCACTTATGGCGGGACGGAGGGAGTAACTAATATGCAACATAATCTAACTAGAAAATTTAGGCAAATATTAAGTTTCAAAAAAGTACATCTGACATGTTGTTTTATCAAGCAAAAATGGAGGTCACTACTCAACCTCGCTACAATGATACTATTACAATTTATTTTATTTTTAGAGGAATGTGTTAGATTCATGGAAATAAATGCTCTTTTACAAGAACAAAAAGGTGCAAGGAGAATAAAACATAAAACATACTTCGTTAATGAGAGAGAGTTAGTCCATTGTTCTAACTGTGGCAAAATTCAATGTAAGCTATCCAATTGAAAGACGAGAGCCAAGGGACAATTACAGCTAGAAATGTTTCAGCTTTCTTCCAGTGTTAATAAACAAAATGTTAAAAAATTTACGAAATTGGAAGAATGCATCTAAAAATTCTGGGTAAAGTTTATTATGCACCTAAACATTCTGACCTGACAGCATATAATACACACAAACCACCAACTTTAAACATGAGCACTTGTAGGATTTTTCATATGTACATGATAAAAGTACCATAAATTGCTTTCTTAATACATATATGATTTCTGCAACTATATAACTGATGATTAGACCCTACAAAAAGAAGTAATGAAATAATAAATGCAACTTATCAAGCACTTAACCTGCTGGCTTACATTAAAAAGAATTTTTTTAATAATTGAAACAAATATTACCTGCCGAAGAATGTAATCATAACCAACACTGGCTGTGACATCCCTAGACATATAGTTATACATGAAATCGGTTGCCAGAGAAACCTGAACGCCAAAAAAAATGATATGAGCATACAAACATGAAAAAAGAAAAGGAATCACTAAATTCAAACACAGGAAAAACTTAGATCACCTTGTCAGATACTTTCTGGACATAGCTAAGGGCTACCATCCCAGTGCTAGCAAATTGTCCAGTTGCTACCTGACATTGAAACAAATAATATTGATTGCGTATCTCTTCTAAACACAAGTTATGTGTGGCCCAACAATGAGGACACACATGAAGCCCTTGGGATACTGATTTTCAAGATGTATGCGGACAAAAAATGGAAGTTCACAATGAAACTAGTACGTACGTACGTACGTACGTACGTATGTATGTGAGAGAGAGAGAGAGAGAATAAAATTGTTCCAGAAAAGGTATGGAATTCAATAGGAAACATGACGGAACGAAATATCCAATAAAAATTACCATCTTGTCAGTGTTATAACGTGCCGCATAGCCAATGCCAGACTTCCGATGTTGACCAGCCCAGAATACTTCACCACCTAATGACAAATTACGAGTCACGCTCTGCAAGCAAAACATGCGAACAATAAGCCAGTATAACAGCAGTGCGTTTGCATATTCTTGAGTCATTTATAGAGTCACTTGTAGCTGGAAAACATGTATTTTAAAACAATAACTAAAGGATGACTAATTCGGTCTTCCTAGTCAAAAATCAATTTCTACAAATTTATTGGGTTCTGAAAGAGAAAATGTGGAGATACTGGACAGCATTTGAGTTGCTCACGTCTGAAACTAAAGAATTTATGAAGGAATTGAGCAGCCACCAATATTTTTTTTCAAAATGAAAGGAACTTCAAAATCATTCTTAATTCATGAAGAAAGAGAAATTTAATACTACCCGCTCTTAACCAATGGTTAGCAAATCCTCAACTATCCGCTCTTAACCAATGGTTGGCAAATAGTTTTTCTCCAAGCTTACATAATAAAGGATTTGTTGCTTCCAATTCATTGATTTGAAGCAAAGTTACTTTCTAAGGTACTGTAATCTAAGAAGCATGGGGACGTGAGAAACATGGACGTATCCGTCCCGGGGACGTCCCGGGGACAATACGCGAGAAATACGTCCCCGGGACGTATTTTTAGGGTGATTTAAAAAAAAATTAATATTAAATACGTCTGAAATACGTTTAAAATACGGTCAAATACGTATTTGACTATTAAAATACGTTTTTTAATAAATTTAAAACCTAAACCCTAAATCAAACCTTCAAGCCCCTCTTCTCCAGTTCTCCTCAAACCCGCCCTGCTCGCCGCCCGCCGTCGAGCCGACCCGCGCCATCCCGCTCACCGCTCGCCGTGCGCTGCCCTGCGCCGTTCGCCGTCGCGAAGGTGTGAACTATTGAAGGTTTTGAAGGTGCGAAATTCTATATATCGTTTGTTTTCAACGATGAAGATATGAGGGAAGAGGAGGAGGAGGAGGAGGAGAAGAATGAGGATGATGACTGATGAGTGAAGAGGGCTAACATTTTAGTGTGTTTTTATTAAGTATTAACTATTAAGACTATGTTTTATTTGCTGTTTGGTTAACTTTATTATGAATTAGTTGTGTTTTGCTTATATTATTGGTGAATTATGAATTTATAATATATATAAAATATATTTTAAATAAAAAAACTAAAACGTATTTTTGACGTATCGTATCATGATTTTTGGAAAAATGACGTATTTACATCCCCGTATCGTATCGTATCGTATCCGTATTACGTATTCGTCCCCATGCTTCTTAGACTGTAATAGTCCAGGGTCTAGAGAAAATTAATTAAAAGTAACAAAAAATAATTCACATAATAATTACTCTACTGATAAATACAGACTACCAGCACATAGATTTTATAATAAGCTATTAGTTGCATATGCTGAAAAACTCGGTAATATCTTCATATTCTCTTCAAGCACATTCCACAATTTAAGGATAGACAGTTGACAGCATGCTAGAATGAAAATTATGAAATAATTTTGTATCCCTGCATTCTGAAGATTCATTTAAAAATTAATGGGTGTCATAAATAATAAGATCCAATAGAGATACGCCACCACAATCCTGGCACATTGCAGACTTACTGAACCCACACAGCTTTATGCATGTCCTATTTATAAATGTCTTTTCTAACTCAGAAAAAATGTGAAATAAAACTTAGCCCAATGGACCACAAATAATTTCTCCAGCAATTCTTCTCATTAAATTACCGAGAGAAAAAGTTTTCCTGCTTGCTAAACTAATTGGCTGTTCAGACTATCAAATTACATTACCATCTATACTGGATCGTAAGAAGCTTATTAGACGTTTTCAAGCCTTGAATTCCCTAACTTCTCCATAAACCCAGAAGCAAAGTATGACATAAAACAACATCAGAAAGAATAAGCAACAACAGTAGATAACTTTAGAACCTACTATTTCAGAACTTGAGCAATTGTGCAGCCCTACATAATTATTTAAGCCCATACCAGCCTCTTTCTGGATAGGCTAATGCTATAGGACAATAATTCACCACACAGAGATTTGCATAGTATACATTGTGGTACCATTGTGATCTGCTGGAATAAAGGAAAGTATACATGGCATATTAATGTATCAGATTTCAAAATCTTTATTACAAATGCCTGAACTTCAAGCACATACTCTACTGCTTTAAGAGATAGATTGATTAGCTAAGTAAATGTTTTCCAAAACAGAGTCAGATACCTGGATGTAACTTGCACCAAATAAGGCTCCATTTCCTAGTTGAAACTGAGTCCTATAATCTGAACCCTGTATGTCATACAAGAGAGCACATTGTTAGCTTCATTTTGTACACCTAAGTCCATCTCTACATCATTGATTAACATGTGATGCCACGCCAACCTTAAGAGAAAGACTTTCGAATATTAACATACCAAATAACTAAATATACAATCATTACCTTATAATCAAAATTGAACATGCCGTGCGACATATGAGGCTCATTGGTAAGCTACAGAAGAAGAAAAAAGGAAAAGATATTTAACTTCATAGTATTGACTCAGAAAGACCTCGGACAGCTGCTGACTTTAAAACATTAGGGACAAGTTGATAAAATGCCTACTTGAGCATTGCCCTTCAAAGTGAGATTATCGGTCAAATCGCATTTTAGTCTTGCATTTAGTCTGCCATCTGTCATCACCCTCCCAAAAAGCATCAGCTGCAAGAAAAAAGTAATGATCATTGGTTAATTCAACTAGCCCTTTTACAAGTAAAAATAAAAATGAATAGCAGACAGCAATATACCTTTGGGTCTATATAGTTGGCACCAAACTCATAATGAGCAGTAGGAATTTTAATTATCTCAGCAGATTGAGCAGGAACCTCAGTAGGTCCCATCATCACACTAAAGGCAGATAAATAAGTAATTAAAACAGTGTACATTGAAGGGAGAAAAAAAGAAAAACAACTAACAACAAGCGTCTGGGCAGAGAAGATAAACCCACACCTGGAATATAATAAAATTAGAAAATAGTGTACAACAAATAAACGGCAGAAGAATAATAATTTCACCTGTGGCTGAGTGAAAATTTTTGATTGAGTCCTTTTGTAAAATCAAAACGCAGTCCTTCAAAATGTTCGGGCTTCAAGGACACTGGCAGTAACAAGTTCCATTAGTATTTTAATTATATGCCATCATTAAAAAATGAATAAAAATTGGCCCTACAGAATCAATAAATTTAGATGAAGCTGGAAACTTATTTTCCTATACTAATTCTTATCTAAAACAGTGAATCTTAATGATACCATTCACAAGCTGAATCTGTCAGATAGTTTCAGACTTTCAGGCATAATAAACCACAACTGAGAATTGAGCTAACACATGAATTCATGCACAATTTATAAGTCAGGCAATGACAATGAGCATTTGCTGAGCAAATGCAAGTATACATGCCAGTGGCATCAGTAATAGACCTCAACTACAAGTTAATTGCCATTGCAATCTTAGAATGGAACTTCACATAGAATGGCACCGTACATTCCTCTTCACAATGTTAATCAACAGCCAATTTTGACTTCACGATCTAAAGCAACAATACCGACAGTGTTAGTTTGAATTCATAGCCAAAATAAAATCACTAGAACTAGGTTGTTGCATATTCAAGCTATCACAACTGTTCTGGCTGCTCGCATTGGTTATTAGGCGCTTCTTCAGCAACCACATTACAGCAGCTGAGTTTACCAATGAAATTGGATTATTTACCTAGGGTTTAAGTACAGCTCAAAAACAAGCAACCAAACCAACTCCTCGTACTAATACTCATCAACATTAATTTACAGGAAGCAACAAAATCGAAACCCATAGAATAGATAACAGAATGAACACTCAAAGCACATTAAATCCAAAAAGAAAATGGAGAAATGTTAGAAGCACTAACTGAGTGCCTCCCGGTGAATTTCTTCGTATGGAATGGGGCAAGGCAGATTTAGGTAGTCAACTTTCGGCTGCTCCGCATCTGAAGCCGAAGCAGCGGCGGCCGCCGGCGAGGCGGGAGACGGAGGAACGAGCGTTGCCATTTCCGGCTTACTCTGACCCGTTTCCGGCGAACACGGGTTTGTTTTCCGATTGAATAGATTGAAGTAGAATAAAAAGTGGTGTTAATTCTTCTTCTTCTGAAAGAAAGAAAGAAAGCGGCTATTTAAATGTGCAGAACTGGAGCCAGAACAGAATCTTTTTTCCCCTAAATCGTAAAACCCTTAAACCCACCAGTGGCGGTTTTTGACCCGACCCGATTTAAAGATATACGACGTGTTGAAAATTGGTACAAATGTTTTCTAACAAATGTTTTTATTTTTTTTCTCAAAAAAAAATGTTGCAATTTTTATTAACGGATGAAATCCACGGTTGACGATTTTTTTGTGTTTTTCAACGTTTTTAATACTAAAAATATATTTTTTTCCTTTTGTATAAGTTTCCTTAATTATAAACCATAATTCATCTTTGTGCCTCCATAGTCCAAGCTAGATTAGGATTATGCTGAGCTATGATTTGTGCAGCCCAATCTACTATCAAACCGAGGTCGGCCCGCGCCAATTATTCATTAATTTGGTCAGATGGCTATACATTTTGATAACTCTAATGTAAAGGGAGATTTGCTTGTAGTCTTAAACTTACTCAAGCGTGCTTGCGTCAAAATATTGTTTGAAGCTAAGCATGCTCCTCAAATAAACATGAAGTTAATAGCTAGGTTGTGTTGCCTCGGAGAGTTAGATGTGAATGCAAATGCAAATGCCCTGCAATGACAATGTCAATAAGAAAAATAGTTTCATGGGTAGGGTCGACTTGTACATTTTGACAGCTCTAATGTTAGTAGAGATTTGCTGGTGGACTTAAGCTTACTCGAGTGTATTTGCCAAAACAGTGAAGCTAAGCATGCTCCTTCAAATAAACATTAAGGTAATAGGTTGTGTTGCCTCGGAAACTTAGTTTGGATAATAAATAGTCGAAGTCTTTAGTTAAATGTAGAAATTAAAAAAACAAAGATAGTTTTGAAATAAAAACATTACTTCGTATCTCTACATTTGGCGCTGTTTTCAAAACTATCATAATTTTTTTAAATGGTAAAAAATAACCGAATCTTTATTTTTATATTTAATTGATTAATGAAGCAAACACTTGACGCAAAAAAAAAATGTGACATGTCAAGTCGAATTTAAGATGAAATAGTTACAAGAGCTCCAAATTTAGCAACCATCCCGACTCCGATAATTAAAAAAGGTGAACACATGCGTACTCTTCATTTCGCGTTTATAGCTTCCAAAAATTGCTCCAATAATATCATTGATAATTAATAGAAATGGAACTATTTTTAAAAAATTTCAAAGATGGGTTAGTTTTGATAATAACAAAAATAGAAAGGCAAAGGGTTGTGATAGAATAAATAGCCCATTTGATTATGAGATATTTAGTGATTTTAGGCTTTTAGCCCTTTGAACA
This sequence comes from Agastache rugosa, assembly GCA_031470985.1. Taxonomy (NCBI): domain Eukaryota; kingdom Viridiplantae; phylum Streptophyta; class Magnoliopsida; order Lamiales; family Lamiaceae; genus Agastache; species Agastache rugosa. Next base: position 19,134,712 of record CM062609.1, read on the forward strand.
TTGTAAAAATAAATTATAACACCTCATTTTAAAAAGATAAATTCTGGCACTTTTCATTTTTTTTGGACTAATTTGCCCTTAATTCTTATTTTCTTAATTATCATTTTTTACGGATTCACACATTTTATTTACGAATTCATGAATTCACACATTTATTAGTGAATTTACACATTTTATCGTGAATGACTGAATGCAAACATTTTTTTTAACGGATTCACACATTTTATTATGTGAATTCACACATTTAATTTACGAATTCATGAATTAACACATTTTATTATGTGAATTCACATATTTAATTTTACGAATTCACGAGTTCACACATTTTATTACGTGAATTCACACATTTTGTTATGAATTCAAACATTTTTTTACGAATTCACACATTTTATTATGTGAACTCACACGTTTTTTACTATTATATTTAGTAATAAGAAATCATTATTTTGTTTTTGGAAAATGAAAAATAAAAACTCTGGAAAATTAGAAAGAATGGTAAAAAAGTCAAGAAATGCTATAATTTATCTTTTAAATGTTGGGTGCTAGAATTTATTTTTTTGATCTTGAAAAGGTTATTATTAAAATTCACCCTTTGATTATTGCCCAAAAATTTCGGCTAAGCGCACAGTACGATTTATCCTAATTAAGTAATCATTTAATGGAATTAGGGATTAGGGATAGGTAATTAATTACATTTAGTGTTAATTAATTTAAATTAAAATTTATTAATTTCAATTAAATTTATAATCTCAAATAAGATCTATTGAATTCAATTAAAATTTATTAATTCCAATTAAAATTTATTAAATCCTAATTAAAATATACTAGTAAGTAGCCCGTCGAGATTCGACGGGAAATAACTTTATATTTTAATTTATGTGTATATATTTTAAAATTAATTTTATATCTTATTTATAAGTTGAGATGTTGTTCTAAGTTAATTATAAATCAAACTTACGAAATTAATTTTATTTCACGTAGATCGGGTATTCATTCATTAAGTATTTTCCAAATTTAAATTTGTTTAAAATTTTTCTACATGTTCTCGTCCTACTCTCAGTTAAAATAGTAACGTTATTGTACATACTTATCTCAAATCCTTTGGGTAATACTCGATAAAAATCTTAACACTGCAAAGTTAATATTAACTAAAATGAGTAAAAATCATTCTTTTTATTCATATTTGAACCGTCTCATTGGTTTACACTAAATTGTCTATTTGCTATAATTGCCTAATACAAAAATATTTATGTTAGAAGTATTGTCCTATTATAACTCTTGCTCCTGCAAAAATATAGGCCTTTTAAAGGGTAATACTTGATAAAAATCTGAATACTACAAAGTTAATATTAACTCAAATTAGTAAAAATTCTTCTTTTTATGTCTATTTGAACTGTCTTGTTGGTTTACACTAAATTGTCTATTTGTAATAATTACTTATTATAAAAATATTTATGTTAGAAGTACAGTATAGTCTTATTATAACTCTTGCTCCTACAAAAATATAGGCCTTTTATAAATTTGTTATTACTTTCGTGATTTAAGTAGCAGTAATATTGTTGACGATCAAAATTGACATAGTTAAATTGGTCACATAAATAGTTCTATATTGCACAACTGAATATTTAGGGTAGCTTGATCCAATTATATTAGGATAAATATAGGGTACAAATTATGTGAATTTATGCAAAATAGCTAATTATGAAAATATTTAATTATATGTAAAAATTATTTAATTGGACAAAATTAATTATTATTTAGCCAAATTAAATAACAAACTTTTATATCTAAAAATGTAATGTGGGGTTCAATATATTAGATAAATATCATGTAGAGGTTTGGTTTGGACATATATTAGATATTAATATATTCAAATAGATAAAAATTATTATTAGATTAAAATATATGAAAATAAATTAATTATTGCACAAAATACCAGAATAAAGGAAAATCGGAATGGAAAACCGGGAAATTATTTTATGTTATAATTTATATAAAGAAATTTAAAAGTAACTAAACTATACATATTATTAAAAAGTAAATTTATATTTATAATTCCCGTCTAAAATGTATATGCTCGTACGTGTTTCAAACCCGATTTAAAAATTATTTCGCTATTGTTCTCGTCTCAAACTCGTATACTAATACCCCATAATAATCCAAATCTATTAAAATTTATAAACATAGGTTGTTACAATCACTGACTGAGTATCCATCTCAATAAAAACTCGAATATTATAAAATAAATATTAATAATAAATATTATAAATAACAAAAGATAAAAATGCGAAAAAAATTCACAAGACATGTCGATTATTGTTCAGACGATCCATTTAGAATTTATATACTCTTACATGTCTCAAACCTGATTAAAAAGTAATTTTACTACTCGTTCTCATTCCAAACCCGTATAGTAATACCCACTAATTATTCAAACCCGTTTAAATTTATGAAATATCTAAATAATCAAAAGTTGTTACAAAATATAATCGGTTATTCGTCTCATTAAAACCGGAACTATACATAATAAACAATAATAATAAATAGTATATTTAATGTTAATTTATTCAAAACAATTAAGAAGATAATAAACTGAGAGAAGGTAAATTTGGTTATAGTATTTATATTAAAACATATTTTCAATATAGTATTAATTAGGTCAATTCACTCGATTTTCGGGCTAGCCTTGTAGGATTCGGGTACTTTTTTTATCAATCAGGTTAGATTTTTTCGGGGTAGAAATTTTCGGCCACAATCATCTTTTTTTCTCGGTCTATTTAGGTTGGTCCGTCGGTTTCGGATTAAATTGACATCCCTGTACCCAAACATTTCCAACCTGAATTAGAATTTCTTTACTCATACCCATCTCAAATCAAATTAATAAAGAGACTTTACTATCCTTACCCATCCCAAATCCGTTGGGTAATATCTGCTAATTATCATCCCACTCAGTCAGTCATGTTAAATTTTTTATAGCTATAATTTTTCAGTCGTAGCCCTTCTTATTTCTCGGTCTATTCGGGTCAGACCGTCGATTTCGAACTAAATTGATATTATTCTATATATATTTTCGTTCCATATTCCATAAGTTCATTAGTATATGCGTGCATTTTTAATTATTTATCAACTTATATAGGCTCTCCAGTCTTTGAGAACTATTAAAAATTCGATGTGAAATTCAAAAGTTAAGAAAATATACGAATTAGATAAACTATATAAATATATACACATAATTGATGCGTGAGGATTGAGATTAAGAATTTCATATTATATTATTATACCTAAATAGTATATTAACTTTAGGTTGATGAGTATAAATCGATAGAAATCAATTTTAATTTGATGAGTAATATAATATCTTAAGCACCGATTCAATTGCTTAATTATTATTATTATTATTGTTATTATTATTATGTGTGAGAATTGAGATAGAATTGATATATACAAATAGATGTTGATATGTGGATATATATAATAAAATAAAAATTATAATTAGAATATATGAATATGAATTAATAATGCACAAATTACCAGAATTAAGGAAAATCTGAACGGAGCACCGTGGATGGGGAGCTTTATTTTCGTATTAGTAATAGACTAGTAAGTAGCCCGTCGAAATTCGACGGGAAATAATTTTATGTTTTAATTTATATGTATATATTTTAAAAATAAGTTTATATCTTATTTAAAAGTTGTGATATTGTCCGCATTAATTATTTATCAAACTTATAAAATTAATTATTTCATGTATCTAAATTTATAATTAGGAATGATAATGGATCGAGTATACTCATTCATTATGTATTTTTTTTGATCTAAATTTGTTTAGAATATTTCTACATGTTCGTTCTAATCTCGGTTAAAATAGTGACTTTACTGAACATACTCGTCTCAAATCCGTTGAGTAATACTCGATAAAAATATGAACACTCCAAGTAAAATTAGTAAAAATCATTCTTTCTATGTTATTTGAACCTTCTCGTTGGTTTATGCTAAATTACTCGATAAAAATCTAAACAAAGTTAATATTAATTAAAATTAGCACAAATCCTTCTTTTTAAGTATATTTGAATCGCCTCGTTAGTTCATGTTAAATCGATATCTCTAATCTTTGCCAAATTGCAGAAAAAAATATGTTTACATCTTCAAGTTTTTTTGTTATTTTCTTTAGCTACCTATCCCACATTTGATTCAATATATATATTTTCTAGAAAGCACTAATCGAAATTTTTAGAAAAATATGAATGAAAAAATGAGAGGATTTCATGTAGACATGCTGATTAAATATATTTATTTAATCTTCATAGAGAAATTTTCATTTACAAATTTTCTATAGATTATTATATATGAATTAAGAATGCATAAAATAAGGATTTATAAGAATGCATCCAAAATTGTTAATATTTTAATATGCATAATAGAAGAAATTAATTTAATAGAGGGATAGATAAATATGAGATGTGATTAATAGATAAACATGTGCTATTTCAAGAATATGAAATAAATAAAATTATAATTAATAAAAATTAAAATTAAAATATATATGAATTAAAATTAGACAAATTACCAGAATAAAGGAAAATTTGAATGGAGTACCGTGGATGGGGCATCTTTATTAGCCCGTCGGAATTCGATGGGAAATAACTTTTATGTTTTAATTTATATGTATATATTTTAAAAATAAGTTTATATCTTATTTAAAAGTTGTGATATTGTTCGTGTTAATTATTAATCAAACTTAGAAAATTAATTTTATTTCACGTATCTAAATTTATAATTATGAATGATAATGGATCGAGTATACTCATTCATTATGTTTTTTTAAATCTAAACTTGTTTATAATTTTTCTACATGTTCATCATAATCTCGGTTAAAATAATGACTTTATTGTACATATTCGTCTCAAATCCGTTGAGTAATACTCTATAAAAATATGAACACTCCAAGTAAAATTAATTAAAATTAGTAAAAATCATTCTTTCTATATTATTTGAACCGTCTCATTGGTTTATGCTAAATTACTCGATAAAAATCTAAACAAAGTTAATATTAATTAAAATTTGTAAAAAATCTTCTTTTTAAGTATATTTGATCCGTCTCGTTGGTTTATGCTAAATCGATATCTCTAATCTTTACCCAAAAAAAATGCGGAAAAAATGTTTACATCTTCAAAGTAATATTAATTAAAATTAGTAAAAATCATTCTTTCTATGTTATTTGAACCGTCTCGTTGGTTTATGCTAAATTACTCGATAAAAATCTAAACAAAGTTAATATTAATTAAAATTAGTAAAAATTCTTATTTTTTAGTATATTTGAACCGTCTCGTTAGTTCATGTTAAATCGATATCTCTAATCTTTGTCAAAATACGGAAAAAAATATGTTTACATCTTCAAGTTTTTTTGTTCTTTTCTTTAGCTATCTATCCCACATTTGTCAATGTATATATTTTCTAGAAAGCACTAATCGAAGTTTTTAGAAAATCATGAATGAAAAATGAAAAGGATTCCATGTATACATGTTGATTAAATATATTTATTTAGTCTTCATAGGGATTTTCATTTACAAATTTTCTATAAATTATTATATATGAATTAAGTATGTATAAAATAAGGGTTTATAAGAATGCATTCCGATATTGTTATTATTTTAATATGTATAATAGAAGAAATTAATTAAATGGAGGAAAAGATAAATACGAGACGTGATTAATAATATATGTGATATTTCAAGAATCTGAAATTAATAACAATAAAAATTAGAATATATATATGAATTAAAATTAAACAAATTACCAGAATAAAGGAAAATCTGAATGGAGCACCGTGGAGAGTGCAACTTTATTTTCGTATTAGTAGTAGACGAGAAATAACTTTATGTTTTAATTTACGTGTATATCTTTTAAAAATAATTTTATATCTTATTTAGAAGTTGTGATATTGTTCGTGTTAATTATTAATCAAACTTAGAAAATTAATTTTACTTCATGTATCTAAAATTATTATTAGGAACGACAATGGATCGGGTATACTCATTCATTATGTATTTTCTAAATCTAAATTTGTTTAGAATTTTTTTACATGTTCGTCATAATCTCGGTTAAAATAGTGACTTTACTGTACATACGCGTCTCAAATCCGTTGAGTAATACTGAATAAAATATGAACACTTCAAGTAAAATTAATTAAAATTAGTAAAAATTCTTCTTTCTATGTTATTTGAACCGTCTCATTGGTTTATGTTAAATTACTCGATAAAAATCTAAACAAAGTTAATATTAATTAAAATTTGTAAAAATTCTTCTTTTTAAGTATATTTGAACTGTCTCGTTGGTTCATACTAAATCGATATCTCTAATCTTTGTCAAAATGTGGAAAAAAAAATATTTACATCTTCAATAGGGATGTAAACGGTTGGGGCGGGGCCGGGTATTACTTCCCCATTCCCATACATGCTTTAGAATTCCATACCTGTCTCCGTCCTCATCCCCGTCCCCATCCCCATACCCGTTTAAATCGGGGCGGGGATTATCCGTTGGGAAAAGGATACCCATTAGATAATTTATTTTATTTTTAATAATTTATTATAACAAAAAAAAATTAACAAAATATAATTTTTTAATAATTTATTATAAAAAAATTATTAATAACTATTGTTAAATCAATCACTATAATTATTAAATATATAGAATAATTAATCGGGTCGGGTTCGGGGCGGGGATCTATACCCCGTACTCGACCCGAACCCGATTCGGATTTTATTGTTCAGACCCGTACCCGACCTCGACATCAACAAATTTCACCCGAACCCGGCCCGTTAGGGGCAGGTATCCACGGGGACCCGAACCCGTGGGTAAAATTGTCATTCCTAATCTTTAAAGTAATATTAATTAAAATTAGTCAAAATCCTTCTTTCTATGTTATTTGAATCGTCTCGTTGGTTTATGCTAAATTACTCGATAAAAATCTAAACAAAGTTAATATTAATTAAAATTAGTAAAAATCCTTCTTTTTAAGTATATTTGAACCGTCTCGTTAGTTCATGTTAAATCGATATCTCTAATATTTGCCAAAATGCGGAAAAAAATATGTTTACATTTTCAAGTTTTTCTTTTCTTTAGCTACTTAATACCTATCATACATTTGATTCAATATATATATTTTCTAGAAAACACTAATTGAAGTTTTTAGAAAAGTATTAATGAAAAATGAAAAGGATTCTATATAGACATATTGATGATTAAATATATTTATTTAGTCTTCATATAGAGATTTTCATTTACAAATTTTCTATAGATTATTATATACTCCCTCCGTCCCAATAGCAAGGTCCCTCTTTCCTTTTTTGGGTGTTCCAATAGCAAGGTCTTATTCCAAAAAATGGAAATAATTAACCCTTCAAAAAGCTTGGGACATACCACCTTTTATCTTTTTACTCTTGTTTCTTAATACCCGTGCCAAAAGAAATGAGACATTGCACCTTTTATCTTTTTACTCTTTTAAGAATGTATAAAATAATGATTTATAAGAATGCATTCCGAAATTGTTATTATTTTAATATGCATAATAGAAGAAATTAATTAAATAGAGGGATAGATAAATATGAGATGTGATTAATAGATATGTGATATTTCAAGAATATGAAATTAATAAAATTTTAATTAATAAAAATAAAAGTTAGAATATATATGAATTAAAATTAGACAAATTACCAGAATAAAGAAAAATCTGAACGGAGCACAGTGGATGTGGCAACTTTATTTTCGTATTAGTAATAGATATGCATAATAGAAGAAATTAATTAAATAGAGGGATAGATATATATGAGATGTGATTAATAGATAAGCATGTGATATTTCAAGAATATGAAATTAATAAAATTTAATTAATAAAAATGAGAATGAGAATATATATAAATTAAAATTAGACAAATTATCAAATAAAGGAAAATCTGAATGGAGCACAGTGAAGGAGGATCTTTATGTTCCTATTAGTAATAGATTAATTAATTAATCATAAATTAAAATTAATTAAACATTAATTATTTAATCTTTATTTTTTTTAAAAGAAGGAATCACCGCACACCGAGACTGCCCCTGCTATTAGGCCTCTTTATTTCTTCATTTATTTCTTTTTTTTTTATAATATATACAACTAATAATTTTCAAACTAACTGCAATATATTCGTATATTTCAGCGGCACTTTAGTTGCTCAGCAATCAGCGCGTTCCTCTTCACCGCCGACTGTCGATTCTCCGCACCGCCGCCGTCGCCGCCGCTGCCGCCGTAAATAGCCGAACTCAAAATAGGTTTTGCTTCATCATTTATCTTCTCGATATAAAACCTACTGCCGTTGAAATATCAAAATCTTCCGAAATTATTACTTGTACTCGATGAAGATCTCCAATTTAGGGTTATATTTACTGTTTTGAGTTATAAGCTCGAAGCTTACTAATATTTAACCAAGTTAAGATAGATATGCTCTGCATGATTAATTTTTCTCAACATGGCGTGTGCTTGAGGAGGAATGTAATTACTCACTAGTTATTTATTTGTTTTCTGATTTTCATTAATCGGTTGCTCAGTAATCGTCATAAGCAAGATGGATAAGCTCTCGAATTCCTTTTCATTGCTTGAGTTGGACGCCGAAGATGCTAAGGAACACAGTTCAACTGCCACCATTGCTGCTGGTAGTTGTGAAACGAGAGGTTTGAATTTTTTTTCTCTCGTAGTTGTTTTTGTTTCATCATGGAAAGTTCGGAAACAAATGGAGAGCAAAAACTAAGTTCTTTCTCGCATTCTAAGCAGATTGAAATCGTTAGATAGTGTTCTTTTGTGTGTAATTACTTAAAACATCTAACTTTATGCTGCTGTAAAACTGTGTGCTTTTTGTGTAACTGCCGCTAAAGAACCACTCGGTGATGCAGATAGTGGTAAAGGAATAGACAAAGGCTTAGAAGATGGAACATTGCTGGAAAAGGAGAATGTCGATCAACAAACCCCGGATACTACTGTGGAATATTACAAGATGCCACTCGTTTGGATTGACCTGGAAATGACTGGTGAGATTCAGACTAATAATTGTGGATCCGCCTATTGTATTTGTTAACAGTTTGTGTGAGTGCGCGATTTGATTGAAATGACCAAATCTAGAGCACTGCTATGAAACCATTAGAAATTCAGCTTGTCATACCTTTGTTTTTCATCCTACTTCCTTTTTATTTGGGATTCTAAAAGATCTATCTTGCGTATGCTTCTTAGAGCTTGGTGGTCTAAAAACACTTAGGTCTTCTTCATATGTTGAAAAGCTGATTCAACAATTAAACTTATTCCTTCTGATTAATATATTTGGTGTTAACTTCTTTTGAAACGGCAACTTAGAGTTCATATTTGACCTAGGTTTCGGTGAAGCTGCTTGAGTGCTGACTCCTGAGTGTTGATAATAAAAAATAACTTGAATTAGATGTTCGTCTCTCATTCACTTCCCAGGTTTGCTTTTATATAACCTGCCTCCCTCCTTGTGTTCCATCTCTAACCCTTTTTCTTCATTCAGTCTCTAGCTTTCATCTAAGTGTGCCTCTTTATCTCATGGACATTTTTTCATGCTCAATCTTGTTGATTCCCACCTGGATCCTTTGTTCATGTCAACAAGTGGTGTCAAATCCTACATAGACAACATAAATGGTATTATGTTTATATTTGTTTGTACTTTTTTTTTTGTCTCAACACCATTTTCCCTCTACCTTAATCTCATCTGACTTGTTTTGTTTAACTATCCTGAACTGGTTACACATCTTTCCTCTCATATACTGTTGGCCAGACAGTGTCCAAAAAAATCACAGCACCGTTAATGTGTGATTGACTCAGTATTATGGAACATGGATTTTTTCAAGGGATAAAGTAGGAGCGCTTTATTACATTATTGAGGACTTTGCAAGATTATTTTTCATGTGCAGTGTAAAGCAATGGAGAAAAGTTGTTGTATATTGCAATATCATCTGCTGCTTATTGTTTTCACTAGTGGCAAAGTATACTGCATTGTTAGAATTAAGATACTTTATTGTATTAGTTGGGCATCTCATTTACACTCCAAATCATTATTTGTATATATAATCTGACCCATAATGTTCTGAGTTATGCCAGTGACTTTTTCAGCCCCTTTATGGAAAAAAATACCCAGAGGAAATCAAATGATACATAAATAGCCTTTCTGGTTTACTTTATGTGTTTGCCTGATTTCATGTTCTTTTTTTTTGGAACAAGCAAGGTATACCATATAAAAAGCAAGATGACTCATAGATATTGCCTGAGAACCTTTCTCTTTTTGGTTTATGTAGGTTTAGATATTGAATTTGATAGGATTCTGGAGATTGCTTGTGTGATCACAGATGGAAATTTAACTAAGTCCGTTGAGGTAAGATCAGCTTTTCCTTCTTTTTTTTTGTCCCTTTCTTTTTCCATGGAGAATACTAGTGATATTCTATAATTCTATACAGATGACTTTAGCTCTTCTATTGTTTGTTCTCCTGAAAACTAATATATTGTCTTTGTGAGCCATTGTTCACTCACCTGCATTACTAATTGTTTCCATGTTTCTTGCTGTAGGGTCCAGATTTGGTTATTCATCAACCAAAAGAGTGTCTTGATAAAATGGGAGAATGGTGCCAAGAACATCATGCAGAGAGTGGTATATAACTTGTTCTTTCATTGTGACTGATATATCTTTACTAAAACTTCAACAATTTATATTCTTCTAAAACACTGCTCCATTTAACTGAGGCTGTCTTTTCTGCTCATTCTGACCATTTTCTGTTGTGAAAATGTAGACATAAGAATAGTTTTAAAAAAACATTGCCAGATGATCTGTTTAGAGTTTAGACATGGCATTTATTCGCTGGTTCTTAATGTCATTTCTTAAAATGAAGTACATAGCAATTGGCATTAGTTTGTATTTCCGGTAGTGGCTATTAGAACAAAATATTATCTATTGTCAAATTTCTGAAGGTGTATATTTTATTGATCCAAAGTTCCATTGCTAGTTACACAAGCTCTTTTGTTACTTAGGTTTGACAGAGAGGGTCCTTCAAAGTACAATAAGTGAACAAGAAGCTGAAAATCAGGTAGGCACCTTGCTAATTCTTATTCCCATAAACAAGGCCTTATATCATTGCGATACTTAACATTTATGTGAAAAATCTGTAAGATTCCAAGTTGCACCACCTCTCCTAGGGCTTTTCTCCACATCTATTTTTACCCCCTTTTTTTTTTCTGTGGGGTGTCCTCCCCATGCAAGTATGTAGGGTAAAGGCATTGGAGGTAGCACATTATTGTAACCCTGCTTCTAATATGAACAGGTTTTACTTCTAATATAACCTTTGGCTAGCAGTATCAGTATCTGATCCCAAAACACTTATTCCAGCATTAAACTCTGTAGATTTGCAGGTGTTTTGCTTTAGCTGCCTTCCTCCCATCTCAAATAACACGTTTCTGTTTTCACATTTTTCATTTTCCATTTGGATGTGGATGTTCTAATTTTGATTTCCTGTTCTTTTAAAGAATAATTATGTGTTTGTGCGCGTATTTTTTTTTTTCATTTCCTTCCATCTATATAGGTTATTGAATTTGTCAAGAGATACATGGGCACAGGACACACACCTCTGCTTGCCGGAAATTCTATCTACACGGATCTTCTATTCTTAAGGGTAAGGAAACTATAGAGCATCATATTTTAAACTGCTATATTTTGGGTTTTTAGTGTTAGCTTAATACAGTGATGATGCCTCTTTTGCTGTACTTTTGACTTTTTGAATTTGTTTTTTGTTTCGACTCTTTCTCATTATGGTATTTTGCTGTTGTAGAAATACATGCCAGATTTGGCTGCCCTTTTCTCTCACATTCTTGTTGATGTCAGCAGTGTCAAGGCGTTATGTCAACGTTGGTACCCGAGAGGTGACAATCTCACTTGACTTTAATTCTAGCAAACAACAATATGGAATTCTTTATTCTTCATACACCCGCTATTCCACTCTCTTGTTTGGGCAATGACTCCTTTGCATTACTCTCCAACGTAATCCTTTGAGGGGGCGTTTACTTTGTGTGATAGGATAGATTGATAAAACATAGGATTGACTATTTGAAGGATTAAATGATCAAACAAGCTCAAAAATAATCAATCCATCAAAGTAAACGGTAGATTAACCTATACTATTTTTATTTATCTATCCTACACCCAAAGTAAACACCCCCTGAGGACATAAGATATGCAGATTTGAATTAAACAAGATATCTATGTTTTGCTTCTATTTTAGCGACAACTTGATTCCCTCAACTGATCATATGACACCTCCCTATATTTTGCCAGACCGTAGAAAGGCTCCTCAGAAGGAAAATAAACACAGAGCAATGGATGACATCAAGGAAAGCATAGCAGAACTCAAATTCTACAAGGAGCACATATTCAAACCGAAGTCGAGGAAATGAGGGAGATCCCACTGCTCGGGTATAAACTTCTTTCTCTCTAGACAAGCATCAGCTACTGCAGCTCTGCGGTTAAAGAACTGCAATTTTTCTCGTATGGACCGAGTAATGAATTATGTACAGATGTGGTTCGGACATAGGAAGCCCGATAACCGGCATGCAACTCTACAAGTGAAGTGTAATACTCATTTCCGTTCCTGTTTGATCTTGTATTCTAGTTTTGTTTGATCAGTTTCTGCACAATATAATGATTGCACAAATTTTTAACACCAATCTGAGACCTCTTGTGACGTGAGTTTTAGATTGATAGATTAATGTTATTCTACTTTGGCAAATACGTCCTCTTGTAACGAAATTGTGCTACATTATTTTGACGTTCTTAATTAAGAAGTGCACTTTCAAGTTTCAGATATGAGGTGGTTTCATTTTGTTGAATTTCTTAAAAATATAGTAGATCTTATTTATTGATAGCTTTTAGTTATTTATAGTTTATGTTTTATTCAAAATCTTCAGAGTTTGAGACGACCATCTTTTTTTCCAAATACCCTAAGTAATATTTGACACAGTCTGGCAAAAAAAATAAAATAATAATAAAATAAAAAAACGACGTACACAAATATGGTTGGACCAATATCTCAGAAAGCTCCTTTTGATATATCAAAGCATTCTCAAATATTTCCATCATCTTAATCTTAAATTCATAAACTGCAGGAACAATCTGCCACAACTTTCGGCTTCTAAACATCGCCGACATTCTGCACACGAAAATACGAGCAACAACGGTGTTTGAGGCCAATGCAGATGTACATAATATAAGTATAATCAGGATGAGCCTTTGGCCGAAGCAACAGTCTCGTGCACAGCGGAGAAGTCAAGGTCCCCTAGTCCCATGCTTCTGGCCTTTTTGAATGCCTAATTTATCCAGAGAAATATTTAGAAAGATCAATACATACACATAACAATGCATTCCACTCTTACTTGCAAAACTATTTAGTGTTATATAATATAATGATAATAAACAATGATAGTACTCACAATAATGCAGGTTAACTAGTCTCATACCTCATTAGCAGCAGCTGCCACTGGCATTGCGACTGAGTTTTCGTCTCCAAGGGCAAGAGCTAACCTCATATCTTTCTGCTGATGTTTCAGAGGGAAGGCAGGGGGATAACTACCCTGGATCATAGACGGGCCCTTCATTTTGAACATGGGATTCGCGATAGCACCAAGATCCTGCCATAAAGAATGCCTTCCATTATGAGTGAAGCCAAAGAAGTTTCCTTAAAGACAGTACTGTCAATTGTTCCAGCAGAATATGATAAAGAGGTTCCGAGGTTTCAAATGTATCTTCGCCTCACCAATACATCAAGAAGCGTTTGAGGGTTCAGTCCACTTTTGTCGGCCAAGACAATTCCCTCAGAAAATGCATTCATCATGCTGCATTGCAGAAATAGAGTGTGAATCGGCCAGCAAGAGCCGTTAGACATGTGTAAAGCCTTATATTACTAATTATGCATATGTATGTGACAAAATCTTTTGAAACATGTATTTAAAGGGTACGTTTTTTACAATTTCTTCAATTTGTGTTAATGTTATAAGTGATGACAATTTGTTTATCTAGTAATTAACTTGCATTTTACCTTATTTGATGATCAACTAGAAGATGTCATACGGTTTCAGTTGCCTACTAATCTCCTTTTGTTTTAGTCTTATATATCATCAACAATATAAAGCCATAAACAGAGGAAATAAACAGACACTATCTGTAAATGAGTTACTGCAAGGAAATCAAATACAATCTTTAGACATCCTAGAAAGATGATCTAAGCTTGTGGTAACAATGGAACAATAAAAATAATAAGCGCTTGTAATCTTAAGGAGGTGAAAGAACCATTGTACCTGCCCATGGTCATGTTGACAACAAGCTTCATTTTAGCTCCATTACCAACTTGCCCCAGATAAAAAGATTTTTTCCCCAATACATCGAATACAGGCAGGGCTGCATCATATAATGCCTGCAAATGGTAGATGAAATGTATATTCATTACCAAGAATTCAGCTAAATAATTCTGCAACAGTAACTTAAATCCGAGAACACTCATCTGTTTGAAGAGCAAAGCTTCTAAACTAAGGAATGATGATACAATCTTATGCCTTAGCTCTACTTCTCTATCTTAACTTTGGCAAAATGATCTGAAGGAGCTAAAGTTTATTCTAAGAGTTCTGCCATGTGGTGTTGGATAACATAAAATAGTAGAGGGCATATGGTTTCTAGCCAACGCATGACTGATGATCCTTTGCTGGCAACAAGGGCTCAAATAAAACAAGAAAAACATAGCAAATGAATTAAGCATTTAGTTCTCACCTTTTCTCCAGCAGCAAGGATTACTAGTTGACCATCCTCAGCAGGCTTTTTGCTACCTGATACCGGAGCTTCCAGGAAATTACCACCCTTCGATGTAATTGCCTGAAAGCATCATCAAACAACGAGTCATGACACATGAGCCTTTCCACTTTTGTCTAATTTAAATGTGTTGCATACAAATGCACTCCAAAAATTTGAAAGACATACAAAAGGCTTCTGTTTCTTATTTGAACAATTCATAAGATGTATTTTAACATGATTTCTTAGAAAAGAACATACTTCAGCCTTTTATTTTCTAGCACAAAAGATGGTAATGCTCATTCAGGTGAATACGTTTTACAGAATGGCATGCATGTGACACTTAGGTGACACTTTACGTCCTCAAGTAAAGTCTATAATATTCGGTGAAACGTAACAAAGCAAAATTGAATTCTGGAGTTACGATATAAAAATTGCACCTATAGTTTTAGACAGAACAGAAGAATTATGAAATGAAAGGCTGGCAATTCGAACCTCACTAATCTTTGACGAAGTCTCTGCGTCAACAGTTGACATGTCAATGTAGCCTTTCCCAGAACCAATTTGCTCCAGCACACCATCTTTATCAAAAACCACCTATTGGACAAGGATTTTTCTCAACTGAGATAGTCGACATGAAAGAGCAATGCCAAATTGCCAATGAATACAAGAGCATACCGATAGAGCTGCAGCAGGATCAGACAACATTGCTATGGTGTACTTGCATTTTTTAATTACTGCTGCAGGAGTTTCTCCTACAGTAGCTCCATGCTCGACCAACTCATCGCACTGCAACATAAGTTATGTCTAAGTTCCTAAACTACCTTGCTTGACAAGGGAAGTAAACCGACTAATTGATTATAGGTAACAGACCAAGAAAAATAATAATAATGAGATACAGGGTGGAAGTAATGAGCTTAGGCATTGAGATTCATTAACACTACAGGATATACAGCTAATAGAGCTCATAGCCGAAATCTTTGCAACAAGCAAATAAATGGCAACCAACAAAAAGAAATACCTTTTTGACTTAGAAAGCTTTCACACAAATCCTATTCACTGGACAGGCATTTGAAGGTAAACCAGTAGAATTCCATAGAAAATCCCAGCTCTACAACTTAAGTCATTATACAAATTAGATTGCAATGATAAACCAATCTACAATTGTTTCCATTTTGTTGTTGTTGATGCCATTGCAAATAACCATAACTATATCAAATAAAACAAAACCAAGTTGGAACAAACAGCAAACAGAAGGCAACATAACATCGGCAAATCAAATCACCGGTGACAACAAAGCACAGAACCATTGCATCAAATTACCAGAAGCACAGAATACTGAAACGACAAAAAATGAACGATCTCACTCAACATTTAAAGCAGACAAACTCAATCAACCTGCTAAAAATATAAACAAAAAATTAAGTAGTTTTACCCGCGAGAGGGTGCGGTTCCATACTGTAACCTTAAAGCCATGGCTAAGCAAGTTCATCGACATGGCTTTGCCCATTATTCCCAGCCCCAAAAACCCAATTTCTTCCATCTCTCTCAGTCTCTCTCTCTCTCTTTTCGAGAAATGGTTAAAAAACGGCCTGCACAAATTTTACAAAACAGCTCCTATATAATAAAAGTACAAAAGCTTCCAAGATTGATGAAATTAAATAATTTCCTACTGAAATCTGTCCGCCATTAATAAATCACTATACTAAGCATATGATATGAGAACGATTTTATTTTTATTTTTTTCGTCTATATTTTAAACACTATTTTCAAATTTTCTTTTCTTTTTATCATTCAGCTGTGGTCTGCCGATTGGTTACAGAGTTGATGACGGGGCCCGCAGGTCTTGACACGTCATCACGAGTTTCTTCCACTCGTTTTGTTCTGCTCTGATTGGTTAATTCGGCTGTGGGGTGGGGCCGCTCCCGCTGTTGTGGGAGACGATTCCAGACACGTGTGCATCTCAAGATGAAAAAAAAAAATTAAATAAATAAAATCTCAAATTCACAAATCTATACTAATACTAAATAAGAGAGTTGTAACTATATTAACAAGTTTGCCATTTTCCCTCCAAAACCAATTTAGTGGATAATAGGTTTTGAACTTTAAGTTTTTTCATGAATGATGAATAATATATGTTGGTTAATTCTATGCATCTCCTTTCTTGGTTATCATGTTTGAGCTTTAAAAAAAATCATATTATTTAACAAAATTGAATGATTATGAATTTTGACTTATTTGGGATTATGTAATTGAATTTTCTACTTTTTATATTTATTATTTATACACTAAATATTCTAATTTAACACAACACTATTTTTGATTAAGATATTTAATTTTGAAAAAAAAAAATTAGCACAATAAATGGTTGCCAAAATAATTTTATTATTTTCATTATTTAGATTCATAACTATTTAAAAAATATAATAGTGAAAGAATATTAAAAATTTAAAATATATATTTCGAGATGTTTGGAAGTTATCAAAAATGAAGAATTATTATAAATGCCAAAATTGGTTGAAATTTTTATAATGATTGTTCATCTTTAATAGCATTTTGAAATAGTTTTAATCGAAATTATATTTTCAAATATATAAAAAAAATGATTGTTTAGAGATGCTTAGAAGGTAAGTGTTATGCTATTTTTAATATAAAAAAAATATTTCTTAAATTGTAATTAAATGTTTTGTGTTTTATATTTGGATTATTTATAATTTATAAATATTATTTAGATGTTTATATGTAATTATTTAATAGTGTATTTAAATTTATGTACAAAGAAGTACTATCATAATACAAAATTTAACATGCCATATTTATTAATGTTATTTGGATTAAATGTTTCTTTTAAAAAAAATATTGATGTAATGCATGAATTTTATATTTTATTGTGTTATTCCATATGTTGGGAAAATTAATAGTTTTGAAGTGATACCAAAACCCAGCTGACCCCAACCGAGTAGATGATTGCACAAGCACAAGTGTTTTCCAGCTCACCTGTTTGAGCTTATAGATTTTCTATGTTTACAGGTGATCGCTGAAGACAGCAGAAGACCCAGCTGAGTACACAGCAGGGTAAGCCAAGTCGAAGTAATAAGTAACGTTATCCAGATCCAAGACGATAAAGTTCTTCCAGACACAGCTGTAGGAAAGACCCAGCTCGTGTGACAAGACTCAGCTCAGCATCAAGACCCAGCAGAGTTCAAGACTCAGCTCAGCGTCAAGACCCAGCAGAGTTCAAGACTCAGCTCAGCGTCATTGATCCAGCAGAGTTCAAGACAGCTCAGAGTCACCAACACAGCAGAGTCGAAGTGAACTTTAGATAAAGTCAGATCTGATCTGGACCATCAGGAACTCGACACCTCAGCACCTAGAAGTCAAACCTAGGATTGCTTTACGAGGAAATCAAGGAAGAAGACAAGTCAATCCTGTCAGAAGTTAGGTAAAGATTCAGAACGGCTCTTTCCAACGGCTAGTTCTAATATCTCCCTATATATATAGAAGTCTTCTTCATCATCAGTGGAGAGACGAGAGAATATATATTCAAGAGAGATCAACATACTTCATTGAAGGAAGTCTAACCAAAGATCAAGAGATCTCTCAGAAAAGCTTCAAAGATACAGCAGCCTTCATTCTTATGAGTTAGTATTTATTCTCAGGCTGCTGAAGCTCTCTCCCACTAGTATCTAGGCATATAATCCTTCCCATCTTAAGCCTAGTTTGAACGAGTTCATCATACTCAAAGTTCTTAATTGTAAGAACTCGTTCATAGTTGGAAAACCCCAAACCCAAACCCAGAAAAGGTTAGGTAAAGGTACGCCTGCTCGAAGCGCGTAATTCGAGTGATTGGTTCTGTAGTACCCGCAAACTACAGGATAGGCTTCAGCTGTGCCCGTAAACGTCGGTTACGTTTCGATACGATGCGCGTAAACTTGTATCCAGCTTGAGGAACCAAGCTGCAACGCTTGCTGACTGCGCGAAAAGTCAGTGGTATCCTTAGTGGATTACTAGAGGTTTCTGGTCGTGGACGTAGGAGTAGTTTCTCCGAACCACGTTAAATAGCTGTGTTCTTTCATGTTTATTTATGCATCCAGCTAACCCTTCATAAGCATTATTTCAAAAGGCATAAACCGACTAATCGAAAGAGAAACACGGCTTTGCAATATATTTGAAACAACGAACGGACGGACTTTCCAAAATCCCACCACATTCCGCACACAACTATGTCGATCAAGCCGGATCGAACACAACAAATTTCACTCAAAAGAGTTTTAATTGGAAAAGTTTTTAAACCTTGGTGTATTCACCCCCCTCTACACCAAGGTATCCGTCTTGGGACCATCAATTGGTATCAGAGCAGTGGTTCAAAAGATCACTGTATCTGTCAAGTCAGCCTCTTTGCTGATAGTGGTCACCTGAACAGATCCTTCAAAGTTTCAAAATCTTTTTAAAAGTCATTATATTGCATACTGTCATGGAATCTTCCTTGTGCAGGAATCTTCCGACATTCTCTGTCGATGATTATCAGATCTGGAAGTTCCGACTCAAAAGCTTTCTGAGTGCGCATCACGACATGATGTGGGATGTTATCACTGACGGACCCTTCATCATCATGAAGTCAGAAAGACAAGCAGAAACCTTACCTGGAGCTGAATCAGTGCTCCGTCAAGTTGTGAAGCCCAAAAGGGAGTACTCCGAGAAAGAAGACAAGCCGGTTTGGACAGCCTACGCTCGCAACGTCATCTCCTCAACGGTGACGAATGCTTATCTCAGTCAGATCATCAACTGCGAGACAGCTAAGGGGATGTGGGACACTCTAGCCAAGCTGTGTGAAGGCTCAGAGGAAATTCAAGAGAACAAATTCTCGCCTGCATGCCAGAAGTTCGACAATTTCAAGCAACTCCCCTATGAGTCCATCGATCAAATGGAGCTCAGATTCTCCAACCTCGTCATCGAGATCGAGACGATCCGAACTGGAAAATATACAGTTCGAGACAAGAACTTGAAAGTTCTTTCAGCTCTCTCCTCAGAATGGTGCACACACAAAGTAGTTCACCAAAGCAGAACTGATCTTGGCAGCATGGAGACGGAAAAATTGTTTTCCATCTTGAAGGCCAACGAATTTGATCTGGGGATCACAAGCAGAGATTCATCCAGCCGAATGAATGAAGCAGAGCTGAAGATAAAGCCGAGAAAATAAGCTCAATCAGCTCAGCTTGGAAGGACCAATAAAGAACTCAGATTTATGAGCAAAGAAGATTTGAACGAAGAAGTTGCCATACTTGTACGAAGCATTAATCAGCTGGAACAAAGCAAGGAAAAGTACAAGAATATCGTGAAGGTTCATCACGACAAGCAACTCTACCCAAAGAGCAACCCAGCTGAGTCATCCTCCCGGAGAGAAGATAAAATGATCGAATCGAGCGAAATGGATGATGATCAAATCTCCTTCTCCGACTCAGATGAGGATGATTGCTCTGATTAAGATGTCTGAAACATCTTAGAGAAAAAACCCAGCTAGCTGACTGGGACCAGCTGTGAAATAAAGACAAATTGGATACAACCGAAGAATCGAAATCATACAAATTCGAGTACATTGGTCTCAAGAGAAGTTTAGAGAAGCAGCAGATGAATCAGCTGGATTTGGGACAACTGACCTTAACAAATGAATGAGCCAATGATGAGAAAATCCGCTCAAAGGAAGTAGGATGCAGCTGAAGAAAAAGCCACCTACTGACAAATCAAGGGGGAATTCTACATAGCTGAAAAGATTTAGTAAAATCAAGTAGAATACCCAGCAGGATGCTCTCTCCAAAATAAACACAGCTGGAGTCATCAGCTGAAGAGAAACCTGATCCAGCAGGAAAAACAAGATGATCCTCTAACCCAGCTGACGACATGAAAGCATCCAAGAGTTATCTCAACATCTGAAAGAATCCATTGTTGAAAAAAAAAGTCACACAAAGCACAACATGCTGAAATCTAAATCAAGATGATGTGTGGATCACTTGGACCGCTCAATCCGGATGAAGAAAAGTCATCCAGCTGAGGGGGAACAAACTCAGCTGGATCCCAAAGTTCAGTTCAGAAGGATTTCCCAGCCAAAAAGGGAATCAAGCTCAGCTGGACATCAGTCGAAGATATAAAGGGAACTCAGCTGAAGGAAATTCAAGCTAATCTCGAAATACTCACCGAGGAAAATCATCAATCAAGCAAAAGAAGAAGACCGCTGAGATATCAGCTGGATTCTGTGTCCAAGCTGACCGGTCTGCATCTCATGCAATAAATGCTCTGAGGAATATGCTATATAAAGTCCAATTATTTTGAATTCATATGTTAAGTGGACAGACATTCCTTAGTTAAATTGTTTGATAAGTTTCCCTTCCCATCGCATTAATTATAAAGTCTGCATAGTACTGTAGCACGGCAGGATCGAGGCAGAACGTCAAACGTTTGAAATACCTCACGCGCGGTTGTAATACACTCGCCGAAAGCACGTCAGCAAAACGTGATGAGTGAATCTCTCCACTCGTTGATCAGAATATCAACTGTTTCAATCTTAACCATTGATCCGTTATGGCAGTTGATATATATGGAAAAGATACGCAGATCCTTTCTTCCTTCATCTTTATCTCTGCAAATTTCAAAGATTCAAAATCTTCATCTATTATCTGCAAGTTCTTCGCAAAATCAAATTCTCCAAGTTGCAGAAATGGCGCCCAAGAAATCAATCGCAGGGATGAACCAGTTTGAAGCCCTAATGACAAAGCTGTCATTTGAGAGTATTCTGTCGACTTCCAATCTCCATGTTTCTGAGTTAAAAGAGATGGTGGATATAGTTGCAGACTCCGGTCTCCTGCTGTGGGCAACCTCCATGCCCAAGCTCATGCTGAAGAGAGATGCCGCCCAGTTCTACCTCAACATTATTGACGAAGATGGCTTCTACTCATCTTCGTTTGACATGAGTGTCAAAGGCGAAGACGGAAAGTTTGATACAGCAACAGTCACTATCAAACTCAACAAGATGCTACGAAAGGTGTTCAACCTTCCCAGAGAAGGAGGATTCATCCCAGATGATTACAGTCGGGAAGAAGTAGATGAATTCCTCAGCAGAGAGATGCTTATCTCCCCAGAGCCGTACAGAGCAAGCATGTCAAAGCTCCTGCTCAAGCCAAAGTACAGGCTGCTGCTGGACATCACACAAAAGTGTATTCTTGGGATAGCTGGATCTCAAGGAGAGATCAGCCTTCCAAAACTCAAGCCGATGATTGCCATGATCAAAGGCGCAAACGTCAACTGGTTTGATTTCCTACTCAACCGACTGGTCAAGGAGTCAGAGAAAATAAAGTTCAACTCCACCAGGACGACGTTTTCAGCTTCAGAGCCACTGTATCTCTGCTCCAAAATCTCTTTCTTGATAGAGCAAGCAGTGAAAGGGCACACAGTAAAGTGGGCTGATTCAGAACCGTTTCCAGAAACGAAGATTCTTTTCCAAAGAATGAATCAAATCAATGATCTTCTGAAGAAGCAGCCTGCTGTGAGTAAGGGCAAGAAGCAGCTGGAAGGAACAGAGGCAGAAGTTCCAGCTGAGAAGAAACAACGAAAGAGGAAGGCAGCTGACTCTAAACCAGCTGGAGGTCCAGCTGAGAAGAAAAAGAAAACAATCATTCCTACCAAGCAATGGTGATTCTCTCCCCACGCATGTCGGCCTTCGATCAATACGGATCAAACATCCCGGCCGAGATGGGATTGAATGATGGATTGTCATCCAGCTCAGAGGACGAGCCGGATAATCCAAGAAGCTCACCCTGCCCTCTCCTCCTCACGCCTCTCCGCCGAAACAGCCTTCCCCTCCACCCAAACCTCTCCAACCAAAGAGCCATCTCCCGCAAGAGAGCGAGGAAGATATTCAACCGGCCGAAGCTCATTCACGCCCAGTGACACCCATACCGAACCCTCTTCCACTTATCCTGCCCCTCACCCCAAAACAGCCATCTCCCAGAGCTCAATCTCCCACACAGTTGGCTGATGCTTCTTCACAGCCAATTGTGAACCCTTTTGAACCTGCTCCTCAAATCTCCACAGAATCAGAGAGTGATTCTACTACCTCTCCTTCTCTCAACTCTACTGGCTCAGCCTTTATGGAAGCCATGTACGAGGACTTGCGCATCACAGGGGTCAAGAGTGCTCTAACTCAGTATCCAATTCTGGCGCACCTGCCCATTGCCCTTGTCAAAGTTGGAGACCTCAAGTTCTATCTGGCTACCAAGATGGCAACTTGGTACCAGAATGAGCAGCTGATAGAGACTTTCTCCTTAGAGAAACTGAAGACTGATGAAGCACGCCTCCAGCACACTTTTGGCTTTGGAAGTCTGGAGGATGCATATTTGCACCAGAATGATCTCATCAGAGGAATTATTGAAGTGTCTCAGCAGTACCCCAAGCCGCACCCAGCTGAAGTCTGGGAATCAGCTGACAAGCTTCTAACAGCTGCGGGGTGGGAGACACAGTCTGGAGCTGACAACTCCAAGGAATTCTCAGCTGAGATTACCAAGGAAGCTGTACCTGTTGAAACAGCTGAGGTAATGATCATTGAAGAACCAATCGTTGCATCAATCGAACCGTAGCCGCCCTACGCAGTCCAATTGCCGATGACACTCGCTCACCGGTCGAGATCGAGGCAAGAAAACCGCCCAAGCCGAATCCGGAACCCAGACGGATCATGTTGAGCTCTCTGATGCAATGAAGGACGAAATTGCAAAACAAGTCGAGGAAATCCTTTTTCAGGATAGACTCAAATCAAATGTTGATACCCTTCTGCGCATCACAGCTATAGAGTCTCAAGTCCAGAGCAATGGACTGTCCATTGACGACGTTCACAGATTCGCTCTCAATCTGCAGGAAAGCACCAGCAGAGATCTCAGGCAATCTCTTGTTTCTCAACAAGTTGATCAGTCAATTCTTCTAGAGAAGAGAGTCCCTGAGATCATCTCAAACCTTCAAGCTCCACTGGTTGACGACATTGCAAATATTTCAAGCCAGCTGGAAGCTCTCAAAAAGACCACTCTCTCCAACAGCTCTGACATCCGCCAACTCTTCAACTTATATAAAGATCTGGATGCTCAGTTCAGAGCTGGAAGCAGCAGCACTGCCCAGCTGAATCTCGTCACAGCTGAAAACTCAGTCAAGATCGCTGATGTTGAAGGTATTCTCTCCAAGCTCAGCGCAACAGTTGCCAACCTCTCTACCTCCCTTGTTGATAATGCCAAAAAGGGGGAAGATCAGAATGAAGCTGGAAAAACAAGTGAGAGGGAAGCTGCAGCTAAGGGGAACCCGTGCGGCAAATACGTAGGAAATCGACGATTTTGCAAAAGAGCTGGATGAAGAAGAGACAGAGCCAACTGCTCCAGCCAAAGCTGTCAAGGAGACATGGAGAGAGAAAATGGTCGCTCTTGCCAAAGCATGTGGACACAAGCCTGAAGAATACAAAGACTATCACTGGCTGTGTAACTTCCACAATGAGCAAAGAAAAGAAATGCAAGAGCTGGATAAGATTGTTAAGAAGAAAGCTGAAGCTCTCAAGCCTGCTGAGAAAAAGCAGAAGAAGAAAAGGCAGAGCTACAGACAAGCAAAGAAGAAAATCCAAGCAGCCTCAGCTGATAAGAAGAACCCATATGATATAAATGAAAACTGGGAAAGATGCAAATCAGAATTCTATTACTTAAATCAGTTCAAAGGCATGGATCCAGAAGCTGCTTTCCAGGACTATTTCCTCGATCTTCATGAGACAGATCCAATGATGGCAAGGTCAATCGCCCTCTATGCCAAGAGCAATAACATCCAGCTGAAGGCTCCCAAAGTCAAACAGCTAAAGCCTCCATTTCTAGCTGGAACAAACCTTCCTGACAAGGCCCAAATCATCAAAGAAATTAATCACTGGGCTGGTGAAAGAGGAATTTCAAAGTCAAAGAATCAAGCTGAATGGAAGGAGCTGGAAGAGTTCATCTTCAATAGATATGGTCTAAAGACTGACCATCAAATTGATGAACTAAGGAAGCAGTCAAGCTGAAGACCCAGCCAACTGGGAATTTTTATTTTGAACTTTTGTATTTAGATAATTGTACAAATTCTTCCTATTAATGAAAAGTTCATTTTATCAAAATCAACCTGAAGACAATCTCTCTTTGTCCAGGCTCTGAATATGTTAACTCATGAATGTTTAATTCGTTGAATCCCCGTTTCCTGTTAAGGGGGAAGCAATTTTTGTTTTTCCAACTTGGGGTTTTGGCATCATCAAAAAGGGGGAAATTGTTGGGAAAATTAATAGTTTTGAAGTGATACCAAAACCCAGCTGACCCCAACCGAGTAGATGATTGCACAAGCACAAGTGTTTTCCAGCTCACCTGTTTGAGCTTATAGATTTTCTATGTTTACAGGTGATCGCTGAAGACAGCAGAAGACCCAGCTGAGTACACAGCAGGGTAAGCCAAGTCGAAGTAATAAGTAACGTTATCCAGATCCAAGACGATAAAGTTCTTCCAGACACAGCTGTAGGAAAGACCCAGCTCGTGTGACAAGACTCAGCTCAGCATCAAGACCCAGCAGAGTTCAAGACTCAGCTCAGCGTCAAGACCCAGCAGAGTTCAAGACTCAGCTCAGCGTCATTGATCCAGCAGAGTTCAAGACAACTCAGAGTCACCAACACAGCAGAGTCGAAGTGAACTTTAGATAAAGTCAGATCTGATCCGGACCATCGGGAACTCGACACCTCGGCCTAGAAGTCAAACCTAGGATTGCTTTACGAGGAAATCAAGGAAGAAGACAAGTCAATCCTGTCAGAAGTTAGGTAAAGATTCAGAACGGTTCTTTCCAACGGCTAGTTCTAATATCTCCCTATATATATAGAAGTCTTCTTCATCATCAGTGGAGAGACGAGAGAATATATATTCAAGAGAGATCAACATACTTCATTGAAGGAAGTCTAACCAAAGATCAAGAGATCTCTCAGAAAAGCTTCAAAGATACGTGCCTTCATTCTTATGAGTTAGTATTTATTCTCAGGCTGCTGAAGCTCTCTCCCACTAGTATCTAGGCATATAATCCTTCCCATCTTAAGCCTAGTTTGAACGAGTTCATCATACTCAAAGTTCTTAATTGTAAGAACTCGTTCATAGTTGGAAAACCCCAAACCCAAACCCAGAAAAGGTTAGGTAAAGGTACGCCTGCTCGAAGCGCGTAATTCGAGTGATTGGTTCTGTAGTACCCGCAAACTACAGGATAGGCTTCAGCTGTGCCCGTAAACAGTCTGGTTACGTTTCGATACAGTACGCGTAAACTTGTATCCAGCTTGAGGAACCAAGCTGCAACGCTTGCTGACTGCGCGAAAAGTCAGTGGTATCCTTAGTGGATTACCAGAGGTTTCTGGTCGTGGACGTAGGAGTAGTTTCTCCGAACCACGTTAAATAGCTGTGTTCTTTCATGTTTATTTATGCATCCAGCTAACCCTTCATAAGCATTATTTCAAGCTGCATAAACTGACTAACTGAAAAGAGAAACACAGCTTTGCAATATATTTGAAACAACAGACGGACTTTCCAAAATCCCACCACATTCCGCACACAGCCAGCTGTGTCGATCAAGCTGGATCGAACACAGCCAGCTCACTCAAAAGAGTTTTAATTGGAAAAGTTTTTAAACCTTGGTGTATTCACCCCCCCTCTACACCAAGGTATCCGTCTTGGGACCATCACCATAATTAACATATTAGATGATTACTGCATTTTATTTGTGGCAGACAATTTTTCGACAATTTTATATGGATATATCAAGAGTTGCAAATTGAGAAGGTTTGAAGATATTGGTGTGTGGTAATGAGGAACACTCTTAAAAACTATTGTATAAAAAGAAAATTTTCATAATGTTTGAAATGTAATACTCCCTCCATTCACGAAATATATAACACAACTTTAGTGATACGAGTTTTTATAATATTTGTAGATTATTTGTTAAGTAGATAAAAGAGACTCATTACATTTTACTCATTATTTATGTGATTTGATAATTTATATGTTACATATTTTTAAAATGATCTAGTTGTATACAACAAACGAGGTGTTATTTTCTAGTAACTGGGAAAGTACTAGCAGGGCAATAAATGATCTCTCGTTTAAATGTTATCGGAATTATATATATATATATATATATATATATATATATAAACATATGAAATCTTTAAAACTTTTATTTTTAAAAAAAAAATAAAACTTTTAATGTCTTTTTTTTTACTATAAATTTCAACAAAATAACAGTTTTGTGGGGTCATGTCCCACACTCTTTGTGGATGGATCGAAATGGAATATTTACCACTTTTTGTGGACGGATTGAGTATATTTTTGTGTTTGTTTATTTTTAATTTCAATTAAATTTTGTGGTTGTGATGTTTGAGTTGATACAGTTGCTACTTTTTTTTTGTGTGGTTGTTGTGTTTGAATTGATATACTTGATATATATTTTTGTGCTTGATTTTTTTTTTCTATTTCTATTAATTTTTGTGGTTGCAGTATTTGAATTGATATACTCCCTCCGTTCCATTGATTTTAAACTTAAACTAAATCTTAAACAAACTTTATTCACTAAACACCTTCTCCTAAATAAATGTTCCTAAAAAGTAGTGAGTCAAGATCGAGGAAGTATTTGTTATGTTTATATATGCTTTTATTTACTTTGATTTTCTTTCGCGATGTTAGTTTTTAAATTTTACGGTTGTGTTTCATTTGATAAACTTGATGTATTTTTGTGTTTTGTTTAATTTTGTTTCAATCAAATTTTATGATTATTGTGTTTGAATTGATATATTTATTTGCTTTATTGTTGGACAATGTAACTTTGTACACGTTGATGGCATTAGTTATTCAGTTAAGGGGTAAAAGTTTTTTTTTTTATTTTTTTTTGAGAATGTAAAAGAATTATTATTAATTACTTACGAGTTATTGTTGTTATTTTTTTTTTCTTCATCCGACTTACGAGTTGTTTTAAGTGGGTAACAATTAACAAATGATCTTATGGAACAAAAGAGTGACTGGCCTGTATGCATAAAAAGGTATAACGAAAATAAGAATATTTGAGTATAAAACACTTTTTTATTTTGAATTAGGATTCTTATCCTTTTCAACTTTGCATAATAATTTATTTGTAAAAATGCTTGAGAAAATGCAGAGTTGGAAGATATTATAAAAAAGACATGACATGTTTAAGTATAAAAAAGACATGACATGCTTGAGTATTAAGGGCTCGTTTGGTAGGTAGGTTATGATAGAGTGAGATAGATAAGATCAAGATAAATATAGTGAATAAGGGGTAATTGTTGTGTATATTTTGTGTTTGGTAGATAAGATAGGGTCAAGATTAATATAGTGAATAACACGTTGGTTGTTTGGTACGCTAGATTAAATTTAAGATTAGGTGTGAAATGACAATTATATCCCTCATAATTAATTATTTTTTAATTTTGAATTAATTTTGTTGGTCCTCACTCTCCACTCGTCTGCCGCCGCCTCCCACAACCTCCACCATGCCCCTCTCGCTCTCTCTTCTTTCACCATGCCCCTCAACCGCCGCCGCTCGTCTCTCTCTCCATCACCGCCACCTACAACCCGCCACCACCATCACTGCCGCCACCTACCACCACCACCGTCTCTCTCCTCTCGTCTGCCACCGCCACCACCACCATCCCACCCTTCGACCACCATCCGCCACCACCACCATCCCATCCCTTCCACCACCACCACTCTTCTCTCTCTCCCCTCGTCTTTCAACCACCACTATCCGCCGCCGCCACCACCACCACCCATCTCCACCACCGGGGTAAATCGCCAGATCTACTTCCGCCGCCACACCATCCCATCCCTTCCACCACCGTCACCCGCCACCACCACCACCACTCTTCTCTCTCTCCCCTCGTCTTTCAACCACCACCATCCGCCGCCGCCGCCGCCACCACCACCAATCTCCACCAACTGTCAGATCTACTTCCGCCGCCACACCATCCCATCCCTTCCACCACCGTCACCCGCCACCACCACTCTTCTCTCTCTCCCTTCGTCTTTCACCTACCACCATCCGCTGCTGCCGCCACCACCCATCTCCACCACCAGATCTACTTCACCGCCAGAGCGCGAGAGAGAGGGCGACGGAGGGTGAGAGCGCG
The DNA here is from genome assembly GCA_031470985.1 of Agastache rugosa. Classification (NCBI taxonomy): domain Eukaryota; kingdom Viridiplantae; phylum Streptophyta; class Magnoliopsida; order Lamiales; family Lamiaceae; genus Agastache; species Agastache rugosa. Next base: position 19,163,779 of record CM062609.1, read on the forward strand.
AGAGAGAGGGCGACGAAGGGTGAAAGACAGAGAGAGAGGAGGGCGACGGAGGGTGAGAGACAGAGAGAGAGGAGCGCGAGAGAAAGAGAGAGAGAGAGAGCGAGCGAGTGAAAGAGAGAGACAACGAGTGGCACTGTTCAACCGAGATAAGAGGTATCTCACCAATTTGGTGAGATACCTCTTCTAAAGGGAAACAGTAAAATAAACACGGGCTGGGTATAATACCGGGCCGCCCGTGATAGTAATCTCGTCTACCAAACGCCATGATAAGTCTAGATAGGTAAGCAATCTTGCTTAATCTACCCTACCAAACGGCTCCTTAGTATAAATTTGTTTTCAAATTATATAAAAAATGTTTAAAATTTTTTGGTAATATATTGAAAATATAGGTTATTTTAGTGTAAATGGACATGTTTTGGATTATTTGAAATGATATATTTTCTTTTTTGTTTATTCTATTTAAAATGACATATTCCAAAAAAAAAAATCACTTTATCTTAAAAAAAGCATGTGCGAGCTCCATTACTTTCTACTTTAATCATCCATTTTTCAAATAGCCGTGTTGAAAAAAAAAATGTCATTTTAAAATGGACAGACAGAATTAAAAATTGATTACAGCATAGCATGAATACTTCAAAATCAACTTAAAATAAAAATGAATACTTTAAACTTCAAAATCAACTTCTTAGCGGGAAAATTACATTCTCTTCCACTCTTCACTCCCGTTCTCACCGTACGCCCCCACCACTCGCCGGCGGCCGCCGCGGTATTCACGATGAAGAGATGTCGGCAACGGCAATCACAGTCCATAGCAAAAGAGACGGTGGTCGATGTTGCTGACATAGAAGATATCAGTTTCAGCCGAAAAGAAATTCAAGAAATTAGGGCTTCTTTGCTACAATGGTACGACGAGAATCGAAGGGATTTACCTTGGAGAAGAATCAGCAGCGGAGAAAATGAAGTTGGCACTGAACAGAGAGAAAGGAGGGCGTACGCTGTGTGGGTGTCCGAGGTGATGCTTCAGCAAACTAGGGTTCAGACTGTCATTGACTACTTCAATCGATGGTTGGACAAATGGCCTACGATCCATCATCTTGCACAGGCAACTATTGAGGTATATTATTTTGAATTTTTATTTTTGGTGTTCAATTAATTGTAAAAATTGTGATATTCCTTCTGACAGTATTGTGTGGGCAGGAGGTGAATGAGATGTGGGCGGGTTTGGGCTACTATAGGCGGGCCCGGTTTTTGCTCGAGGTCAGTGTCTGTATGGTTTTAAACTTAGCTTACGTTACAGAATTTATGATTGAAGTCTTGGTTTGCAGGTTTCACGAGCAGAATGCTCCTAATAGCAATAACTAATTTACATTACCATGCTAAAATTGTGTCTCTCGAATCGAGTTCAGAAAGTAGGAAAGAATGAATGAAATTGAAGAGACTGTAGATTCTGATTGTTTATTTGACTGAAGATTTTGCATAAGAAATAATATGGGGGTCATTTTTGGAGATCAGTAATTCCTTTTAACTGCTACTGTTAATTCCATTAACGAGCTTCCTAGGACTTACTCCACTGCCGTTGAGATTCGCTGGCTAGTTCTATTACTTGGGAATGAGGGGTTTATAGATTTATATATTCTCCCATCAATGATTTAAATGAGCAAGTGAATGCCTTTATGCCATGTAATTCTTTTTTCACATTGAGAATGTCTGCACCTGTTAGACTGCGATAAAAGTTATAAGCTCTCCATATTATGCTTTGGGAAACAATATATTGGGAAATGGAGTTCTTTCTGAAATCTAACTCTATTATGCCTCATGATGTCCGAATTGAGATATTATGTGTTTGATCCAGCATTCTTCACTTATTTCATAGACTGAAACAAAAGTTTCTCTTCATTCAGACATAGATGTTTTGTTTGTTTATTATGGAAGGGAGCTAAAATGATTGTCGAAGGTGGAGGTGAGTTCCCAAAAACAGCATCTTCTCTTCAGATGGTCAAAGGGATTGGAAACTACACTGCAGGAGCAATTGCATCTATTGCTTTTGAGGAGGTTAGTGATGTACATTTTCCTTTTATTCTATGATGAGCTTGTCTGGTAGTTAAATGACATGATAGTACCATTCAGGCAGTGCCAGTGGTCGACGGAAATGTAGTTAGAGTAATTACCAGATTGAAGGCCATATCTGCCAATCCAAAAGACAAAAAGACAGTCAAGACTATATGGTAAGAAAAAAGATTGTAATTGTTAGAACTGCTCTCCTCTCTCTCAGTCTCTCTTTTACACACACACGACACATTGCCAATGAATGCTCTCATTTATAAAAAAATGAAAATAAAGTTAGACATACGAAACGGCTAACTTGATGAAACTAGTAGCTTTACACGTGTTTGTATCTACATATATCGTTTTCAGTAGTTTACGTTTTCTATATTTTGAATTGCTCAGGGAACTAGCTGGGAAGTTAGTTGATCCTCTGAGGCCTGGGGATTTCAACCAGGCTGTCATGGAACTCGGTGCAACAATATGTAGTAATGCAGCGCCGAGCTGCTCCCAGTGTCCTATATCCCTTCAGTGCCAAGCACTATCTCTCTCCATGAATCAAGAATCAGTTAAAGTGACAGACTACCCAACAAAGGTTGCAAAGGCCAAACAAAGACATGATTTCTCTGCTGTTAGTGTTGTGGAGATAATCGAGGAGGAATCTCAATCTGACAACAAATATATTTTAGTGAAGAGACCAGACGGGGGGTTGCTGGCTGGACTGTGGGAATTCCCATCAGTGCTATTAGAGGGAGAAGCTGACTTAATCTCACGGAGAAAAGCGATTGATAGTTTTTTGAAACAATCATTTGGCTTAGATATGAGAAAGACCTGCAAAGTAGTTTCTAGGGAAGAAGTCGGAGTATATGTCCATGTGTTCTCACACATTCGTCTCAAAATGTACATAGAGTTGTTGACTTTGTGCATGACAGGTCTATCCTCTACTCTTTCTCTCTCTCCCCTCCCCTCATATCCCAAATTCAGGCACCAAAAAGTTAAAGAAATTCACCAAAAGTTGATTTATCACTATTAATTTTCTCTCTAAATTAAAGTGCTATGCTTTTTTTGGTTTGAAGGTGGGACAAATGTTGTACAGAAAAAGCAATTAGAAACCACAACTATGAAGTGGAAATACGTAGATGATAAGGCCCTTTTGACTTTAGGGTTGACATCTGGTGTAAGAAAGGTGATCTCTTAATAATTCTCAAATTTTTTTTTGAGTCTACATTACAGATCTTGTGTTCAATCCATTTTTTTATTGATATAGGTTGTTCAGAACTCATACTGCAAGCAGCTACATTAGAACCTATATGAAAAGATGAAAATATATTCTCTCCTCTCTTTTGCAGCCAAACCTGCTCTATATATTCAATTAATGGTCTTTAATAATAAAAAGTTAATTGACAACCTGCTGCTTTATATTTTTCGTGTTGGCTTGATTGTGCAGACAAATCAGAGAGTACTACTCACCCTTCAAGTTTTTCTCTTTGAAGTTCCTTTGCTCTCATAACTCATAAGAATACTTCTTTGAAATTCATCAAAGATGTAATGAAAAATAATACACTGAGCAAGCTTTTTATTAGAGAGGTCACCTAAGTTTAACTTTTGGATCTTATTGAGTTATAAGATATTGGTTAATTTGAAAAAGGGCAGAAGAGAGGAGAGAATATATTTTCATCTTTTCATATAGGTTCTAATGTAGCTGCTTTTTATTGAAGTAAAAAGTTAATTGACAACCTGCTGCTTTTTATTAAAACACCCTTCAAATACAAATACAAATACATAGATTAACTGTTAATAAATAAAACACATAGATGCATTCTTGTTATCATTTAGAATGCATGAGTATTTTATTGAAGTATCGAAATCTTGAGATTGATGTCATAAAATTTGGTGGAAATTTGCGCTATTACTAATTTTTCTGCTGATCTTTTTTGCGATGCAGGTTTATACCATGATCCAGAAATTCAAGCAGGACAAGTCTATATCGGTCCCTGCAACTGCAAGAAAGAGAAGAGACAAAAAATTATCAAGTGGCACTGATCTAAGTTGCTAATGAAACTCCAGCCAGTTTGTGGGGAATTTATAATATTTTTTTGTCCAAAGAAGTTACCATCAGTTTTGAAGTGACCTACCACAAAAGGATGTAGAATGGAGGATGTGTCGTCTCTCCACTTCGTGGTTCCTTTTCGTTACTTCCATTACATTTTTGCAAGGTAATATCAGTGTCACAGAGGTCAGATTCAAGTGTTTATTTCCAATTTTGAACTAATTAAGCTTAGTTTCTTGACAGGAGGTTAGATAGTGTGCCTCAGAAGAAGTATTTACTAGTTCGAATCCAGCCTGAATAATTAACAGCATTAATCAGATTATAATATAAAGTTTTGTTAATCAGATTATTTATTGCATTGCCTTATATATGTAATTAAGTCGTAGATGTTGGATATTTAACTGTTAATTAAATATAAAGTTTTGCTAATCAGAATATTTCGCCGATTATGTTAAGATCTTTACGTTATTAACTCATTTTATTGTTTGTCCTTTCCTGCAAATGCAACAAATTTATTGTAGCCATATAATAATTTTCACCACAATTGAAGCATGTCTTTGTTCGATGACAAAATTTTAGAGAGAGAATATTTGCCTAGTAGTGCTGCATTACCTCAATCTGCTGCAGATGTATTATCTTAAAAAGTGTTCAATATCACTTCTATTCCAACTTTTGACACTTTTTTCAGTTCTATCCGAACCCTTAAAACTTATCAATTGAATCCCAATTTTTCAAATGTGTAATTCAATTATTAGAAGACTAGGACCTTTGAAATTCAAAATTGATCGAGGGCATGGGTTGTTAACCTATGTTTTTAATTTGTATTGTCAGATGTTTGCTTCCCCGCTGCATCAATTTCCCAACTAAATTTATGTATTCCGTCATCAGACGTCGGATAATAAAATTGTAAACATGGGATGACAAACCCTCAATCAATTTTAAGTTTTAAAAGTCATTTCATTGTTCCGATGATAAAATTGATAAGTTTTAAAGATTGAGATAAAAAGTGATTTTTTTTTTGAGATAAAAAGTGATATTCGTTAATAGACCAACGAGCAATATGAGTACTAAATGGGCCTGCTTAACCCATTGGAATAACAGCCCAATATGGGGGCCTGTGGCCCTTTTAGGCACCTAATCTCTTATCAATATCAACTATCTATCATTGTCTACATAAAATAACAACAAAAAATTGCAATAGAAAAATCAGTGGCACGCATGCACTTAACCAATATGTGGATGATAGTGCTGCTTCCTCTTCCTCCATGTCTCAAACTTGACACCCAAAAAAAAAAAATTACAAGAAAAAAGAAAAACAAGAACATTTCAAAATGCTTAATTGATTAAACAAAAGATAATAGATAGTGTCAAACAAGCTTCTTATAAAAATATTAAAAAATAAATGGCGACAGCAGGAGGATCTGTTGCTGCTTTCAGCTGCCCTTCTTCTTATTTCTCCCAGAAAAGCAGAGCTACACCATCATCATCCTCATCATCATCTCTGGTATTGTAGTTCAATATCTTCCCTTTTGCATGCAAATATCTACATGAGTTATGTCTGTAATTAGTTTTTTGCATTATATTTTAGGTTCCTAATTTAATCTTGTTTGTTGTTGGTGGTGGTGTGTGTGTGTTTTCTTTTCTTTGAGAATTGTTCTTGGATTAACAAGTTCATTTCCACAGGTTGTTAGTGTAATCAGCCGAAAGAGAAACACATGTTGTTTAGCAGTTCAAGAGTCATCTACATCTACAGGTAAGCTCCACAGAAATAATGGTTTTCATTACTTGCAAATGAAATGAATCTATTTTTTAGTATAATTGTGTTTGCAGCAGTATTAAATATACAAATATAGAGTTTGGCCTTATATATCTTCCTATATACACATATGATGATAGTTGAATCAGTTGCTGCTGAAACAAAGGAGAAAAAAGAGGCGGAGGAAGGCGCGACTGCAGCTGCTTCTAAGCCGAAGCCAAAGCCAAAGCCTGCAGCAAAAGCTTCAGCAAAGCCTCTGCCTCAGTTAATGGAGGAAGATGTGATCCCTTCACTCAAAACAACTCTACAAGCTCAAGAAGATATCTCCGAACTCGAGCTTTCGTTCAATGACAACAAGGTAAACTAGCCCAGATGAAGTTGTTTTGGATGGAATTTTGTAAATTGCTGATTCTTCATTTGTTTGTTGAATATGAATATGAATGTTGCAGTTGGAAGGCTCTTTTGTAAAGAAGGGCATTCCTTATTCATTTTGGGCATTCTTCCCTGATGGAACTCTCAATGGTATGTCATATGTCAAGATTTAATTAATAGTATTTGGCATTAGAACTAGTACATGAATTTATTTATTTTAGTAAAAAAAAAAGCATGATCTTGATAAATTTGTGAATTTAATTAATGTTTAATACAGGGGCAAAGGGTTTTTCTATATCCTCATATGGTTTAGAAGTGAGCACTGTGGAACCATTTCTGATTGATGAGAAGAAGCCTACACCAAAACATGTTGTGTTTTGGGTTGAGAAACGTTTGGCTGCTCAAGGCATCATCTCTGTTTGGCAAGACTGGTGAAGTGAAGTGAAGAACAATTTATCACCTCATTTTTAGTAAATCAAATTAAATTTCTTCCTCATCATATATACTATATCTTAACTTTTATTTAACAATATTTACCCATCAAATGTTTTTTCTTTTCTTGCACTAAACAAATGAAAACTGCTCACTGCAGAAGTGTTCGTATCTGACCAAGATCATGATTTGTGTCGCAAGTCAACTCAATGAGGAAATTCTCTTGCAAGAAATATTTCTTTGTTGTTGATATAATGTCCAGCTACAACTAGATTGTAGAAATGAACCATCACTCTATCAATAGAAGGATCTCGTCGAGTTCATCTCAACAGTTGCAGAGGAGGCTTATGAGCCTGTTGGATGCTACATGGACCGCAGTGCACATCCACCACTGTTCATTTTCATCCCAAAACATAGGACATTCTTCAAATTCAAAATTAGAGTGTCCCTCCCCGGGAAAGATGGAAAAATATATTTTATCAAATGTTAGACCAGAACAAGTACTATTGAACAAGACAACATCTCGTCTGTCTTACAAGGTGAGACGTGGGCCCTAATTGGACTTTTAACAACAGAATAGCATATACTATGATACACAAGCAGGGGTCACACTGAGTCGTCTTCGACATTTTTGGTGCTAGGCAGATAGATTACATTGGAAGCAGTAGCATGGCAACACGACATAAAGCACATACAACAAACTCCTAGTCATACAGCTCAAAGGGTAAAATCCACCAAATGCAAGCTAATTGCATCTTAGTGGTGAGCAACGGATTAGGAGTAGGGACTTGCATTATCCATTGCCTGTCGGAGTTCACTTAAGAAATCTCCCTGCAACGCAGTAGAGGCCCCACCAGTAGGTTGGATGAGCTGAATGCATAAACCAAGACTCCCTTATTAGAGAGACAAAACAGATGGCAAACTTTTGTTGCCTTGTTTGGGTAAAATTTTATATATGATTTTTTTGGCACTGCCATATTAGGAAATTGGAAGGAAAAATCAACTATACCAGGTGTGGAAGAATTGTGTGACCCCATGGTGCAGCACTCTTCCTTGCATACAAGACCGGCCTTTCTGAAAACACAAGAAGAACATCATCAACATAAACCAAGTCACAGATCTCAAAACAAAGATGCATAGCTTTACGTTACATCCACAGATCCAAGTTCTGTGCACTACAAGACTGACGGATTAAAAATGTACGTTGCGGTGGTATGAAGTATTTATTCAATGATAAGATGAGTATACAATGAAATTCTTTAAAAGGAAAGTCAAGTGATACCAATATTGATATATTTGACAGTTCTTACACTCACCGGCTGAATCTTCTGGCAAACTGTTGAGTGCATTCATGGCAGCTGTCCAGCCTTCATAATAAAATACAGCAGTGAAATGCTTTAACTCAGTAAATGACTAAATTCTCAAAACATCTAGGCATTTGCACCTAAGGAAACCCAAAGGATAGAAACAAAAGCTGAACATATTTGCTTTACAACTTTATAGTCCTAATACTACAGAAATTCTTCAACAGAAAAATGTTATAGGCTATAGCAAATCATATTTTGCAATGACATTCTCAACAACCCCGTTTACATGTAACAGTGTAAGCATTTGGTTAACATACATAGGCTCAAGTCTGTTTTCTGTTATCTACTTAACAGACTGCACAAGAAAAGGTTTAACAGATGAATCCTTAATAAGCAATAGGCGTGATTTCCAAATAATATGTGTAACAAGGCTGGTAGCCTGGTACTTGTTAATTCAGTTATGATGCAGCAAATGAAACTGCTCTCCTAGATCTGAGGCTATCAATGCTTATTTATCATTTATATTGTCTTTTATAAGATTAAAGAACACCTTATGCATCTACCGCATCAATGAATCTACATAAGCGATTTCAAAGAAATACTAAACCAGCATTTCAACTCAAAGAGAAAGGCAAGTAATGAAACATACGGTTGTTTAGCAGCTGAGAAGCTTCACTGTTGCAACACCCATGTAAAGGAATTAACTTTGCACGAGTGGTGTAGCCAAAATCCCCATGATCTGCTAGACCGCCACCTTTGGTGGCGCCAACTGGGTTCCTCTCTACATCATTCACATAGCTGTTTGCCCGTTCTAGTCGATCTACACCATTGATGCACAAAAAACAAGAATAATGGAGACAAGATCATTGAAAAAGGTTTACCTAAAAGACCCTTTAAGCATTTCTAACTGGATTAGTTTTTAAAAGAAATCTCATTTTCAAATTCACCTGAAATTAATGTTGGAGTATGATCAGTTTAACTGTGCGATCAACTTATATTCCTATCAATTTTAACCTAATGATGGTTTGATGAATTCAAAAATTAGATTTTATCAGTATTAACAAAAGAGAATGAAGATTTTTTTAAGCAACGAAGTTCAGCCCAAGAATACTGAAGTTGTGGAAGAAGAAAGATAAGATTGAGCTGTGCCGTTTAGGGCTTAGAAATAAACCGTCTTGTCTCGTCGGCTACTTCATTAAGAGACTCAGAAAAAAATATTAATCAGCCTGAAGAGTAAGTTCTAACGTAGAAGTCTCTGCAGCATGCAACTATTTGATAAATTGAGCAAACAACTATAGGTAACAAAACCAAGAGTTGTACTTCATTCCTTCACAAACATCTAAATTTGGAGCAGTACACACGCCAAAGAGAGAGATAAGAGTTCTCCTGACAATACTAAACCACTACCCAAAGGTTGCACATTTTCATTAAGATGTAACAGAGCTATGACTTTGAAGAAATTTCTACATTCTACAAGTGAGGTCAATATGAGAAACAGGCCAAAGGAAGAAACTTTATGGCTAAAATAAATCATAAACAAGCACATGCGTTAGATTGAAAGTAGAATGTTACTCGAACAATGCTCTGCACCAACAAACGACAGTAATAACTGCAATCAAACCATGAAGGATGAAGAACCAATGAATAACTAAATGAGAATCACAACTTGCTATAAGGGAAATAAGGAGAAACTGCATTAGCTTGTTAAGAAAACCTAATTCGCGCATTAAATGAAACTACCTCCACCAGATTTACGCCTGCCAATTGACCGGTTCCTGCATGCAACAATCCATCAATCATCCCCGAATTTCTCACAAATCCGATTTTCAAAAACGGGTAGAAACAAAAACATATAACAGGAATACACGACCAAATATGAAAACCAATCACAATACCGTTGATTGGGAGGAGCGTATCGCTTGACGGTGGCGATGCTGGCGGCGGCAGCTGCTGCATCCGAACTAGGGTTTTCCAGCATTGTGAATTGAATTTTCTACTTCACCGCCGCCACCACCACCTCCACCAACCAAACCACCGAGGCGGCAGCTGAACTCTAAGGTGCTAATTATTCTTTCTCTTATTGGAATTTGATTGCTCGGCTTCCGGGAATGCAAATTGATCCAGAAGAAAGCGATCGGATGACTTTATTGACGCTTTCCCGTCGCCGAGCGGAAGAGAGAGAGGGGGAGAGAGGAGAGAGAGGGGCAAGGAGGGTTTCGATCGACAAATTTGGTACGCAGATTTCTATGTTAATTATTCGTTTAGCTGAAAAGCTATTCTTTCCTACCACGCGCCTGTCCGGAGCGTTGCTAGCACGGATTTAACTCTTGCTATTTTGCTAGATGCCCCTAGAGTCTTAGAAATTCCATAGCTACCACAACATGCTTTTTTTTCCTGTATTAAAAACAAACCCTTGTCATAAATTAACCTAAAAGTTTATTATTGCTAAAGATTCGTTAAGAATTTATTATATCAATTACAAGTTTCATTTTTCTTTTTTAAATAATCGGTTCGAATCCTCTCTTACAATATCTAAGAGCAACAAAGATCAATTCTCATGCCATACAATCACAATATATAAAAATTTAACTGATCTAACAAATACATATATTTGATTCCCAACATATATAATTAATTGAAATAATAATAACTGTTTCATAATACTCCTCACATCCATAAAATTACAAGTTTCATAATTCAAAATTTACACCTCACATTCATAAAATAAAATTGAGATATAAGGATTCAATTCCTAATTACCCAACTTTAAAAAATATATCTTATTTAATTATGCAAATTCCCAATTTGTGCATCAAATGGCAATCCCATAAATATGGCTATACGAATTATTAATTAATGAAAAATAAAGAATGTGAAAAAGTGAAATTTGGTGCTCTTTAATTAATTAATTTAAAGTAAGGTTGAATTTGATGGTGGTACTTTTTTTTGGATCAGCTCGATTAGGGTCTGAAAGGCAGACTCTGGGCTGGAATGCAGTTTAACGGACGAGAAGGTAAGAAAATGGCGGGAGACGATGACGAGAAACTGCTGCGAAATCATCGGCCATCAATGAAAACCAACCCTTCGTTCAATAATTACCCAAAGTGGAAGAGCAAGGTATTGCAATTTTTATTTTTGATCGAGTATTGCAGTGATTTTTTTATATAATGAAGTTATTATACATCTCCTTTGTTTGAATTATTTATGTAGAGCATTTTTATGTATTAGAATTTATGGTTGTAGCTCCGGGAGAATTGCTTCAGAAGGGTTCGCGAGGATCGAACTCGGTTGCTCTGGAAATTGAGACTACCCGATGTTAAGGCCCAATCTTCGAACAACAAGGTTATCTCTCTCTCTCTCTCTCTCTCTCTCATGTTGGTATTGGTAATTTGAAACTGTGGTTCGTGGAGTCATACTTCATTTGGAAAGTGAATGGGGACTTGAGCAGGTTTTCCTCTTCTCTCTCTCTTTAATTTTTTTATAATGTGCGTATATGCAGTTTAAGCTCACTTTTGCACCAGCAAGTAGAAATTGCAGTAGTAAAAAAAATCGATTTGTATTTGCAAACGTGGATCGGCAATGCGGTATAGCTAAATAAGTAACCACTAGTGGCGAATCAAGATAAGGCAGAGCGACAATGTATTTACATGAGTTTTTTTGTATAAAGACTTAAATAGGTGTAGTACTTTTGAGCTCTCATAGTACGACCATGCTGATGCTGCTAAATTAAAATTAATTAAGTCCCAAATTTAAATGTTGACCCTCCAACACATGGTGTTGTTTCTGTACAAAAGACACAACTTAGATATGTTCGACAGGAAAAGGAAAATGTGCTGGGAATTGCATCACGATTAGGATTTCTAGTCTTTAGAATTTGTGAAAGTAATTTCTTGCTAGTTGCTTAGACTAGGTCTAGATATATGATGTATTTCCATTAAGAGTGGGGATGGCTAGTGGTTAAAGCTTTGAAAGAGGTAAAGATGGGAGAATTCCCTAGTGATCAAAGATTTTAAAGAGGTGGAGTGGGGATGGTAAGCACTGAAAATTCATTGTCATATAATACCATAGGCTTGCTCGTTGTCTCCTAAGTATGGAAGACTATAAGAAGTCAAGCGCATAAAGGGCTGGTTACCATCCTCTTCTGCTAGTGGTTGGAGAGAAAAGTATAGATTAAAGAAATTGCAGACAAGGTGTCACGGGCATCTTTGTGGTGATAAAAATACAATAAAATGATATTGGGACCGGGAGTAAAGAGTGGTGGATGAGGGGGGAGGGAACCTATGAATTTTCCCCTCTGAAGACAAGTCTTGCAAAGGAATCTTGTTGTCAGAGTCAGACCACCAGCTTTTTTAGTGATTTCATTCCTTTTCAATGTATTGTTTTATATTAGTTTTCTCTTCTGCATTACATTAACCGCAGTTATGATTTTGCATGCAGGATCTCATTAATTCAACCCTTCAGGGCATAGTTTCCGAGGAACTAAGAAAAATCAAGGGATTATCTCTGGATGAAGGTTCAGCTCCAACGCGTTGTAAGGCTACTGATGACATGATATGGGAATATGATGGTCTTCAGACAGCTTATGAAGGAGACTGCGAAGAGATTCTATTAGAAATGCAAAGAATATTTTATGAGGATCTTGGGAGAGGAGAAAGTACAAAAGGTTAAATACGCTCACTCTTTTTTTGTGATTATGAAGGCATCATTTGTGTTACTTTCGATAATATTGTGGATTTTGTAGCTTTTAAAGAGTTGGCTATAATGGAAGGTTTGTGCATATCTTTAGATTTTTTTGGCTACCCAGCATGTGTGTGTGTGTGTGTGTGTGCGCTAAAAATGTGGTGTATAGAGTTAGAAGAGGAGTTGCCAGTCCATAATATTAGGGGTTTTATTTATGTACATTGAAAACTTTGCAGGTCAAGTTAGTTGTGTCACTCTTATGTAGTTAGATAAATCAAACATTTCGAAAACTGTGATCAAATAAATAAGTGTTTACACTAAAAAAGTACACTTCACACTTTTGCCGATGTTGATAAAGCATAAAGCATCTCTGTATAACATTAGAGTCTGGCTTTGTCGATGCTCATCATGATTACAATATTCTCGGAATGGGTGCAATGTTAATCAATCCATGTGAATTTATTCCCTCCTCTTTACAGGTATTTTCTACCTTCGATTGACCTTTAGATCTCTGCAGAGCCTGAAAATTTTATCACAACATGGGAGGATGAAGAAGACGAATATTTGGCTCGTATAGTGTATGATCACATGCATCTAAATAATGATCAGGTATGATTCCGATGAACTTAAGTTTCCTACTACTTGCTAAGTGAGGATGTTCATTGCTCATTCTCTAACTGTGTTGAATAGGACCTTGTTTTTAGTTTAACTGACAAACATGCATCTTACTGTTCACCAAGTTAACACGGATAGCAATTTTGAAGTTAACATTAGGTGGTTGGCCTTTATACCTATTGATCATCTTGAGTTTCATTCAGCCCCTAAATATGATACTCTATGAATCTGGTTTACCAACTGCTGAGATGGTCTGTTCCTCTACTTATATCCTTGGGTAATTTGAGAGGGAATGCACCTTATGAGATCAATTCCGCTACTTTGCATCATGTCCGATATCACCTGGTCATTTACATGCATATCTTCCAACCCTCTAATTTTCCTGCCTGGTAACCTACATTAGCACCGAAAAGGCTTGATTTTTGTGCCATGCCCATTTTGCCTCAAGATTTGTTACTTGATGACCAGTTAAGTGTTAGTGTTTGTAAGTATGATTAGCTTTTGCAATTAGGTTCTTACATGTTTATTATGCTATTGTGGTTGGTAGAACAAAAATCAATCACTTTATGTAACTGCAATCGCACTACTGTCAAAGAAGAGCGGTTGCGAATTGACAGGTTTACTTAGTATTTTATTCTACTGTATCTACCCCAGCAAAAAATGGAACCTCTTATTGATCTTTATTTTGCTATATAGGTTTCGCAGGAGGTTTGGTGCCCCATCTGCAAACAAGGGAAGTTACATGAAAATGGCCAGCATATTTATTGCAGTCAGTGCAAATTTAAACTAAAAAGAGACCATGCGGTACCTCTCTCTCTCGGCCCCCCTCTCCCTCTGCCTCTTAGTTTCTTTTCTTTCAAAAGTGATAGCCAGCTTACAGTGGAAAAAAAAATGTAGCGTTACACTAAGAATCCTCTCATCAAAGTGTAAATACCAACTGGAGTAGATCTTTTGCTGCATTTGATTGATGTGACTTCGTGATACATTATGAAAATTGTTTTTCATGCTTCCTTTCCACCTATATGGTGGCAGGTCTGGTGATGTGGAAAAATTGAACGGGTGAGGGGGTACTGTCTGAAGTTCTGAGAGGGGAAAGGCAGATTACAGTGATCGAAGGGGGAGAAACGTGAGTTCAAAAGGAGGGAATCAAATAGTAAAGTAGGAAGCTTACTTGCAAGAGTATATATGAGATCAATAATTATAGGCACAATAAGTTATTGTCTAATACCTTTCCTGTATGCAACTCTGAGGCCCCAACGCACCAGAAAATCTCACTATGTGGCAGATATAAACTAGCTACAAGTCTGGAACTATTCCAGGAATAGAATAAGGAATTTTCCAGATGGATGAAAGTTAACCTAGATCTCTAAAATAGATGAAAGGAACAACTTTTAATTACTGATAGGAGAATGTGTGTGGAGCAGTTCTTTTAGTTTTTCTTGTGGAAATGGCCCTTTAGGGCTTTCAATGTTTCAGTCACGAGGCTTTTTCGTTTATGTTATTTTTTTAGCACAAAAAAGAAAGGAAAAAATAAATAGATATTTCTTTTTGATTGATTGGAGCTGGAGATTTATTCCTTATTCTTCTGAAATAATGAAAATGTATTTCTTTTGTTACCTCCATGAATTATCGATCAAACCTAGCATGTTATTTTTCCAGAGTTCTTAATCCATCAAACTCTGTATATACATCAGTAACAAGGTTAGTTTTTCTTGAATAATGTGATTGCTGAGTAATAGTCAACTTGTTTGCAGAGAACAATATAGTAACTAATTCGTAGAATTTGTACTTCTGGCTGAGCGAGCCATCCTAACGTTGCCATTACACTAATTTGAGTATATCTCATGATCTTAGGTTGATCTGAACTTCTTAAGGCTGAGGCTGGGTGAAGCTCACGCAGAGCATCTTGATAGAGGATGCAGACTGAGACCTGAGTTCTGCATCGAAACTAAATTTCAACTGACTGCACTATATATTAAGTGCCAGGGCTGCGACACGTTTGATATAGTACTATAACCAGTCACCTTGCAATTAGGTCAGGCAGATTATATGTACCCATCTCCCAGGTAAAGTAAACCAACTTGTTACGGTTGCATTTGTTAACTTAGGCTCTAGGCCGCCATATTATGTAATTGAGGTCTTGAAAGAATGATTTTTACTACAGTAAAATTTTTGTTTTATTTCTTCTGTGAGGACACTGGTTTCTTGAAGAATGTATAGTGCAGATATACACCATAGCAATCACCTTTATTTTTTCAAGGGTGGAGTTTCGGCATATAGTGTATACAAATTGTGCCCAAAAAAAGTTATTTTTCGTATTTGATTTAATTGGCAGTTAATATTTTGCTCTCTGTTGAATGGAGTTTTGGGTTTGCTGCCACTCATTACTTCGTTGTTACTGAGATTAATGATAACAATGAATTTAGTGAATGGAATGTGATTTTAGTAAGGATAGAATAATATTTCGGGCAATTGATATTCAAATGGGAAGTGTTTTTGCTTTTGTTATTTTTCTAGTTTGTCGAATGTTGTTTTAGCAAGTCTTTGAGATGAGAAAATGTTTATGATGATGGATGCATTGCTTCGTTTTAGTTGAAAATCACATAAATCTAATCTAGTGTTTGGTTTGTGACATGTAATATTTGATGGTAAAAAAATTAATTAAAAAAATTAGCATAAATATTTCTAGGACTGTAAATGAATCAAGCTATTTTTGAACTATTTAGAATTCAACTCGAGAACAGCTAATTCAAAATTCAATAATTTAATAAATGAGCTAAGCCTGAGCTTGAACATGTCATATCTCGAGCTAACCAAACCTGTTCACAAGCCTTCTAAACAAGTTTATCAATAATTTTATATTAAATGAGCTAAGCCTGAGCTCGAATACTGTGTTGTCAAGCTATTTACAAGCCAATCTTGAACATAACTCCAGCTTGATAGTTATGTGTCGAGGCCGAGCTGGAGCATGAAGGAAAAAGCTCGAATCGAGTTTGAGCCAAACTCGAGCCTACAAAATTCCTCAACAAGCCGAGCTCAAGCTTCACAGTATTCTGAGCCTCTATGAAGTACAATAAATCAAATATAAAATATAAAGCTGGACATACATGGAAGAAATAATAGGAGTCTTGACAGAAAATATGGATTATACAATCGTAACTTATACAACAAAAATCACCTTGTTTCCACAAGGCAAATCAACGGGTAGATGGAGAAAAACAAGTAGAAAAAGACGAAGTAGATAAGGCCAAAATACTAACCTTGTCTACACAAGGGTGATTAACTGCTATTCAGTAGCCAAGATATGTAAACAATCTTTTTCTATCTTTCAAGTTTGCTTCACTTGTATATCTACCATTTCCATCAAATTTACAATTACATGTACAAACAGTTCAAGAATCTCTCCATCTCGTATCACAATCCACACTTCGGAGTACCAAAAAAATGCACCAAATCATGGAAGCATCATTAGTTGTATGTTTTGAGACCAGTCATGCTACATCCATCAGATGGTATGGTTCTTCAAAGGAGCAGAGCTCAAAGATGAAGAATTTGAGCCAGCATTTAGAAAAGCTCCTCCGAGTTAAATTTATTCCAGGCCTCCTATTGGGACATATAAAAGTTGATAAATATTAAGAGAGAACTACCTCGCAAAAGATAATGTATGACATATTCAGGGAAAAGGGGCAATGAAGCAAGTCCCTTCAGGAACACCCAAGTGGTGGACGTCCTGTATATAAAGGTGAGGTCTCGGTTCGACTCCCATCACTCCCCCTCCTCCAACTCAAAAAAAAAAAAAAAAGGAACAATAAAGCAAGATGCTCAATAATACCTTAAGCAGGTCAAAGACCTTTTCAGCGATGTACTTCTGTTGAAGAGTGGCACCCTTTTGCTGCACCTTGTCAGGATGAATGGAAAGGGTAGCTTTTCTATAGGCTTTCTTGACAGAGGCACCGATGATTAAATCTGTCAGTGAAACAGGCTGCCAGCCACATTCAGGCCAAAGCACCTATCGTTCATGGAACACCATTTAGCAAATTCACAAGAAACAGAAAGATTTGGAAATGAAACAATTTTTTTGACGCCAATTCTGATACTGGAAGTGAAAAGGCATATTCAGAAATCTATAATTAGCATGAATGAAAGTTAGTAGCATGCTGCATTAGGCATAAACGAATATGAACGCACATATTGCAATGTTGACAACAAGGCTCGCAGATTTCCTTCTTTTCCAGCAGCCCAGCGCTTGATTTCAATATCCAATGTCTCAGAAATCCTCTGCAACCAGACCAGATAAATATCAGATCATGCCACCCGACATACGCTCAAGTATTTCTAGTAAAGCAATTGAATGCAATCAGATTAGTTACAGACTTAGGCCAAAACTAGTTAATATGTAAAACCACAAATATTATTCCATGTAAGGAATACAAGTAACTTCAAAATCAGCATAAGGATTCTCATAGATGGTGGAATAAAATTCAGGATTATGTGTCAAACTATCACACTGAAGTTCAAAAATCAAGACTTGGCACCAAGAAGAATTGAGGGAAGCTTTTAGGTCACCTGATGATGTGATTTTGCAACAATGACCCATTTATGTGAACACTTAACAAGACGGACCCAAACGAGCTTTTGCCAAGCCGAGTAGCTCAGTTCATTTATAGCCCTAAATAAAACCCCATGTGGATTTTACATTTAAAATAATATAAAATCAAACATCCACTTTCTCTCTCTCTCCACACAGACTACATATTTATGACTAATATGTGATACGTATGTGTCTATTGCGGTGGTATTGGAGGGTTGGGTATGAGGCAGCAGGGAGGCGATGGTGGATTGGTGGCAGCAGAGGTATGGTAACGTTGGCAATTCAGTGCCTTTTTTAACCAATGTAATGTTCATTCTAGCTGAACAAAGTCAGAAGGAGACTACCACTGGCAGATGAGGGGTGTTCCTCAATCTTTTTGTGTAAACTTTTGCCGGGTTCATGTCTAATATGATACCCATTATTTAGTACCCCCTCCCATTCAAAATATGTCTTTTTAGACTTGTGCACACAAATTAAGAAAATTTTATTTTGTCAAATTTATCCTTAATAAATGATGAATTGAAATTAGTGAAGAGTGAAAAATGTGAATTTGGGGTGAATTAATTAGGGGCAATTATGGATTTAGGAGGTGAAAAAAAGCTAGAAAGACAGATTTTGCAAAAGTTATAAAAGTCTAAAAAGATTTATATTAAGAATGGGAGGGGGTATCAGCTAAAAATCAGATCATACAGAAATCTGAAACAGTAATCTGCACATATCAACAGAACAAACAGGCAACATAATACAAAGTTGCCATTATAAAACAGTAAACACTTATGCATAAACTTACTATGAATGCACGAAGTTAAGAGAGTTTTCAGTTAAAGCTGAAAACACCATAGCTAGACAAATACACAGTCATAAGGATATCTACTTTACCGAGGGACTTACATGTCTTTCTTCTTGATCCCTCAAAACTTGAAGGTCCCGTTGATTCTTCTCAGCTACAGCTTTAGCCTGGGTATATGGCACCAAATTTATTAACAAAAATAGCACATCCAGACGATGAAAACTCAAAAAGTCAGTAGATTTAAAACCAGTCAAGAGATCAGAAACTATGATTCATAAGATAACAGAAACACATACAGCACGCTCTTGAGTGCGTTGGTGGCGCTCCAGCCTGGCTCGTCTTCTTTCTTCAGCTTCCCCTTCAACCTCCTGGAATTCTCCAGCTGGTGGAGCTGCTTCGGAATTATTTCAAAAGAAGAAAAGCAATCAGCAAGATACAGATGCCAAATAACATCAGCTTCATGAGTGATATACAGTCATATACCTCCAAAAATAGACGATAAATCATCAACAATACTAGTGGTGGAAGAAAATTTCTTCATGTTGGACGAGGCTCCAGAAGAAGATGATGTTCTCTTTTCAGGTTCAGATCCTACCTTATTCTGGAACTGCTGATCAAAAAAGGGATCCTAAAGATATGTCAAAGGAAAATTCAGAACACTAAATGACAAAATTTCATTAACTGAATTATGGCTCGTGACTCTTCCACTTACAGCTGAATTTTCTCGTGCCTTAGGTGCACTGCTCGCACGTCCCATGTTAAAAAAGGATTCCAGGTCATCATCATTCCTCTGTTGATTCATCTTTGCAGCAGTTGCTGCTGCCGCCCTTTCTCGTGCTTCTGTTGCAGCCCTTTCAACAGAAGCTCTTTGAGCCCGAGACCTTGCTTCCATTTCAGCCCTTGCGGCAAAAGCTTTTTCCCTAAGTTCTTTCTCCTTTGTTTCTGCAGCAGTAGCTCTTTCCCTAGCTTCTGCAGCAGTCTTTTCTACTCTCCCTCTGGCTTCTGCAGCAGCTCTTTCACGGGCCTCAGCTTGTACCCTTTGCACAGCTACTTTTGCAGCACGTCCTCGAGCTTCAGAACTTGCTTTCTCAACAGCAGCCCTTTCAGATTTTAAGCGAGCTTCAGCGACTGCTTTTTCACGTGACTGAACTGCTGCCCTTTCACGTGCTTCCCGATTAGCCCTTTCTACAGCCTGTCTACCCTTCACTCTTTCAATCTCCCTCTCGCTCTGAAGTCTCCTCTGCTCTCTTTCTTCCTCTTCCTTCAGTTTCCTTTCACGCTCCAATATTTCATTAGTTTCTTGCAGATCTCTCTCCTGACCATCTTGCTCGTCTTTCTCCAGCTGCACAGCTTCCTTATATCTGGCAGCCTTCGCATATTCCCTTTCACGCACCTCCTTAGCATGCCTGAATTTGGCCTCAGCTTTATCCATCGCCTCCTTCATAGCTGCAGCTGATGCATCAGCAGTAGCAGAGAATGCAGTGGCATCTTCAGTAGAATGCAGATTTGCACTTTCATCAAGGCTATTTTGGGACCTACCCTGGGCAAAGTCCTCAAGTTCATCAAATTGCGAAAGTTGCTGGCCCTTGGTCATAGGACGTGACAGCTTATGTTGTGAATGCTGACTATAATTTGAAGGCGAAGGGAATTTATCACCTTTCTTTTTTGAACTTGAATAAGATAAAACTGTTTCTGCCTTTAACTTATGATGAGGAATGGGCGGCGGAGGTCGTGAGGGAGGCGGAGCAGATGTAGGTTGCGTGAAAAGAGGAATTTCTGATACATTCAACCATACATCATCAGATTGATGTCCTAGTCCTGATGATGTTGGAGACATATCAACTTGTGAGCTTACTTCAAAGTATTGAGGAGAAGCAGTTTGATAAAAAGATTTCTGAAAATCTGAAGAAATATTTGGCATGGCAAATAAGGGAGGTTCTTTAAAGTCATCTAGAGGAGTTTTCTTCTCCGTATTGCTTTCTGAGTATCTGGAAGAAGAATTTCCCATCTGTTCTCTCGTTGTAACATGTTGTGGTGATGCAGATCTTGAAGGACTCCCTTCCTTACCGCCTCTATCCCTCCCACGAGAAAAGGATTGGGGTGGTTTTCCAAAATTATTAAGAGGATCTAAGTCGTCAAATCCTCTGCCTACAAACGATGAAGCTTCAGCCCTTGTGCTCCTAGATTTACCATGCTTACTGATCTCCTTCAGTGGATCTGCATATACCCTAGATGACGAAGAATCTTGGGTAGAAACTGATTCCAAAACTACAAAAGGTTCTTCCAGAACACTCCCATGCTTTGAGTTTGAGCCACCAACTGGTACAGAGCTCAAATTTGACTCTGTTATAGGTCTGTTATCAGAAATTAAAGGGAAAATATTCAAGTTCCTAATCAAGTATATCAAGTATACTAGGATTGTTTTTCCTTCTCTCTAAATTTTTTTTTTCATCCAGTGGATTCGTAAGAATAAAATAGACAAATTACCAAAATCATGTAAGATTAGAAAACCATTTCTACCCCAGACCAATTGTTCTTATCAAATTACAAATTTGGATAATAAAGGCAACAACCAAACAAGTCTATAGAATAACAGCGCCAAATTCTTAATCATCAAATTCCAATGCAGCGGTCTCGGTGGAAGGCGGTTAAAAGTTCATTTGGTTTAAATTTTATTATTTTTTATTTTTTTAATCATTTTATTATTTAGTTAGAGGACCATTTGGTTAAAACTGAGAGACTGAGATAAAACAAAATAAGACTACAAACCATTCTCTGCTGCTATTTGATAATCCGGTTTATCAAGCTAACATTTAATTACAATCTAGAACTGTTCCAAGCACGATTGCTACTAAAATAAATAAATAAATATGCATATGGAGATTATTTTGGCACCCGATGTATGTGGTTGAATATCTTAATGAACACTTAGACTATAAGTAAGTTAAATATTAGAGAAAAGTCATAATGTTCATGAAAAGAAGAATTTTTAAATTAAATATTTAATTAAGAATATTAAAAAATATCTAGTTTTGCTTGATACAATAGCTTTCATTTGGTCTAATATAGGCCTTAATTATGCTGGCAAACATTCACTAGTATATTCTTTTTCACAATACGAACGAATTGGTCCTGGCAGTACTTGTCTGCTGAATAGTAAATACAATAAAATTTTAATGACCACTTCTTCTATAGAAATTTTAGAGTTGTGAACTCTGACTTTCAGGGATAGATAACCATCAGACATAATTCAGCGCACATTCTTTGAATGAAATCAGCAAACTCGGTAAGTTGTAAAAAATACTACCTAAAGCTTCCTTCTACTTTACAATAATCTAGCCCATTTAGCAAGAACTTAGTGAAACCTTCAAAGAGATGGGACTGATCCTAGCAGCGATCTCAGGCACTATCCGCCAACATACTAAATTGCTAATTAGACAAGATACAGTTTAATTACTATGTGAAGAATGGCTATAGTTATTTCCATATTTTGAAATTACATCAGAATCAAACAAGGATACAATAATTAAAAAATGGTTAAATTGCAGTACCTTATCATAATCACTTAGTTTCAAACACTTAACTACTTTTGCCTACCTACAATCTAGCTAATATGAATATCGTGGTTCAAGTGAACAAATGTTTGATTTAAAACAATTTTCCACTCTCACTACAAGATAAATGACCAGTAAATTTAACTTTAAATTAGAATTAAAACAAAAAAAAATTACCTGTTGCCAGCAGCAGAAACGCCACTCCCAAACCCATCAAGAATATCATCAAAGCCCTTTGAACTCGAGTTGCTCTTGCTCTTAGCATTGCTACTCATAATTTTCTCCTTTGCTCCTTGATTCAACCCCAAATTCCCCAACAAATCATCAAAACGAGCATTCTGATTTCCACCCTTACTTGAGGGGGGAGATGAAATCCCAGCAAACGCGTCATTGTCGTACCTCACTGCCGACGCAGGAGACTTGCTCTTCATCCCCGGCAACCCTTCAAAAATGTCATCATCGTATACCGGCTTATCATAAACAGGAGCGGACGACGACGTTTTGCTACTACTACTGCTACTCTCATTAACACTCTTCGTATCCGGATTGAACATGGAATCATAATCGATATCGCTGTAGTTTGTGTTGGGTGTGAACTTGGCGGGCTCGCCAAACACGTCGCTGAACTGGACGGATCTCATCGGTTCGGGTTTCCCTCCGGGCCCGAACCCGAAGTCGCGGGCCAGGATATCGAGATCGTCCATGGGAGAAAGCAGTCAATCGCAGATCCAAACACAAAGAAAAACCGCCCTAAGCTTGGCCGGATTCACGAAATGGTTCCGACCAAATCAAAGCGGGTCTGATTAGGAGTGCGCGATCACATGTATGATCGGGATGCTGGTGCGGATTGAGGATTATGCTGTGTTGGGGAAGATTTATAAGGTACACATGAATGCAAAACCTCTGTACGTATAAGCGAATTAACAGATTTTGGCATCGCCATTACATTCATGTGAAGAGGGGATAAACTCTAGGGTTAGTTCTATCTCCCTCTGTAAAATCAATTGCCTCTAATCTCTCTCTGCATATGATAATAATTATCGTAGCGGCAAACTGATTGGCCTTCTTCCTCTGGAAAATTTTGCTTCTTTTATCAAAGGTGTGGAAATGGAATACTACTGCACATTTCTACGTTCTAATTCTTCCCCTATTTCTTCTTTTTCTTTTTTTAATTTTCTTTTTTGTTTTTTTTTTCCTTTTGAAATTTTTTACTTTTGTTTTGTCTATTTTCACTAGCATCCATGCACAAAAAGGTAGTTGAGATAAAGTGGTGTTTGCAAATTTCAATTTGGTTAGAATTGTTGTACATATACTCCCTCCGTCCCATTAGTAATGTCCCATTACTTTTGGACACGGAGATTAAGAAAAGTGTGTTTAGGGTATAAAGTAAGTTGGTTTTCTTTAGTTAAGGCTTTATTAAATTAAACTAATTACATAGCAAAATGGTTAGTGTTCTTTGTTCATATATTACCAACTAAACTTTAATTTTTTTTTTCGATTAATATTTTCTACCGAGTTTCATTTTGATGAGTAATTTTACGATTAATTTTACGAACATTTTTTTACGAGTAATATTTTATCGAGTTTCATTTTTACAATAATGGAGATTTCCATTGAAATTAAATTTTGTAATGAAACTTAATTTTTTTTATTCTTAATTTTCGATTCTTAATCTTTTGAATCCTTAATTTTTCAATGCATAAATTTAAAAACAGTAAATATGCGGAAGGAAAAAAAGAAGAAACACCATATTCATTCATTCATCAGTTTGGAGCCAAATTTTGGGAAGTGAAAATTTCATATTCCCTCCACATTAAACTCAAAAATTTGAAATCCTAGAAATGCTATAAATACTCCTTTACAGAAGATGCAAAAAGCATATCTATCAACCAAAAAAAAATGCCAAGACAAAGGCCAAAGAACCTAACAAATACAGAAAGGAACAATTTGGTGCAGTTTCTTCTTCAAGGCAGTTCCAATGGAAGACCTGCGAAGGGAAAGATGAATGAGGCTGCAGCAAAATTCTCCATCAACCGAAGGACTGTTACTCGGATTTGGGCTGCAGCAATGAAACAAAATAATTCAGGTGAGTACATACACTTACAAAATGGCAAAGCATGCTCAAGAAGAAAACGAGTACAGATTGACTTGGAGTTAATTTCAAGTATGGAGCTTCAAAAAAGATCAACAATAAGAAGCTTAGCTCATGGTATAAACTGCAGCAAGGCCACAGTGGGTAGATGGATAAAAATGGGGCTGATCAGAGCTCACACTAGTGCAATATGGCCAGACCTTACTGCTCCTAACAAACTGCTTAGGCTGAGATTTTCTTTGGAGGCTCTAGAATTGGATAGAATCTTAAACACACTAAGGTTCAGAAGCATGCACAACACGGTTCACATTGATGAGAAATGGTTCCAAATTTCAAGAACAGCACATAAGTTCTATTTAACCCCCAGAAGAGAAAGATCCCCACATGACATGCAAAAGTAAGAGATTCATCCCAAAAGTTATGTTTATGTGTGCTGTTTGCAGGCCTTTGTTTAGTGCAGATGGCAGTGTTCTATTTGATGGTAAGATAGGGATCTTCCCCTTCACACAAAATGTGCCAACACAAAGAGCAAGTAAGAACAGACCAGCTGGCACAATTGTCACTAAAGCAATTGAATCAGTTACCAAAGAGGTTGTGAGAGATTGTTTAATCAATCAGGTATGGAGAGATGCAGAAAGATGTATTCATTGTAAGTCACATTTATTAGGAATTCAGTTACTCAACTGTCTAGTCTAGTAAATGTGATTTATTGTGTGTGCAACTACTGTAATTACATACAGATGAAAGCAATATGTATTCACTGCATATGTTTTCATTATTCCAGGTTTTACCAGCTATAAAGGCTAAATGGCCTCCATTTGCTAGCAAAAACATACGAATACAACAAGATAATGCAAAGCCACACATCTTGGACTCAGATCCGATGTTCAGAGATGCAGCAAATACAGATGGATTTCATTTCAGTCTAGTGCAACAACCACCCAACTCACCAGATGTGAATGTGAATGATTTGGGATGGTTTAGGGCTATACAATCAATACAAACAGAGCATGTGTGCAAGACAGTTGATGATTTGGTGAATGCAGTGCTAGTTTCATTTGAACAACTATCTCCCACAACTCTCAACAATGTATTCTTAAGTTTGCAAGGATGTATGGTGGAAATCATGAAGGTAAAAGGACAGAACTGCTACAAGATTCCACATATGAAGAAAGGGGCACTAATAAGGGCAAATACATTACCAGTGAACTTGGAAGTCTCAGAAGAGTTGGTTAGAGAATGTCTATCCTACTTGATTGAACATGGAAGCATAGAAGGTATAGACACACTAATGAATTCCTTGGGTATGCAGACTCTGGATGGTGGACAAATAGAAGAACTTCACAATCTAATGAATACCTTGAGTATTCATAATGCAGATTATCTCTAAAAAATAGACTGTTCAAAAAGTCAGGCTGTCTTTTTTGTAAGTGTTCATCAAAAAATTTTGTAATAGTGCAGCAAAGAATAATTTTTGTAATAGTGCAGTAAGGTAGTGAACTTGTAAACGAGCATCAATGGTTTTTGTAAAGAATGATGAAACACTTTTGTAAAAGCAGATTAGCACTCAACATTTCAACATCTCATAAAACCACAAAAAATGTGGCATCTCATCATGAAGAATCATTGATGCCAAAATTTCTCCAGCAAAAAACCCTAGTGTGAGCATAATTTCATCATCTCAGCACACCACCATTCAATCCCCACATAGATCTCACATCAAAAAACCTCGGGCACAGAATTCAGAGCATCGCATCTGAACCCCTTTCTTCTCGTGTTGCTTCGATCCCTACTGCCTCCAGCGAGACGCCGTTCTTCTCCTCCAATTTCTCCAGCACCGAATGCATCTCCAGCCTGATCGACGCTGACTCAGCACTAATAACAACCTTTACTTTCTCCATGTGAGCTAATACACGGATGCTTTGCATCCTTGCAAGATGCAAGATTCGCTGGGTCTCAGATTCTTGAGTGGTAGAATCATCACAGACCTCGACTTTAGGGCTAAGAAGGGGCGTAATAGAGATGAGGGTTGGAGAAATTGAGTCGGCGGCCTCTGATTTCATCAGGCCGACAATATTCAGAGGAGAAAGATGGAGATTTCTCAGGTTGCAGATGGAGAGAGCAACAGAGCGAGAGAGAGAGAGTGAGAGATTTCTCAGGTTGCAGATGGAGAGAGCAACAGAGCGAGAGAGTGAGTGAGAGATTTCTCAGGTTGCAGATGGAGAGAGCAACAGAGCGAGAGCGAGAGTGAGAGATTTCTCGAGTTGCAGATGGAGAGAGTGAGAGAGTTGCAGATGAAGAAGATGAAGCAGCGGCGCAAGAGTGAGAGAGTGAGTGAGAGATTAGGGTTTTTTAGTGGGTTGGACGTCCATTAATTAGTGGGTTGGGGGCCCACTCATTAAACCCCAGATGGAGAGAGCAACAGAGCGAGAGAGAGAGTGAGAGATTTCTCGAGTTGCAGATGGAGAGAGTGAGAGAGTTGCAGATGAAGAAGATGAAGCAGCGGCGCAAGAGTGAGAGAGTGAGTGAGAGATTAGGGTTTTTTAGTGGGTTGGACGCCCATTAATTAGTGGGTTGGGGGCCCACTCATTAAACCCTTAATTTTGTCCATTTTGGGTATGGGACATTACTAATGGGACGTCCCAATATGGTAAGTGGGACATTACTAATGGGACGGAGGGAGTATATCTTTAGATATATTATCTAAATGATAGGAGTGTTGACCAAGTAAACCCCTAAAACCCTAGCTCTCTGTATCACTATAACCCCTAAAACTCTAGTTGTATGTACCACTATAAATAGAGGTCTTTGGTCCTCATATTGAATACACAGAATTCATATTCTCTCTACTTTATTCCTTCTTCTCTATAGTTTATAACACATTATCAGCACGATTGTTCTACCCGGTACGATTGTTCATCCTGATTCGATTTTCTACCTCCTTCGACCCTTAAAAGGTTTGACTACTGTTGAGGTAAGATTTAATTTTGATAAACATTTATGTGAATTGTCACCGTCCATGTTTGCTAAGTTTTTCATTCACGTAAAGCAAGTATATATTTATAATATTCAAAACTCATACGAGAGATTCTAGATTTTAATTACAAGCGAAAAAGTAATTTTCCTCTATTTCTTTTAATCTGCCTTGAAAATTGGTTATTATTTAGATGTTTTTATTTCATATACAATATATCATTAATGATAAATGATTGCATCTAATTTCATAATGTTGAACTTTATGAATTGCAAAAATCATGTCGTCTTTAGTTTCTTTGATATATTTGTTTATCATGTTTATCATTATGTTATGGTAATCGTTGTTTCCAAAGAAACATAAATTTATGAATAATCTTAATGATTATATATTGATGCTAATTAAAGTAGCACAAGTAATATTCCTGAAGAATATTACATGCTCCGAAGAGCAAATAAATTAAATATTTGGATAATATATTTATCATTGATTTCTCTTTATGCAGAATTGCACAAATGACAAATATAGCCAAACTTGAGTTCATTGCTCTTGACATCTCTGGCAAGAACTATATGTCATGGACTCTTGATGCTGATGTTCACCTGATCTCAAGGGGTCTAGGGGAGACAATAAAAGAAGGAAATAACGCATCCGAACAGGATCGCGCTAAGGCATTAATTTTCCTTCGTCATCATCTTCATGATGATCTAAAGATTGAGTATCTGACTGTCAAAGATCCAAGTGAATTGTGGACAAACCTGAAAGAAAGGTTTGATCATCAAAGGACCGTTGTCCTTCCTAAAGCTCGTTACGAGTGGATGCATCTTAGACTGCAAGACTTTAAGTCTATGAGTGCTTATAATTCTGAATTATTTAGAATTATTTCTAAATTGAAACTTTGTGGAGAGAATATCACTGATGTTGATATGCTTGAGAAAACATTCTCCACTTTTCATGCTTCATATGTGCTCTTACAACAACAATATAGGGAGCGTGGTTTCACAAAGTACTCTAAACTAATATCTTGTTTATTGGTTGTCGAGCAAAACAATGAATTGCTCATGAAAAATCACGAACTCTGACCCACCGGTTTCACTGCATTGCCTGAAGTCAATGCAACTTTCAACCATGAAAATGGACGTGGTCGTGGGAACCAACGTGGGCGTGGGCGTGGTCGTGGACGTGGATATGGTCGCGGTCGTGGATGGGTAAACTAAATGATGCAACCTCTTGCAACGAAAGGCATAAAGCATCCAATGACCACAATTCATTAAAAAATAAAGTTGTTTGTCATGGATGTGGCATGACAGACATTGGGCACGTACTTGCCGAACGGCAAAGTACCTTGTGGATTTATATCAAGATTCCATCAAGGGAAAATATAAGAAGGCAACCAATATCGTTGACTTTGACGGTCCAATTGATACTACTCACTTAGATGTCTCCGATTTCTTTGATGACCCAAAAGGCGATAATATTGATCAGTTGATTGGTGGTGGTGTGCTTGAAGAAAACAATATGGACATTATTTAGTCCTTTTTATCACTTATTTCTAGTTATTTAGAAGACATTTCTTATTTCCGTTCTTTATTTCAAATCGTTATTTTTCAGTTCAAAACAATTGTTTATTTTTCTTTTAAATGTTTATTCAGTAATTGATCTTCTTTTAAAAATTTATCAGAAATTCAAATGGAATCTTGTGATATTTATCGTGCCGATAGTGCCACTACACACACCATTCTCCAAAATAAGAAATATTTTCTTAAGTTAACATTAGCTGAGGATAATATTAACACAATATCAGGTGCATCAAATATCATTGAAGGCTCCGGAAGAGCTTGTATCATTTTGCCCAATGATACTAAATTAATTATTGAAAATACCATGTACTCTAGTAAGTCTAGAAGAAACTTACTAAGTTTCAAGGATATCCGCTATAATGGATACCACATCGAGACAATAGCAGAAGGTACTAATGAATCTCTTTGCATAAATTCTTTTGTATTTGGCCATAAGCTAACAAAAGAAAAATTATCAACACTACCTTCTGAAATGTATTACACATTCATAAAGGCAATTGAGACAAACCATGTCATGAACCCGAAGTTCAATGACACAAAAAGCTTTATGCTTTGGCATGATAGGTTTGGACATCCTGGAGCAACTATGATGCGTCGAATATTTAATAATTCATATGAGCACAATATAAAGAACTAGAAGATTCTTTTAACTAATGAATTCTCATGTGATGCTTGTGCGCAAGGCAAGTTAGTCATTAGACCTTCATATACGAAGGTTGATATTGAATCTCCATCTTTCTTAGAAAGAATTTAAGGAGATATTTGTGGACCTATACATCCACCGTGTGGACCTTTTCGATACTTTATGGTATTGATTGATGCTTCTTCTAAATGGTCACATGTATGCTTGCTTTATACTAGAAATGCAGCATTTGTTAGACTGCTTGCTCAAATAATAAAATTAAGAGCTCAATTTCCAGACAATTCGATCAAAAGAATTCGTCTTGATAATGCTAGTGAGTTTACATCTCAAGCATTTGAAAATTATTGTATAGCTATTGGAATTGAGATTGAACATTCAGTTGCTCATGTCCATACACAAAATGGTTTAGTAGAATCGTTTATTAAACGTCTTCAACTTATTGCTAGATCATTATTTATGAAGTCAAAACTCTCAAATATTGTTTGGGGTCATGCCATATTACATGCAGCAACATTAGTTCGTATTAGGCCAACAACCAACCATCAATATTCCCTAATGCAAATTATTTTTGGTCGAGAACCTGATGTTTCTCACTTACGAACTTTTGGTTGCGCAGTTCAAGTTCCAATTGCACCCCCACAACGAACAAAAATTGATCCCCAACGAAGGCTTAGGATATATGTTGGATTTAATTCACCGTCGATTATACGGTATCTTGAACCTTTAACGGGTGATTTATTTTCTGCACGTTTTGCAGATTGTCATTTTGATGAAATTGCATTTCCAACATTAGGTGGAACAAATCTACATCCAGAAAAACACAGGGAAATTTCTTGGAATGAAAAAAATTTGTCACATTTTGATTCTCGAACTAATCAATGTGAACAAGAAGTTGAAAAGATAATTCACTTGCAAAATATTGCAAATCAACTTCATGATGCTTTTGTAGATACAAGAAAAGTGACACAGTCTTATATACATGCTGCAAATACTCCAGCTAAAATTGATGTCCCTGAGGGACAAATAGCTTTAGCAACAAATGTGG
Source organism: Agastache rugosa (assembly GCA_031470985.1). Taxonomy (NCBI): domain Eukaryota; kingdom Viridiplantae; phylum Streptophyta; class Magnoliopsida; order Lamiales; family Lamiaceae; genus Agastache; species Agastache rugosa. Next base: position 19,194,303 of record CM062609.1, read on the forward strand.
TCGACCAATTGGTTCCAAAGATTATGCGCCTAGAAAAAGAAAGAGGCAAGATGAAAACCAAACAATGATGAAAATGATTCATCAATCAAATGAAAGTGATGTAATTCCTGAAGAATTACAAGTGTCTGAAAATCATGAAATCTCAATAAATTATTTATCTTTTAATCAGATACTGGAGAGAAAATATCATTGTGGTTTGTGGATGATATATTCGCCTTTAATATAGCACATCAAATTTTAAATGAGGATCTTGAACCACGCTCTGTTACAGAATGTAAATAGAGAGATGATTGGTCAATGTTGAATGGTGTTATACAAAGGGAATTAAATTGCTTAGAAAACCGGAAAGTTTTTGGACCTATAGTTCAAACTCCGGAAACTGATATCCCTGTAGGATACAGGTGGATCTTTGTTAGAAAGAGAAATGAGAAAAATGAAGTTACGAGATATAGAGCAAGACTCGTAGCTCATGGTTTCTCTCAAAGACCTGGAATTGATTATGAGGAAACATACTCTCCAGTAATTGACGCAATTACTTTCAGATTTTTGATTAGTCTTGTTGTATCACAAAGGCTTAAAATGCTCCTTATGGATATAGTAACTGCATATCTATATGAGTCATTAGATAGTAACATATATATGAAATTTTCCGAAAGATTTAAAATGCCTGAAGCATTTAAGTCAAAACCCAAAAACATGTTTTCGATTAAACTGCAAAAGTTGTTGTATGGGCTAAAACAGTCTGGACGTGGTATAAGAGACTGAGCGAGTATCTATTGAAAGAAGGATACAAGAATGATGATATATGCCCGTGTGTTTTTATAAATAAAACCGAAAATGGATTTACAATCATAGCAGTTTATGTTGATGATTTGAATTTAATTGGGACTCCTGAAGAGCTCAATAAAACTGTTGAATATTTGAAGAAAGAATTTGAGATGAAAGATTTAGGAAAGACAAAGTTTTGTCTTGGTTTGCAAATTGAACGTCTCCGTGAAGGAACGTTTATTCATCAATCGACATATACAGAAAAAGTGTTAAAACGCTTTTACATGGATAATGCACCCATTAGCATCACCAATGGTCGTTAGATCTCTTGATACAACTAAAGATCCATTTCGACCTATTGAAGATGGTGAAACGATACTTGGTCCTGAATTACCATATCTAAGTGCAATTGGAGCATTGACTTATTTGACTAATAACACGAGACCAGATATAGCTTTTTCTGTAAATCTTCTCGCAAGATATAGCTCTGCTCCCACTTTGAGATATTGGAATGGTGTTAAGCACATTCTACGTTATCTAAAAGGTACAGTTGACCTTGGGTTATATTATCCAGAGAATTCTAATAATTCTCTTGTGGGATATGCGGATGCAAGATATTTATCCGATTCACATAAAGCCAAGTCCCAAACTGGCTACGTTTTCACATGTGGTGGAACTGCTATATCTTGGAAGTCTGTGAAGCAAACCTTGACTGCAACATCTTCAAATCATTCTGAAATTATTGCAATTCATGAAGCAAGTCGAGAGTGTGTGTGGTTGAGAAATATGACGAGTCATATCCAAGAGTCGTGCGGATTAGCTTCATCAAAGGTCAATCCAACTGTTTTGTATGAAGACAATGTTGTTTGCATCGCGCAACTCAAGGAATGATACATCAAAGGTGACAGGACGAAGCATATCTCACCCAAGTTTTTCTACGCACACGATCTCCAAAAGAATGACGATATCAACATTCAACAGATTCGCTCAAGTGACAGTTTGGCGGACTTATTCACGAAGGCATTACTTATTCACGAAGGCATTACCAACATCAACATTCAGATTGTTGGTTCACAAGATCGACATGCGCCGACTCAAAGATCTACAATGATCTCAAGTTCATGGGGAGCAGTTGTACTCTTTTTCCTTCAACTGGGTTTTGTCCCATTGGATTTTTCTAGCAAGGTTTTAATGAGGCAACATTTGTTTTAGGGATTGGTCAATCAAGGGGGAGTGTTGTAAATATAACTTTAGATATATATGATGTGAGTGTTGACCAAGTAAACCCCTAAAACCCTAGTTCTCTGTACCACTATAAATAGAGGCATTTGGTTCTCATATTGAATACATAGAATTCTTATTCTCTCTACTTTATTCCCTCTTCTCTATAGTTTATAACAAGAATTGTGTTTTTTTAGTTTTATAACACAGGTAAACATGATTTTAAGTTTGGAGGGAAATCGTCTTACTAATTAAGTTGTGCTTTGTTTTGATTGCATTTGTTTTGAAATTTTTACATTTTCTTTTTATTTATATATCTTAAAAGCCCTAAAATAAACAAACTTTTCAAATAATTCAACCCGAAACGTATTGTAAACCGAACCGACCCGTCCCGCCCCCAAATCCATCGGTTCGGGTCGGTTTTGCGGGTCCGCTCACCCTACTTGTTATACAATATAATCGTATAAAATTACCCTCGTATGAGACTCATATCTAATTTTTGCAATTTGCATTAAGGAATGAAGTTGTCTCCAAACAAAGTTACTCCTATAGAAGTATTTACGTTGTCCAACACTTTCCTAATTTCTATATTCTTTATTCTATTGTTCTGTACTCTTTTTACATGGGGCTCTTTTCAACACGCAAACTATTTACATATATATAATACGAACTATGGCTATTTAAATTGTGGTTATACATTATTATTCGAATCCTAGTTCTTATGAACCCATTAAATCTAAAATAGTATCCTTATGAAGAACATTTAACAGTACAGGTTAACTTCTAATCACTACAAAAATCTCGCACTTTACCGACGGATAATTCCGTCGGTAAAGTCATTAAAATCCGTCGGTAATCCGTCGGTAATTTACTTACCAACGGAAATGCTCCCTCGTGATTTCATTCGTAGCTAAAGGATTTAACGACGAAAATCTTATCCATCAGCAAATTACCGACGGATTTGTGACGGAATATCCGTCAGCAAATTCTCGTTTGACGAACTAATTCCCGGATTTCTGACGGATTTTTGACGGAAAATCAGTTGGTAAATACCAACGGAATCGAATCCGTCGATAATGTTTGACGAATTACATTTCGTCAATTTTCGATTTTACTGACGGATTTCTCCGTCAGTAATTACTGACGGATAAAAAATCCGTTGGTAATTAATTACTGACGGATAAAAAATCCGTTGGTAAAATTTGACGTCCTCAATTTCGTCAAGTTGGAAATATTGTGATGGTTTTGTGACGGAATTTCCGTTAGTATTTTAGCGACGAATTAAAATCCGTTGGTAATAATTGTTGTTTTAATTTAATAATTATTTTATTTTAATTTAATTTTCTGATATTTTTACAATAGAGTTAATTGTATGGAATGTCATTTCAAGTTAGTGAATAATAATAGTTGTCCATCCACTTTATTTGTAGAAATTCTGGCCAACTTTGAGGTAAAGAGACCAAAATACCCTTAATTTCACCTCCCTCTCTCTCTTGTTTAACATCCAGATCCAGATCTGGATCTGGATCTGGATCTGTGTATTCTCGCTCTCTCTGTCTTGAGTTCCATTCTCTCTCTCAACTACAGATCTGTATTCTCCGGCATGGGCAACTTTCTGCGGTCGTCTTCTCCGGCAGATCTGTGTATTATCGACTCTCTTCTTTCTCTCTCTTCTATCAGTCACAGCTCGACAGATCTTAAGAAATTCAGCATGGCCAATCTCTCCGGCGTCGATGCAACTTTTCTCTATTTTGCGGCTTTCTTCTCCGGTCATCATATCATCTCCATCTGAAAATTTGTTCTTTGATGGTGTATTGTAGGTTGTTGGTTTTATGGTTGTAATTTAGCTTTGATCGCAATAATGTATCTCGTATTTTGGAAATTTGCTTATTTGATGGTTGTATTGTAGATTGATGATTTTTAATCTAAGATATCAACTTTGAATTTAGTGTATTAATTTTAATTGAGTTTTCTAGATCTAGTATGTCATGTTCTTGTCGTATTTTCCAGATCTTGCCATCATCTTCGTGCATATGTGTTCTTCCTGCATTTTTCACGTCACTGCGCGTCGCGACTTGGCACACCTGGTACGAATGCAATGTATTCGTACCAGATGTGCCAAGGCATACCGCGCCTAGACTTGGAACACCTGGTACGAATACACACCATTCGTACCAGGTGTGCCAAGTCTAGGCGCGATATGCCTTGGCACACCTGAATGCAACGTATTCATACCAGGTGTGCCAAGGCATACCGGGATGCTGTTGACCAAAGACGGTCACCATCCATGACACTAGATCTGGAATGTGACGCCATGGATTCCGGAGAGAAAGCTGTGAATATGGCCAGATCTGGTGCGATGGCAGATCTGGAATATGGTCGGCAGAATGTGAAAGTTCAAGGCGGCGCAGCGGACTGGACTGGAAGAACGAAGGCGGGGCGGCGGAAGGGAATAGAAGTACGACGACGCGGCGGCGGAATGAAAGTACGACGACGGCGACGGCAAAATGAAAGTACGACGGCGGCGACGGAAGAAATGAAGAAAAATAGAATTTCTAGAGAGAGAATATTTTGCAGAATAGATAATCTGAAATTTGAAAAATGAAAAATGAAATGTGTAGATGGAAGGTTAATAGTGGATCCAAGGGCAAATTGGTCCAAATTTCCAAAAGTTGGCCAGAATTTCTACAAATAAAGTTGGTGGCCAACTATTAATTTCCACTATCTATATTGGTTATCCCAAATTTTGCCTCTTTAGAATATTTAATTATTTAATATTTTAGCCCGATTTTTACTCATTAATTTATTAATATTTTAGCCCCAATTTTCAACATACCAAACAAGCAATTTATAATATAAAACATAATATAAAAGTCGATAAGTAATACAATAATAAGAATCTGATATTTTTGATAACAAAGTACGTACAAATATGAAAGAAATATTAAAGTAAAAGAATGTTTGTTCTACACTAACTAAAAGTCACAGACTAGGAGGGCGGTTGCAACGAGCCATGAAGTCTTGCATCATCTTCAGTGTAGCCTCAAACTGGGCTTGTTGAGCCAGAAATTGTGCTTGAAGAAGCTCTATGCCCTCTGTTTGCGCAGCTCCTCCTCAACCGCCAATCTCCTCTGACGCTCTTCCTCCTTGTATGCAGCCCTCCTCTGGCGCTCCTTCTCCAACTGCAGTAAATTAACTTGCGTGAAGAAGCAGCTATAAATTAACTTGCAAATTAACTTTCGTGAAGTAGTTGCTGTAAATTAATTTAAGATAAGGAAGGGAAGAAGAAGCTGCAGGAGAATTACAGTCAAGATCACAGCAACACAATCATCAGAACTTCTTCTTACAAACCACCAATCTACCAATTAAATCCAGTAAGTATATACAACTCAAATTTCCAAACTTTGTCTAGCAAATAGAAGCTCTGTTTGTTTCTCAGATAAGCAGCTCCAAACTGAAATCATAAGCAAATAAGAAAATATAATTGCAGTAACTTATTCTATCTTTCAATAACTACAAGCATGATCATCAAACCAAGTAGAAAACCGTAGCCACAGTTTACTAAAACTCGAACCAAGAATTATAATCTGTAAAGTTTAAATCTTAATCGTTGTATCTCCTGCTTTCAATTTAAGCAAATAGACTTCAACTAATTAAGATTCTATAAGTTCATGACATCTTAAACTCAAAATCAAGAACAAGAATAATTTGTTTAGAACCTACCCTATTTTTCTTCTTTTATCTTGAATTATCGAGTCTCGGTTGCTAGCGTGTTGTCGAGTCTTAATCGGGTGAGAAATGAGTCGCGCTGCTGCTGGCATCGGTTGTTTCCAGGCAGAAGACGACGCCGGCAGGGACTCCTGCACATGCAGTTGACCGGACAAGAGGGAAAAATCGGCGACGATGGTGGCTTCCCGGCTGCTACTCTGTCGACCGAGAGAGAGAAAAATAAAAATTTAAAACTAAAATCAAAATATGTTATTTCTGTTAATAAGCTAAAAATCGAAGCTTCAAACAAATTAAGAATGAGAGGGGGGCAAAGAGCTTACATGGCGGTGGTGGTTTCAGGCTTCCCGTTTGGGCAAAGGGAAGGCAACGGCGTTCCAGTCGAAGACAGAAGGTGGTGGTGTTTTCCTCGCCGGAATTTAGAGCAAGAGAAATGAGAATTTCAGATTCTAATTTTAGGGATATCAATTTGGGGATCTAGATTTTTGATTTGGGGCTTTTTGCTGGGGGCTTGAGCAAAGGACAAAATCGAGACGATGACGACGACGGGACGGAGGAGGCGAACGGTGAGGTTCGCCGGAGTCGTGCTACTGCAGCTACCGACGGATAAAGAGAGACGAGGCAAGAGGAGAGAAAGATGAGAGAGTGGGATGGAGAGAGAGGGCGGCGGCGGCGGTGTGAAGGTGAGGCGGCGACCGGCGAAGTCTCACTGGAGAAGAAGATGAAGGGAGGTGGTGCTGCTGCTGATGGTTTTGTTAGAGAGAAATGAAGAGAGGAAGAGAGAGCAAAAGAGAGATCGAGAGTTGTGAAGAGGAAGTGAGGGAGAAAGGAGCCCGACTATGAATGTGAATTAAGCATTCAATTTTACCGACGGATACCATAAAATCTGACCCGCAAAAATTTAACGACGGATTGTCATCCGTCAGTATTTTACCGAGGGATTGATCCGTCAGTAAATTAAAAATTTAATTTATAATTCGTAAATACAAAATACTGACGGAAATTTCCGTCAGTAAATTTAAAAAAAAAATATGTAATAAAATTCTTCTAGAACGAGTCCCTAGTCGAGATTAGTCAACATCTAACTCGATCTCTTCGTTGACGAAATTCTCACGAACGTCATTAACTAATCATCGCCATTATTTCAAAAAATTAATTAAGCATATATATAACTCAATCTTTGCATTTTCCTTGATTCTCGGACGTTTGTTCACTAGTCAACGGCTCACCGCCATTCTTCGAGAAATGAGCGTACATCGAGTACAAATTAATTAGCTACTTGGTAATCTCTTTGTTCATTAATTAACTAATCACCAACATTATTAATGAAGCGGATATATAACTCAATCCTTTCGTTTTCCCTGATTCTCGGACGTTTGTTAACTAGTCACCGCCATTATTCGAGAAACGAGTGTACATCGAGTACAAATTAGTAAGTTACATGGTAATCTTATCGATTTTCTTGATGAACACGGAACATTGTTAAAGTCGTTTGTTATAGAATTTCGATTTTTGATTTAGAGTTTACCAACGGATTCGAAATCCGTCACAATTTACCTATTTACCGACGGATTTAGTGACGGATTTTGAATCCGTTGGTAAACCCTAGGTAACAGTAATTATTTTTTATTTATAAAAATAATTTTATTAAATTGACTGATGGATTACATTCTGTCACTAATTATCCCTCACTAATCCGTTGGTAAATCCGTCAATAAATCCATAAATAAAAAAAATTAAAAAATATTACCAACGGATGCGAAATCTGTTGGTAAAAGTAAATATTTTTATTTAATTTTTTTTTACAATCTTACTGACGAATCCGTCACTAATTTTCCCTCACTAATCCGTTGGTAAATCCGTTACTAAATCCATAACTTAAAAAAATTAAATCGAAAATAAATTAAAACATTTACTGACGGATAGATTCCGTCGGTAAATTTATTTTTTATTTTTTTAAATAAATAATGAACTTTACCAACGAATATTTCCGTTGGTAATTTTAACAAGGGAAAATCCGTCGGTAAATCCGTCAGTATTTGCGGCGCGAATTACCCCGCCAAATGTCCGTCAGAAATCCGTCGGTAAATATTTTTTAGCCGACCCGCTTTTTTTCCGTCACTAATATGTCGGTATTACTGAGGGATTTTGAATCCGTCAGTAATTCTGTTGGTAAATCTGGTTTTTTTTGTAGTGAATAACGCAAAAGAACCCGTAAATTTCTCGATCTTTCTAGACTCGTTTATAATTTTATAAAATATATCACGGCGACCAATAGCAAAATTTTCAATAGCAATTTATTGATCTCTCAATAAAAACGTTTTGCATGTACATAGTTGATGTTGTATTTTTTGTGTAGGAAAACTAAAAATGCGAGGAACATGTTTCGTGACTTTCGTCTACATATATAGTTTAAAGGGTTATTTGTAAAATAATACACAACCTTTCACTAACTTTGCAATTTTTACATGACCTTAAAATTGTTGCAATTTAAACTCCACTTTTACCTTTTGTTGCAATTTGAGCACTCCCAATTTTTCCGAACACTGGAATCCTATGTGGCAATTAAATGACGTGAATATATTTTTTAAGCATAGATATGTCGCATCATTTTTATAAGTTAATTGAAATCAAATAATGCACAACTAGGGGTGAACAAAAATAACCGAAAACCGAAAACCAAACCAAACCAAACCGAAAATAGAATTTGGTTTGATTTGTTCGGTTTGTTTGGTTTGTTTGGTTTTATTTTTTTAAAATTTAATTTGTTTGGTTTGGTTTGGTTTGATGCTTTGGCAACCAAACCAAACCGAAAACCGAATTTTTATATTTATATATATATATATATTAATTTTTTATATAATATATATAGATTAATTATATTTATATATAACTTTTCTCAATAATGAAAAATAATTTGAAAGAATTTAGCGCAAGAGCTTGTTGGACCCAATAGAACTTGAAATAAAGTACGGATATCAACATCATGCAACAAGACAATGGACCGATATTATTGTTGCTCGTTTAACATATTTGGTTTTTCCTATAATATGTGTGTGTGTGTATATATGTTATGTTAATTTTTTAAATTAAAATACTATTATTGTCTTATTGTATTAAGTATATTTTTGTTGATTTTGGATGAAATATTTAAAACAACATGACCGTTCGGTTTGGTTTGGTTTTAACTTTTAAAAATTTGGTTTATTCGGTTAGTTTGGTTTGGTTTGATTTTGATTTTTAAAAATTTAATTTATTCGGTTTGGTTTGGTTTAGACCAAAACCAAATCGAATAACCGAATGTTCACCCCTATGCACAACCTTTCAACCAAATTGCAATTTAAACATAACTTTTGAAATATTTAATAATCGAAATTCCATTCTACCGATGAAATGAACGTGACAAGACTTTTTAATTGCCATTATGATGACATTACATGTCAATCCAAAGATTAGTTCAAACAAATACATTGAGCAATAATTGATGCTAAAACATATTATTGTTTAGGGTTATTTGCAATTTGGTAGAAAGGTGGTGCATTATTTGACTTCATTTAAATCATAAATATGAGGTGTCATATCTAAACGTGAAAATATATCCACGTCATTAAACGGTAATTGCCACATAGAATTCCGGTGATCGAAAAAATTGGAATTGTTTAAATTGCAACAAAAGGTAAAAGTGAGATTTAAATTGCAACAATTCAAAGGTCGTGTTAAAATTACAAATTTAGTGAAAGGTTGTGCATTATTTTACAAATAACCCTAGTTTAAATATAGAAAAAAAATAACCATTTTTAAAAGACAAATATAAAATCTAACCCTAAATCTTTAAAAGATAAAAACTAATCAATTATTACTAAAATACCCCTCATTCTCTTATTATACCTTCTCATCTCACCTCATACATGACTACCATACATAAATATTTTCCGACGTTGTCAACGGTCAATGCCGGTGAGAATTTTTCGGTGACTTTTTAATGAATTTTATCTACATAATTTTTTTTACCCCCTTGTTTTTTGGCATAAAGGGCGAAAAGGTTAAGAAAAATGATCGTATAAACGACAAATTTATTAAACGAAAATTAGAAGTACCCCTCAAAAAGAAATTGCAAATATTTGTTAGCTAGCGAAATAAGTTATGCATACACCAACAACCTTCCCTTCAAAATGAACAAATAAAATCTATCGCAAAAATTTTTCGGTGACTTTTTAATGAATTTTATCTACATAATTTTTTTTTACCCCCTTGTTTTTTGGCATAAAGGGCGAAAAGGTTAAGAAAAATGATCGTATAAAAGACAAATTTATTAAACGAAAAATAGAAGTACCCCTCAAAAAGAAATTGCAAATATTTGTTAGCTAGCGAAATAAGTTATGCATACACCAACAACCTTCCCTTCAAAATGAACAAATAAAATCTATCGCAAAAATCTAAATTTCCTTGTAGATACATACATACCCATCAAGAGATACATAAATTAAAAATTAATACTCCTCAATCCAAACCAAATGCCCTTCAAATGAATAGCACACTCTTTATTAACTCCCCCTACAGTTATATACAGAACTAAAAATGAGTTCTACACTATACTAGACCAACTATATCCTAGAACAAAATCAAAGGCCAAAAAGAAAATTTGACTACGAAGAACAAGTCATTGTGACAATAACTAGACTCTAAAGAATGAACACCTGGGACTTCCATCTAAAGCAGAATTGACTAACCAATTTTATTTTTATTTTGTTTGATGTAAATATTTCACAGGAGGCGTAAGGCATTACTTATTTCACAGAATCAGCATCGAGCAAAAAGGAGCATCTCAAGAGTTATTTACCATGGGCGTTCGAGGAAGAATGGAGTTGGCAAGCTCTTCATTCAGCTTAACAGGAAGTGGTGGCATCTGCTTCATCAATTCTGGCAAGTCGTGAAAGCTGCATTACAGAGTTCAGATCAAGCCCTTATTTTCTCAAAATTGTTAACAAACACATCAGATAATTTATATCCTGAAGTAGGCAGAGCAAAATATCCACATTGATGGTAATTTTATTTTATTTTTTGGTTGATAATTGTTTGTTATTGCAATTTGCACGCAGTTAACATTATCTCGAATTACCTTCACCAAATGTTTGTAATTCCAGGGAAGAGTACGGGAATAATTCACCCGACATGTGTCTAACAGAATCTATGTATATATACATAGATCCTAAAGAGGTTGATCAAAAATTGCATTATAAAATACCTCACTAGTGGTAAAAATTGCAAAAGACTGTCAATAAAATAATTGAAAATCTTGGATCAAATGTGAGGAATTTATCAGTTCCTATCGTCTAAGCTGGGTTTTCTTCTTGGTTGGGGCAGGAGAAGAAATAACCCAAATTTTGAAACTCAGGAAAGCAAAATTCAACAAAAGGAAATCACAATTAGCGAAGACAGGCATAAGCAAAAATTGTTCTTGCTATTGCAGGGCATAGACAGCTAAAGATATTAAAAAGCAATTGAAAAGAACAGTCTTGTAAACTGCAGAAAACAAGTTTAATCTCCTATCGATGCTAGAGCTCAGCAAATGATTCCGTCATGCTTTGAAATAAATGTATAGAGTATCTAGAACATACTCATTTAAGATCGAAATGATATTTGTCCGTGCTTGACAGAAGAGTTCGATGTTCTCATGGATCTGTAGGAAAATTCAAAAAATTAAATAAATATGATATCCAATCATACTGTTGAAAAGCTGATGTAAGCCATGTCATCAACAAAGGTGAGCAGTGAAAGTAAATTAACATAAAGTGATTCATACATCTCAAATAAGATCCAAATTAGATCCTTTTTATTAAATCATTAGTCCAGCGGTCTGCAATGTGCTCTAAATTTCAAAAGCTAAAATTTAAATGTTACTATAATATTTTTATATTACTCTCCGTGATTGAGAACTAAAAAGGAAATTAGAAAGAAATCGTGGAAAAACACAAAAAGTGAAGTACTAAAACTCTGATGTAATGTCAAAGCAAGAGGGAAAGAGAACAGAGGTGGTACAAACTCAGTGATGGCAAGTTAGGTGACAGAAGATATATCTTTATTGAAATGGCTTCAAGACAATCAAAATCACCAGTTAGATGCATTTCGTGTATATAATAATATAGGTATACCTTAAAGCATGAAACAACTAATAAACACATTTTTTAGCAGCATTATGCTTCAATTGTCATCCAAAAACTTCAGAGCTAAATCAGAAACCTTATATAGTTTATGGGAAGCAAAAACATAATTTTGACTTGTCTAGGACTGCAGTTATATAAATATATATATATATATGTATGTATCATTAGTAATTTAGTATCAACAAGAAGTGTCTTAGAAATAGCATCCCCAAGAAGATTGCAACCTTGGCCAACCTATTCCATGCTAAAAGAACAATGAGCCACAAAATGTCTGCCTAAGAATTTGGACTCACAGAATTGTATAATTCACAGAATCTCAAATAACAAACCAAGCTTCAGCCAGCTACCCATGAACAAAGAATAAACTGATTCTTATTGTACTGTCCATCGAAGATGTAGGCAACTATAGAACTCATGAATTTTACATAAACTCCTGAAAATTGGGAGTTCATAAATGTAAACGCACTTACCTTAAAAGCAGAAAAATTGGCAGAAATTTGATCCAAGGCACTAGCATTTTGCTCAAGAAGCTGTCCAGTGACTCCACCAATTGCTGGAAGTAACCAAATGAACATTACTCAGATATAAATCTAACAAAGCATCCAGTTGCAATGGACATATAACAATAAATGGCCATCGGATACAGTCTCACGTTTATAGCAAGGATCACAACATCTTAAACAGAAAACTCATGTTATAGTTGATATATAGACATTAAGGGGTGAGAAAAGTACGTTTGAGAATAAGAACTGCTAGACTAGTCTATGTAAAAAACAATGCTTTGTGAACAACAAAGACATGGCAAAAGTCAATCTCAAAATAAGAAATATGTAGCTACTGACATACTTTTAATGCACGAGCAATGTGGCAACCCTATCACTATCTTGAATAATTGCTTAAAAGAGTTTTAGATTGTGTTAAAGAAGGGAATATACCAAGAAAAGACAGAGACTAAATATTTATCAGTAAAACAAGTGCCAGTCTTTTGTATTTCCATAGTACTGAACAAGACATTCGTTTTCTAACTAAGTTCTAATATTCTAACACACTGTGGCATATATCTATGACAGGTCGAACAATTATCTTTAGGTGATACTCTTCAGAAGCGATAAAATGGACTACATAAGCTAAGAAAGTTAATGGTGTTGTTCTGTATATTGGGACACTTCTTGACTACTAAGAACCGTCAAAAGCACTTCCCTTAAATTCTGTATGATTGTGAAGAGATGCATGTTTGTGTACACCTAACATCAGGTAGAATCATCACTTAAGCTCCAAGGAACTCAAAAGTCTCAAAGAATGTAAGAGCTATTTAGGTCCAAGTTTCCCTTGATGCAAGTATTTCTAGACCAAGAGGTCAGAGATCCTACTCAATTTTGTCTTGCGGTGGTACTTGCTGAAGAAACACCAATTTTCGATGGTAAATTATACACATGACTGATATGTAGAAGAAACCTGATCTAATTAGATGGGCTCAAGAGAAAACAATCTATCTTTTCACACCAGTAACGACAACATTCGAAGTAGACCCATGCGAAGAGACCCATTACAAATAATCATTCATAGAGAAAGCTTTAAATCCAACTTGACTAACTATGCATGACAAAGTGGTGTTGCAGCTATTCATATAGCACAGACATGATTAGAATGCTTCCAGGTTCATGATGATAAATTTTTCCTCTTTGGTTAATAACCCACATCCCACTGGTCAGTGTAAATTGTAATGACCCACCTGAAACTGATAGTTGCACCAATTTACTGTATAGTTATTTTTAACTATGCAATGTTCCCTTCCTATTAGTTCATACAATATGAGATGCCAATGTCAGCATCAGAACTTGAGTAAATTCAATATTACTCTTGGTCAGATTGTTTGAATTTTCAGCAAAATTGCCTTGCATGCTCTAGGCTTTCGTTGAATGTACTAAAGTATGCAAAATGAATATATAAGCTTACAAAGGTATTCAAGTGGTAATGGGACATTTAATTGCTTCTTCTAGTTGAGTAATAACATTAGTCAGAGAGGTTGTCTTTGCAATATTCAAATTCTAAGGAATGATGGTACAGCAGGGGAGGGTTGTGACAAATGTAACATATATTCAAGGTATATCAAGAGGAGGGTACAAAATACTTCGGAAATACAAATTTGTAAAACATAAAAACTAACTTCAAACTAACCTTTATATGAAATTCCATCATCAGTTTCCATCGTCATTGGCTGAGCATAAGGGGGGCCATTCGAGCGGTTTGCTACTTGAGAAGGTTTTGGCAATGAATCTATTGCTTTTTCCTGATAACTCAAGGTAAATTCAGAATCATATCGGGATAAATATCTGATATTAGATGAATATAACAAATTCTGACAAGAAACTTGGGCGACTTGTTGCAACATACATACTGTATGGCTGCATAACATTTACCCAGTACCTTCCAAAAGCCTGTCTCTAGAACAAGAAATAAAACTCTAGCTAGAAGCACCACAATATTAGTTCTAAGAACCAAACAGTATTTCTATGGGGAAAATGAGATTCAAGTAAGCTTATGTTGATTATTTTTACTACAAAACCAAGAAGCACCAAAAGAATCAATAATGCTCAAACATAATAGATAATAATCTCATCTTGAAACACCGACAAGATCATTTTCTATTCGTCCTTACTGTTTGGAGTCCGTGAGCTACGCATAGCTACATAAACACATACCATTCTGTGTATGTTGAATCAGAGTGGTTCCAACTCAAGAAATATGTATCTCCTGATCCATTATAACTTTCTCATTTGACCAGCTCAAATTTTTGAAATAAAATAATCCTTCAAATGGTTCTTTCAAAAGTAAATCTTGAGAAAGATAATAAATCATTAATTTCCAAGTTCCAAAAGCTGATTAATTGTACTTACGAAATGGGCAAAATCACCATGTTGCAGGACAGACAAGACAGTGAAAAGAAGATTCTAGAATAAGACAGCATTCATGTTATATATAAACACATTTCGTACCTTTTTGTCTTTACTTTTTCTCGAATTGTTATCATCTTTTCTTCTCTTGCCATTTTCCTTTTTCTGAAAAAAGTGAGCCATTCAAGTCAATATACAAATTGGACTTTGGTGAATGTTCTTGCTAATTAAAATACAGGATTATAATTCAAATATACTCAGTACATCTTAGCTATCTGAAACCATTAATGACGGTCTTGGCCCACTTTTACAACTGGAAACCGAAGCATTTAAGTCAACGTGCACTAAAATCCAAATTACTACGAGTCCTGTTTTCCAAGGAATTATAGTCAATTTTGAAAACTTTCTTCAAGTTAAAACATTTTTCTTTCACCATCTCAAAGTTCAAGGGAATCCAAAATTAAACCTTATAGTCATTGGATAAACCTTAGTGATCACATTGAGTAGTTAGAACTCAAAATAAATTAGAATGACAATGAATGTGACTAAGTTACTATTTTGTTTTGCAACATTTTTAATGAGTGTTCCTATTAATAAATAAATAAAGTCATTATAAAAATTGAATCAACCTAATGACTTTTGACAAATATGTATTAACTTTAATGCATCAAAATGAAATTCAGAAATTTACAGCCTGCTACACCCAATTATACAAGCTCACATTCATCCATCTGCAACGCAATGCAACATCACGGACAGTCTTATCTTGTAAAGCCTGAGCAATTTTGGCGTACCGAATAATGTTGGTTTCAGAGGCATATCTGCAGAAGGGATAACTCATTATTTAAGGGATGCAATATAAAGCTAGTATATTACAGAACTTCATCAGAAAACAAATTAAATGAACAAACACAAATAGGCCTAGAAAACACCAATTCAGAAAATGAACAGAAACACTGGAAAAAGAGGTCCAATGAATGAACAAACGAGAAAGAGTAAAAAAACAAATATTTATTAAATCAGAATTAGAAAGGTAAATGGGATGAGAAGTAGGAGAATTCCAACTTAAACATATAAGAAATTAAAATAGTCCAAACTGAGGAGTCAAAATCTCAGAATTTGACTCATATCCAAACCACTTCATCGATTTTACCTGATTAGCTTATTTTTTAGGTTTCAGAGTTGAACCTTGAAGTGAATACATTAACTGCACTCATCCTATTCTGAAGAACATGCAGAATTCAAGGTGGCATCATTTGAAGCCTTTGTCTATAGAATAAATCAAAATACATATTTTAACTGAGTATCATTTTCTCAAGTTTTTGCACGAAAGTGCAAGCAGTACGGCAGTTTAGGATACAAACAACTATGCCATCAAGGTAATTAGAACCAGGTAAGCATTGTCTTAATTTTTATCTAGCTTGAACTTTAGTCAGGTAGGAAGCAAATGAACTCAAGTAACTCCACATTCTTACAGAAATTCTATCATTCTTAAGTAAGCAAGGCATGCTTCAAAATCAATTTGTGATTGACTGACTGAAGTAACCTTTCAGCCCTAAAATTAATAAAATATTTTTCTTTAAAAAAACTCGAAAAGCTGTCACAAATTGGCATACGAGCAATAGAGATTTTGATTTAAACTGAACTACTAAAGGCCTGGCTTGACAATTCCTGAGAAACTACACTCCTGGCGCAAATTCAATAAATACACAAGCTTCACATCCGTATCTTATTAATTTGCGCATGCATCCCTGCCTAGCACCGCATTTCGACTAATTATACTCAAAATACACGAAAGAGACAACAGCAAACTGCATCAATCTGTAACAACTTAATTAAAAAAAAAAAAAAGAGATAAGAATAAAATTAGACTGACTTGGTGAGCAAATCTTCTAGAGTCGATTGTTCCTCGGGCGTCCAATCAAGTGACAGACCCGGGTTATGGCGGAGGGCAGTCTGAGCGTTCCCCGCCAATGATACGCCGCTGCCGCTAGTATTCTCCGGAACGCCGCCGCTACTGTTGCCGTTATTAGTATTACTACCATTCCTTTGAGCGCCTGAAGGGTTAGCACTCGCAGCCATCGAAGACACAGGCGAAATCTGTACTATTAATAGCTGAATTTCCGACTCAATTACAGGAATTTTAGGAAATTTAATGAGCTGAGGAAGAAATTCGGTGAGAAACACGCTGAAATCTAGGGTTAGACAAAGGAATTTAGAATTGATGTATGGTAATCATCAGTAAAATCAGAGTGGTATTATTCAGTTGAGTTGAGGAAGACAAAATCTGTACGGAATCAGGCTTAAGCAGCTGATATTTTTTCCACATCCGTCTTGTTGCCGAATTATGAATTAATTATTGTCGGTTTCTTTTTCGGATTTAGGATTTTTTGCATATACAATTATAAATTATTTTATTTCGAAATTTGTTATCAACAATTCAACATTACAAAAATTTGCAAATAAGGTGGGTGTGTATAATTAAAAGGATTTCACTAATACATATTTAACCATTTTGCGTGTAAAAATTTCTAAGTAGCACATTTAAAATGAAGCTGATATAATTTACGCATTCGGAATAATTAATCTCATTAAGCTTACCCTTAAAAAGAAGGGAAATGATAATTTGCCATAATGCCCTTGGGCTGGATTTAGAGAACCGGTTTTTTGAAATTTTCGGTTTTCTATAATTAATTAATTTTCATGGTGACTAATTTGTCCCTAATCTATTTTTAGTTGTAGGTAATTCCAAATCAATTTGTTCCTATAATCAAGGATTCAAATATAAAATCAAATATTAAAATTGTGTGAGGTTAAATATCGAAATTATTTTATTTATATGAATAGAATATCCTGTCATATCAATTATGTAATTTATATCCTAGAAGGCCGATTATGTAGAGACTTTTTTTTAATTTTGAGAATTAATATATATTACAGAGACTCCTTCAGCCTTCAGGGAACTAAGAAAACAATATCATGGCCGACGATTTGAACTTTCTTTATGATGAACTGTTCGGATTTGGCCATGATTTATCGACGAATGAGCATGAAAATTCGAACCATGAAGATGGAGAGAATAGTAATGAAGGTTCGAACCATGAAGATGAAGATGGAGGTCATGGTACGGGCCAAGGAGATGATAATGGCATCGGTAATGAAGCTGGCGATGGCACCGATGATCATAATGACGCTCCGTGTCCTATGCTGGGAATGGTGTACGGATCACAATTATCTCTATTTGCAGCCTACCACGATTATGCAAAGGTACAAGGATTTTCCGTTTCTGTTCGTAATACTTCGTCTAAGTATTATGTTGTTGCATGCTCGAAAGGACGAAAGTCTAAAGCTAAGTATCGCACGAAACAAACTAAATGTCCTGCACGTGTTAATTCTAAAAAACAAGATGATGATAATTGGAGGGTCACGTGTGTGACCCTGGAGCACAATCATACTTTGGAGCCGCAATTGTCTATGATGATGTCGGGTAATCGAGAATTATCTTTGCACATGCAACGTGTATTGGAAGCTCGAGACATTGCAGGTTATAGAATTGTTGAAAACGTGAGGACTATGGAAGTGATGGCTGGAGGTCCTCAGAGTTTAGGTGTCACGGGACGAGATTGCAGGAATTTCATTGATCAGAGGAGGAGGTTGAGGCTTGGAGAAGGAGATGCTGAAGCCATACACCGACTTTTCACGACGATGCAGTTACAAGATAGCAAGTTTTTCCACACTATGGATGTCGACGACGAAGGGCGGCTGCGTAATGTGACGTGGGTGCATCCTCGTGGTAGAATGGTGATGGTTCTAGAAGTGGGACTCGTATAGGGAATCCTATGATTGTGCGTCGTCGAGGACGGCCTAGGAATGCAACGAGAATTCAAAGTGGTCGTTAAAGGAACGAAAATCGTACAAGTCTTGGTAGAGGACAAAATCGTTCAAGTGGTGGTCGCGGTCGTGGTCGAGGAAGCAATGTGGCAACATAATATTTTTTTATCATTTTGAGTTTGAATTGTTATAGTTATTTCGTTGATCTTTATATTTATGTTTATTTTGAATTTCGTACGTGTATCTTAATTTTATGAGATGTTTCCCATTTGTATTGATGCCAGTCAAATTGTTCAGCTGCACTTCAGTTGGAATAATGTAATTTTGCGTAGCATTCATCTATTATCATTGCAAAATTTGGCTTGCTTTCTACGTGTGTCCCTGCCTTTGGCAAGTTCTCTACATAGTTTTCAGAAGTAGAAAAAAATGGCATAGGAACTGCTGATATTTCTTTTGCTCCATTGATGCTATGCTAAAATAAATGCTTAAGTATTTTGGCCAAGTTCTGACTGCTTGTGTTTTATGTTTTGGTTCTTTTACAAGCTACAAGCACCATCATGCGAAGGCCTTGCTTTTTATGGTTGATCTGGAGATTTATTGTCTCATCATGCTATTTTTGTGTATCTAGTCTTTCCTTGTCTTTAGTCTATTTATCTATAGCTTTGTAAATTGTAAAGTTGGGATTTTGGTTTCTGAGTTTGCACAGGGAGAAAAAAAAAAACTTGCTATGAAACTAATTTAAATCATTGCTTTTCCGTGTCTTAGAAGAAATTTTGGAAGCATAAAAAGAAGAAAATGTCTGTCAAATAAAATAGTAAGGCTTCTCATTAAATTTTATTCACACTAAAGATTCATGTTTGCAGCATATCACAAAATAATGAGATTTATCGTGATAATCAAACATAAAATATATTTATAAATTCATTATAAATATATTTGAACCAATTTGCATGCTTAATTATAGGGCATGATTAGTATGAATAATTTATGGTAATATAAATCTCAATTATTTATATATAGAATTGATATGATTAGATATTTGAATTTTGAAATCAAATATTTTCCTAATCTTTCTCCTAAAATTGTGTGGGGGTAAATATGTATAAACATAATTAAGGAAAAATTATTATTTTAATAAAAATTAAAAAATGGCCCAATTTTACTAAATTAGCCCCATTATGGCTAAGCCATTATGGCTTATTATCACGACCCTAAAAAGAAAACATCATTAAATATTACTAGTAAGTAGCCCGTCGAGACTCGACGGGAAATAATTTTATGTTTTAATTTACGTGTATTTATTTTAAAAATAATTTTATATTTTATTTAAAAGTTATGATATTGTTCGGGTTAATTATTAATCAAACTTAGAAAATTAATTTTATTTCACGTATTTAAATTTATTATTAGGAATGACAATGGATCGGATATATTCATTCATTATGTATTTTCTAAATCTAATTTTGTTTAGAATTTTTCTATATGTTCGTCATAATCTCGGTTAGAATAGTGACTTTACTGTACATACGCGTCTCAAATCCGTTGAGTAATACTCGATAAAAATATGAACACTCCAAGTAAAATTAATTAAAATTAGTAAAAATCCTTCTTTCTATATTATTTGAACCACCTCGTTGGTTTATGCTAAATTACTCGATAAAAATATAAACAAAGTTAATATTAATTAAAATTTGTAAAATTCTTCTTTTTAAGTATATTTGAACCGTTTCGTTGGTTCATGTTAAATCGATATCTCTAATCTTTGCCAAAATGCGAAAAAAATATTTACATCTTCAAAGTAATATTAATTAAAATTAGTAAAAATAATTTTTTTCTATGTTATTTGAACCGTCTCGTTGGTTTATGCTAAATTACTCGATAAAAATCTAAACAATTTAATATTAATTAAAATTAGTAAAAATCCTTCTTTTTATGTATATTTGAACCGTCTCGTTAGTTCATGTTAAATCGATATCTCTAATCTTTGCCAAAATGCGGAAAAAAATAATTTACATCTTCAAGTTTTTATTTTCTTTAGCTACCTATCCCACATTTGATTCAATGTATATATTTTCTAGAAAGCACTAATCGAAGTTTTTAGAAAAACATGAATGAAAAATGAAAAGGACTCTATATAGACATATTGATTAAATATATTTATTTAGTCTTCATAGGGATTTTTATTTACAAATTTTCTATGGATTATTATATGAATTAATAATGTATAAAATAAGGATTTATCAGAATGCATTTCGAAATTGTTATTATTTTAATATGTATAATAGAAGAAATTAATTAAATAGAGGGAAAGATAAATATGAGATGTGATTAATAGATAAACATGTGATATTTCAAGAATATGAAATTAATAAAACTTTAATTAATAAAAATAAAAATAAAAATAAAAATAAAAATTATAATATATATGAATTAAAATTAGACAAATTACCAGAATAAAGGAAAATCTGAACGGAGCATCGTGGAGGGGCATCTTTATTTTCGTATTAGTAATAGATAACCTGGCGTACCATTTTTAAATCCAAATACTTAGCCGTGTGGATTAAACTGTTCCTAATTTTGGAAGGGAAAGAAAATAGGAAAAAATCTTCACTATTTGGACGTGTTCTTGAATGGACGAACAAAAAAGGTTTGATGGTTGAAATTTAAATATAAATTTTGTAACTTTGAAACAGTTAAAAGAGTGACCATTAGCTTTAAAGTTTGGCATGTATAGGTTTCGTTATTTTGTGGCTAGTTAATGATGTGTGTACTGAACTGAATTGTTGGTGGAGATTATTATTATTATTATTATTATTATTATTATTATTATTATTTAAGGAATTGCTGGTGGAGATTTTTATGTTGAATAATTATGCAATGATTGTGTTGTGTCATATTCGAAAAAGACCGATCATCTAAATCTAAATTCATACATTTATGAGAGTAATTTGCTATCAGTTTTATAGACCATACAAAATTGTAATTTTGACTATAAAAAATTGCTTCGACAATTCAACATAAAAAATTTTTAGTGGAATTTAAATGGAATACCCATTTTACAAGCAAGTCTTTCAACAAATTTCATAGTGTTTGACAAGTACTGAATGTACGGTTTAATGAAACGTCGTGTGTTTCTTTTGCAATTAGAGTTGCGACAACTCCCAGCCCTTGCGGCAAACCTTGATAATATACTAGTACTACACCCGTGCGATGCACGGAGTAAGTTGAATTTTGATTTTTTTTTTGTAAAACAATATAAATATAAGTAAGGAATATATATATATATATATATATATAAAGAAAAGTATCAAACAATATAAATTAAAATTTCGTTCAAAGTTCATATATGTATAAAATTTTAAAAATTTTCTTGTAAACAATGTTCGTTGTACATGCACTGCTCTTATTTTCTTTATCACATATCAGTATCTTCAAACCATTTCGACTCTGTACCCTCGATACAGAGACGTATAGTTGACCATATAAAAATAATACTTGGACTTTGTAAACGATTCCGCTGTATGTATAGAATATCATCTAAAATATTCTTCCAACACTTTTTCCAAACAATCTCCAATATGTTCATTGAATTAGCAAATAGTAGATTTGCAAACATATGTCTCAAAGAATGTGTGGTACTCCAATGACTTGCCTCTATAATGTCGTCGATGTATTCTCTATCATCGTCTAACAAACCCTCTCTTACTGTTTGCCAAATTTTTGTATAATGGTTTCATCCCATAACCATTTATACATAGCTTTTAATATATCTTCTCCCAAAAGCCATCAAATTCTTTATTAATTTTATTATGAAAAATTCAATACATTCTCTAAAAATAATTATAGGTCTTTATAATATGGTCTAATAATATAGAGTAGTTAATGAATTGTGTAGTTTCATTTGTAATATAAAATTGAATAATTTCGGATACTATTAATCTTATTGCTGAAAATTGATTCATCTCTCTACATGTGGTTATTTGTAATAATTTATTTTAATAATAAGGAGTAATTATTGGGTTGTGTTTATAAGCTAATAAGAGTGAGAAATACCAATACAATATGACAATCAACGTAAATTGAAGATATAAATAAAGTAAATTTTAGAATATGTTCATTAGTGTTTTGTTTTATGAAACAAATTACTTAAGTAGCACATTTTTTGGTAAGGAAGTCGTTTTTCATCGAGAATAATTTATTGAAAGATCAAACTTTTACTCTAAGAATTTTTTTTGTTTATTGATTAATTATTTGTATAATTTTAAAGTGAAAATAATCTTTTTGTGAACTTTAGTTTCTCTTTTTTAAAATGTTCATTGTGTCTTGAGTTGCAAAAATTAATATTTTTTATGCCAAAGTAAGTCTTATGTAAACAATAAAGACTCTAATAAAAGAACTTACTTTCAAAAATTAAAAGAATTATTTTATCAAAATATAAAATAAAAAAAAATAAAACTTGAGAATAACAAATTGATTGTAGATGAACAAACTCTAAGGTGCAAAAATGCTGAGAAAAACAAATCATGCGTCATTTTCAATATAAACTCTAGTGGTAAAATATATTATTATGGGCTCGTTTGGTAGGGGTGATTAGGGTGTATAATATGTATATGACACCCTAATATCTTGTTTGGTATGAAGTATACGGCCCTTTAAAATTCGGGCCCGTATGAATAATACTTATTTTTGTTGTTATGTATACTACCTATGAGGTGGTATAAATAATACTGCAACTAATTATAGCAATAAATTACAATAATTACTATGTGTTGCAGAGAATTTAATACATCGTACCAAACGGAATATTAATTCTTTATATTTATAAGACATCTCAGTCAAACATATCAGGTCTTATCCCATACTTTGTACCAAACGAGCCCTATGTATATAAGTTGATTGAATATGTGTATAACCTTTTGGAAATTAAAGTAAAACATTATAGATATCTAATTGAAGCTCTCAAAGGTATTACTTATTTTAAAAGAAGAATCTTACTGTTTTACATTTTGTTGGACCATAACTTCAATTTGTATATTCTGATTTAAAAACACTGAATACACAATAATCCCGATGTAAAATCGATACAAACCTATGAAACAACTAGTATAGAGTGTGAATCTAAACTTCTTATATGTTCCATTTCCAAGTTTTCCTATTTCCGATAATGGAGTTCCTTCTAGGCTGCAGAGAACTCCAGTTCTAATTGCTGAAAATATTTTCATAATATTAATTAAAAATATGATTTATCATCTAGATATTTTTTACAACGTTACTCATGAATCATGATAACTTTAATTTTTAGTATTATTGCGAATGCGTTAGTTAGTAACACTGCATATTTGTATTTTAATTATGGTTATTGTATTATAATTCATTCTCTATGTGTCTATTTTCAATAGACATATATATTTTAAATCTATATGCATGTATTTATATATACATATAAATCAATCGATATATAGTGTTTTCTTTTTTGAGATAGTCGTACTGGATATAAAGACATGTTTTTAATCAGTAGGAAAATTGTGAATAGTTAGTTGGTTCCAAAAATTTTTAATAGATCAGCAAATTAAAATTTGCAAAAAAAATTAGAGTTAGTATCTAACAATATTATATAATACTTGTACATGTATACAACTCAAAACTTAAAATTCATATTATGTATATCAAAACCCCATTATGAACGTGTGAAGTAAGAATAATTTCACCCATTATGGTTCATTATCATTGATTAATTTTCCATCCGTTGGAGGGCACGACAATCAAATATTTATTAATGCAAACATCACACACAATTAAATGTAAATATTAGAAACATACTTTAATATAAATTTATTTAGCTCTCGAACATGTATATATAAAATGTAATTATATATTTTTATAAAGTTGCTAATTAATAACACAAAACATGTTGAATTTTACTTTTTAGACACGAAAATGAAAATTTATTACTCTCATTTGTGTGTATGACAATACAGAAATTGTCATTTGGAATAAAAGAACATCATTTTGTGTTTAAAGTGATATATATTGATACATTTAAATAGATAGCTATCAAAAGGAAAATAGTCAATTTTTACATGAAAATGTAGCAAACACTTTAACCAATAACCTTAAATATAAGAAAAAGAAACCTATTATAAAATTAAAAAAAATAAACAGCCACATATTCCCACAGACATAAAAAAAAAATTATATTTTAACGCGCGCACACACACATATATATATATATATATATATATACATTACAAATAAAAAATAAAAAATAAAGTAGTGTAACTCAGTGAAAGAAATGGTTGACAATCTAATAAGACTTAAATATATATATATATATATATATATATATATATATATATAGAGCGATTACATGATTACTTTTGTAAATAGAAAATTATGAAACAACATTCAATAAATTTCAATATTATATAACAAATTTATGATTTTAATAAATTTAGAATCATACAAACACTAAAGTGTGAGTTGATCCAATTACATTGGTAGTAACATCGATCATATTATTCTCTAAAGAGATAAATACATGCTTATATATAATAGGGATAGATTTCTATGGATGTTACTGTAATCCTTAACAAAAAATTTGATGAAGTTGTCGCTCCCAAATCTGATCATTGATGCTTAGGAGATATGATCTTTCTCCAAGATGGCGTTTCTGCAAAGAGTTGATGTGCGCGTTGTTTATTTAAAAATTTTACATCAAATGCTCTTTGTGCGGTAATCTCTTTCTTATCAATCATGCTTCCTCTAATCGGAAAAGTCGGAATGAAAGAGTACAAAGAATATGAATTGTGAATGAAATCGTTTGCAAAATTCTAGAATTTATAAGTAGAAAATAGTATAAAAATGGAAAATTTATTATTATAATTAAATTTTTTCCCCACAAATTATGCCTTTGTAACGTCCAAATATTAATTAATTGATTGGTAAATATTAATAAACAATTAAGATAATAACAATTAAATAAATTATTTTCAAAAACGGAATAATTGTAATTGAAAATGAAAGTTACTATAAACGGCAAGCCGGACTTGCTTTTATATATTATAAAGATTATTTAATCTATTATCTATAATGAACTAATTGAAAACGGATGATTTATATATATTATATAGATTATAGGAAGATTTGACTTGAAATGAGCTTATTTTAATTTTTTTCGTACGAAATATATATACGTCTGAGTTGATAGACATATTTTGTATTAATCCTCTGGAAATTGATAAAGTTTTTAGTTAATATATAAAGATTTAAATATTTTGATATTGCCAATTTTTCGGTTCAATCTGTGCAATATTAATGCCAATATATTTGTCATTACATTTATGAAGAATGAATTCATCAATGATTGATGCAGCACCTATCTTCAAAATTGAAATTAATTATTTAATCTATTATGTATAATGAACTAATTGAAAACGGATGATTTATATATATTATATAGATTATAGTAAGATTTGAGGCTTGAAATGAGCTTATTTTATTTTATTTCGTACGAAATATATATACGTCTGAGTTGATAGACATATTTTGTATTAATTCTCTGGAAATTGATAAAGTTTTTAGTTTATCTATAAAGATTTAAATATGATATTGCCAATTTAGGTGAGCGTAAATATATGTAAATCAGTAATTAATACCAATATTTAAAATATATATATTTTAGAATAGTACAGAAACAACACATATATATGACGTATGTGTCATTATTCAGTAAAATACGTTTAATGTACTGTCAAAAACTTAAAATATATTAAAAGAAGATCTAATTATACACACTGTCATACAAATTATAATTACGTGTATAACCATAACTAATATTATGCAAAAAATTAATTAGATGATTGGAAATGTAAATGCACAATTATTATATAACATTTAATATATAATTTCTAGAAATGGTATATTGAAAACAAATTAAAAAAAAAACTGAAAAAAATAACTTTCTAAAAATAGCACGGGCTTGCTATTATAGTTTATATAGATATAGATTTCTGATAACTTGAAAATAAGGTTCGTACAACTTATATAAAAGAATAAGAAAATACCTAAATCTAGCAAGATTCTAATTAACCACCCATAATAATATATATAAATTGCATATCAAGAAAAAATAATAAATCATAAGTTAATAAGTTATCCAATTTGATATCCCTCAACCCGCTTTGAAAGAATACGCACACGATTGCCTCGTCTTGGCCCATCATTAATAATTCGCTCCAGTCCATCTGCATCTCCTTCATCAGTATTTCTTCTCAGCCCATCTGTATCTTCGTTGTAACAGTTAAGATGATGGTGGTTTAACAATCATGACCAATTTTTTTCTTCTCATCATGGGCAGCTTAATTTTCTATCATGCTCAATTTTAAAATAGATCAGAGTATTATTTAATGGCAAAAATAAAATTGAACACTATGACAATATTTAAATCAAACAAATTAACGGTATCATTATTTTATTAAATATAATAATTTATGAATTATTATTATTATTATTATTATTATTATTATTATTATTATTATTATTATTATATTTGCCCATGTGGTCATATATGGACTGTCATATATTTATATGTTTTTTTTTCGAGGGGATACATTTATATGTCGTATATGCTATTGAATATTGATATAGCCAGGACAAGTATTAAAAGGATGATTCTAAACATAGCCCCATTTTTTCCTCTTTTAGTCACTTATTTATAAAATAATAAAAATATTAATAAATGTACAATTTTATCTCTATAACCCAAAACTAAATTTCTATAAATCTGAAGAAGAAAAGAACACGACCTAATAACCTAATTCAAACTTAATTCACCATTTTGCATAATTAATCAACAATCTCTCTCAAATATGTTTCTTCTCTCTTTTTTTTTTCTTTCTTGATTTGGGAAAGGAAAACGGTAGATATTAAACTCAAAACCTCTCTAAATATGTCTCTGTTGAATACAAATCGATGGGGTTATATTGATTAATTTGGAATTTAATTAGGAATTATAGGGATAAAATTGTACATCCCACTAATGCTTTTATTATTATTTTATAAATGTGGGTGTTTAAAAAGAATAAAATGAGCACTCATATTAAAAATTGGAAATCCAGTTCACATACATTAGATTTTGTCATTTTTCATATATAAGCTCCCAATCAAGAAGCCCAATAAGTAATGTGTCCCAACAAAATGGTCTAGATTTAAAAGCCCAATAAAACCCATCTTCGCTCTAGGGTTTTGCCTTATTTTAGCTTGTTTTTCTGCGTCTGCCTATTTCTCGCCTCACCTTCACCCCGTCGGACTCCCCCCTGCGGAGCGCATCAGAATTTGGTGAAAATGGTAAGATTTCCGATGAACTCATTCAATCAGCTGCAATTCTGTCTGATTGTTTTTCATGTCGATAGTTGCTGTTCTGTTTATATCAGTGTGGAGTAATATTTATAGGCCATTTTGTTTTTGCATGGAACAAGCTCATTGTTTTTGGTCATGTAATTTGTTTTAGATTTGATCTGTGGTTGACATTTCAGTTTTGCTTAGATTTGATTTGATTAGCTCTGTACTTCTTATGTTTTGACATGGGTTAACTCGTGGAAGGTGTGGGAAACTGGTGCTTAATTAATGTTGACTATTTACTAGGTTTCGGTCTGGAAAAATGAAATTTAGATATGTCATTTTCCTTTTTACTGCTGCCGCTTGTTGAACTACTTGGCTGTGTAATTATCAAAATGTGTTGTTTGTAAACTGTGTTATATTTGATGGATATGATGGAATCTAGCACGTCATTTTCATTATTTGAGAGTTGGCTAGCAGTGGATGTAATTTGACTATGCTGTTACAGTTACTGATAGTGTTGGAATATGTTTGGAGTCCTGGTATTGTATGCGGGTTAATGTTCTATGTTATGTATTTGCTAAGGAGGTATTTGCTATTTGTAGGTGTTCGTAAAAGCCCAAAAATCGAGAGCTTACTTCAAGCGTTTCCAAGTTAAGTACAAGAGAAGAAGAGGTAGGCAATCAATGATATGTTCATTTTCTTCTACTAACACATTGATCTTTGTTCAATTATTCAGTTATTTTTCAATTGATTATAGGGCTTCATTTTCTTTTCGATTAATTTTTTCTTATTGATTTTCAATTTAGAGGGGAAGACTGACTATCGGGCGAGGATTCGCATGATCAATCAGGATAAGAACAAATACAACACCCCAAAGTTTCGCTTTGTTGTGCGATTTGTATCCTTCGATGCCTGTAGTGTTTTTTTTTCCGTATACCATTTTTATTTGTCCTGTTATTGAACTGCTGATTGTTGTTAATTAACTCCATATTCTGACAATAATTTTTTATATTCTTTTAATTGTGGCTAATGCATTTATTCCAGAAAATGAGGACTCATGCAAATTTATCCCACACTTGAACTGAAATATGCTGTCAGTAGCTATTTGGTCATATGTTGATTATATTGTGATTGTGATTGACCATGCATGATGTACTGTTGGCCTTAACATGATTATCAGACCAATAAGGATATCATTTGCCAGATTTTATCCTCTAGCATTGCTGGTGATCACGTCCTTGCTGCTGCATATGCACATGAGCTGCCTCGTTATGGCCTTGAAGTTGGGTTGACGAACTATGCTGCTGGTTAGTATTTATCTAGAACATTCTTTTCTCTCTTAGTAATAAGAATTCTCAGATGGTTGATATGTGATAGCATACTGCACCGGACTTCTTTTGAGTCGCCGAGCCCTGAAGAAACTTGAATTGGACGAGGAGTATGAAGGAAATGTTGAGGTAACCTTTTTTTTTTCTCTTCTCTCTGTTTTCATGTGTTTGTTGATGCAGGGAGTTGCTTTTTGATGATGTATTAATTGAGCTCTACTGCAATTTTGTCCTTTCAGGCAACAGGAGAGGATTATTCTGTTGAGCCTGCTGAAAGCAGAAGGCCTTTCCGTGCCCTTTTGGATGTTGGCCTCATAAAGACTACTACTGGAAACCGTGTTTTTGGTGCCCTCAAGGTACTATGTTGGCCATATTGGCATCTGACAACTTATTTTTTTAAGCTTCTGCTATTGCTGTTTATATTTATTTTATGAAGAATGAGGTAGACCTATTGGACCTTGCCATTGTGATGTGCAATAGCTGTTGACTTGTTCCAACTTGAGAGTTGAGATAATATCATACATGTAGATTGTGTTGTATGTTTATTATCTGGTTCATGAGCTTCAACAGTTTGGTTTGTTGTGTTAAAGGGAGCTCTGGATGGTGGACTTGACGTACCACACAGTGATAAGAGATTTGCTGGATATGGCAAGGACAACAAGCAGCTCGATGCTGAAGTGCACCGCAAGTATATCTACGGGGGCCATGTTGCTGCATACATGCAGGTATTTTCTTCTAACTTTTGATGTCATGAGTTACATTGTTGTGGTTTTGTCATCGTTGGACGAAGTTGGAGTTAATCTTACTATTGGATGGCTGCAGGCTTTGATTGAAGATGAGCCCGAGAAATACCAGACTCACTTTAGCGAGTACATTAAGAGGGGTATTGAGGCAGAGAACATCGAAGAGTTGTACAAGAAGGTTCATGCAGCAATTCGCGCTGACCCAACAATGAAGAAATCTGATAAGAAGCCTCCCACAGAGCACAAGAGGTAAGACTTTTTTTTATTCTAGGATGAGACTTTTTATTAAAATTTTATTGATAAGAACATATGTACATCTTTCAACTCTATTTGGTGCGCATGTCATTTATCAGGAAACTTTATATTTTTGTAGTGCCAAGCGTAATTGTTTTTTCACTTGTTATGTAGGTACAACCTTAAGAAGCTGACTTATGAGGAGAGGAAGGCTAAATTGA
This sequence comes from Agastache rugosa, assembly GCA_031470985.1. NCBI lineage: Eukaryota > Viridiplantae > Streptophyta > Magnoliopsida > Lamiales > Lamiaceae > Agastache > Agastache rugosa. The sequence goes on from CM062609.1 coordinate 19,224,769, forward strand.
TTGAGAGATTAAATGCTCTGAACTCTGCTGCTGGTAATGATGACGACGACGATGATGAAGATGATGAATGAAGCATCGTTCTTTGATAGCAGCCATAAGTGTGTTTAATATCCTGTCAAATTTTGCTTTGTTGTTTTAATCAGAGGATGCTTATATTTTTCATAGGGTTATGACAATTTGTTGTTTGCTTCTCGTGATGAGTTTTCATTATCAGAATTGATCTAAACTTTCAATTATCAGTCTACTACGCCATTTTCTGCTGAGGAAGTCGAGTAGACGTAATGAGTTTGAACTTTATCGTAAGCTGAGGTTATCTATTCTTGGTTTTATGAAATTTTCGATGTTAGAAGTCTTGGGCATTTATGAACCTAAATAATTGAACTTATATTATAAAGCAGATTAGTGGTTGATAATTTGCCTGAGTACTATAAAAGAGATATTTAGTTGGCCTGTCCCCGAACTGATCTTGGTATTTCTTTTCTTTCTTATATTGAAGGTTAAATATATATTAAAAAAATGATTTTTCTCCAGACCATAAAACTGAATTCTGATCAATATATATATGTATATAAGAAGATAATTCAGACATTGATGCATGAACTAACTGTATGTGACATGAAGATTTACCGTGCATGAATTAGTTTCTGAATTGTTTAACATTGAACAAGTTATAAATTTTATTGATAATTATACGGTAATGTGTACTATATTATCTACTTCAGTATAATGAGATTTTCTTTAATTATTCACTATACTTCATCTGTTGATAACATTTGTGTTCTCTAAGAGTTGCAATAATTTGTTGCACATACATATGCTTCTTAAGTGTAATCTTTTTCTTTTGATGAAGTGGTTCCAGGCGAACTGGTAGAAACTACGGTAATGTAATTTTGGATTTGGGTTTGGATAGAAATCGAGATTAGCATAGAAAATTCACAATATAACTTGAATATTAATTCGATCATACCTACATTTGCGGCCATAGGATTTCTCTACCAACATATCGCTTCCATTTTTCATTGTCCAATACACAATTACTTCGAAAAAATATTACTCAACATAAGCATATATACCATCGTCAATCCAATTAACCGACAAGATCCAATTCCATGCCAAAAATGCAGTTTTCTTGAATTCTAGTGCTTTCAAGAATTAGAATCCACAACTGCCAAAAAGATTGCGAATCCTCGCGACTGTAATGTTTTTGTCGAGTTCCAAAATCTCGTTCAATCATTGTCTTCTGGGTCAAAATCCTTAATCTTCACATCTGCATCTTCACCGTACTGAATAGCCATGTCAATTTGCGACAGAATGTACTGAATGCTGCATCAACCAAAAGTATCATTAGTTCCATCTCTACATCTCGATGAATTGTATAAAACTTTCATTTTGCTTTTTTATCAGCTCAAATTATTGCTTTCACAAGCTAAACTACAGAATAGTTGAAAATTGTACATAAGGACACGAGGGGACTAGAATAGCAGCAAGAAGCTCTCTAAATAGAGAAGAAATTGCTGAGTGAAGAAGCTACTAATTCCATCCGGCTAAAGGCAAGCACTTCTAATCATAAAATCCATTGCAGCAATCAATCCCACATAAGACAGATTTTTTCATATACCACGAGCATAAACTATTTTGATAGAACAAAGGCTTTAGTTGGATAAAGGCCCACAAAGGATTGGAGAAAATGTATGCCAATTGTGTAAACCTTGACTTGTGATAAAGGTATAATAAACATCTAGAAACAGAGTATTGTGTCTCTCTGTACAAGCTTGCCATGAACATGACAGGTCATGCCTTTATCAAGAGATTAGAGATCAAACCAGAACCTCAAAGAAAAGTAGAAAATGTTAAGCAAAATCTCATGAAGGAATCTCGTCCAAACATACACGAGTAGATGATATACCTGGTCTCTTTTCTCAAATCAAGAGGAATGAAGCTCACCATGCTGTACTGGTCCACCTGAGGCCACAAAATTTGAAACAGCTTTAAAACCTCTACAACATGACCAAAAATGATGGGCAAATACTTCCTTTCAATCATGCCCATCCCTTTTAAACAGATAAATTTGACGGGTAAGATACAACTCATTCTTAGGGAAAGTTATGAATCCAATATAATAATAGAGATAAAATAAGACCAGAATTCACAAGATAATAGTAAACCACCCAGCCACTGTTGCAGCATAGATTGTTCAGATTCTTTACTGTAAATGCCAAAACAAAATCATAATATCTTAAACATACCAGTTCGATTAAACTCTTGTTAAGTTTCCCAAACTGTGGAGCCATGCGCTGATTCAACTCAGCCAACAGAGTCTGAGGTTCTGGATTCAAGTAACTAAGAGAACAAAACAAGTGATAACAGCAGAAAAAAATAATATTAAGCCAAGATAAATGACTGACAAGCCCCCAAGTCGGGAAGGAAAAAAGGATTTCTTTAATGTAAACAGCACTGACTTCTCAATGTCCTTCTTGTTTCTCACAAGGTCCATTTTGGAGAGAATATTAACATGAGGTAGCTCCAGCTGAATCATGGCAGAAAGTGAAGCCATACAACCACTTATGAACTTGGTGACATCTGTTATAAACTAATACAAAACACATCGAATTTCAATGAAAAATAAAGATGAAATGGAAACTCGTGCAAATAAATGTGCTAGAATACATGCGTAGGTACCTGTGAATCAAGTAAGTAGACAACACAGACATTGAAGTTTTTGCGTTTTAAATGCTCCACAAAATTCTTAAGCACGGGTACATGGGAGAAGAGTTCAATTTGGCCTAAAAGACAAAAGAAATTGAGGCATCAGAATTCAGCTCTAGAAGGTAAATTAAATGCAATGCACATAATAAGTGATTTTCATAGAGCAAAATTATTTGGATAACCAGTTGAATAACCCTAATTTACAATAGCTTTGAATAATAAATCACCAAAAAAACATGAAAATTTTCTCCAATTTATATCTTAAAATACTTCGACACATGAAAGGTCAAAACTGCTAAGTCATCTGAATAAAAGTTATGAGCACCCAAGTTGAAGCCATTTTAACATTGAGAGTGAAGCAAAAAAAATGTCTGGAAAAAGAGATCAGCAATCATGCAAGTATGCAACCCTCAGGACAGACAGTAATATTCACCACACATTATCCATTCGTTCTGGAATATTTTGTAACACATTCTAGAGTAATGAGTCTAGGACGTTTTATTGTATCACATACAACACCTGAACTTAGAGAGACAATTGTCAGGAAACAGCCGTGTACCTGGGCAGTCAAAAACTAAATAATCATCATCCAAATAATTATCCAACTCTTCTGTCAGCCACTCATCCAGATTTTCTTCCAGGTGCCTGTGCTAGTTGAGGGAGTACAAAAGTGTAATACAGCATTATGAAAGACTGACAGGTCATCAAATTGATAATCACTGTTTCAATCTGGTAAATGACACTAACTAAATTGTGATAGCACTAAATCATAAGTTAAACAATATGAAGAATTGAATTGAATCGAATCATATGCTATGAAGGATACTCCATGCAGTAAATAAGGCCACCATTTGGGCCCAATCCAAGCTCCTCCATGACATCCTCCAGAGAAATGAGTTCCCTAATATCTGAAAACAAGAGTCCAGATTAAAGTCAATCAACATCGGAGTACGTCTCAGTAAAAATAATAAATCAATTAAAAAAGTTGCAGAGACTCGCCCATTGCTACAGGATAGTTGAAATTCTCAGCAGCAGGATCTAAGTTTACAATATTAATTGATCGACCAACAGTTTCGCAATGTTGGTACAAGCTAGAACAGTAGGTAGACTGCAACAACCAGATGGAGAGCATCTTAGTAGAGGGCATTACTCATCATAGTAATAGGAAGATACATAAAGAAATAAATTTAAGAGATTAAATGTGTCAAGATTGTCGCCACCATTTGGACGCAATGTATATACTAAATATTAAAATACAACTGAACATCTGAGATATAAATTTGTTAATAACCTTTCCACTGCCAGCAGGGCCAATGACAAGTTGCGCAAAGCCCATGATAGTTTGCTACTTGTTTTTCTTCTATGTATTTCACCAGGTTTTCACAGTTAGCTGGAAATGGAGGTTCGGAGAAAATCAAAAGCTTGAAAGACTCCAAGAACTGCAACTAAAGCGTAAGTAGCGAACCAAACAGCAGCCGCAAATAATAAGCTTATTCCGTCACTGAGGCCCATAAAGTAATGTCACCAACTACAAGCATTACTATACCACCTTGAATCACCAATCACACCACGAAAGGAAAAAGAAATAGATAAGACATGCATACAATCTTAAGGAAATTGAAAGACACGATCAAAACAATATACCTCTGTCAAAATTGTAATAACAACATACATAGATAAAGAAGCCTGCCGCTGAGAAAATTACAGTACAAAAAGAGATAGGTACTATGATTCAATATAGCATCCTTATTCTTTTCTTAAACTACACTTTTCACATGGTAACTTCAACTCCAATGATAGTATTCCAAACTCCTCACAATTAAACAAATAAAACCACCTTTTCTCCAAAGCTAACACTGAAAATAAAACCTACGAAATTACTCCCTCCGTGCCCGAGCCACCAAAAAACGCATACCAAGATAGTGGACACAATGACACATTTTACCCCTATTTATTGCATAGAAAACTGAAAAGTTAAACCTTTGCCTCGAGTCAAAGGCTAAATGTGACAATTTAGCCTAAAATTTGCATTGAAACTACGACAAGACACGAGGACAAAAATTTTGACGGTTCAATACACTTATTGGGGACGGTGGGAGCATGCATCATTCATTCAACCATCCAATCACTCTAAACAAACTCTCCAAAACTAGCAAATACATTTTGAAAAACATACCAAATCAGCTTTCTTCTCTGCAACTACCCTTTCCCATTTATAGGTTCAACTCCAATGACATTTACCACCCATAAAAGAAAAACAAATAATAATAATCTAGCACGTCCCAAACAATAAATAGCGGAGACACCAATTCCGTGATTAATTTCTGGATTGTACAGTTTCAAGGGCTCACAAATTCCGAACCCAGATGATCAAATAAAAGAAAAAAAGAAAAAAAAAAGAGAAGCAGAAAAACCCCAAATTCTCAGTTTTTCACCGCAACTTCTAGAGAGAAAGATAAAGGGCTTACATGAACGAGTGATTGGGTAAACTTTTCCCGTGCACTTGCTGCAATATTTTTTCCAACGAACAGCTTTGTGAACGACTTCTGGGTTTTGAGGAGGAATAGGGCTTATGCTTTACTTTTCTCTAATCTCTCTCCTTCCAATCAAATGCCACCTTTCTAAGAATTAAATAAATAAATAAAGGATAATAATAATAATATTGTTATATCCATGTTTAACATTCCAAGTTTTTGTGATTTTTTCAATAATATCACATTTTCTAAAACTTACCAATTTTATCTCAATTTTTTCAATATTGTATCAATCTATCTAGAGAATAATAGATGTAATTTTGCAACTTAAAATTAATTGAAGGATTTTGAAGTCTATGTTTTCAACAATATACTCAGACGTTAGAAAAACTAATGTCCAATGATAAAAATTAAAAATATTGTTCCATTGAGAACTGGAGCGGCCCAAATCAATTTTTCGAATCGGGTCAAATTTTATCATAAATAGTAGGTGGAGTACTAATTATCTTGTCGTAATGTTATGATATTTTCTAAATCAGTTAGTACTGGGAATTCAGTTAACCAATCGAAACCAAATTTTCGATTAACTGCAACCGAAATTCAGGAATTATCACTACCGAAACCGTATCGTGTTGGATTTTCGATTAATCGAAAACCGGCCTGTTTCGGTTTCGGTTTACCAAAAAACCGAAGGAAAAAAAATGATGACCTGTCACGCAAGAAGTGAAGTGAAGAAACTGACGCCTGTGGCTGTCACACAATCACCCTAAACCCTCTTCACCTCTACACCTCTCTCTCTATCAATTTAGTACTCTCTCTCTCTCTCGTCCTCCACCTCTCTCTCTCCGCTCCAAATTCCTAATACCAAAAGATGGAGGCGATGTAAAATCTCAAAATCTCAATAGGCGGCGGCAGACAGTGGAAATGTCAAAAGAGAGAGAGGCGACGGCGATAGGTGGCGGCATACCGTGGCGCTGGAACAGAGACGACGTGTGGGGCGGAGCAACCACTCCAGATCTGAAAATATGGAGGAAGGGCGATGGTTGTCGGTGGCGCTGTGCAAGGGGTCAGACGGCGACTGGCCGACGGCGATGTGGCGGAGGCGGACGACGTAGGCACGGCGGGGGAGGGATGGTCTTGTGACTCTGGTGTAAACTGTATGGTGGTTGTGGAATCTTGATTTGGATTTTGGGGTGTAATCTCGTCTGGTCTGGTGGAGTAGAGGGTGGGTTTTTTTATGTTTTATTTTTTCATTTTTTAGTTAAATATAAATTAATATTATATTATATACTATTATTTATAATAAATAATAAAAAAATCAGTTAACCATTTACCGAAAATGTTTTCAAAGCATTAATCGTTTACGGTACCGGCACCGAGATTGAGTGTAAATGGTTAACCGAAACCGACGGTTTAGTTAACCGTTGGTAAAAGCGAAACCGTCCAGCCCTATTTCTGAGTTATGATATTCCTAAGTTTCTATTTGTATTCTAGAATAACCTTCAAAATATATTACTATGACTCGTGTCACTTTACCATATTTTAAGTTCGCAAACTCTGAATACAAGGTTTTTTTGTCACTACCAGATTTTGGGAAAGGTTAAATTTTTAAATGCCGGTGTTGAGTCTAAAGGGTGGAGTTTTGAAGATATCACAGAGCGAATTGGTTGGATTATTCGCTCTCGCAAGTTTATATAGGCAAATCTCTTTGAGCTTTTGTTAAATTGTGGAGGGGGAGTCTGCATAGAGACGATTTCGCATCCCTAATTTTCCACCCTAACTGAAATTCCTCTGCGAGGTTTTGCAGATTTCAGGTATGTGCTGTGATTATTGATCATTTTTCCCTTCTACTTTTTTCATTTGCTTGCGGATTCATTGAGCAATATCCCATTGTTGATTGCGCGCGAGTTTGTTCTTCGAATTTGGTGTCTATGTTCATTCCACCGTCGTAATTTCTGGAGATGCAAAAATGGTGAAATTATAATGGATTCCTGGTTCCTGATGGCGGGGTTCGTGGATTTGTGCATATATACCAACTACAGTAATTGGTGGGATGTTTATTATTAGAACCTTTATCATGGTTATTTGCTGATCAGGAAGTGAATAAGTTATAAACTCGCGAATTGTCTGTTAGTGAGTTGATTTTTTTGCTTAAAAACCTTCTTTTAGCATTGACACTACCATTGGGCATCAGGGAATAATTAATTAACTTTGTAGTTGTTGGATGGAATCACGTCCCGCTATCATCTTGTGCCCTTTACTTGAGCAGTGCTAGATAAACGTCTCAGCTTCTGTTTGCTGGATTAGTGAGGGGAACTTCAACTTTTTATATTGTAGCAAATCTGTGGTAAATTTGTATATTTGTTATTGCAGAAATGCTTCAGCTGTTTCTGCGCAAGCCCGCCTGGGATGACGACACTAGGAGTGATGAATATTGTAAGCAGAGAATATCTCTTCTTGATGAATTAGAAAGTGTTATCTGGTCGTTCATATCATCAGGAAGTCGATCAGAAGCTCGGCTGTGGCTTTGTAACACAATTTCAGGCATAAACTTCATTAGCCCCCGCCACCAACGAGACTTGTTTCTGAGCCTATTGAGATCCAAGCCAATCAAGTGGCACTTAGCATCGCAACTTCTGCAATTGATCTTTGAGAAGCAACCACAAAAGATGGGGCCTATAATAGCAAGGAAAAGCTGCAAGCTGGAGAACTTTTTCAGAGGCAAGTGCTGATTTTTACTGGATGTTTCTTGTGGCTTTGGAGTTGATATAAATTTTCTGTAGAGCTTCCATAGATTGTTAACTGAGACCTTTAACATCCTTGATCTATTATTAAAAGATACATTGAGTTTCAGGCGGGGTAACTGGAAATTCAGTTGGTATGCTTATCATTTTAGATCAAGAAGTGTTTTAGTTGTTGCTTTTCGTGGTCCTTTATTATGATTTATAAATATTTTTATTTATAAGAATTTTCTTACTCATGGCATTAAATTCATCTTTTCCATGTTGATTATCATTCTCTGAACTGTGAACCAACATTAATACAACTGAATTGCGTTTATGCGGAGAAGAGTTCTGATTTGGAAGCTTCAATTGTTTGGATGTAATGGATTGACCAACTTTTTCTATCCTTAGATATTCATGGCAATTGTCTTGTCATGTAGAACTGATGTGTTGACCTTACTTATTTATTGTCAGTTATTTTATTGGCACTACTCTTATTCAAATTTTCAGTTTACTGTGACTCTGTTTTTTAATCTTAACCCATTTATTTCTCCAGGAAATCCTAGGCGCATCTTACAGTGGTTCTCTAATTTTTCTGGTACTGGTGGCTCAGATCATGGAAAGGGTGCTAAAGCATTGTCTCGATATGCTTTTGTAAACCGAGATATTTGTTGGGAGGAGCTTGAGTGGAAAGGTAAACATGGGCAGTCTCCTGCCATGGTTGCAACGAAGCCCCATTATTTCCTTGATTTGGATGTTCTGCAAACTGTTGAGAATTTTCTTGAGTATGTACCTGAGTTTTGGTCATCCCATGAGTTCTCCGAGTCGTTAAAGGATGGTAGTATTTTGCTGATTGATACAAAATATTTTGTTGACTTGTTTACTGACTTGATGTATAAGGAGGAACTAGAAGAAGTATGGGAAGCTATTGATGAATTCCTCATGGAGCAATCTTTCTCATTTTTATGCCATCACCTTCTGCTCATTCTTGAAGAGCAAGATTTGCGTCTTTTCCTAGATTTGCTACCGAAATATTTTAGACAAAAATCAGAAGCAGTTGGGCTTGGCAGCAAATCTGAATGGTTTGAGATTATACTTTCAAAATACAGTGGTTCTACTACCTTTAATCAGCTACTTCTGCTGACTGCGGTGACTAGTCAAGGTCGCCATCTCCTGCGGCTTGTGCAGGAAGAAGGTAGTGAGGAACAAAAAGAAAAGATAAAAAATTTGGTTTCTCAACTTTGTGAACTGTCAAATCATGCCAATGACTTTGCAACGATCTTGAAAGAAGGCCTTAAGGGCAGGCCGTTAGTAGTCATAAAACGGTTAGGTGTGCAGTCCTGGGCGATGTATTATAGGCTGTCACAGGAATTTCATACTACTGAGTCCTGGGAGTCTTTGTTTATCAGCAGTGGAATAAAGTTTCACAAGTCTAACAAGTATGCTTTGCTACATGATGATGAATCTTTGGAAGATAGTGGATCAGATTATGATAGAAGATCTTCAGTGAACCTCAAGCGCAAGAAGCATAGAAAACACAAAAAGAAAAGAAAACGAATTTTCAATCCTACTGAAGTTTATGAAGATGAGTTGGTTGGGCATAGTTTATCGAATAACAGGCTAGATCTGCAATCCAAGGCGGGTGATTGGTTGCTCTCTACTGATGACTATTCTTCTACATGGAGCAGTGTAAGTCCAGAACCTGTCTTTTTATGTTTCTGCAATTCACATTCCGTATTCAAGTTGTTTAATTCTCATCTATAACTATTTTATGTTGATGGATCACTCATGCTCGAGTGTTGAATAGTTTACTTTGTTGTTAAATTCTTTAGCATGGGATTATTTGATGTCTATACAAAGATTTTTAAAACTACTTTTATGAACTCATATGCCAATTTTGGAGGATAAGAGTTCTTTTCATTGTCTTTGGCAGCAAAATGCAGGGACAACATGAAGTGTCTGAAACCATAAAAGCACATCTGAGATGAAATCTTTTCTTTTCTATAGAAACAACAGATTGCTATGCTTTAGAATGATAAAATGTGTTAACTAAACATTGGGGCCCAAACTTCCCGTCTACTCTAGAATTTCATGTTTACTATTGGATATTGTGCTTTTGCATTTCACATCCAAAATATGGCTGCATTCGTATAGAGAATTTTAACTTCAAAGCTATTTCATAAACCTCTCACAATCTCTCATGTTTTGTAGGTGGATCTGCCAGAACACCTTTCAAGGCATTGCTTTATTGTGTGGCTGAAGTGGGTATTTGCCAAGAGCGAGACAATGTCTTAATTTATGGGTGTAGGACTGTTCGCCAAATCTCGAGCTGGAAATACCATTACATTTCCCTTGTGACAGAGCTCTTCATGAAGATGCTGTGAGGTTTGCATGAAAACTTGATTCTTGAATCTTGATATTTAATACTCTTCCAGCATCTATTTGCAAATTCTCTGAAAATTTCATGAATCCCTAAAATGAAAGATTATTTTGCCAGAAGCAGTGAATTCGAACTGCCATCTGGAATTGCAAATTGCAAGTACAATTTTTAATTATTTTTTGAACCATATTATTTTCGTGATAGCACAAGTATTTTGAAATTGATATATAAGCATTAATGATTTATATGTCAAATTCACTGTTTCAACCACACGATTTTTTATAATTTATAATAAATTAAAGAATATGAAAGGACCTCTCTAGTCTCTACTCTATGCACGTACTGGTGGGAGTGTGTGTTATACAAAGAAATACCCAGTTGACCCCTGTTTTATTGCCATCAGTGTGATAAAATCTTAAATGAGAGAGAGTTAAGAATATAAATTAGATAAATTTGATAAATTTTAACTGGATTATGATACAAAATTGAAAGAAAAATCAAATAATCTTTCATGATGATTTTTTTGAAGAGTACATTGATTTTGTTGTTCATCAGGTTTCTGATATAAGCCAAAACATCTCCACATCGTGGTCAAGCTGTGTGGTTGTCGGTGGAACATGGATTTGTACTTATATAGGAACATTATGCTTATACAATTGACAAAGTAAGAATCTCCAATGCCGTCCTACCCAAATTAGATGTTTCTACATCTATTAGTTGCACATATGATATGTGTGGTTTTAGGAGTTCGATCTTATAATATTGGATATTTTCATTAACTTAATTCTGTATTCTGTTGTCTGTCTTCACCATTTGAAGGCACGGGACTTTGCAGATCCAAAGGTGCACCACAAGCATTTGTAACATCTTGACGTGTTTGGGCATAGCATCAATGTTGAACAGACCCCTAACCTATGTAAAGCAGCAGATAATACCTTAGCAAAACGAGGTTGGTGTTCTAATAAACATTGGTTATAACTTATAACTTGCCTCACTTCAAATCGATTGATCTACTCATTCAATTCTTTATTCAAAATAAAATGTAGGTGTCTCCTGTTCACTACTATATTAGCCTGAAGCATGTTTATTTGTCTCGACTTGCTGTGATGACAATCATCATATGAGTCATATACAACTGATTCTGTTTCTGAGTCATCCTTAATGACCTGAGGCAGGGCAATATCAATGTAGAACCGTTGCAATGGATTCCATAGGTAGAGTACCTCTCTTCTATGGACACATGATGGGAAAGTAGAATATAGAAATCTTGCTTGTGTCCATCTTCTCGTTGCCAATTCTAAAGGTTTATGTGTGGGGAAATTAATGGTGAAAGTTGCTAGTTTATTATTGTCAATTTACCAAAACACAGGTTACGCTATTTGATCATCAGGTGAAACGAATAACTGTTGCCTCCTCCTATGCACATTGCAGGAAAATTTAAGTTATTTATGGCAAGAATTAATGACATTAGGATAAATTATCATATGTTTTCAACAAGTAGAGTCGCAGATAAAATGTCACGATCAGTTACATGTGCATGTGTTTTAACAAATACATGAACTAGGAAGCAATGACTGTGAAATTGAGTTGATTATCTGGACATGTTGGTTGGCTAAAAGATATCATCGCTCATGTATCCGATTTGAAACTGGATACTGAAGCTTCAGCTCTGTGTTTTCATCATCTGCAATAATAATAAGACAGAACAAATCAAACACGAAAAAAAAGAAGCATTGTTACGTTTTCTCAGTCATGCTGATGAAAAAAAGATAAAACTTACATGACGAGATAAATTCTGGAAAGCTAACATATTTAGGGCACGAATCTTCTGGAGCACAATCCCGAATCTGCAAAAGAAGTCGGAAACAGAAACGTGTAAGGACAAACAAGCAGAAGTAATTACATTTTGGTTAGTACCACACACCAATAGAGTATATCGAGAGCGTCTGACCTTGAAATCCTTTTCGAAGCAGAGTCGGAGTTCCTCAACTGCATCGTCTGAGCATACAAGTGCTGGAGTGGCATGGAAAGCATTTTCAATGGCTGAAACAACGCCTCCAAGAGGATATTTTTCAGAGTTTGATGCTATAAAGCCAGCTTTTTTTAATACTTCCTGCATTGTGTAAATCCATATACAACACAAGCAAGACGAGATAAAATATATGCACAAAATGGAAAGTTCTATGAAAAGCATTATCTTACCGTGACATTATATTTGAAGTAGAGTTTAAGAGCTGTCGCAAAGTAATCATATTCATTGCGTATGACCGGAAATGAACAAGGTCCATGTTTTTCTGGAAAAGATGAAGAAGTAAGTGTTCTCCAAATTTCTCTTGTAACACAAAAGGCGTCACTCATTGAAACATGATTCAACATGTACAACACGCGCAGTTTTGACAAAACATAAGATACCAATATGACAAGCTTCTTTTGTCAGACAAAAGAAGTTAGCAAATCAAGGAGAAGTAAAATTCTCAAGATGTTTACCCCACTGACTCCAGTTGTGTTCCAATTCGAATATTCCGAACATGACAAAAACAAAGGAAGCAGTTGTTAGTTTCTTGTCTTGGCATCACCAGCTCTAAAGAACGAATGTGCATCAACAAACCTCATGTTCCCAGAATATCCCCGTTCCGCCATGGCAGTTTGACGCAGATTCACAGCTATAAGATGGCCAATACTTATTCATGATGCTTAGTAATTTTGAAATCTGAAACAACAAAAATCAATTAATAGGACGAAGCATAGCAACTTTCTAAAAGAAACACCTATATGTATGAGATACAAATTTATCATTAGTAAATTGCTCGTAATCTGCTTCAGACAGCTGAAGAAGTTACATGCACGTTCACATATACACCAAGGAATTTGCAGGTATATTCTAAAATCTAAAGCATCTAAGCAAGTGCAAACTAAAAAACAGTCTTGAAATAGTACCTCTTTAATATCAAATCTTCGGCCAGGGCAGCATGCTTGCCAAGTCCCATCATTATAATCAGGCCAAAGTCCATCTGCATGGAAAGGAGTTACCACCGCATGGACATGGCCATTACACCAGAAGGAGGTAAATAGGTCAGAGGTTCGAGTACTCTCGGCCACAAAAAAACCGTAGGTGGGGTGTGTGAGTATTAATATTTTATATTTATAATGATATTAAAAAAAAAATGAGGTAAATAAGTGTTTATCAACCTTTTCTATCTCAATTTAGAAGCAACCCTTCACCGAATATATAAACATGAAATGAATGAAAAATAATAGACGGACATAGTTTAAATATCAAATTACCGATAATTTGTACCAATACATTGTTTTGTTCAAGAATGTGATAGCTTCACTTACGGATAGTAAATTCTGTCAAGGCACTCGAACTGGACCAAATTAAAGAGAAACACAAGTAAGTCTCCTTAGCATATGCTGAGAATGCTTAAGCAGCAGACAGGAATAACGCAGCAGCTTTTCATTAGCAAATAATGGAAGAGGTAAGTTATATTTTTATATTTTCCTAAACAGCTCATGCCATCTGCTCAAAATCTTTTGACGCGTAAACTACAATTATCAAGAAAGCTAAATACCTTTGATAAGAATGCCAAAATTGACAACTCCTAGAAGAAAACTAGAAGGAAAAAAAAAAGCCATAGTGTGCCAAGAGCAGCTCTTTTTAATCGAGTTTCTTCATTTCTTTGTACCTCAAAGAATAGACAGAGCTCCTTCTGTTCAGTTCTTATTTGTCTGATAGTTACCAAAAGCAGATTTAACAATTGCATTGCAAAAAATGGAAGGAAATTGAATTTGCTTACTACTCATTTCTGTTGATGTTAATAAGTCAAATAACTCTTAAAGTTAACACGAGAAAACGAATATCAACTTCTAATAATGAGCGACAAAACAAAACCACTAAGGGGCTGTTTACTTTGGGTGATAGGATAGATAGATAAAAATAGTATAGGTTAATCCACCGTTTACTTTGATGGATTGATTACTTTTAAACTTGTTTGATCATCTAATCCTTCGTATAGTCAATCTATGTTTTATCAATCTATCTTATCCTTCAAAGTAAGGGCCTTTACTTTGGGTGTGATAGGATAGATAGATAAAAATAGTATAGGTTAAGTGGGAACCATAAGTTACGAAAAAATTAACAAATCATGAAATTCCAGTCACCAACCCCAGGAAAAAAGAACTACTAAATGTGACAGCATTAATCAACTTTAATGGACCACTGTGATTCAGTTTTCCAAACAATTGCAAATGCTGGACTGGCAATAATTAGTCCTAGAAAGAAAGAAAGAAAAAATAATAATAACCTAACATTTCAGAAGAGAGCGAAAATCAAATTTACCGGCGACAACAGGCATTGGAGGGGCAACAACCACCGGAGGAAGAGGCGGAGGCGGAGGAGAGGCAGGCTGTTCCCGGCCAAAGAAGAGACAGCATGAAGAAATCAAATTCTCTCTGCGTATTGTCTGATCTCTCCAACAAATTCACGAAATGCGAACTAGCATTGAATTCCGCAACACAAGATGATCCGATCCAAAAAAATGAGAAGATGATGCATTCAACTTTCCTGAAATCAATATGAGAAGCCATCAGATCCAACTAGAAAACGCGACGCGATGCGATCTTGGAAGCTTTTTACAACGGATATATCACACAGAAACGTTCTATCCTTCTATTTATTTATTTTTGTTCTTTCAAATATATTGGAGATTTTGTAAGATTATTTTTCGTAACATCTTTTTTTCTTTGGGATTTAATTTTATTTTGTGCAATTAACACTCCCTCCATGCACAATACATCTTTCTAGAAGGGACACCTATTAAAAAGATAGTTATGTAAATAGTGAGTGAAGAAAAAGTCTCACATTACACCTTATTTAAGTTACATCTATCACTAAGCCACTCCAAAAGATATGAAATTTATAAATATATTTTTTAATTATTGTCAAAGACATCCTTCTATTGGCACAATTTTTTTTCTCTCATTTACAAGATTTGGTGTGACCCCTCAAACGTGCAATTAATTGTCTTTCCAATTACAAGTCATAAATAGTTGATGTATTCGTCACCATCACAAGGTTAACTGTCAATTTCCCTCTTTCGGTTTCACATGTTCCAATTAATCTTTTAATTTCAAAATTAAATATAACATAAATACCAATCATTTTGTATTTATTTTGTCAAGTAAAATACTATCTTGTAACAAATCATTAATTGCATGTGCATCCAAATCAAATACATGTTACGTTGTTGGATGAATTGTATTCCACTCCGTCGCCTCAAAAACTGGAATCCTATCATAACCCCACATCAATAATGTACGCTATAAATATGTTACGTATTTTTTTAAATGGAATTTAAGAAATATAGATAAAAAGATAAGACACCCTATTTAACTTGACAGTAATAAATGAATTTGTTGTGTGTCCAAATAAATTTTAGCTTATTTAGGCGTGAATGGTAGAATATAAAATAACATAAATGATGTCTGGCTACATTTAGAAACCCTTTTAAAAGATGGGAACTTATAAAACGTATTAATAAATACTCCCTCCGTTCTTTTTTAAATGTCCAATTTTGCTCAATTTTTTGTTTCCTTATAAGTGTTCTATTTCAAAATTTGAGAGTAAATTAATGACATTTTTCCAATTTTATCCTTATTTAATGCTTCTAGTAATTTGTTAATTAGTTATATGTATACATTAATGATAGTAATTAATAAGATTATATAGGTAAATTTCTTTATTTTCTTGGTATGTGTAATTTGACGGTGGGGGACACTTATAAAAGAACGGAGGGAGTAAAATTAAAATTATGGACACTTGAATAAGATAATACGTTCGTATAAACTGTTTCTACGAATATACTAACTACTAAGGATAGTGAGATTCCAATTATAGTTTTTGTTTTAATAAATTATTTTCATTTAAATAATTTATCCTAATTTAGGTGATTACATCAGCTATAGCAACTGCAGTTCATTTGTAAATAGGGTTAACATCAGCTATAGCAACTGCAGTTCACTCTGTAAAATTTTATGATGACATTTTCCAATTTTTGTAATTTATGTACGAACTTTTTAAGTATTGTAAAAATAATGCATGAATCGACGTGTTTACATTCAGATGAGACGTCTAGTTATGCGCTATGATGGTTACCAACGTAAGTACGTAACAGCATGAAACAGAAAATGATTAAATTTTTTATTTATTTATTTAAATTTACAATTTATCTCAAAATTTATGTTTTTGTCCCTTTCAAATAACACTATAATTATATCGTTGTAATTAAATAAGCACATTCACTGAGAGGGCAAATCCCTCTATAAGTCACTAATCGTAATTAATGAAAGAAAAAACCATTTTGGAGACCCAAAATTTAATTTATAGATAACATCTGACTTAAAATCCCAAATTCTAAATCTCATTTCGTGAAACTAAAACATGAACATTAAATCCAAATGAATTTTATAAAGATAACATTTTAAACAATTGAATGCATATGTCCTTTTATATTATATTCTTTTTTTCTTTTTTTTTTACAAAAGCTATAGTCATATTAAATTTTATTTGCACCCCAAAGAAAGATAGATTATACTTCATATTAATAGCCAACATACTACACAACACAAAAAAATAAAAAAAGCCAACACACTACACTAATTCAACCACATTACACTAATGACATTTAATATAAATATTGTAAAATACAAAAGAAAAAAAAAACCACAATTTCCATAGTCATAAACGTAACTAGTTACTAGGACAATCAAATAGGGAAAAGAAAAGACCAATATAAAACAATATAGAAACAAATATTTTTAGAGAAAAATATAAATATAAATAAAAAAGTAAAAATCTTAGTGAAAATCCCAAGACTTAAATTCCCATATTTAAGGTTAGTTTTGAATAAGAGCCGACATTTCCTTTTCTTTTTAACCTTCACTCATACTCCATATCCATTATTCTGAGCTTTTTCTTCAGCTCGTTAATGGAGTTGGCATTCTAGTTCTACACCTTTTCTCGCTCTAATAAAATCCCTTTTTTCCCGCACTGTCTGTCTGCCCCACTTCACATTCTTCTTCCCATTCTTATATTATAATTTATTTATTATTACACGTCCATTTTTCCTGTACCTAGGCTCTCTACCTTGCTAAATCACAGCCAGCTGGAGAGAGAGAGAGAGAGAGAGAGAGAGAGAGAGAGAGGGAGAGGGACGATGGGAAACTGAAGAATGGGATTCCTTCTCCGCCTCCACATTCTGGATCCAAGATTTGTTGCGGATTTTATTTCTCGAGAGTTCTAATTTGGCTCCTGCTAAGTAATTTAGTTGGGGGGAAGAAAATGAGGGTTTTGGGGGAGTCGTGGTGCTTCTGCAATGGTGGCGGCAAGTCGGAGAGAATGAAGGGCGCCATATTCTCCGGCAAGGCTCCGGCCATGGCCAGAATCAACGGCGGCGGCACCGGCTTCTTGATCCACCGCAATCTGCTGCTCACTACCCACATTAATCTCCCCTCCGTAGCTGCCGCTGAAGCCGCCGAGATCCAACTCCACAATGGCCTTTCCGCTACCCTTTTCCCTCACCGGTCAGTGTTAAACTACGGAATTTTATCTGAAATGTTTAATCCTTTTATTTTAATTAAAAATGCACATTGCATCGAGTTGGCCTTTGTAGATGCTACACCTGGTTAAGTGTGTGATTTTGTGCTAGTGGGAGATGCATATGGATTGATGTCATGATACGATTTTTTTTTTTTTTTTAATTTTTTATTGTGGATTTGTGCAAAAAGTGGATAGGTGGTTGGATACTTGGATATTGATGTGCAATTTGATTTTTGACTAGTTTTTGGTCTGAGGGAGACCAGATTTTGAGTCTTTATCTGAAGTTTGTGATGGAAATGCCATTTGTTGATAAACTAGAAAAGATGGGAGAATTTCAATGATTTGAATTTGGAATAAGCCGGATTGAATTTATCTGTTTTTGTTTCTAATTTGTGCTAATTCGACTAATCGACGTTACGGGATCATAATGATGGCATTGTTGGTAAGATACATTATGGTTAATGTTGTTAAGTCTAGAGAAATAGAGTGATTCCTCTTGCAATGGTTTATGATTTTGTAATGACGGAAACAGTAACAAGAACAGTAATAACATTTTTTTTTTGAGGAACAGTAATAACAATTATGTTGCCATAGATTTCTTGGCATCTCTGTTTACCATTATTCTGTAATGTATAAGTTCCACCAAATCACATGGATCATTATTGCTGCTTGACATTGTTGGTCATTGAATCAAGAGGCACAATGTCGATTTGAAATGCCTACGAGAGGGAAATATTTCATGCCCGTTATTTTCCTCATTGGAGATTAATATGCTCTCTTTGTCTATCGCAATCTTTAAACCTACCATGCCTTTATAAACAGCACAAAATTAAATAGTGCTTGTGACTTGTGTTCCTTTTACTTTTACTCAATGGGGATGCATTTAGTGTAAAAAAAACTATGTTTTGGACTTCAGTTTTATTGATTTATAGTGATATGTCTAAATTTTGCCACCTTTATCCTTCAGCAAATATGCATCTTTTATATGGGAATGCCACTTCTATATTTAGTAATTATTGTCGATTATTAGAGTTTAGAATTTTGACCTCCTCGTGCTTATAATTACCAATCATCAAGACTTGGTTTGTTCATCTCTTGTTGGCAATGATTCATCACTAGTTGAGCTTTAGTGAATTTTTGTTTACAGTACTCAATTAATCAAATATTTATCTTTGCACATCTAAGTTTAAAACTTTTCCTATAATGACGGGATTTCTAAGTTTGTCATATGCTGAAAGTAAATTAAGATATGGAGAGATATTAAACCAAATACTACATTTTTGTGACAACTACTAACCTGTCACTATATGTATACAAAGTAGTCGGTCCCGTCATAGTAGGATTTGTCCGCGCTTCACCTTGATTTCCTGATGTTGATATTAGAGCATAATTTCATCAATAATTGACGTTCCTTTCTAAGATGATCTATTTGATCCAGGTTCTTTATTACAAGCACTGTTCTTGACCTGACAATGGTGGGACTTGATGCTTTTGATGGTGAGTCGAACGCACCCGTGCAGCAACCACACTACTTAAAGACTTGTTCGAAACCAAATCTGGAGCTGGGAAGTATAGTTTATCTTTTAGGATTGACAGATAAACAGGAGTTGGCCGTCGGTGAAGGAAAGGTAGTAATAGCTACTGATAATCTGATAAAGTTATCTACTGATGGAGTATGTTGGAGCCCAGGTTCTGCTGGTTTTGATCTTCATGGCAATCTCTCCTTCATGGTTTGTGATCCTATGAAGCTTGCAACATCTCCGAATAACAGATCCTCTTCAACTTCGTCATCATCAACATCGTCGTGGAAGAAAGACACCCCGATGCAATTCGGCATCCCCATCCCTGTCATCTGTCATTGGCTGAATCAGCACTGGGAGGGGAACCTCGACGAACTCAACAAACCGAAACTACCTCTGATACGGTTGATGTCCTCCGGTCAGAAGAGTGAGCATTCTTGCGCATCATTCACCATGCGGCGCGTTTTTAAGTCGGCCGAAGGTGAAAACGTGGGGACACCATCTTCGTCAAACGTAGTACCTAAACCAGCAGACCAACCTGGACCGAGTTCAGCAGCTGTCCACACTGCGGATGACGAGACCTCGACTGGCGATCGACCCGGTATCCCGATTCCCAAGATTTACGAATCCCCAATGCTGATCTCATTCCCAGTTAAGAAGAAGGATACAACTCAAATCCAGCTTTTGGACATCAACTTTCCTCCAAGGATCAGTAAGGCTGAATCACCACCTAAACAATCAAGAAAAATGCATCCCAGCTCCGATCAAAACTACGTCAAGGATTTCCTGTTGCAGAAACCACCCGAGGGCGAACACCGTATCGAGAAGCGACCATCTAGCCCCGTCCCATATGCAGAATCAACGGGGTCCGTCAACGGAGCCCAGAGCGAGGCCCAGTCAAGCTCTTCCCCCGTCGAGATCCCGGAGTTGCCACACGAGTACAGCAGCGAAGGAGAAACCACCATGTACTCGGCCGAAACAGCTGAAAGCAGGAACTACACAAGTCCTAGAGAGGGAAGGTTTCATGAGGTGGGAAGGAGCCAGAGCTGTGTGAACTACAACAGATGGGGGCCGGTTCCGAGAAACTCGATTGCCCGCGGCTCAAATCTGGAGAAGCACCAGAGCTTCATGCAAGGGAGGAAGGTGTACTCACAAGGTGCAACAACATCTCAGAGAAGCAATGACTACTACAGTCCAACAGTTTCTTCCATCATGAAGAAAAGGAACAACATGGAACAGCAACAGCACAGCCACAGGCAGCCGAGGCAGATTGCAGCAGTGCATACATCTCCAAGGTGGATGTTTTAACTTACTTAATTACTTCTTAATTACCATCTAATCCACTGCTCATACGCCTTGTTTTTCTTGCTTATACCTGTAAGTAGTTTATTGTTTAGACAGATATAAACGATTTTACACACCCTTACTAATATTACCTTTTTCTTTAGTGTTATTGGGTGCCGAGGGATTTATTTGTCTTATTTATTAGTTAACTTTCAGAACTTTTGTTCATAGGCTTACTTCCTAAAATTCGAAATGATGTATGTTAAACATGCTCTTGAGATAAGAAGGATTTTTTCCTTTGAAGTTGGACCATTTTATTTAGTATTTTTTTAGACGTGGTAACCCACGACCGCTAGCTTTGATATGCACCGGATTAACTCATGCTCATGTACACTAGCATGCAAACCACGCATAGAATGATAGAAGAGGTATGGTAAACCATAGTTGGAAAATCAGGTGTGATATGCTCGACCTATTTGATAGTTAATTTATGGTTGTATGTATTTCAAAGCCCGTCATATGGTGGATCCCATTCATTCACAGTGTCTTAAATAGTTAAATGTCCTAGTGTACTTTGAAATAAAACTTGTCCTCGAGTAAGTGTCTTATTTTGGAATTCTCGAGTGTCTTATTTTGGAATTTTTTAGAGAAATGATGTTAACTTCTAATTTTGCACTTTTCAGCAATGCAAATTTTTTACTTCTTTGGTTTTTAATGCAATAATTAGAGATAAAAATAGTATTTTGTCCACTTTCTTCGTGTACGTGTTTTGACGGCACGAGACAATTATTCAAAATCGGGAAAGTAAATTCTTATATTATGATATCATAATTCTTGAGTGTATGGGCCTGCTACAGTTGAGTAATCTAAGTGGGCCTCCCCGGTCAATAATTGGACTTCTTCTTGGGCTATACCTCGTTTTGCTACCAAAATCAAAATGCATAATTTTAAAATTTTAATTTTAGTTTTAGTTTTTTTGATAATATTTATTATATATTTTGTTAAATTCAAAGTTTATGAGTGAGAATTTATAACTGTGTTGGTAAAAAAGATGTAAAATTTTGTAGATTCAGATTTTAGCACTTTTCTACCAGCAGTTTTGTCTACGTTGTCGGTAAGGTGAATTATTGAAGGCATCAGAAGTAGCCAAAAATTATAGCAATATTCTTTTTATTATTAATTTTTCTCAAGTACTTTCCCTATTCTTTGAATAAATATCATTTCATCATTACATAAAAGTTGAAATTCTTTGATAAATAAAACTGTAGACGATGGGGATAATTAAAACCTCTTCTAATGAAAGTTATGTATGATAATCAATGTAAACATCTAATACTGATTTTGAAATTCAAGTCAATTTATCTTTTTACAATTTAATTATGCACGAAATGTTAGTAATTTATAATATTGTCAAGTAATAAAATGGGGGGCGGTCCTTAGCATGTTCGATCAGAATTAGGCCAATATTTCACCAATATTCTCAACGCAGTTGTCGGTATTTTATGTTTACGTAAAAGAGTACTTCTGTCCTTTTACAATTGTCTAACATGATTTTAATTTTTAATCTGAATTATGTCGGAATGTCGCAAGCAGATTTAAATTCACAGAAAAAAAAAAAAGAATTGACCTATCTATTATAAATTATATTTGCCATTCGTAATTTCGTAGAACCATTTCCGTAGTAAAATTCATTTCTATTTGAATTTTTGTTACCTTTTCTGGCTTTTTTTATTCTATTTTATTCGTTTAAGGAAATATTCGAAACTATCTAGAAAACGAAAGGAAAAAACTTTTTTTCACCTTCGGAAAAAGACTAGTAAGAGTCAGTTGTGGGTAGAGACAATATCTTAAAAATATGGGGCGATAAAAAGTTGCCAATATTATCCTACCCAGATTCGTCCATGAAAAGGTAAATAAAGAAGAAGGGAAAAAAAAAAGGATAGTAATTAATGTAGATTACCATTCAGAAATAAAAATACAAAAATTGTGTTTCTCATACTTACTACCATGAATAATACGATCATATGACTAAATTGAAATAATTATTTTGTTAAAATAAAATACTTTATGTTGGGACCAATGACCATGCACAAATGCATGGAATAGGTCTTTTTTTTTTTTAATTCATTAGCACCAAATAAAATAATAATAAAACGAGATGTCAAATAATCCCTAAAAACTTGTCATATTAATGTTTTTTTAATGAATCGGGAGATGATATTGGTAGGATTTGGATACAACCAACTCTTTACAAGATCCTACCGATTGGTAAAATTATGTTATCGACTTTTTTTTAGTGCAGTTTGCAAATTATTATACAGTTACAGAGTTTATTTCCAATAACAATTTTTTTTTTTGGTCGCGGGTATTTTATTTGCCGTAAAAAAATGATTAATTAAATTTTTTTCTGTACAAAATTTGAAATGTGTGAAGGAAACTCGTTTGAACTAGTTAAGTAAAAATTGATTAAGAAAAGCAGATTCCAGTTGAGCCTATTTAGCAATGACATTAAGATAAAATATTCATTAAATATTTCCATAACTCATCAATAAATCTATAAGACAGCTCACAGTTAATTCATTTAGTTGACATTCATATAGATAGTCAGTGATAATTGTACTTTGATTTATATAGATGCGATATCATGAATTCATGATACAGATGATTGGTGTGGAATCACACCAAAGATATAATTAGGGCCCATTTACTTTCTTGTCGTAGTTAAAATTTGGTATGAAATTAATAATGCTCCTAATAATACCCAATGTATAATTACATCCCTCTCATTATATCGTCTCATAAATGAACTGTAACGCAATATTTATTGTATCCGTACAATAACAGACGAAAAGATTAATCTGAACTTTGTTATTAAAAATTTACCATTTACTCTGCTCATAAAATTTAAAAAAAAAATTACCATTTACTATATATGTTACTCGGGAGAGTAGTCAATTTATATTTTTAGCTTGAGTTTGTTATTAAATATAGTGAAAAATAGAATAATACATAATAGGGCTTGAACCAAAAAGAGTAAATTACATTGGAATTCCATTATTCAACTCCTCCCATGAAAAGGCATGATTAGTATGCATGAATGCATCGAAATGTAATGAGAAAATTCTAATCTAATTGATATAATTTTACAATTGAGAATCATCATTTCCGTATGAATCAGTATAATTCACACGAGCATGATACTAACCATTCTTCCCATGAGTATTGGTATTGCGAATTCCTACTTATGAAGATTAGATACTCTTATTTATTAGTATTTATTTTCACAAATTAAATCGTGTAAGACACCTAATTATGGCTTAACTGATTATTATTTCTTAAATTTGATTTAAATATTTTTATACTTGACCACATTCTTGATTATTAATCAGTTTTGGTGCTCCATTTAATTAACATCAAGTTCTAAATACAATTTACAACTTTATTTTTCGAGGATAAATTATTTTTTTACTTTTTGTGAAGATATACTATTATTAATGATAGGGGCATGGTGCTATATTAATTGAACCCTTGATGATTTAATTTCGAATTAATTAATTAATTAATTTGCATTTTAATTTGCTTTTATCGTATGGGGATTCTAGTGACAAACTCCATTGATGGCATTTTTAGTGGAATTTTGCCGAAAACAAAAATAGTAAAAAGGTTCACAAATTTAGCTTGAAAATCTTCTTACAAAGGAAATAGTTTTCTAATAAATACGATAATGTACAAGTTTATCGATGTTTGTGCTGTATAAGTAATACTAATTAATCAAGTCAAAAAAATAATACTTCTCCACTAATTATAATATTTAGCAAGAATGGAACAAAACAGAAGCATTCTCGTCAAGGAATCTAAGATCAAATCTCTCTCATTATATATATACTTTATTCGTCTGGCAGAAATAGTTCCCTATTCTTTTTTATCTATCCTAAAATTATA
Source organism: Agastache rugosa (assembly GCA_031470985.1). NCBI lineage: Eukaryota > Viridiplantae > Streptophyta > Magnoliopsida > Lamiales > Lamiaceae > Agastache > Agastache rugosa. The sequence continues at coordinate 19,249,395 of CM062609.1, forward strand.
AATCATTTCCATGTTAATTAAGTGTATTAAATTTTCTCTTTCTGATATAACCTTACTTAATCTTATTTAAAATTAACAATATTTTTATTTCAGATAACTAAATAAGAGTACAGTCTGAAAATCAATCATGTCATTCTACCTTCCGAAGTAAATTACATGATTATTCAGTCCGACTTCGTAAAAGGGAGCTAATTAAAATCTAAACATACGGAGTACTTATTTATAATAATATTATTAATTTTTATGTTAGTTGTAGAGTCTTATTCAGCCAATATTAGTATTTTAAACTCAAAGGTAACGCGCATTGATTACGTTTCTTTATCGCTAATAGTTTAATTATTGATTTCAAAAAATACATATATTTATAGTTTATACATTTTGTCGGCCACTTATTGGGATTTCTGGTTCCAATGAAGAGACAAAAGGCTTCCCTTTAATTCGGTGCATCTTGGCATATTATTTACTCCTTCCGTTCATTTTTAAGTGTCTCATTTAGCTCAATTTTTTGTTTTCAAATAAGTATCATATTTCAAAATTTGAGAGTAAAATAATGGCATTCATCCTATTTTATCCTTATTTAATGCTTCTCTTAATTTATTAATTAGTTGTATGTATACATTAATGATGGTAATTAATAAGGCTACATAGGTAAATTTCTTTATTTTTTTGGTATGTGTAATTTGACGGTGGAGGACACTTATAAAAGAACGGATGGAGTATGTATTTAGAGTCCACATTCTCCTTTTCAGTACATATTAAAAATATTTTATTTTTTATATAACTATACAATTTTGGAAGTGTTCTCATTTTAAAATAATGAGATGCGATGATGTTACAAAGTTCCGCCATTATTTTTAAATATCGATCAGCGTTAACAATGATGGAAATAGTCTTGAATATAAAAAATAAAATTATAAGAGTAATATTTCTCGCAGGACATCATGTGTTAAATTCGAAGGAATAATAAGATGTTAACGTTAGAGTTGAAACTTCATTTTTAAGCAAAAGTTATAACGTTAAATTTAGAAAAGCTAAAAAAAGAATACTTGATGGATTTATGCACTGTGGGACATTGTCGACATAAAAGCATAACATAGATTAAAATTAATCATAATAATAGTAAATGCTTAATTAATTAATAGAAAAGGTGAGTAGAAAAAGACGCTTTGGAAAATCCCCAATATTATTAGTATGAGTTAAAGAACTACAATATCTTTTGTACGGAGCATAGGTTCCAACGTTCATTGTCCAAACTATTACATTTAATTTATTTATTATTTTTTTTCTTTTAACTCGAAGTGTCGGTGCTACTACCACGGTGCGAACTTTTATTTCACTTTCTAACTTTATAAGTTTTCAGTATCTTCAAAATGAAATTATACATAGCCCACTAAAAAAATAAATAAATAAAGAGACAAAATATTGGGTGCAGTATTAATTATCTCAACGAAGGCGATATTATATTGTCACTCTGAGATTTTAGATTTAGGTCCTACTGAATATAGGTGAGTTTTTCTTTTCTTTTTTCTCGTGATTATTAGGTTTGGTGTTTGATATAAGTTTATATTAATTTTGTTTTGATCCTTCATGATTGTAACAAGTAAATTGTTTTATATTTTCGTGCAATAAAAAGAATTCATTAAAATTAGTTAACATTCATAAAAAGTTGTGGTATTAATATTTATTTTGTAAGAAACACATAAAAATAGTAGTGCGTTAGATTTTTTAAACACGAGCTAGATACCAAAAAAATTTAAAATTAAGTATGTTGAATAAAATTGAGGACCAGCCATTTCTTTTTCTTGGTATGGTTACAATTAGTCTACATGCAGAAAATCTGTCTTGAAAGAATAAAATAATACTAGTATATATTATTGTATTTTCAATATTTTCCACATTATTATATGCTGCACTGTACTAATGGCATTAACAATAATTGTGCTATCATTAATTTACCTGAACCATGATATCTAAGTTACTGTAGATGTCTGGTAGCATGATTAAAAGCATAATTGTATACTTAATTCAAGTCGATTATTTACTCCCTTAATAAAAAAAATATTACTCGATATTAATACGGGCAACGTTTTACCGAGGTAGTGTGAAATTCCGAAATTGACCTTGGTGGCTTGTATTGTAGTATGTGTGAACTGTGAAGTCGTGACAAAACTAAAGCAGCAGAAGTGCAGTTGTCGTTGACTTCCGCAATTCTCGCTAATTTTTATTTTCCGCAAATTGTTTTTGTTGACTGATAGACTCTTCTATTCTCGTATTTTTATTTCTATCTCAAGTCCAATTAAGAAACTATATATTTATATAATAATCACTAATGTTCTAAAAAAATATATATACTAATCACTAATGCCTGCACACTAGTCTCGTTTAGAAATAAATAAATATTTCTTTTCTCGGTATAGTTTGACTATGAAATTTTTATTTATCATATATATATATATTACTATTAGATGATATATTATATCAATAGGAGAGGATAATATAGGAAATCATCTTTATATGAGTGTAGGAACCATGCATTTTTATCATATCGGTTAATGCACAAATTGCATTATTTTAATGCACAAACATATGTTAATGAAAAAATTGAACCATTGATGTTTTTTATGCACTGTCGAGATTTAATTGGTGCATTAAATTATTGCAGATTGTGCATTAAAAATGTGTTAAATATTTTTGCATTTTCGAAATAATAAAAATGCATGGTTTCTACGGACTCGTATAAGGATTAGTTCCTACTAAATCCATACTCTATATTAGAATGTGACGATAATTAACTTATGATAGTATATTAACTTGGGTTTTTTTTTTTCACTTGGGGAAAGGAGATGTGGTGGGGGTTGATCCTATATCTCACTGCTTACCATTGGCAGAGCCACGTCCCCGAGTCGAGAGAAGCAAAATATGTAGAACAAATTAAAAAATAAATATTTTGCTTTTGTTTAAAGTATTTTTATAAATTTATATGATCGTAGGTGTAATTACAAGTATTAAGGGGGTCATTCTTATATGTGGCCCTGCCACTACTGCTTACAGACTAGTCACATCTTGAATGTCCCCTTAGAGATAGTATCTTAACCGAGTTAATACTAGTGTATCATTCAATATATTATGATCGAATTTTAATACTTGCAATTGACTGTCTATTAGAGAATTTCAATATGGCCACTTGTTCGCATTACAATTTTTTAGGATACGTAACACATGTAATTCTGTACTTAATTGAGAACATACAATTTTGTACCCCACATTTATACTTTTTTCATCATTATACCTTAACGTATGAAAAATTACAATCCTACAAGATATAGATAATTTTTTTTAAATCCGTTCTATAATGTAATTTTTTATGACTACGTGTTGACTCATCACACCGGAAAAATGTTCAGACAAAAGCTACTAAATTTTCAATGTGCTGAGTTAGCATTCAGTTGTTGAAAATTAAATTATAGGATAAATTTAAAAGAAAAATTGTATAGCTCAATGTATATTATAATTTTTCATACTTTAAATTGATATTTTCCTTTTGTATTTGATGAGCATGATCTCCATACTTGATTAACAAGAACAAATAGATATATTAGCAAGTTCCTGCTTTAGCTACTTTCAAGTTTCAACTAATCTATTTGTAAATAATAATTTATTTTTAATCGGGATGAGAGGATTGAGATTCATATCATAGTCTTTGATCTTAACTATGATGCTTGTGCTAATTGTAATTATAACAAACTTAATCATACATACAATGTGGTGAACCGTGAACTGTTAATTATTAGTTGATTGGCTGTATTTGTGAACTCCTTGATTTCCTATGTTCTTACTATAAGTAAATTGATCTTCATTGTTTTAAGGTAATCGTTTATGATTAGTTATTTAATCAAAATAAAAACCAACAACGGTCATTTGCTTCTCCTTTTATTAATTTCAGTTAATTTACTTATCTGACAGTCACTGTCTTTCCCCCAGTGAACAACCAAGTTAAGTCACATGAAACTTTATGCTACATTACAAAATAAGTCAAAATCAAGATATTATTGTATTAAATTACTTACTCACAAATGTCGAATCCCTTTCATTATTTTATTTTATGCTATTAATTTTACAAGTGGATGAGTGAGTTTTTTTTTTTTTTTTGTCCAAGAATAGTATCCAAATCTAAAATTAACTAAATAAAAATAATCGCAATTGATTTCGACGCATTATTTATTGCTCATTCTGAATCATGAATCAAGATTTGCTATAAAATAATGGACAATGATCTGTTTGTCACGTTCACGTCCACGACGACACCATACTAAATAATCAACTTAAAAAAAAAGTTAGGAAAAGGTTAAAAAATGCTTCCAATAGTAACAGTAACTATTGAGAAATTCTATTATTGATGTACATGTAGTACACCCTTTAAGTTAGAGAAGTCCTCAAAAGTTGCTCAATTATTCTGCAAAATTAAACACCCACTTTTACCCCAGTAAAATTCACCGCGAGTAATTTTCATATTCACAAAAGCTGTGCTAGCTCTTGTAATTATGTGATGATACTTGAATTACGATGTTTTTATTCTATACTACTATTTTTTTTGGGGGGCCACATTTCGCAATTTAATAAGTACGTAAAAATTTGTGGGATGTTTTGTTATTTCGTGTTATGTGCCTTGATTTTGGTTTCGGTCAATAAGTCGGTGCCGTTTGTTCTTATATAACATAAGTGTACATTACGCATAATGCGACAAAAAAAGAAAGGTTTATTAGTATTATATTTTGATTATTAGAAAACAAAAGAGAAAGGATTTAAATATTGTAATGAAAAACCATGTTTATTACACGAAGAATTACTTTCGCCAACAAAATTATTTACTCGATGAATAACACTCACTACTTACGATCGGATTCCCTCAGTTTGATCCTAAATTGGATTTTAGAAAGTTTTTTAGTTAGAGATTACTTTAACAAGAATGATAATATATTTTGTAGATCTAACAATTATACCTAAAAAAAAAAAAAAGACCTCCTTAATCAACACCACAATTGATCGAATTGATAGAAAAAAAAAATAAAAATAAATAAAACAACTCTCGCGGCAAATTATGACCATTGGTGTCAAATTCCACATGAAAAATAATACTACGGCAAGATGTCCTCATCAAATCCAAAACTTTGGAGAGCAAATCAAGTGTTGCTCATATATTTCCAAAAACATATTTATACTACCTCGTCTGATTTTTTTTTTTTTTTTGAGGAGTGCATAGTGTGAATTTATTATAAAGTTATAGTAGCTCTTTCTCAGTAGAGAATTCAAAAAATAGCTTAACATTTCTATTTTTTAAAGAAAACAATTAAGTAAGGGTGCAAATAATCGAACTAGAATTGAAACATCGGAACACAGGAATCCATCGATGCGGTTTTGATCTCGAATAAAAAAACTCAGAAATCAAACTCTTTTCGATTGATTTTTGGTTTCGTGTAAGAGACTAGAACTACGCATACATGAGGCTACAAAATTTAATTGTATTTTGTTAATACATGGTATAATATTTTATTTTGTCTTTATTTACTCAAGTTTGTTTCCGATTGGATATTTTTGTTCTACTTTTTAAAGAATAATTGAGAAAAAAAAATTGCAATTAAATGTGAAATTCGATATAAGGTACGTTCGGTTAGAGAAAAACTATTCAATGGGTTGGCTCGAAAATTTCTATGGATCAATGGATTTTTACGGTTGGATAATTGGATTGGGGGGGTCACCCATTATCGAGGTCCACCAGATATTATGGAAACATCATGGGGTGTTTCTGTAATTATGGGTAACTATAGTGTCGGTAGCGAACATGATTAAATTTAATCTAGTAATTACTAATAAAATTACTAATAATGCGTATGGATCAGCCCCTTTCGTTTCGACGTAGAAGTATGAGTCTTGAGTCTGAGATGAGACCCCTACCAGCAGAGTCTTAGCTGGCTTCCTTCATGCATAAAACATTAGTCCTTTCCTAATTATTTATTTATTTTTCTCTTTAAAATAATAATCCTAATTAAACTACCACTCTCTCTCTCCCCCCTCTCCAGTCTCCAACCTTCTTTTTTTTCACCCTCTCTTGTCTCTTCTTTACTGTATCTGTATCCCCTCTCTCCCACCTCAAACACTCTCACTCACCATGTTCATGTAGCTCTCTCTCTCTCTCACACACACACAGACGCGGAGCAACACGGTGTGTATGTGCAATGTGACTGCACATTCCCACATTCCTCCACACCCAAATCTCGCATTTACTCTGTCTCTCTCTCTCACACACACACGCACACGCACGGAGAGTGTGAGATACCTCCACACAAGAAAACATCAATGCCCTCCACCAGCATCTTCCTCCTCCTCTTCTCGTTATCCTGGATGAGCAGCCCCTTAACTATCGCCGCCGTCCACCACCGCCGTGTTCTCCACCAACCCTTCTTCCCGCAGGATTCCTTACCCCCATCACAGCCCCCCACCCCCTCGCCACCGCCGCCACCCACCCCCAAATTCCCATTTTCCACTTCTACCCCCAGCAACAACACCCCATTCTTCCCATCCGACCCCTCCCCACCACCGCCGCCCCCCTCCCCCGCCTCCCTCGCTTCCTTCCCCGCCAACATCACCTCCCTCAACCTCCCCCACTCCAAATCCAAATCCACATCCTCCAAGCTCATCATCGTCGCTATTGCTGCCGTCATCGCCGCCGTCTCCATCCTCGCCGTCGCCATCTTCATCCACTTCCGCAAGCGCAGGAGAACCGAGAGATCGTCCGCGCACGACAACTCTAAATCGCAAAGATCCGATAGCACCACCACTGCCTCCACCATATTCCGCGGTGGACCTGATAACCACCACATTCCGAAGCTTCAAAGACCTTCACAGACCAGCTCAGAGTTCCTGTACCTGGGCACTTTGGTCAATTCACACGCCGCCGCCGCCTCTACTGGTGGCAGCGGTGGCATTACCTACAATGGAAGCAGTGGCGCCACTAGCGAAAACCGCACTTCAAATCCCAGGAAAATGAACTCCCCGGAGCTCCGCCCGTTGCCGCCGTTGAGCGCGCGGCAGAGTTTCCGGCGGAGTTATCGGAACAATGCAGATATGGCGTCGAGCAGAGACGACGAAGATGAAGAGTTCTACTCTCCCAAAGGCTCGTTGAACGGTAGGGAGAGTTCGATCGGTGCCGGATCAGCTTCTCGAAGGGCGTTCGCCGCCATAGATGTGGAGAATTTTAATGGTTCGACTTCGAATTCTTCCTCAACCTACACTTCTTCAGCTTCCGGATCGGGTAGGGGCTCTCCGGCGAGGTCCATTTCGCTGAGTCTTTCGCCAGCAAACAGTTTGAGCCCAAGGCATTCAATTCCTAAATCGCCTGACCTAATTGAGATTCAGAATATCGCGCCGTTGCATCGGCAAATGATGTCGTCTCCTCCGCCTCGAGATTCGATGCGTAAGGAGTCCGCATCTCCATCGCCGCCAAGTTCATCATCGCCCGAGAGATATTCCAGGAGAAGCGAAGAATCATCTCCGCGGATTTCGAGTTTCTCTGATCAGAACACGGAATCTCCGGTGAGAATCAGCACTTCTGTACAGCACAACGCCAGTGTTATGCCAAAACCGCCTCCGCCTCCACCGCCGCCTCTTGTTGTGCCCTCACACTCACCAGTTTCTATCCCCGTGCCACCACCTCTGCCACCTGTAGCGAGTAAAGTGTGGGAGAGTCCAAGAACTCCAGCTCCGCCGGCCAACAAGCTCGTCTCCGAGCCACCCGCTCTGGCTATGCCGTTAAGACCGATTGCTGTTGAAAGCCCCACATTGATTTCTCCGGTTGAGTTGCCTGAGAAGAATGGGAATGAAGAGATTACTCCCAAAACAAAGTTGAAGCCGTTGCATTGGGATAAAGTAAGGGCGAGCTCCGATCGTGAAATGGTGTGGGATCAGCTCAAATGCAGCTCATTCAAGTACGATTATTCATACTTTTCTCGAAGGATATCTATTGGTCTTCTTTGTGAATTCAATTATGTTGTAATTTATTTTCAGTTAAGTTGATAGACCTACGTGTTGATTGAATGCAGATTGAACGAGGAGATGATCGAGACATTGTTCGTTGCGAATGCTTCAAAACCACCTGCAAACGAAGCAACTAGGTGGAATGTTCTTCCCACATCTCGCCAAGACAATAGTAATAGGGTTCTTGATCCCAAGAAGGCCCAGAACATTGCAATCTTGTTTAGGGCGCTCAATGTCACGGTAGATGAGGTTTGTGAGGGCCTTATGGAAGGTATTCGATATTGATCTCGTAACTTTCTCTGATTTTAACATTAGGTAGAGCCTTTTTTTAACACCATCTAATTGTAGAGGAAATTATATGCCATGATAGCCTATGCAATGCAAGTTATATGCTTCTGTTGGTTGTAGCAAGGGAGATGAAAATCATGCAATACTAGAAACACACACACACACACATATTATATATGTTTTTGTGTTGGTATATTCTTATATGCCAAAAGAAGCCAGAAATTGTTGGAACATATAGATCTGCAGTTATCCAGATAACAATATTTTTGGCCTTTTGTCGCATCACATCCTGATGCGCCTCTGTGTTTTTCTTCGCGTCTCATGCTCAATGATCTCATATTCTTTTAAATTCACCTATCTTTTTGGTTTTCTAGATAATCACTTTACTTTAGGCATTTTATCACATTCATCAAGTTGCCTAAAAGAAATTGTTTTAGTTTCATGCTGTGTCAGCATCATATTTCTTGGTTTGGAGCAGGAACCATGTTTCCTGAGCATCATACTTTTTGTCTGGAGCCGGGGGAATAGATCAACATCTCATAAAAAAATATGATATTATTTGTCTCAACTCTGTGCTCTTTGAAGATCAACCAAGCTTCTTTCTAACTCATCTTGCTCTTTGGCCCAGGCAATACTGATATTCTTGGTACCGAGCTTCTTGAGAGTTTATTGAAGATGGCACCAACTAAAGAGGAGGAGAGAAAGCTAAAAGAATATAAAGATGTCTCACCTACCAAGCTTGGGGCTGCTGAAAGATTTTTGAAGGCAGTTCTTGATATACCGCATGCTTTCAGAAGAGTTGATGCGATGCTATACATATCAAATTTTGAATATGAGGTGGAATACCTAAAAAATTCATTTACAAGACTGGAGGTACTATTTCATTCAATCATCAGCTTTTTAAATGCACTATTATAGATTGTGGTCAGAAATTTAAATGGTAATTAGATTTAAGAAGTTTGACATAAGTATCGAAGGAATGTTACTGCCACCATAGTTACAGTCTGGACAGAGATGGCCTGCAGAAGCTCTGTGCTTAGGAGTATATATCTTTATGTTTTTGTATTAGAGTCTTGCTGGTATAATTATATCATTCTCAATTGACTTCATTGTTGCCAGAAATAATATGTTCTCTCGACCTAAAAACTCTCGTTAAACCTGAGAACGAGTCAAAAATAGCATGTTTGATAGGATGTGATTATGCTAGATAGAGGCTAAGTTCGTTCTTCTTGAGATCTAGATTGCTTGTAATGTCAAGTAAACATAGTACCTTTATCTGCTTCTTTGACCATAAAAAGAATAAAGTTTTATAGCAATATGTTAATTATGTGTAAAGAAATGTCATATACAAGTAGCTGTGGTGTCAACTTAGAAGTTTTTGATATTACAGGCAGCTTGTGAAGAATTGAGGACCAGCAGGATGTTCCTCAAGCTTCTAGAAGCAGTACTAAAGACTGGAAACCGCATGAATGTGGGAACAAATCGGGGTGATGCACATGCCTTCAAACTCGACACACTCCTCAAGCTTGTTGATGTCAAGGGAGCTGATGGGAAAACTACGCTCTTGCATTTTGTTGTTCAGGAGATAATAAGAAGTGAGGGCGCTCGCCTTTCTGGTGGGCCCCCAACCGAGAACTCTGCCACAAATGATGATGCCAAATGCAGAAAGCTCGGCCTCCAAGTTGTTTCCGCCCTTAGTGGTGAGCTATCAAATGTAAAGAAAGCTGCTACCATGGATGCAGAAGTGCTGAGCAGCGACGTCTCCAAGCTTTCAAAAGGAATTGAGAATATAGCTGAGGTTGTAAGATTAGTTGATGCAACATCTTTGGAGGACAGCAGCAGCCATAAATTTTCTGGCTCGATGAGCAGCTTCATGAAAAAGGCAGAGGAGGAAATTATTAGGATTCAAGCCCAAGAAAGTGTTGCGCTGTCTCTTGTGAAGGAAATCACTGAGTATTTCCATGGAAACTCAGTGAAGGAAGAGGCCCATCCTTTCAGAATCTTCTTGGTGGTGAGGGACTTCCTAACAGTTTTGGACCGGGTGTGCAAGGAAGTAGGGATGATAAACGAACGAACCATTGTGAGTTCGGCCCACAAGTTCCCAGTTCCTGTTAACCCATTGTTGCAGCAAGTCGTCGGGGGGTTTCCCGTTAGACGGCAGCACTCTTCCTCTGATGAGGAGAGTTCTTAGTTTAGCTCTCACATGAGGTGGTGGCATGGCATCTTCTTAGGTTCTGGCAATGAAGATATAAGGATGGTGCCTCCTAACCTTTTTAGGTACTAGCATATTCATTTTAACAATTTGTATTTATTATATAGATGAATGAATGAATGTAAAAAGATTTTGAAACTTCATGTCTTACAGATATACACCAAGAAAATCTTCCAAGCGATAAGGCATCAGTCACAGGTTGATGTTTGTATTTCTACTGTGTATAAAGTACGGGTTTCAGAATTGTTGCTGTAAATAAGCATGGTTACTTTTCTTCAGCTCTCTGTTATTTGTTTTTTATTCTCGAGAAATAACAAATTTTGATCAACTGAATAGCAAAATCATACGGCAAGGCAAACATTGAAATTATTAAGATAAAAGTATTAATTAAGATGCTTCATTTAATTCAAATACAATAATTTATTATAGATTATAGCTTGTAAACATGGCTTTTCTATCAACGGACAGATATTATCCCGTAATGTAACATCTGAAGTTATTATTCTCTCTTCAAGAATATGTGTGCTGTTAATTAAATCATGAGTCCAAAGAATCAGCATCCATGCGCTCAATGATTCTGCGTGCTTCCTCCTCTGTTGCTGGAACCACTTTTCTGATCCTAACTCCATTATTCTTAGCCTTCGCCTCGCGTCGAACGGTGAATGTGAAGTAAAACCTATTGGACACCTGCAACACAAATAATCAGCTGATAAAAAGTTTACCATTTCTGGATTAACAAGGTCTAAGAAAATCATAATTTTAACTAATTTATGTGCCTAAATACCATATATAAGCAAATGTATTTTTTTTCCCTCATGCATATCATATGCATGCAATGTTGGTTAATAAAACTACTCAGTGACATGTAGCAAAGTGTTGCTATTGTAGGTCAAGCTCATTAACTACTAGAGAAGCATACCTCACTAGACCTGAACTCGGGCCTTGTAACGTGTGCCACGACTTCCACATGGATTAAAGGCTGATCCGAACTCTCACTTTCTGTATATAGTATGCAAGATTTGAACCGCAGAAAGTCTCCAACATCCACCTACATAACCAACACAGAGTAGTTCTATAATGATTACGAAGTTTGGTTAGAAACAAACTTGGGAATAATACTAACAATACCATCTCACATGCATATCTAAACCAAATCTGTAGGTTATCATAGATGATACATTGTGAAATGCCAGCAATATCTCCGTTTCTTGCTTTACAAAGGGGCTTGGTTTGACGTTCATTTGTCAGAAACATGATAAAAAAAGAAATGGAGTTCACTAGGAGATACTTACCGGTCTAAGAAAATCAACATGATCAACTTCCAGAAAGGATGGCATCATGCCTGCAAAAGCATAAGCTGTTGAAAAGGCTAATTCAAATGCTCTGTGCATAAGAAATCCTCCGAATATTCGACCATGAATGTTCCTTTGCTGTGGCTGACAAATTAAGGAGTTCTCAAGTCCAGTTTCTCTAAGAAGAATGCTATCTCTATCTGCCAAGGCTGGCATGTCACAGAAGATCCGCCCCTCTGCCAGTAATGCTTCCACTCTATTCATACCTCCATTCTCAATCGCCTTCTTGTCGTCTTTAATCTTGCTTTTTCTCAGTTTATTTCTTGCTTCTGCTGCTTCATAAAGCAACTTCTCGCGTTCTGTTTCTGGAGTTAGTCGATTCACTGGAGCAGCTTTGAGTGTCTTATAGTCACGAGCCACAAAAATGAACGTGGCCGTCAGAGCGACTGAATCAGTGGCTGCAGCTGATCCTGTGAAAGGAAATCTTTCTTTCAGTTGAAAGTGTATTTGTATATTATTAATGAGAACATAGATTAGAAGATAGGTTAAATAGATAGAGTTAATAACTTAACAGAGCCTCTAAAACCTGATTCTATACAGTTCTAATAAATAAAGCAGTCATGTGAAACTTTTCAATTATTTAACATCGACTGCTTGATTTTCGGGAGATAATAAACGAAAAAATTATGAGGTACTATTAACATGTCATACCAACTTGGCCTTCACACAATATAACACTCTTCATTGAGAAACTGCATTACAAACCAGTAAACTAGAAAATCTCGAAATTAAGCCAGCAACCGATATATGGAGAGTTATAACTTAGTCGAATAAGACAATCAGTATAATTTTAAAGTAAGTTCAAGGTAATTGTGATATTGGTCTTGAAAGAATACCACTTGGAGGCTGTGTGACATCTAGCTGAATCTCGATAGAAGAGCGGCCAACCCAGGTAACTGCACCGGATATACGCAAATCAACATCAACACTGATGGGCTTCTTCAGCACCATCTTGTCAACGGAGGCAGTGACCAGATAGAGCGGTCTCGTAGTGCTGTCATCATCTGCACAGTGCTAATACAAAAGCATCACAAGTTAGCAACTCGTGTCGTGCCACCATAAACGAGTTCAAGAACTCGGACAACTCACAACTCACTAGGTGTAGTCCTTACATCCCACAAGGATAAAACCAATGATGCAACATGATGTTGAACAAAAACTACAACCTACAACCAATCGAAGTTCAACTGCAAAATTAACAACAAGTTACTATGTTTCAGTTTCATTTCAGCCCTAATCATCAATTTTTAAGAATGTTGTGCGTACATATCAAGCTAGAACTACACAAACACAAGCTCACCACAGAAACCGGGCATTTCTATAATTCACAATAGTTTGAGATATAATATACATAAAAACATCAATTCCTATGAGTTGAAACAAATTATAGTTACCTTGACAGAAATGGTGCCGGCCAAAGCATCGAGATCCTCAAGCAGCTTGCCGATTCTGACCTCATTCCAAGGATCCCTATACTGCTCCCGCAAAATGAAATCAGAGGAGAAGTTGTAGAGAATAGTCATTCTGCTCTGGGATGGGGTTTTGGTGAGCAATTCACTCTGCGGCGGCGCGTGGAGTGGGGGGTCGAGAAGCCTCTCGAAGGTTTTGGACCTCGTCTCCCAAAGAGCAATGGTGACCGGAGAGTGGTACATTCCCGGCCACAAGCTCAGGGGCTTTCTCGCGGAAGAATTGGAATCGAGAGAGCTCTGAAATGGGGAAATTAAAGTGGAGAAGATGGGAATCGGAGTGGTGGTGCTGGTGGGAGAGGAGATGGATTCTGCCATTGAATTTGGCAGTTGTTGAATTTTTGGGGTTTTTCTTTGATGATTAACTTCGGTTGTTAAAAGTGAGATATTCGGAGTTAATTGAGGTTGAAAACGCTCTTGTTGTTTGAAGTTTGAAGAAGATCAGAATTGAAGGTAAGGTGTGAAAATGGTGGGGAAACTGGGAAAGTTTGAAGCTTCTGGTTATTTCCTATTCATTATTCATTATTGTTTGTTTCTTGGTTGACAGTTGATTTTTTAAGGAATTAAAGTCGTTAAAGAAAGAGCATTGCGTTGCGTGTCGTATAACCACTCCGGATTCTGTTATACTTTATTATAATTAAATAAATAAATTTTGTGGGAAAAATTAATTAATTGTATAGTATATTAGTATATCGCACATCACATTCACACATGATTCATGAACTATGAAGCATAGATACGCTCCAGGGGTGCAACGTATTCACAAAAAACGTATTAAATACGAATACGAAAAAAATACGGTAGAAATATGTATTAAAAATGTATTTATTTAATTTAATTTTTATTTATTTTTAAATTAAATACGAAAAAAATACGATAAAAATACGTTTTCTAGAACTCAAAATACGTATTTCAAGAGAAAAGGTTATATTTCACAAAATTTCTAACCTATCTGCACAAACAAAACTCACGATGCCTCAACATCTGCGCCACCTGAAGTTTTTTGCCGCCGTCCAGCCCGACGCCGGCGGCGGTCGCTAGCACTGGGTGCTAACCCATCAGGTTCGAAAATAGGATTTGGGTTCAAATTTGTGGTTTTTGTTTCGCGATCGATTCTTCTTTTTCTTTTGTTTGGGTCGCGATTTGCTTATTGAAGAATGAATGTGTTTGATTTTGAGTATGTGATGGGAGTAGGCGCCGGAAACCATTCGATCAAGAGTGAACAGCTGAGAGTAATGGCATACTTCGTCCGCTGCTATTGATTTCATCCGCATCTCCAGTGGGATGAATTATATGGTTTTTTGGGTGTGGCGGTCAGCGGGTCAGGCAGTGGTGGGTTTGCCCAATGGGTTAAAATTGAATTAATGCTTTAAATTGAATTAAATTCTAACTTCTAAGGGTGAAAATTAATTTTCACTTTAAAATTGAAATAAGTTCTTAGACTTTGAATTAATTCTAGTTATTTGTTTGAGATAAATGTGTTTATATGAGTTTCATATTATTATTATTATTATTATTAAAATATAAAAATATTATAAATAAATATAAACGTATTCTTAACGTATTCGTATCTTGATTTTTTAAAAATTAGCGTATTTTCGTATCGCATCGTATTCGTACCTGTGCTTCATAGTTCATGAATGAAACACGCTTTGCTGTTCCGATTCTTGCAGCAACTTGGGCCTGGCCTAAACCACTACTAGACTTGTTTACACCTCTCTCACCCCTCGGATGACTTATTTATGGAGTGATTTATTTTTATGACTAATTGTTTTTTCGAATCTTACGAACGCATTGTAGTGTGGAGTTATGTAGATTGTTATACTACCAATTTATTATACAACAACGAGATTTATCAATGCGCATCTTGTATGCATATGAGTAACATTTACCTAATATGCACCTTGGAGTGGAGTTTACTCAATGTTATTGGGCATGTGGGTACCCTGTAATAACAATTGATTACTACACACTCAAAATTTTTAATTTATATAATGCAAGATAATTTCCTAGTGAATCTGTATACTCCTTATAAATATAAGATGTTATATTACATTATTGTCGTTAATTAAATATTTAGGATACATAATATGCAATCCATAAACATATTTGATATGACCTCCCGAGTCGTCAAGGCTCTGTCATGTCAAGGTTGCCATATGAGAAACATATGTGGTAATTCCTTAAGTTTTCTAGTGGAGCAAAGGTTCCACATTTGCCAAGGCAGGAACCCTGACTTGTGACAACCCTTCTTGTACAGTAGGTCGGTGCTACTATTCCTGGGGGCTTCCCAACGACAGAAAGGGTGTCCGCCTTTCTGGAGAATCTTCCGGCTTTATGTCCCATCTGAGCCACTTCCCGATTGGGGAGCTGACTAATGAGATATTTGGCAGTGGAATGACTTGGCAGTCCTTTACATTGCAGAAGTATTATAAGATTGCCAATGGTAAAGTTTACCAAGTTACCCTCAATATATTGTCATATATATTGAGTTTCTTCACCTTCAACAGGTAGTTTTTCTCACCATTTACAGTCTCCATTCTTGTTTCCTAAGATATCGGAACTGACTTGATCATCGGAGAGTCGACGCAGGCTGAAACGCCCGACGCTCTTTTGCAGGCTAGGAACGACAGCAACCTTACCACGTGGAGAAGCTCTTCCCACTGTGATCCTTGTTTCTAGGTTGGTAATCACCTTTTATGTGTGAAACGTTACTCTTATGTAGTGACTATTCGTGGCACTATCAACTGGCGCCGTCTGTGAGAACGCTTTAAAACCAAGATTCCACCTTAGGTTTCCCCGCAAAATCGTTCTTTGCATGAACATGAATGCTTGTATGATATTATTTGCTATTATTTCAGTAAAACGTAACTAAGACCATGTGAGCCATGGATCTGATTTCTAGATTTCTTTACTGTATGTAAATCGCACAAAAAAGCAGATCGTGCGCGTAAGTCTTTGAAAGTGTGCATGCCTACGTGATATGCCTTGTTATTGCTTGAATTAACTTGGTTATTGCTCTAATATCTCTTTCTCCGAATGAGAAACGGGATAAAAGTATCTAAAATGTCTTGAGCGATGTTTCTAGATATGACAGACCCTCCGCTGCGAGATTTGAGGAGAGATTTCGACGAGAATACGACTCCCAACAGCACACTAATCCCAGGAGGAACTCCTTCCATCCCTGGGATCCAAGTTGACAACCTTGACAGATTTGGAAATCTACGAGAAGAGTTAGGCTTACCAACAGAGCAAGTACTTCCGAGTAGCGTTGTTGGCATGGCTCCTAACCCCTCGTATGTACTCAGTATGCCGCCATAGCGGATCAGAGAATTACTATAGAAGCTAGTAGAGGACAGGGTTATTGGTGTGAACAGTCCTGTCAATGAGCAACCTAGAGAGCCGAATTCTGCTATGAAGCAAGGTGAAGGAAGTCAGTTCCGGATCCTTGCCCCTCCTCCCGAGGGGAGGGTTCTGCAGGTAGCAAGAAGGCCAAGGCTACCTCAGATTCCTGAAGAAGAGTCCTCGATGAGGATTGATAGAGATTGGAATCCGCGGGTGGAATACGATGAGGAATCAGGAGCTTATGAAACTTACTCATCTACCCCTTCTATTCAAGAATCAGAGATGTCATCCCTCAGAAGGAAAGTGAAACAGCTACGCCAAAAGTGTACTCGGGACCAAGACAGTAAGGACCCGATGCGTCGAGATGGAGGATCACCTTTTGTAAGGTACATCCTGGAGGATCCCTTAAAGCCAGGCTTCCGTCCTGTCAGCCTTGTTTATGACGGCAGAGAGGATCCTATGGAACACTTGATGAGTTTTGAGAATTGTGCCACGTTGTACCAGTACACGGATGGTGTAAGGTGCAGGGTTTTCCTAACAACCTTGCATAAGTCAGCCCAGCAATGGTTCAACCAGCTCCCTCCAGGTTGCATTCATAACTTTGGAAATTTAGCCTCATGTTTCAACACCAATTCACCAGTGCCCGAAGACACTTGGGGAGTTCCGTAAACTTGGCAAGTTTCAAGCAAGGAGAAACAGAAAGCCTGCGTAAGTATATCGGCAGATTCAATACGGCAGCCCTGGAAGTGCCATCCGCTGGCTCGGATGTGAAATTGATCTCATTGACTCGGGACCTTCGAGATGGAGATTTCTTCAAGTCAGTAGTTAAAAGAAAGCCTACTACCTTTGAAGGTTTGCTTGAGAGAGCTAACATGTATGTCAACCTGGAGGAGGCACAACATCTGCGAAAGATGGAAGAATTGGAAGTAATAGTCCTTCCTCCTAGAGAAGCTTGGTCTAAGGAAAACGCTTCTGACGGCCAGCTAGATAAGAAAAAAGGGCAAGCCTGATAAGAAGCCTGCTGGCAAGGGCAGGCTTGGAAGAGAAAGGTTCGAGTTGAAGGATTATACCAATCATTGCCGTCATATGAAAGATGCCATTGAGCGCATGGTTCGCAGTGAGGAGTTGGTGGAATATGTAAAGCGGGAGCAAGGAAGACAAAGAGATGAGGCTCCACGGAAGCGGGAGATAACTCGTTTCCCTGGTAGAAGAGATAGCCCTCCCTCGAAGAAGGGTTACATAAACATGATAGTAGGTGGACCCTCGGGAGGAGACTCTAACTGCGCCAGAGAAGCTTTTGCCAGGGTTCCTGATGGCCTGTATCCGGAGTATGTGCAGGAGATTAAGGAAGAGAATAGAGCTCCACCCATAATATTTGAGTCGGGGGACGAGATCGCCATTCTCTGACCTTACGACGACGCCCAAGTCATAACCACTGAAGTGGGCGGATATGACGTGTCTCTACATTTACCGTAATCTCTCCTAAATAAATATGAACTCTTGCATCCTGATCGACACTGGAAACTCGGCCAATGTTCTGTTCGCTAAATGCTTTGACAAGATGAATCTGAATGTGGAATTGGCGCCGGTGGAGATAACATTATTTGGATTCGCAGGCGGAGCTATACACCCAGAGGGATAGCTCTCCTACAAGTTGTGTTGGGACAGCCTCCACTGTGCAGGGTTTGCATGGTAAGATTCTTCATAGTGGATGCGTCCTCTGCCTACAATGGAATTTTGGACAGACCTGCCCTGAACCTGTTTGAAGTTGTACTATTTACCTTTCACATGAAGATGAAATTCCCGATAGGAAGGGAAGTGGGTGAAGTGATAGGACAACAAGACCAGTCTCGAACTTGCTATATTCGGGAGGTCAAGAAGTCTGGAAAGGCTGCCAAGAGGCGATTTGAGAGTATGGGAGATCCCGAGGGCAAAAGAATGAAGCAGGCTGAGCTGCAAGAGAACAAGCCCGAGTTGAACATGACTCCGGGAGAAGAACTCATGTCGGTTGAGTTATTTCCCAACAAAGTGGGATTTACCACTAGGATTGGCATCCAGATGCTCCAAGAAAATGCCGAGGCTGTAATAGCATGTCTGAGAAGGAATGCTGACTTGTTTGCCTTCCACACTGGAGATCTGAAGGGTATTGATCTGAAGGTGTCTCTACATCGGCTGAATATAGATTCTAAGGTACGCCATGTCAAGCAGAAACTGAGACGTTTCGATGCAGAAAAGGACAGGGTTATCTCTGCAGAAGTGGATAAATTGTTAGAGGCAGGTCACATGGCTGGCGAATGCAGTCATGGTGCCCAAAGGAGCAGGGAAATGACGCATGTGTATTGATTTTCAAGATCTCAATAGGGCTTGTCCCAAGACCATTACCCTCTCTCCCGAATTGATCAGTTGGTGGACTCTACATCTGGATGTGAATTGTTGTCTATGATGGATGCTTATCAGGGTTATCATCAAATCCTGCTACACCCCGACGATATTGCTAAGGCTTGTTTCATTGTGGGGCGATGAACCTTCAGTTTTACCAAAATGCCATTTGGTTTGAAAAATGCCGGAGCTACGTACCATCGCATGGTGGATCATGTTTTCCGCGATCAGATAGGCCGAATTATGGAGGTTTACGTAGATGATATGCTGGTGAAGAGTATCAAGGCTGTTGATCATGTCACCGACCTCAAGAAAGTGTTCGAGGTGATCAGGCTGAACAATATTATGATGAATCTGGCAAAATGTGCTTTTGGAGTTTAGTCTGGGAAGTTCCTGGGGTACGTAGTGACTTCCAAGGGAATTGAGATTAACCCCGTTAAGGTTGCAGCGGTGCAGGATATGGCAGTACCGTGAATGTTGAACGAGATACAAAAGTTGAACGGAAGAATTACAGTACTGAGCAGGTTTATTTCTCGCTCAGCCGAGAAAAGCCTTCCCTTCTTCAGAATCTTGAGGAAGGGTAGCAAGTTTAAGTGGACGGCTGAATGCCAGATTGAGTTTGATGAGTTGAAAGCACATTTGTTGAAATTGCCGCTCTTGACTAAGCCCCTGCCTGGAGAAACCTTGTACTTGTATTTCTCCGTAGGACAGGAATCGCCCAGCTCTGTATTATTAAGAGAAGATGGAGAGGGCCAGAAGCCGATCTATTACATGAGTAAAATGATCCAAGGCCCTGAGATGCATTATTCTGAGATAGAGAAAACAGGCCTGACCATCATGACTATGGCTCGTAATCTTCGTCCGTACTTCTTCTCGTACAAGGTTGTAGTTCGAACAAGCCTACCATTCCAATAGACTCTCAGCAGACCTGACTTGTCGGGGAGAATGGTGAAGTGGGTAGTAGAATTGGGGAAATATGATATTGAATTCGAGCCCTGATCTACGATCAAAGCCCAAGCCTTGGCTGATTTTATCCAAGAGATGACCAGAACAGCGGAGTTGACGCAATAGAAGACCTTCATTGATGGGTCAGCAACATAAGATGGAAGCGGAATGGGGATTCTAATCCTACCTCCCGGAGATGAGGAGCTCCAATTTTTGATCAAATTGGGGTTCGGAGCATCGAACAATGAGGCAGAGTATGAGGCCTTGGTTAAGAGCCTTCAGATTTTGGAAGGCTTGGGCGCAGAAAAGGTCTTGGTACACTCAGATTCTCAGCTGGTGGTTCAGCAAACGCAAGGCTCTTATGATGCTAAGGATGGGCGAATGGTTTCTTATGTAAAGAAGATAGCCCTCCTGAAAGAGAAATTCACAGACTTCGCGATAGTACAAATACCTAGAGAGGATAATGTCAAGGCTGACCGTTTGGCAAGGCTGGCCAGCTTAGCCGATCCTGGACAAACATGCAAGGTTACATACATGGAGGCTGAAAGTGAGAAGGCTTCATGGGATATCGCAACCCTGGAAGAGAGGACAGATTAGAGAATGCCTATCATCCATTCCCTCATCACCGACGAAAGGCAATATAATCCTGGTGTGCCTAAGAAGGCTTTGTATGCTCAGTACTGCATGATAGGGGATTTCTTGTACCGGCGTTCATTTACTCATCCCTATCTGAAGTGTATTTCGGAGAAGGAATGAGAACGCATCTTGGCGGAGATCCATGCTGGCTGTAGTGGCAACCATGCTGGTCACCGTGACATCTTCCAGAAAGTCCTACAAGCAGAATATTCGAGCGGATGCCAAGAAATTTGTGATGAAGTGTGATAAGTGTCAGAAGCACGCCCGTCTGATCCACACCCCGGCCGAAGAGTTGGGTGTAATGTTCTCAGCATGTCCATTTGATAAATAGGGCATTGATATTGTTGGAAAGCTGCCTACTGCTCAAGGTGGAATGACGCACATGATTGTGGCAGTTGATTACTTCACAAAGTGGGTAAAGGCAGAAGCTGTGTGCAAAATTGATGTGGCAACAGTCAAGTTCTTGTAGAGAAACATCTGTTGTCATTATGGCATTCCAAGAATCCTGGTATCGGATAATGGAAATCAGTTTAACGGAGCCATGATAGTCGAATAGTGTGCAAAGATGAAAATTGAACAGAGGTTCGCCTCAGTAACCTATCCCGAAACGAACGGACAAGTGGAAATGTCTAATTGTACTATCATTAATGAGATCAAGGCAAGGCTGGATGAAAGCATGAGAAATTGGGCGAAAGAGTTGGATGCAGTGCTCTGGACTTACAACACAAGTCCCAAAACTGCCACGAACGAGGCCCCGTTTAACCTGGTTTATGGATCCATGGCAGTGGTTCCTGCAGAGATAGGGCTGGAAAGCCATCGAATTGCCCATTACGATGAATCTCAGAATCCTGGACTGATCCGAGAAAACCTGGACCTCTTGGAAGAGGTCAGGGATGTCACTCGTTCTCGGATCGAGTGGAATAAGAAGCTGATTAGAGCAACTTACAACAAAAGAGCCCACGTTCGCAAGTTTGACGAGGGAGACTTGGTGTTGCGCAGGGCTGATGCCTTAACGAACAAGAGAAAGTTCGAGCAGAACTGGAAAGGACCCTTTTGGGTGACCAAGGTTTTGAAAGGAGGAGCCTATGAGTTGATGGATAAGGATAGGGAGCTGCTGCCGAGACCCTGGAATATTCAAAATCTGAAGAAGTACTATGTTTGAGTAGAGTTGCAGAATGACATAGGTCTCATTCTTGCCGAATGGACAGATGTATCATGCCTGTCCGGCACAGATGATACATTATTGTGAGTACATATGTTTTGACAAGAAATGAAAGGATGTAGTTTTTATGAAAACATCGAGCACTTTTATTACTTTTTAAAACTTTGCAGGCTGGTACTTCTTTCAAACTGAAGTTTAAGAGGGTAAAATGAAAGGTTGATGTAACCCTCATTGACTTGAAAACATCTCCTGAAATGAGATATGTCAAGGTAAAAGATATGACTAAATTTTCTGAAAGGAAGCTATGAGTTATCGCGATCAAATAACTCTTCCTGAGAATTTAAAGGCGAGTAAAGTAACCTTACTTGATTATAAGTGATAAAAGGTGAAAACGCAAGGCCAGAAATGGCCAACCTTACTTGATTATAAGTGATAAAAGGTGAAAACGCAAGGCCGGAAATGGCCAACCTTACTTGATTATAAGTGATAAAAGGTGAAAACGCAAGGCCGGAAATGGCCAACCTTACTTGATTATAAGTAATAAGGGGTGAAAATGAAAGGTCGGAAATGGTCAACCTTACTTGATTATAAGTGATAAAAGGTGGAAAATGAGATGCAGTTAAATTTTTTCGAAAGCCAAAATTTTTAAGTATCAGTTGAACAAGGGAAGCAATCCTACTCGATCGTACCAACCTCCTAGAATTGAGGAGGGAGTATCAGTCGATCAATAAATGTAACGTGACTCAGAATCCTACTTGGTTGTAGAAGACACTCCAACCTCCTAGACTGAGGGGAGTAGGGTATACCGATAGGCAATATTACCCAGAAATAAATTGAATCGACTATATGCTAAGTTAATAATGCAAGTAAAGTAAAGGCATGTCAAAGCAAAAGCATATATAGATAAAGCCATAGCGAATTAGGGCTGAATGTTAGCAAGCATAATGGCCATGGGCCCAGAGTTTTGAAGAACAGAAAATTAAAGTAAATTGTCTTGTGCCAACTTGGCAACGTGCAGAAAAGTAAATATTGTTTGGTTACAGAAGTTACACCCTACGCAGAGGGGTTGTTGTCATCTTCACAATTGTCGCCCTGCTCCTCCTTAGCCTCCGCCTCTGCATCATCCTCTCCGCCATGGTTGAAATCATCAACATGAGATCCTCTATGTTCCCCCGAAATCTCCATGATCTGATTGTGGGACCCTTTGCAATGAGCATCCCCTCCAGTAAGGATAATCTGAGTAGGCACTTCACGAGGAGTAGTAGAAGTCGTACCTGTTAGAATAGTTATGGCAGGGATGACATCCTCTACCTCAGTAGGGATGAGAGGATCATTGGAGAGCCGGTTGCTGAAAGCATGAACCGCCGGAAGCCACCACTTCTGATTGGCAGGGAGCACATCCAATTGCTGCAGTCGATGGGTTAGCTCGATGGAAGGCAGGATCTGGTTCACATTCACCTGACCTGAGTAGTCGGGAAAATAGAACTGCTTGACGGCTCCAGCAGCACCTTGGCACACGAAGAAGCTCACGAGGGGAGAGGAGTCAGTAAGATACTGCTTGCTGTTGAGGTATGATGTATGCTAGCCTTGACGAAATTCTCCCATAGCTTCTTGAGCAGTAGGGGTCCACATCAGCCTTTGACGACAGACGTTCACTCATTCCTCGTAGCCTTGCCTGTGCGCATTGTCTACCTTGGCTTTCAGCAGGTCACGCTCTTTCTCTGTCTCCTCTAGAAGACCGCCTAAGGAATTGAGTTGAATGGTGGATTGAGAAGTTTGCGATTCCAGCACCTTGATCATGCTCTGCAATTCCAGTATGGTGGCCGTCTTGGTGGCTATCTCTTCGTCCTTCTGAGTCAGCAAAGTAGGGTCGCTAGAGCCCTTTCGCCCCACGATCTCGGAGAGGAAGTAGCTTGCCTGAAAAGAAAAATCCATTATTTAATAATGATAAATAGATGATGGATGTACCAAATAACAAAGGACACGAACTTGTCCAATAGTCAGCGAAGTGGCCTAAGCAAGGTTTTCATCGCTCAACTCCTTCAACTTGTCAAGTTCTGAAGGAGAAATGAGACGACGGATCAAGGCTGCATACTTATACCCCTCCATCATGGTGTAGGGAAGAGGAAGACTGACTTCGGTCGAGGCTGCAAACTCTTCAAGGCCCATGTTGGAAATGCGCCCCTTCCATATCTTGGATGCAGTGGTAGACTTGCTACGTTTGGCAGGAGGAGGAAGTAAGTCTGCTTTTCCCGAACTCCTAGTCCGAACCTTCGAACCTGCCGGAGCAATGGGAGTAGAGCCTTTCCGAGTGATGGCTGAACTCTTGCCTGAGATGTGCCCAGGAGTCTCCAATGAGTCTTCAGGAGACTGGATGGCTTCGAAGGCAGCGCTGGCCTTTACCTTGGGAATGAGGGTAGGCCTGGAAGTGACGTAGGAGGTAGTACCGACAAGGATAACATCATCCTCCTCCTCCGCTTCTTGAGCCTGTTTGAGCCATTCCATGACTGCAGACATGATGAAAAAATGGTTAGCAAGGCAAGGCAGAAAAATGAAAAGAAAATAGAGAATAGGAAACACATGAACAGTGTGCTTGTAACCTACTTATTTGCCTGGGTGGATCTGGGCGTGTTGAGGCTAAGCCAAAGTAAGCCAAGGCTGAGGTATCCCTGAGATGTTCGTGAAGAACAAAACCACCCTCAACACAATTACTCAGTGACCTCATGAGAGAAACCTCTTCAGGAGAATGTTTTGCTGGGGAAGGTCGCTTAAAGTCATAGAGCCAAGTTTGAACAGAGAAAGGCCAGGGCTGATTTCGAGGCGTTACTAAGAAGTATTTGTTCCTCCAATTTTTGTCTATGTAGGCATCAGTACAGATGAAGCGGGCATGCTCGGTTTTGGAACTAAAGCTAACCATGCCCCGAGATGTTTTCATGGTATAGTTGGCATAGAATAACTCAGGGGTGGGATTACCCCCGTTGGCTCGCAGAACAATATTGAAGGCCAAGGCAGTCCTAATAGAGTTGGGATAAATCTAACTAGGGCAATCTGGAAAAGATCGCATATTCCCGCGAGATAGGAACAGATAGGAAAGTGAAGCCCTGCATCTATTTGTTGTTTCCAACAAGCAAGGGTTGACGGAACATTATAGTTGGGTCGATCAGAAACTCCGGCCGAAGAAAAATCAAAGTTGTAGAAATCGAGATCCTGAGACAATGTCGTCATGGCCGCAGATGTTAAAGTGGAAGGTCCACATACCAGATTGAAGTTATCTCAGTACTGTGGATCCTCCACATTGATTATCCCTGTTTTAGAAACGGGAGGAGAAACCTCTCTAGAGAGGGGGGTATTCACAGGAGAAGATTGAGAAGAGGGAGAATTGTTTCTCCCTCCCCTCGCCGAAGAACTACGGCGGGTAGTTGACCCCGAAGGACCTCCCCCCTTTTCCGATGAAGACATGGCAGACATGGTTCATTCGTAAACTCAGAAATGGAAAGTGTAGGAAAGGGATGAGAAATACCTTATGGTAGTCGCGAACACAGAAAAGAAGTGCTAGTGGTCGACAGCGAGAGTGTTTTCCGAGCAATGCAAGAAGTTTTCTGAAAATGAAATTTGCAGAAGGAAAAAAGAAGAGAGAAAGAGCAACGGTAATATTTTAAAAATTTACCTTGAGTAGGAGTTATTTTCGAGGTAACTCCCTCCACACGTGGCAATTAATGAGATGGTGTCATGTCAAATCAGTTGCAGAGGGAAAGTCGAAGAGTTAGGAGAGATAATTTCTCCCATACCTGTTCGAGCTTATCCCCTAAGAACTGTCAGAGCAACCTTGTACTTTACTGTTGCTGAAATCTTCCTCCCTCACCCTGTTGACTGGGTAAGTTTGTCTCTTTCAGACTTGAGGGGGGAGTAGTTGATATGACCTCCCGAGTCGTCAAGGCTCTGTCATGTCAAGGTTGCCATATGAGAAGCATATGTGGTAACTCCTTAAGTTTCCTAGTGGAGCAAAGATTCCACCTTTTGCCAAGGCAGGAACCCTGACTTGTGACAACCCTACTTGTACAGTAGGTCGGTGCTACTATTCCTGGGGGCTTTCCAACGACAGAAAGGGTGTCCGCTTTTCTGGAGAATCTTCCGGCTTTATGTCACATCTGAGCCACTTCCCGATTGGGGAGCTGACTAATGAGATATTTGGCAGTGGAATGACTTGGCAGTCCTTTACTTTGCACAAGTATTACAAGATTGCCAATGGTAAAGTTTACCAAGTTACCCTCAATATATTGTGTCATATATATTGAGGATCTTCACCTTCAACAGGTAGTTTTTCTCATAATTTACAGTCTCCATTTTTATTTCCTAAGATATCGGAACTGACTTGATCGTCGGAGAGTCGACGCCGGCTGAAACGCCCGGCGCTCTTTTGAATGAAAATAATTTATTCGTACCAACATACCATGCATTGGTACGATTTTTTTATTTCGTGCTTTGGTTATTTTCGTGCTTGATTTATATGTGCTTTAGATGTTTGCATAGTTCATTTTTGGGTGATTTGGTTGTTTTCATGCTTGATTTTTGGGTGATTTGATTATACATTGTTGATTTGGTTGTATTTCTGGGTAATTTAGAGAGTTTCATGCTTGATTATTGGTATGTTTAGATGTATTCGTACCACCGTGCCATGCAATGATAAGTTGGAACAAACATGGTTTATCATGTTAGAACGTGGTATGCTGGTGCGAAAATACAATATTTGTACCGGAGTACCAAGTTAGGGTGTGGTACTCTAGTACGAAAATATGATATTCGTACCGAAGTACCGAATCTTTGAATTTGTGACCACATTATGGCATGGTAGTCGGTACGAAGTACCACTCAAACTTCGGTATGAATATCCTATTTTCATACTAACGTACCATGCCCTAACGTAGTATTTCGGTACAAATATGATATTTTCATACCAGTATACCATGCCCTAACGTGGTACTACGGTATGAATATAGTGTCTTCGTAACGGCATACCACGTCCCAACATGGTGCTCCTGTACGAATTGGCATGTTGGTAGGCCACTATCGTGGTACGTTGGTACGAATTATTGTGTTCATTTCTTTTCTTTTTTTTTTTCATTTTTGTGTCACGGCCGGAGAACTATGTTAAGGCGTGGTACGCTAGTACGAAAATATAATATACGTACCAGAGTACCACGTAAACTTGGTACGTCGGGATGAAAATGGTTAGATCCTCATAATGTACCATGCGGACACATCGCATTATCTGGCACCCTAGTACAAATATAGTGTGTTATTATTAGCATATCATGACATCGCAGCGCCTAACGTTGGTACGTTAGTACGAATATTGTGCATTCGTACCAGTCATACCGGATATATTGGTATGAATGGTTTATATTAGTACTATATCCTAACTGTTTTATGTTTTTTTTTTCAAGGTACAATGCACCTACAAGAGGTATGAAAGAACTCAAGAAATCGGTCATGATGTCCTATAAGAAATCAATGTTTTGGTACGAATGAAAGAACATTTACAGTAGGAATTGAGTTGGATTAGATAGTAGTGAATGTATAATTTACTACAATTTATGGTTTGTAAATAATTTGTTACAATATTAGTATAATTAGTACGTATGCTTTAATTTAACGATTTGCCCAAATTCTCTATATTTTGCGATTTGTCTAATTTAGATATGCAATGTGTCAAATTATTACCAATAGTTTGTTTAACTGTTACAAATGATCAATATATTATATTTGTACCAAGTTTGAGAGTAAATATTCAAAATCAATTCAAACTAAAATAGCCCAAACAATCATACATTATCTTCATTATTATGTACTCTTTTCTCCCACTCTCGTATATGTTGTTATTCCATTCTCTTCCATGGACAATAACTAGAGAAGATGGTCTCGGCTGCATTAAATAAGTACGAGACAGTCAAATTTGACAATATTAGTAATCGAGGTACGAAATAACCTAATTCGTACCTACTAGCGGTACAAAATGACCTAATTCGTATCCGTGTATAACACTAGTTTTCTACAGTAATGGCGAGACGAAGCCGCCGTAGAAAGCCTTCATCGGCGAAGAAGATTCTTTACAAGACGATCGGTCATACAATTTGAAAATCGAAAACCATGTATAAGAAGTCGTCAAGCTCTAGCGCACGACACTTTTCCTCATCATTCTCGAGGAGGCGGAAGATATTGTTGAAGAAGATAGTTTAGCACGAAAACATTACGCTGCCGGTGGCCGAGTAGCCGACCTCCTCCTCCGCCTGGTTGAGGAGAGCCATGAAGATCGGGAAGTTGAGGAACCAGGTCGGGATGACGAAGCGGCGACGCTCCTCGCTGACGTAGACTGCGACGATGCTGGCGAATTTGCGGCGATTCAGGCTGGTAAATACATTGTTCGAGAAGGCGAAGAAACTGGAGTTGCCCCTGAGGCTCTTCTATTTCTAGCAACGACTTGCTTCAGCCGTACGCTTTTGCTCATCATGTTCAGTTTCTTGGTGGTAGTATATTAATATGCACAAAGTATGTGTGTTCATACATAAAAATAACGATTAGTATTGTGTATTTCATTTCTGTTTTATTCATATTTATTATATTTAACATTTTTTTAAATCAATTATTGATTTTTAAAAAAAATTTAATACGAATGAGCTATATTCCTTATGCTTGATTTTTAATTTTGTTTTCAACACATTGTTACATGATGTCAAGTACGCACCTTATTTATACTTAAGGAATACTTATCATTATGATTTTTCGAACACATATTTGATCCAATCACAATAATTAGCTAATCATAAAGTTCCATAAATGCATTTTTTATTTAGATATTCTATATATATATATATATGTGTGGATAACTTCTAGTAGAAAAAACCCTTAAAATAAGAAATAAAAATAAATCTGGACCACGCATTTATAAATGATATGTTGACTAGGATTAGTCAATAATTTCAACAACTCTTTTCTCTCACCCTCTTAATTTGGTAGATCTCTTTCTCCCTATCCCTTTTCCATCTCTGCTTCACTGCCACCACCACTCACCATCACAGTCGATGTTACAGCTGCCGTCGGAGAGTTGCCGTCACCACTGCCACCACCACTTCCTAAAATGAAGTTAAGATTTTGTTAGAATGGCTATATAATTACAATGTTTTAGAGTACTAAAGGTTAAAATATCAATTGAAAAGTAATAATTAAAACTATGCTATAATTATAAGAGATATTAAGTATTAAAATTAATAAGTTATTTAAATATAAGTTTTTACCAACATTAATATACAATTATATTATTAGTCTCATATTGAGTGCTTACAAGGAACAATATAGTTGTATCATGAAAATCTTATAGTTAGATAATATTTGAAAACAATCTATTACTAATACGAAAATAAAGCTGCTCCCTCCACGGTGCTCTGTTCAAATTTTCCTTTATTCTGGTAATTTGTCTAATTTTAATTCATATATATTCTAATTTTTATTTTTATTAATTTCATATTCTTGAAATATCACATGTTTATCTATTAATCGCATCTCATATTTATCTTTCCCTCTATTTCTATTATGCATATTAAAATAATAACAATTTCGGAATGCATTCTTATAAATCCTTATTTTACACATTCTTAATTCATATATAATAATATATAGAAAATTTATAAATGAAAATCCCTATGAAGACTAAATAAATATATTTAATCAATATGTCTACATGGAATCCTTTTCATTTTTCATTCATATTTTTTTAAAACTTCGATTAGTGCTTTCTAGAAAATATATACATTGAATCTAATGTGGGATATGTAGCTAAAGAAATGAAAAATTATACATTCTTAATTCATATATAATATTCTATAGAAAATTTGTAAATGAAAATCCCTATGAAGACTAAATAAATATATTTAATCAACATGTTACATGTTTATATGGAATCTTTTTTATTTTTCATTCATGTTTTTCTAAAAACTTCGATTAGTGCTTTCTAGATTATATATACATTGAATCAAATGTGGGATAGGTAGCTAAAAAATTTTAACCGAGATTAGGATGAACATGTAGAAAATTTTAAACAAATTTAGATTTAGAAAATACATAATGAATGAATATACCGATCCATTGTCATTCCTAATAATAAATTTAAATACGTGAAATAAAATTAATTTTCTAAATTTGAGTAATAATTAACGCGAACAATATCACAATTTTTAAATAAGATATAAAATTATTTTTAAAATGTATACATGTAAATTAAAACATAAAGTTATTTCTCGTCGAGTCTCGACGGGCTACTTACTAGTTACAATACTAATATAATCATTAATAAAAAAAAATATAAATGTATATAGGGATAGTTCATACAATTTCTTACAAATACATTATTTGTTCTTAAATTAAGTATCAATAAATTAAAATTGTGGATGATTCGCTCATTTTTTTTAGCTACATTTATCTTTTGATGTATATCTACTTTTAAAAAGTTTTTTTTTTTTTTTTTGGTGCAATCATAAAATCTATATTAATATTATTATGGTACTTATTAGGATATGTCTATAAAAAAAAAAAAAGATCTCTCTCGTGGATATGTTATACTTAAAGGATAGTTTTCTTATAAACCTTATTTTCTCTTTTCATTTTTACTATGATGGAATGATATTGATATTACACGCTCAAAATTATTAATTTTATATAAGGCAAAATAAATTCTTAATGAATTTGTGTACTCCTTATAAATATAAGATATTATATTACATTATTACCCTTAAATTAAATATATATGGACATAATGAGCAATCCAAATTTTATAAAATAAAATTCTTTTCATGTAAGTATAGATATATGAATAGAGGGATGAATATAAAAACTAATCCTTCCGTGAAAACTAAAAAATTATACTTCCTCCGTCCACGATATGATTGTCACTTCCGTTTATAGTAATAGGGTACACTTATACACCCCACTACTCCACTCACATTTACAGTGGGACCCTGACTCCACTCACAACAATACTAATGATGTTTTTTAGAACTCGTGCCGTCCACAATGTGGCAAAGATATCGTGGACCGAGGGAGTATTTTTTTTTTTTTCTGTATATAGTCATGTTTTTTAATATACACAATGATGTGTAATGATATTTTTCGATTCATGTTTTTTTGTATAATTATATAAAATCATGCTAATATACTACATTCATGTTTCGATTAATGACTATCGTAGATTATACAAAGATTAACTGTTCAAATTAAAACCTAATTTTTAAGAGGGAATCGGTTTTTATATGGACCAATTCTTATAAATAAAATATTAAATATATTGTAGTGTTTGTAGGTTTTAACTTCAAACGACTTTTGCAATTGTTTTTGCATCATTTAGTGATTTCTAAGGATGAAGATGCTTTAGATATGAAACTTGGGATATATTCTTATGTTCGATTAATAAAACAATATATTTTACTTTTTCCTTATTTTGGGAGATAAATTAGACTCACAATAAATATGACTCATTAGACGATCAACCAAGCTCAAAATTGTTTGACCATCAAAATACATAGTGAATTTATAACTTTTATCTATCAAAGCTATCACCCAAAATAAACACACAAGATTGAGCATTAGAAGGATTACATGCTCAAAATTTTCAATGTATTTAAGTACATGGTGGATTAGCGTATATTATTTTTATCCATCTAAGCTATTATCCAAAGTAAACACTCCTGTAAAAAGAAAAAAGAAAAAAAAGGAAAAAGAAAGCCAACATAACTATACAACAGGTGAGCACCATGTAATAATGGCACAAAAATCTCATCTTAATCAAGAAAGCCAACATAACTATACAGCAGCTGAGCAAACAAGTTACCAAAACTAGTTCACTTGAATTCATTAATTGAGTAGAAGCAGTCTTGGTTTGAGCATACACTATCACATAACATAGGCACAACTGATCTAAAAGAGCAAACAAAAATTACTAGAGCCACACATAATTACACATATGTATGAGGGATACACTCACCATTACGCCGCGTCTGGCTTTGTTGGTACTTCTCCATCTCCTACTTGTCTCGAGCAACAATGAGTTCAACTACGTCGTCTGCTGCACTCCCTCCATTTTGCAGCACCAACAAATCATCTTCTGTAGTGAAATCATACCGCTGGCCTATAGCTCTCAGGAGCTGGTACACCTCGAACATGGTGGGCCGCTCTTTGTGCCCCGGCAGCACACAGCTACAACCTACCTTAAGAAACTGGAAAAGCTCACTATCATAACCTTTCCCCACCAAGGATGTGTCAAGTGCATCGTGAAGCTTGGAGGCGGTGGAGAGCTCGGATATCCACTCCACGAGGCTTCCCTTGAAGGTTTCCGGGGCTTTAGCTACATGTGTAGGTTTCTCACCAGTCACTAACTCAAGAAGAACGACACCAAAACTATAGACGTCCCCTTTTGGCGTGGCCACCAGAGTTCTAGCATATTCAGGAGCAACGTAACCCAAGTTACCGAATTCACCGTTCACAAATGTGCTCAGATGAGTATCAACAGGATTCATGAGCCTAGCAAGTCCAAAATCAGATATTTTTGGTTCGTAATCTGCGTCCAACAAAATGCATTTTGAACTAATATTTCTATGGATGACACGAGGATTGCAACTGTGGTGGAGCCATGCAAATCCTTTGGCAGCCCGGATCCCAACTTTCAGCCGCAGAGGCCAATCCATGACTTTACCATCATCACTCGGATGTAGTTTATCGTGCAGAGTTCCATTAGGCATGTATGTATAGACTAAGAGCCGTTCCTTCTTAGCCACGCAAAAACCTAGAAGAGGAACCAAGTTGCGGTGTTTTATACTGCCTAAAGTAGCCATCTCTGACATGAATTCTTTCTCCGAATGTTGAGTGTCCTGCAGTCTCTTCACCATAAATGATGTCCCGTCTTCAAGTATTGCCTTGTACGTTGTCCCAGTTCGCTCAGACCCAATTATATTCTCCTTGCTGAAGTTGTTAGTGGCCTTCATTAGATCACTCAGGTTCATTTTTGCAACTGTATTCTCAAACATAGAAAGCTGAAAAAGAGAGACAGGAAAACAGTGTTATCATTCCATGCATGGACAATAGAGAAAAAAAATTCTTAGTGCACGTGAAAGACAACTAGGGAACTCGAGGATTGTTGAAGAAAATTGTGATTATACAGTAATTTACACGAGTGGTGTAAAAAGCGTTTATCTTGCCTTAAAGCGTTTTGCGCCCTTGATGCTCCTTGCCCATTTGTTGCCCAGAGGATCGTCTTCCTTCTTTCTTCTAGAAATTCTGCGCACATGGAGCATACACATCATGGAAACCAAAGCTGCGACAGTCAAAGCACCAACGGCTGCCCCAATAATGAAAGGGGTATGGTTAGCCTTCGACTTGCCACGGCAACGAGGTAAGGGATCACCACATAGTCCAGCATTATTTGCATAGTTTTCTGCTGGGATAGTAGCATTTAAAAATTTGGGAACTGGTCCACTCAATCGATTATTTGCCACACTAAATGTCTTGAGTCGGCTAAGTTGACTTATCTGAAGAGGGATCTGACCGGTCAGTTGGTTGCTGTCGAGTCTCAGGACATTTAGGAAAGTGCAATTTGCAAGATCCACGGGAATATCTCCGGATAACTGGTTGGATGAAAGATCGAGAGAAGTGACAAATTCAATTAGCTTTGAGATATCATTCGGAATGTTTCCTCTGATACTGTTTCTAGAAAGATCTAATCCCGTCAGGGACTTGCAATTAGCAAGACCTGGAGGAAACTCCCCCTTAAGTCCCATGTCCGACAGTTTGATATTCAATACTCGGTTGTCATTCTCATGCCAGCATTCAATCCCAGTAAACTTACAGATCGATGTTCCACTGTTGTTGCTGAAATCCCACGAACCTAAGTTGCCCAATGGGTCTTCCAAAGAAGTTCTTATTGCTCTGAGGCACTCAACGTCGTTTTGAGCAGACGTGCCAAATGGTTCGGTTAGGAGCAACCAAACAAGAATACTAATGAAAGCAGAGGGAGCTCTATATCCTACTAAGATTCTCATTAATACAACAGCCATCACAAAATGAGGAAAACGAACATACACCGATTCAAGATGTTTGGGACAGGAAAAGCTTCATCTTCTTATTGGATCTTCCTGGGCAAAACAAAAATGAAATAAGAAAGCAACATGACCAGAATCAGAAATCTCCAAGAACATAATTACTCACAACTCTATAAATCAAGGAGAAAACTTGAGTAAAAAGAACATACAAACCACTAAAAATTTTACACTAATCAATCAAAGCGAAAGCTGAAGTAAAGGGAACTAACAAAAATACTTATAACTTTACATGTATATGTAAAAAAAAAAGCAACCAATTACTAAACATGAAAAAATTGGTAACTGAAAAAACTGAGGAAGAGGGCATCAATTATATATACTCAAACCAACAATCCATGCTCCAACAATCAAGAAAACCTTAGAAAAAACAAATTCAACAAGGATCGAAATATTAAAATAATAAACATGAAAGATAAAAATTGAGTCTTTCAGGAAAGACTAAAGGGGGGAACCGAGCAAACACAATTCACATTCCAAAAAAAAAAAAAAGCAAACTTTTACAAAAAATTACCCACATCAAATACCACAAATCATCGAGAAAACAAAAGTGTTTACCAATTCAGAAAGCCCTGAATTTCAAACTTAATTCCAGCATAAAGAAATATGAAAAACCGAGTCTTCTTGAAAGTATTTTACGGCTGCAGTTGAAATCACCCAACAGAAATTGGAAAAAAACAAATAAAAAAAATTACCCCAAGTTTAAGAAGGAATGGATCTTCGTTGTTGAATGGAGACGAGTGGGATTATGATGGTGTGCAATTGGTAAGAAAATAAAAAATGGTAGAAATAAATGTTGAATCTATTACTGTTGTAGCGGGTCAAAGACGATTTTCATCATCAAAAATTGTTTGTTTGATTTTTGTT
The DNA here is from genome assembly GCA_031470985.1 of Agastache rugosa. Classification (NCBI taxonomy): domain Eukaryota; kingdom Viridiplantae; phylum Streptophyta; class Magnoliopsida; order Lamiales; family Lamiaceae; genus Agastache; species Agastache rugosa. The sequence goes on from CM062609.1 coordinate 19,284,215, forward strand.
AGCTCGTTTTCCCACTGGGAGACTTCAAGAGTCGACCGATTGCAATGAGCACAAGACTAAAAAAACAATCTGCGACGACCAAAACAAAAGGGCTAGACTTTTGCTTCTTTTCCTTTCCTTTTCTTTTCCATTTTTCTCTAAGGAATTAATTAATTGACCACTAATTTTTTTAATTTTCTGATTATTTTATAAATTTGAATTCATTTTTTTTATTTACTCAATTAATTAGATTGTTTAAAGGGCTTCCTTTTCTTTTTTAGCTTTGCCCTTTTTTTTTTTAAGGATTTCTTTTGTCTATGATAAATGGCCACATTATGGCCGGTAATATAGAGATATATGTTATAAACTAGAGAGAAAAGAGAGAATATAGTAGAAAATAAGAATTCTGTATATTCAAATGTATTGAAGTGTGTCGAAAGTGTATTGAAAGTGTGTACAATATGAGGACCAAATGCATCTATTTATAATGGTACAGAGCTAGGGTTTTAGGGTGGATGACTTGGTCAACACTCATATAATGTATATCTATACTGTTAAAGATATATTTACAACACTCTCCCTTGAATGACCATCCCTAAAACAAATGTTGCCTCGTTAAAACCTTGCCAGGAAAATCCAGTGGAACAAAACCTGATCGAAGGAAAAAGAGTACAACTGCTCTGTTTGAACTTGATCATTGTAGTCTTTGAGTCGTTGCATGCCAATCTTGTGTACCAACTTTCTTAATATTGACGTCGACAATGTCTTTGTGAATAAGCCCGTCAAATTGTCACTTGAGCGAGTCTCCGTTGAAACAGTGATACAAGTATAACGCTTCATATTTTACATTATTATAGTGATGTGCATGCCTCGTTAAAAACCTTTTCAGAAAAACTCTGTAGGAAAAAAAACTCGATACAGGAAAAAATATATGACATACACTTACTCATGTGTTGCATTAGTTGCCTTGCTAAAAACCTTGACTAAGAAAATCCATCGAGGGAAAAAACTTAGTAAGGAAAAAAAAAACACGAGTACAACCATTTGGCCTTTAGAGTATAATCTTTAGGATTACTCAAAATTAACCTTCATGGCCAAATCTTCATAAATATGTAGAAGTTTCTCACTCCCCCTGAAGATAATAATCTTCAAAGTCAACGTATTTCACTATTATAAACGTAATTTCGTATATAGATTAGAAGGAGAGTTAGTGAATAAATCTACAAGTTTATCACTAAACAAACTTTTGTGGCCATAGTTCTTATAGAAGTCAATTGTGCAACACAAGTTGAATTATTCTCATAAAGAATAGTGGGGATATATCTCATATCATTACATTCATTTGAGATATTGAATAATGGGATACGATAAATAACCAACATCCTAGTAGCCACCAATGTGAATCTCAATCTCTTTCATAAAATAGACTAGTGTCATTTTAACCTTGATCATGAAGATAACGTGTTGGGAAAATTAATAGAGTTTTGATTGGATACCAAAACCCAGCTGACCCCAACCGAGTAGATGATCGCACAAGCCTAAGCGTTTTTCAGCTCACCTGTTTGAGCTTATAGAGTTTCTTAGTTTACAGGTAGATTCGCTGAAGACAGCTGAAGACACAGCTAAGCAGACAACTCAAGATCTCAGCAGAGCAGTCTCAGCAGAGCAAGACCAAGCAGAGTCAAAGATCCTGCAGTATCAAGACCCAGCTCAGTGACGGAAGCCCAGCTCAGTGTCAAAGACCCAGCTCAGTGTAAAAGACCCAGCTTAGTGTCGATGACACAGCTCAGGTCTAAAACACAGCTCAGGTCAGTGACACAGCTCAGGTTGAAGACACAGCTCAGGTTGATGATACAAAGACAGTGTCTAAAGACACAGCTCAGAATCAAGACACAGCAGAGTCCAAGCCGCTGAAGATACATCAGAGACGCTTAGCAGCTCGAAGACGAAGACCTTCTCAAAGACAAGATCCCGATGTCGGAAGATCTTATCTGACGTGCCGTATCGTAGAAGAACTAGCTTCTGCAGATGCAGACCTACTTCGTAGGTAAAGGCCAGAAGTCAACAAGAGTAGGTAAGATTCAAACGGCTCTCTTCCAACGGCTAGTTTGAATCTTCACCTATATATATCTCTCCTCCACCATGGCTGGTGAGGGGGCTGACGAGACGACTGAAGAAATAGAAGAAAACAGAAAAATGAACAACGATCTTCAAAGCCAAATCTTTCAAGAACACCCGCCTCAACCGTGTTCTTAGTTGTTCACATACTCGGTCATATAGGCAGAATAGATCGAATAAATATCTTAAGCCTAGTTTGAACGAGTTCATCATACTCCTTGTTCTTCATTGTAAGAACTCGTTCATAGTTGGAAAACCATACCCAAACCCAAACCCGTAAAGGTTAGGTAAAGGTACGCTTGCTCGAAGCGTGTAATTCGAGTGGTTAGGTTCTTCGCACCCGCAAACCGGCGAAGGTGTAGGCTTGACGCTGCCCGCAAACCGTTGGAACACAGCTCGGGTTAGAGTTGTGAAGTTGCTTGGTACTTGGAAACCAAGTGGTAGTGAATTACCAGTGAATCTGGTCGTGGACGTAGGAGGGGTTACTCCGAACCACGTTAAAATGCTCTTGTTATTTATCGCTTTGGTTTATGCATGTTACTAACCCTCATAAGCATACTTTTCAATCTGCATAAACTGACTAACTGAAAAGTGAAATAGAGCTTTGCAATATAATTTGAAGCAACAGACGGACTTTCCAAATCCACCACATTCCGCACACGCCACCGTGTCGATCAAGCCGCCATCCAAATTGGATCGAACACAACAAATTTCACTCAAAAGAGTTTTAACTGAAAAGTTTTTAAACCTTGGTGTATTCACCCTCTACACCAAGGTATCCGTCTTGGGACCATCAATTGGTATCAGAGCAGTGGTTCAAAAGATCACTGTATCTGACAAGTCAGCACTTCATTGCTGATAATGGTCACCTGAACAGATCCTTCAAAGTTTCAAATCTTTTTAAAATCATTATATTGCATACTGTCATGGAATCTTTTCTGTGCAGGAATCTTCCAACATTCTCAGTCGATGATTATCAGATATGGAAGTTCCGACTCAAAAGCTTTACGTGCGCGCAAGAAACGACATGATGTGGGATGTTATCACAGACGGACCCATCATCATCATGAAGTCGAAAGAAAAGCGAAACCACACTGAGCCGAACCGCACTCCGGCAAGTTGTGAAGCCCAAAAGAGAGTACTCTCCAGAAGAAAGAAGACAAGCTGGATTGGATAGCTACGCTCGCAACGTCATCTCCTCAACGGTGATGGACGCTTATCTTAGCAAGATCATCAACTGCGAGACATCTAAGGGGATGTGGGACACTCTAGCCAAGCTGTGTGAAGGCTCGTAGGAAATTCAAGAGAACAAATTCTCGCTGCATGCCGAAGTACGACAACTTCAAGCAACTCCCCTACGAGTCCATTGATCAAATGGAGCTCGCATTCTCCAACCTCGTCATCGAGATCGAGACGATCCGAACCGGAAATATACGTTCGAGATAAGAACTTGAAAGTTCTTGCAGCTCTCTCTCGAATGGTGTACACACAAGGTGGTTCACCAAAACGAAATGATCTTGGCAAAGGCGAGACGGAAAAATTGTTCACCATTTTGAAAGCCAACGAATTTGATCTCGGGGATCACAAGCGAAGAATCATCCAAATGGATGGATGAAACGGAGCTGACTCCCAAGGAAAAGAGATGCTCTAAGTGCAAAATCAAGAAGATTAGCTCAATCACTCGGCTTGGAAGGACCAACAAGGAGCGCGGAAAGAGAAGCAAAGAAGAAGTGCACGAAGAAGTTGCCATGCTTGTACGGAATATTAATAGGCTGGAACACAGCAAGGAAAGGTACAAGAAGATCGTGAAGGTTCATCACGACAAGCAACTTTATCCAAAGAGAAACCCAGCTGAGTCATCCTCCCAAAGAAAAGATAAAGAGCTCAAGTCGAGCAAGATAGAAGAAGATCAAGTATTTTCTTCCGACTCGAAGATGAAGCATTTTATTGAAGATGCCTCGCTTCATGGGATTCTCAAACCCGCTTGTTGAAGAAATCGAGCTTACCCAAATTACCGATCGGGACCATGAAATAAAGACAAATTGGATACAAAACTAAAAACTCACCGATACACAAACGAGTACATTGGTCTCAAGAGAAGAATCAAGAAGCAGCAGATGAATCAGCTGGATTTGGGACAGCTGTCTACCTGATATACAAACGGAGACCTCATCAAAGGAAGTAGGATGCAGCTGAAGAAAAAGCCACCTACTATCAAATCAAGGAGGAACTCTACACAACTGGAAAGAGTCAAGAAATCAAGTAGAATACCCAGCTGGACATGGCATAGCTGACTGCATGCTAAAAAGACCTCATCGAAAGAGATTGCTAGAAATCCTTGAAATCTAGCCAGCTGAGAATTTGGAGCTAAGGAATGAGCTCAAGCAGAAGAATGTTCAAGAAGCTGAAGATGGCCAGAGTTGAATCGTAACGATCGGCTCCACCAATACAAACACAAATTTGGAACCAAGCCAAGGATGTACCAAAGAGGTCGTACATAATCAAGCCAGCTCTCTAAGCTCGCCCTATCAAAGAAGAAAACCGCTCGGCAACTCCAAGCCCAAGAAAAGCAAAGAACTCCCAACTGATCACAGAGCTCAAAGGCGAAGAGATAAATCCAAATTGACCGGAATCAAAATCAAAGACACAATGTTATCCAGCACAAACATCAAGGTCAACTAAAAAGACTGCTGAGAAGGATCTCAGCTGGTTATAAAGCTGAAAACCAACCGAGCTTCAAATCAAGATTCCAGCAGACGGGATATCAAACTAGATATCAAGCTTAACAGACTCCAGCTGTGAATTGGACCTCATCAAAATGGAGTCAACAAAGTCCAAAGAAGAAAGGACCATTTCAAGGACCAATCCAGTATCACTCACAAAAGATAAGGACAAATCAAGTTATCAATGGAACCCTCAACAACAAAGTCGGACCCAATCACAACCGGGTGTCGAAGGAGTGATAACGGGTCAAAGAGGACATGCGCGTTTTGAGGAGTCATCAAGCGTACCGTGAAAGAAAGACAAATTGGTGATCAAAGCTCTTTACTTACCTCAAAGCTCTTCAAAGAATATGTCAAGCGTCTTGGTCCTGTGAAACCTTTGGTGATATCTCGAAAGGATACGTCAAAGGATTTAGCTCATTTGAGACAAATAATAATAATATCAAATGTCTCTTATGTTGATGGACTTTAGCATAATCTTTTGTCCATCGCCCAATTGTTGTGATTACGGTTTTCCCGGTGAGTTCAATGCGCAGAATGCAATGCAAAGAACAGAAATCGAAGATTCTACCCCGCAAAATAAGAGTGAACTCACTCGATCATGGAACAAATGTACCGATCGTCTTCTCAAGATCGTAGATCACGTTGACGGATGAACGTAATTGTTGAGAAAATCACCGGCTCAAGTGAAGTAGGAAGTAGCCGAGAAAAGAAAGCCACCTACTATCAAATTCAAGTGAACTCCACCGAGCCGGAAATCGACACAAATTGTAATATCACCGAGGGCAAAGTCAATCCAAATAGAATATTCAAGTGGAGAATCAAGAGAGAAATCCAATTTGAACTATCAAATGTCATCCTCTGGATATCAAACAAAGCTAGATCAAACATGGATCGCAGAATCCAGAAGAGGAATCAAGCTGAGGGGGAACTCAGTTCAGCAGATTCACCATCAATTGGTATCAACAATTGATCTCATCCCAAATTCCAAGAAGATCTTCAAGAAGAGCATCCAGCAGAAATACTCAGCTGGATCACCGTGTGTCATCAAGAAGGAATCGGACACAGCTGGACTAACTCAGCAGGAACCCCAAGGATTTCAAAATGAATTTATCAAGTCAGGGGGAATCAAACCCAGCTGATAAAACACAATTGGACCATCCAATTGAGGGGAAACCTTGCAAACGGTGCCTTCCCTCAGAGGAAGAAGGTCAAGATGACTCACTCCAAACTGAGTCATACAGCTGAGAAAGACCATCAATTGGTATCACCGAAAAGGAAGAGCTAAAAGTGCATCAATTGGTATCAACTCCAAGCCGACCGGAGTTACCAAGAACGGGAAGAAATTATTGCCGAACGCCGCCGCCGTACTCGACTCTCCTTCCTTCCCAATATCTTTTTGATGAACCAAAAAGGGGGAAAGGATTGAACAGAAAAACGGGAATAAAAAGGGGGAAAGGATTGAACAGAAAAGGAATCTAAAAGAGGCAAATGGCGAGCTGAAAAGACAACTGGAGAAAGAGTGCAAACTCTCGTCAAGGCATGTGGAGCAGCCAGGAAGAGTTTAGTTAGGAGTTTTGTTTTGTGTTTTTCTGTAAAAGTTTGTAAAGGTTTTGGCATCATCAAAAAAGGGAAAATTGTTGGGAAAATTAATAGAGTTTTGATTGGATACCAAAACCCATCTGACCCCAACCGAGTAGATGATCGCACAAGCCTAAGCGTTTTTCAACTCACCTGTTTGAGCTTATAGAGTTTCTTAGTTTACAGGTAGATTCGCCGAAGACCAAGACACGGCTAAGCGAGACTCAAGATCTCGGCGAAGCGATCTCGGCGAGCAAGACCAAGCGAGTCAAAGATCCCGCGGTATCAAGACCCGGCTCGGTGACGGAAGCCCAACGGTGTCAAAGACCCGGCTCGGTGTAAAAGACCCGGCTTAGTGTCGATGACACGGCTCGGTCTAAAACACGGCTCGGGTCGGTGACACGGCTCGGAGTTGAAGACACAGCTCAGGTTGATGATACAGCACAGGTCTAAAGACACAGCTCAGAATCAAGACACAGCAGAGTCCAAGCCGCTGAAGATACATCAGAGACGCTTAGCAGCTCGAAGACGAAGACCTTCTCAAAGACAAGATCCCGATGTCAGAAGATCTTATCTGACGCAGTCAGATCAGAGAAGAACTAGCTTCTGCAGATGCAGACCTACTTCGTAGGTAAAGGCCAGAAGTCAACAAGAGTAGGTAAGATTCAAACGGCTCTCTTCCAACGGCTAGTTTGAATCTTCACCTATATATATCTCTCCTCCACCATTGAGGGGGCTGACGAGACGACTGAAGAAATAGAAGAAAACAGAAAAATGAACAACGATCTTCAAAGCCAAATCTTTCAAGAATACCCAGCCAGTCAGCTGTGTTCTTAGTTGTTCACATACTCAGTCATAGGCAGAATAGATCAGAATAAATATCTTAAGCCTAGTTTGAACGAGTTCATCATACTCCTTGTTCTTCATTGTAAGAACTCGTTCATAGTTGGAAAACCATACCCAAACCCAAACCCAGAAAGGTTAGGTAAAGGTACGCTTGCTCGAAGCGTGTAATTCGAGTGGTTAGGTTCTTCAGTACCCGCAAACTGAAGGTGCAGGCTTGACAGTGCCCGCAAACTGTTGGAACACAGCTCGGGTTAGAGTTGTGAAGTTGCTTGGTACTTGGAAACCAAGTGGTAGTGAATTACCAGTGAATCTGGTCGTGGACGTAGGAGGGGTTACTCCGAACCACGTTAAAATGCTCTTGTTATTTATCGCTTTGGTTTATGCATGTTACTAACCCTCATAAGCATACTTTTCAATCTGCATAAACTGACTAACTGAAAAGTGAAACAGAGCTTTGCAATATAATTTGAAGCAACAGACGGACTTTCCAAATCCACCACATTCCGCACAATACCGTGTCGATCAAGCCGCCATCCAAATTTGGATCGAACACAACAAATTTCACTCAAAAGAGTTTTAACTGGGAAAAGTTTTTAAACCTTGGTGTATTCACCCCCCCTCTACACCAAGGTATCCGTCTTGGGACCATCATAACGAATGATATTCAATATCATTTCAATGTTTCCTTATGAGAGCATTAAATCTTGCTAGCAAGTTACTTTTAAATATTATATCAGATTTGATAGAATATATAGTGCTATCGGCACTCAAAGTAGGAAACTTCTTGTTCCATAATATAATTGTTATCTTCTATATTCACTTTAAGTCAAGTGACAAGACAATAATTGGGTCTCACTAGATGTGATTTATAATAAAATATTATCTCTACAACCTTTCAAGTAGGTCGATTGGTGTAATAATAATATGCTCCTTTAAGAAATGCTCGATCTTCAACTCGAGTCAATACTTAGGTTTAGCTAATTCTTTTATTCCAAACTCTTTATGTATGAATTGGCTTTTTCATCAATATAAATAAAAGTTCATTCAAAGACTTTTGGATATATACATAAGTACATATATTATTATTCACATATCCTTACTTCATAAGGATTAATTCACACTTGTTGTGAATCTATATTTATCTTTCTTAGAAATTTTGAGTCTGATGGTCCCTGAGCTAGGTATTTGGTGTAGAGGGGGGGTGAATACACCAAATAGATTTCTGAAAACTTTTTCAAGTTAAATAACAGAGTTGGTGAGCTCAGTTATTGATCCAGCTGAGGAGGGTCAGCTGGGTAAATAACTCAGCTGGCGGTGCAGAATGTGGTGGTTTGAAAACTTAGCTCGGTTACTTAGAAAAACTCAGCTTGAAAAGATTAACTTTATGTTTTCAGCTTAGTCAAGTTGTGCAACTTTCAGAAAGACACAGCTGTCTTTGGAGAGCAGCTGTGTATGCAGTTTTGATCAAATATGTAATGTTATGAAAGAGTTAGTACAAAACTGAATTTAAAGAGACAGAAAAGAGCACACGATTTTTACGTGGTTCGGAGTAACACCTCCTACGTCCACGACCAGATTTACTGGTAATCCACTACCACTTGGTTTCCAAGTACCAAGCAACTTCACAACTCTAACATGAGCTGTGTTCCAACAGTTTGCGGGCACTGTCAAGCCTAACCTTTCAGTTTACGGGTACTGAAAAAACCTTACACACTTGAATTTTCCGCTTCAAGCAAGCGTTACCTTGACCTAACCTTTCTGGGTAAAGAGGGGTTTGGTTTGGGGTTCCAACTGTGAACGAGTTCTTACAATTAAGAACTTTAGAGTATGATGAACTCGTTCGAAATCTAGGCTTTAAGATATACAAAGATTTTGGCCTAGGGATCAGACGAAAAACTAAGCAGTTTCTGAACTAGAAACACTTTAAGATAAAGTGTTCTTTGATCTATATAGAACTACTTGAGAGCTTTTGAAAGATTGATGATTTCAAAGAATGAAAGCTTGTAGAGAGTTTTTCGTATTTGATCATGAGGTTGAAGACGGGTTTATATAGGTAGAGATTCAAGACTAGCCGTTGGAGGAGCCGTTTGAATCTTACCTACTCTTCTTAAATTCGAGATCTGCCGTTGGGCGAATCTACACCTGTCTTCATTTATGTCACATCCTAGGTCCTGAAGTCTAAGATGCTGATTCGGCAATCTCTCATTGGTCGAGGCATGTTGACTTCCTCTGACGCCGGGATCTTCTGCCTTTGGAGCTGGCTTTTGAATTCAGAGCTGGATTTGGCAAACTGACTTGAAGTGATGTCTTCAGAGTTAATTCCCTTTGATCTGTACAGCTGGATCGGCTGTATTTTGAACTCAGCTCGAATTCTCTTAAGCTTGATCATGCTCTGCTGGAGGACTCACCTAAAGGTTGACTCATGCTGTCTTCCGCTAGCTGACTCCTGCTGTAGACACAGCTGGGTCGACTGCTGTCTTCCGCTTGCTGACTCCTGCTGTAGACACAGCTGGGTCGACTGCTGTCTTCTGCTTCCTTAACCTGTAAACCTAGAAAATCTAAAGCTCAAACAGGCGAGCTGGAAAACACTATTTAGGTTGACGCGATCATCTATTCGGTTGGAGAATCAGTTGGGTTTTGGTATCAAATCAAAACCTTATAATTTTCCCAACAATTTCCCCCTTTTTGATGATGCCAAAACCTAACTGAGACAACTTATGACGCAGAAAAACTTGTTTTTTATTAATGTATGAAAATCCATTAAAACACAGGAAAAAGAAAGAAAGAAAAAAAATCTTCAATTCTTCAGTTCTTCAATCCCAGTTGGCTGGGTCTTCTCTTCTGCATCCAATCTTCTTTCTTTTGACTCGTCTCTTCTCCAGCTGATTCTGATTCAGCTGGTTTCTCTAGCTCAACAGTTTGCCTCTTCTTTGTCTCATTCTCTTCCCCCTTACTTCCCCCTTTTTGGCATGATCAAACAAGGTGGGAGAGATACACCATCGGCTATTGCGATATTTTAGTTTGGCGAAACTGTGGTTTTTAGCTCTGAGCAGCGAGGTCTGGAGTCTAGGTGGCTCAGCTGTTGTATTAGCTGGCTCTTCTTCAGTAGCATTAGCCTCAGCAGTGATTGCAGACACAGCGTCCTTGGCCTAATTCAGCTGGGGCGGTCCAGCTGAGTGCTTGGAAGGATGAGTTGGCACTGGAGATAACATCTTCTGAGTCGGGCACAACTTCATTCCTTGCAATTTTGCTTCTTCAGACTTCATTAGATTGAATAAGAAAGTCTGATTCAACACTTGAGGGACTGAGTATTCCCCTTCCACTTCGAAGTGGTGGGTAAAGGGTTCAACTCATATCATCATCATCCAGCTGCAAGTGATCATCGGCTGGGTGATGTTTTCCACTTGAACATGGTGCAGGGGCTTGAGCAACTTTCATCGGAAGATCTCGAAGCTGGTGTCCCTGTTGAGCTGGAGGAAATTGAGGAGAAGACGGTTGAAGTATTTCATCTGTCGTGGGGTTTAAGCTTGGTTGATCAGCTAGAATACGTCGTTGTGGTGTTGATGATGACGATGTTCACGCTGGCACATGAACTTCTTCTCCATCGTGAGAAACCACCTCTTGTGGACCTTCTGCTCCTCGGAGAGTAATTACGAATTCTCTCATAATGTCAGCTGACTTCTCGGCTGACTGACTGAGCACCTTTGACTTGAGTCTTCTGTTTGAAGACGGTGCTTCAGCATGTTTTGTCTCCTCAAGTTGTTTCCGATTCCCAGCTGGGACGGAAATAGATGCATGCTGCTTTGTCTCCTGCATCTTTTTCTGTGCCTCCTGTGACGGAGCAAGAGTTTTGACATGACTGCTATTGAAGACTCCTGCTTTATCAACATCTGGTCCAGTTCTGTTGTCGTTGATTTTTGCATCCCAGAGAGTTGTATGTCCCGTTCTCTCTTTTATTTTGAGAGAAACAGTGGGGCGGAGGAGGTCTTTTTCCTTTGACATTCCCAGGAAGATTTCTGCACCTTCCTGGTGAATGACGTTCTTGAGCTTTGTAGTCTTCCACTGCGTTGGACCGGATCTGTCGTTGGGCTTCACCTTCTCCTGGAACTCTGTCTTCTTGAGGTTCCTGAGAGTTAATCAACTCTTATCTTGAAGCTTTGACAGATTCTTCAAGTTTGATCGGCTTCGGGAGATATCTTTCTAGATTCCATGTTCTACTTCTGCAACTTTGGTTAGTAGAAACTAAAAATACCAATTGATGGAAATAAGAAAGAATGCCGAAAAACTTTTTAGGGTTGATGCAATATTTTACGTAACTCTTCTAGCATATTTATATAGCTGATTTGATGAATGGTCGATCAAGATTTATCGATTGATAAGAAGATCTACGACTGGGAGTGATTCTCGCCTCATGTCAATTTCTTGTTCAGACATTGCGAGTTAATGTGTGAGAGAGGATGGTTGGGGCACTTTGACCTTTTGCCTCGAAACACCCATGATTCAGTTCTTTGCAGACTTTGAATTTAATTTGATTAGATATGACAAGATATGATTTGACTGAAAACAGATTGAGTAGGTGTAGTTAATGTTGTTGCAAACCTCTCAGCTGATCATTGTAGTCAGCTGATACCTCGGTTGAGTGGGTGTGCTGGGTGATCGTTATTCCAGCTGGTTCTCCCTCAGCTGAATAATCCTTCAATTTCAGCATCTGGTTTAGCTGGATTCTTTCTCAGCTGATACCGGATGGACGTCGATTTCGAATTCCAGTATGCCTTCAGTGGTCTCTGGTCTCATTCATTCAGTCTCGCTTCCATTCAAATTCTGGGTGAAGCATCGTCTGGGTTGAGTAATCCAAGTAATCCGCACAGCATTTTGAATCTTGCTTCTATCAGCGGCTTTGTGAGTATATCAGCCCGCTGTATGTCTGTGTGAATTTTCTCAACAATCACATCCTTCTTTTCCACGTGATCTCTGATGAAATGATGTCGTACATCCACATGCTTGCATCTTGTGTGAAGTACTGGATTCTCTGAAATAGCAATCGCACTTGAGCTATCACAGAAAATTGGAACTTGTCCAGTTTTCACTTCATAGTCATCCAGCTGATGTTTCAGCCAGAGAATTTGTGAGCAGCAGCTTCCAGCGGCCATATATTCTGCTTCTATTGTGGAAGTTGCGACGCACGTTTGCTTATTTGAAAACCATGAAATCAACTTACTTCCTAAGAACTGACAAGTTCCTGAAGTTGATTTTCTGTCCAACCGATCTCCAGCGAAATCTGAGTCTGAATATCCAGTCAGTTGTAGATTGTCTTTAGCTGGGTACCACAGCCCAACATTCTGAGTTCCTTTGAGATATTTGAGAATGTTCTTGGCTACTTGCATGTGTGCTTCCTTTGGATCAACTTGAAATCTGGCACACACTCCGACTACGAATGAGATGTCTGGACGACTTGCTGTTAGATACAACAGGGAACCTATTATCTCTCTGTAGTTGCTGGAATCAACTGCCTTCCCTTCAGTTCCTGGTTCAATCTTCCAGTTGGTGTTCATCGGAATCTTTACAGTTCTGCTGGATTGAACTCCATATTTGGCGATCAAGTCTTTCACGTATTTGGATTGATTTATGAAAATCCCTTCTGCTGATTGCTTGACTTGAAGTCCTAGGAAGAAACTCATTTCTCCCATCATGGACATTTGGAACTGCTCTGACGTCATTTCTCCAAATCTTTGGCATAAGAAGTTTGATCTTGATCCAAAGATGATGTCGTCTACATAAATTTGAACAACCAGGATGTCTTCTCCTGACTTGATGGTGAAGAGAGTTCTGTCAACTGAGCCCTTCTTGAATCCTTTGGATACAAGGAAATGTGACAAAGTGTCATACCAAGCTCGAGGTGCTTGCTTCAATCCATAAAGCGCATTCTTTAGCTTGTAGACTTTGTTTCCTTCTACTTCAAATCCTGGAGGTTGTTCGACGTAGACATCTTCTTTGATTTCTCCATTTAAGAATGCACACTTCACATCCATTTGATAGACCTTGAATTTTTGATGTGCTGCATAAGCGAGAAAGAGTCTGATTGCTTCCAATCGCGCTATTGGAGCAAATGATTCTTCGAAGTCAATTCCTTCCTACTGAGTGTATCCCTTGGCAACCAGTCGAGCTTTGTTTCTGATGATGACTCCCAGGGTATCCAATTTGTTCTTGAATATCCATTTGAGTCCTATAACTTTGACTCCTTCAGGTCTGTCGACCAATTCCCAGACACAATTTCTGAGGAATTCGTTCAGCTCTTCTTGTATGGCGTTAGTCCAAGGCACGCTCTTCAAAGCTTCAAGAATTGATTGAGGCTCTGGCACTTGAGCTACGTAACACGCCATTAGAGTTGTATCTTCATCATAGACCGTCAGTTCTAGCTCTACTGAGAGTTGAGCCGTGTCAGCTGCTTCTTGATGATCCGATGAAGCTTGAGCAGCTGAGCTTCTGGTTTTGACTTGGTCGGATGGTTCTCCAATGATTGCTGATGATGGATGATCTTCAATCCATCTTCTCCTTTTACGAATTTCTTCTTCCAGTTGATTGATGCTTGAAGTGGCTAAACTTCGTCTGTCTTGGAGTTGCTCTGGAGTTAAGTCTTGAGAGATTGAGTCTCCTTGATTTGGATTTTGAGGTGACTTCTGTAGAGGCTCTGCTGGAGATGGAGCTGGGGATTCAGTTGTGTCTGGATTTCCAGCTGATAGTGTTCCCCCTTGATTTGGCGTTGAAGGTTCTTCTTGATTTCCAGCTGGTGGAGCTTCCCGGTTGATTTGAAGTTCTTCATCTGGCTCATCATCCCAAATTAATGGTTCGGCCAGATTCCTGATTTGATTTTCTTGAGCTCTTGTCTGAATCTGTCTTGAAGATTCTCCTTCGTTTCTTCATTTGATAGAATCTCTATATTCGAAAGATGATTCGTCAAAGGTAACATGTGGAGTTACTTCGACCATTTAAGTTCTTCTGTTGAAGACTCTGTATGCTTTACTCACAGCAGAATAACCAAGGAATACTCCTCGGTCTGTCTTCTCGTCGAACATCTTGAGCTGTGTCTTTCCATTGTTTAGGATATGACATTTGGATCCGAATACCTTGAAATATCCAATATATGGTATTCTATTGTTCCATAGCTCATACGATGTCTTTCCTTGCCTTGATGTGAGTAGGGAGCGATTCTGAGTGAAGCAAGCTGTGTTGATTGCTTCGGCCCAGAACTTCTTTGGAATGGCAGAGCCGACTAGCATTGAGGTAGCTGCTTCTTTGAGTGTTCTGTTTCTTCTCTCTGCTACACCATTCTGCTGAGGTGTGCGTGCTGCAGATGTTTGATGTTGAACTCCGTTCTTCTCGCAGTAGTCATAAATAGTTTCATTCAGAAACTCCGTTCCTCGATCTGCTTAGTCCTGGTTTCGCTTTTCTGGTACATGAATGATACCCATGTGAATCTTGAGAAATCATCCACTACGACCAGAGTATATTTTCTGCCATTGAAGCTTGCTGGAGTAACTGGACCAAAAAAATCCATGTGAAGGAGTTGAAGTACTCGATCAGTTGACTGAACTGGCTTGAGAGAGAATAAAATTCTTGTCTGCTTTCCTTGTTGACACGCGCTGCACATATGACTTTTGTCATATACTTGATCTGGAATTCCATTAGCGAGCTGGTTCCTAGCCAGTTTGTTGATTGTCTTGAAGTTGAGATGATTCAGCCGTCTGTGCCACAGCCAGCTGACTTCATTGCTGCTTTTCGATACAAGACAAGTCTCCGGAAGGCTGCTGTTCCAGTCAGCAAAATACATATTTCCTTCTCTTTCCCTCTTAGGAGTATCTGCTTGGTTTCCCTGTTCTTCACTGTGCATCCCTGTGCATCAAACTTGACAGAAAAACCGTTGTCGCAGAATTGGCTAATGGAAAGCAAGTTGTGTTGCAATCCTTGTACATAAGAAACATTTGGGATTATAACATTTTTAGTTTTAAATGTACCATAACCTTTGGTTAGGCCTTTGGAGTTGTCACCAAATGTTACTTGTGGGCCTGGACGCTCGATATACTTCTGAAGTAGATGCTTTAGGTGCGTCATGTGCTTGGAACATCCACTGTCCAAGTACCATAGCATTCTCATCGACTCCTCAGTGATGCGTCGATTCCTTGCAACCTATACAAAAGATCAAGATTTAGGTACCCAGTTTTAATTGGGTCCTTGTAGGTTAGACAGAGATCCTTTGACGACCCAGATCTGCTTGATGACTCGAATTGGGTCATTTGATCTGATAATTCTTCCAGCTGAGTCGATATACACATTCTTTGTGTTATTCGGTTGTTGCTGGCGGGATCTTGATCTTAGTGTCTTCCCGTCTTGATGTCTTGATTTCTTTCAGTTTCTATCTGTGTACCTAGCTGAGACGTTCCTTTGTCTCTGCTGTCTCATGTGATGCTGTGGCTGGAAATGATTATCCAACTGGTACTCATGTGAGTGATATCCAGCTGGGTATCTCTGATATCTCGGTTGATATCGTTCAACGTGCTGTTGCTGTTGCTGGTATCTGTAAAGTCCAGCCCGTTGTCTTTGTTGAGGTTGAGTATGTTGCTGTCTGAGTTGGGCTTGAGGTTGTCTCACAGCTGGCCTTTTTGATGCCTGCTATGTCCTTGACGGAGCTTGAGGATATTTCACAGCTGGTCTTCCTGACGCCTGCTGTGTCCTCAACTGTTGATGCTGAGTTGCTGGGATTGGATGTTCTTTTGCTCGTACAAACATTACCTTTGTTCCACTTGTGGAGGCAATGTTTGAGACATCCTTTGATTCATTGTATCCCAGTCTTGCTTTGAGTGCTGCTGGGTGTTGTGCACTAATGATCTCGTCCATTGTTGATGTGGCTTTGATGAGAGCTACTATCTTCTTAGATAGTACCTCTTCGGTGCTTTTCAGCTCAATGATCTCAGCTGACTTCTTTTCTGTTTCAGCTGTGACCTTTTCCAAATCTTCCATCAGCTGTTTATTCTCATAGTAGAATTTCTTCATCAGCTGATCTTGTTTCACTATTTTGTCTTTTAGTGAAACGACTTCCTGTTGGAGCTGTGTTGTATCAGCTGCTTCTGATACCTTTGTCTTTTCCAGTTCCGCTTTCAGCTCGGCATTCTCACACATAATGACGTCAAGGATCTCTTGAAGCTCCTTGGAATCGTTCATTACTTTCTCTACTAGACTCCAATCAGGTAGCCCTGATTCTGAAACCTGTGTAGAGTGTTCGTGTGATGGTGAGGGGTTAGATAGATTTTGAGTTCGAGACATTACCTCATCTTCATCGATGTCGTCTGTTTGTCCCATGAAGCATGTATCCCAATCAGGTTCATCATGGGCCATCAGTGCTTCTTCTTCCGAGTCTGAAAATGGCATGTTGTCATCCATTTTGTTGCACTCTGATTCTTCATCGGCGATGTAAGCTCTCCTTCTGTCAGCTGCCTTAGCTTTCAGTTGGTCTTTATCTTTCTTGGACAGCTTTGGACAATCTAGCCGGTAGTGTCCTGGTTCCTTGCAGTTGAAGCAACCTTCTTCTGTTCGTTTGTCAGCTGACTTCTCATCAGCTGCTGCATACTTGTCTCTGTAAGTTCTTGCGAACTTCTTGTATTTGCCCTTGCTGGTGTTGAGTCTGTTGTAGTTTTTGACCAGCATAGCTATTTCTTCAAGTAGCTCTTCCTTGCTCATGTCCTTCTTATCCTTCTTCGATGACTCAGCTGACTGTATGTATGCGGATTTTTCAGAGTTGGCTCTGAACGCAATCTCCTTTGTTGCAGGTGTCAGCTCTCCATCATTCTGATTGCTTGAAGATTCTTTCATGGTAATCTTCAAGTTGTATTCGTTGGCTTTGAGCAGGGAGTATAATCTTTCAGTTGAAAGATCACCTAAGTCACTTCGACTTTGGTGTACCACCTTATAAGTGTTCCATTCAGCGGTGAGCGCTGAAAGAACTTTTAGATTCTTTTCTTGCTGGGTGTATTTCCCAGTTCTGATGGTTTCTATTTCCACCACTATATTGGAGAATCTGAGTTCCATCCCTTCGATGGACTCGTTGACCAGCTGCTTGAAGTTATCAAACTTCTGGCATGCAATCGTGAATTTATTTTCCTTTATCTCCTCCGACCCTTCGCATAGCTTTGCTAGGGTTTCCCACATCTCCTTTGTTGTTTCGCAGTTGATGATTTTACTGAGGTAGGCATTGGAGACCGTTGAGGATATGGTGTTCCTCGCGAAGCTGTCTAGTCCAGCCTGCTTCCTTTCTTCTGAGGTGTGCTCACCCTTTGGTTTGGGAATGAGTTGATATGTTGGTTGTCCATTATTTTGAGTTGGAACAAGCTCGTTACCTTGTTTGTAGATGATGATGGGTCCGTCTGTGATGACGTCCCACATCATATCGTGATGCGCACAGAGAAAGCTCTTCAGTCTGAACTTCCATATTGCATAATCATCTACCGAGAAGGTGGAAAGATTCCTGTTAAGATAAGAATCCATGGAAATATGCAGTATGTAATATTATGAGTTTTTTTCACAAAGAGGATCTTTTCAGATGACCACTGACAGATTGTCAAGAGAGATCTCTTGATACAAAAACAGCGGTCTGTTGAACCACTGCTCTGATACCAATTGATGGTCACTGAGCTAGGTATTTGGTGTAGAGGGGGGTGAATACACCAAATAGATTTCTGAAAACTTTTTCAAGTTAAATAACAGAGTTGGTGAGCTTAGTTAATGATCCAGCTGAGGAGGGTCAGCTGGGTAAATAACTCAGCTGGCGGTGCGGAATGTGGTGGTTTGAAAACTTAGCTCGGTTACTTAGAAAAACTCAGCTTGAAAAGATTAACTTTATGTTTTCAGCTTAGTCAAGTTGTGCAACTTTCAGAAAGACACAGCTGTCTTTGGAGAGCAGTTGTGTATGCAGTTTTGATCAAATATGTAATGTTATGAAAGAATTAGTACAAAACTGAATTTAAAGAGACAGAAAAGAGCACACGATTTTTACGTGGTTCGGAGTAACACCTCCTACGTCCACGACCAGGTTTACTGGTAATCCACTACCACTTGGTTTCCAAGTACCAAGCAACTTCACAACTCTAACCCGAGCTGTGTTCCAACAGTTTGCGGGCACTGTCAAGCCTAACCTTTCAGTTTACGGGTACTGAAAAAACCTTACACACTTGAATTTCCCGCTTCAAGCAAGCGTTACCTTGACCTAACCTTTCTGGGTAAAGAGGGGTTTGGTTTGGGGTTCCAACTGTGAACGAGTTCTTACAATTAAGAACTTTAGAGTATGATGAACTCGTTCGAAATCTAGGCTTTAAGATATACAAAGATTTTGGCCTAGGGATCAGACGAAAAACTAAGCAGTTTCTGAACTAGAAACACTTTAAGATAAAGTGTTCTTTGATCTATGTAGAACTGCTTGAGAGCTTTTGAAAGATTGATAATTTCAAAGAATGAAAGCTTGTAGAGAGTTTTTCGTATTTGATCATGAGGTTGAAGACGGGTTTATATAGGTAGAGATTCAAGACTAGCCGTTGGAGGAGCCGTTTGAATCTTACCTACTCTTCTTAAATTTGAGATCTGCCGTTGGGCGAATCTGCACCTGTCTTTATTTGTGTCACATCCTAGGTCCTGAAGTCTAGGATGCTGATTCGGCAATCCCTCATTGGTCGAGGCATGTTGACTTCCTCTGACGCCGGGATCTTCTGCCTTTGGAGCTGGCTTTTGAATTCAGAGCTGGATTTGGCAAACTGACTTGAAGTGATGTCTTCAGAGTTAATTCCCTTTGATCTGTACAGCTGGATCGGCTGTGTTTTGAACTCAGCTCGAATTCTCTTCAGCTTGATCATGCTCTGCTGGAGGACTCACCTGAAGGTTGACTCCTGCTGTCTTCCGCTAGCTGACTCCTGCTGTAGACACAGCTGGGTCGACTGCTGTCTTCCGCTTGCTGACTCCTGCTGTAGACACAGCTGGGTCGACTGTTGTCTTCCGCTTTCTTAACCTGTAAACCTAGAAAATCTAAAGCTCAAACAGGCGAGCTAGAAAACACTATTTAGGTTGACGCGATCATCTGTTCGGTTGGAGAATCAGTTGGGTTTTGGTATCAAATCAAAACCTTATTATTTTCTCAACATAGTCTATTAGAGACTTTCATATATATATTCACATACAATGATCCAACCAATATGTGGATCCATGATATCATTACTGCGATAGATATTAAATAACAGAACATAATGCTACATTAGGAGAATATATAGAATCAAAATCAATTTTAGGATTTCTGCCTAAATCATTGAGCTATTAACATCGCTTTATTTCTTATCATCTCATCAATTTCTTTTCTCTTTGTACAAATACTCATTTGTGTCAACATTATTTGACATATGTACTACAGAGCAAAAGATTATATATTTATTTAGCGAGTTAAGCTCGACCTCAATTGCTTCTTTCAAATTTACTCAGTGCTTATTGCACTTCTGTTCAAAATGATATAAGCAATTTCGTCTAGACAAAAGTATTGTCGACAAGTATAATATTTGTCTATAGTTCATTTCTCCTGAATTCACAGAATTCATGGCATTTTTAATCAACCAGATTTTCATCATTTCTCAATAATATTTTCTTTACTGATTATTTCGTAATCCCAGTATTTTGATATTTGGTGCACGTGCATATGCACTAGGATTTTCATCCTTATGACGATCCTCTTTAGGAAACTGATAGAGTGATAAATCTTCTTTATTCAATTTGTAGCCCGCGGATCTTTATATTTAGCACCAATAGATCTATCACGCTTATGGCGTTAAAGAGTATCATTTAATTTATTTAGTTCACGAGGAACTTCAATTCTTTATGGTGCATATACAATATGTATATGAGATTTGATCACTCATTTGACAGTAATAACTTGTTGAACTTCAGTTCATCTGCGTGAATATTTAATCCAACATATATTCCAACCTTTTGTTGGGAACCCATCTTTTGTATGTTGTAGGTGTGCAATTGAGACTTGAAATAAAAGTTCGTAGATGAGAAACATCAAGTTCTCAACCAACAATATACGAACTAATATTGTCTCAATATAATATCCATTGTAGCGGATATCACAAAACTTAGTAAGTTTCTTTTTTACTTACTTAAGTATTGAACTTTTCTATTGTTAATTTAGTACTCCCTCCGTCCCATTCATAACGTCCCATTTCTTTTGGGCACGGTTATTAAGGAGAAGGGTAAAAAGATAGAAAAGTAGTTGGTCCCATCACTTTTGAAGAGTTAATTATTTCCTTATTTGGAAACAGGACGTTATGAATGAGACAGACAAAAAAAACTAAAATGGGACGGATGGAGTATCATTTTGTAATATGATACAAGCTCTTCCGGAGCTATTTGTTATTTGTGCAATATATGCGCACAAAAATCAGGATAATCATATATTATCCAAATATTTTATTGCTCATCAAGACATGTAATATTCTTTAGGAATATTAATTGTGCTACTTCAATAGCATCAGTATATATAATCTATTAATATTATTCATAAATTTGTGTTTCTTCGGAAAACAACGATTATTATATCATAATGATTCAAAAATAATAAACATAATATGACATGCATGAAGAAATTCTAATTAAAAGGTATTTGAATTTATGAACAATATATATGTACCTCGTTGGAAAGACACGATTCTTTCTTAGGGCATGCCTCCAATCTAATTCAATCAATTGGTTAGAGACTCAGGGCTAGAGACTCGTGCTGTTAACGTGTTATAAACAACAGAGAAAAGAGAGAATATAATAGAGAATAAGAATTCTGTATATTCAAATGTATTGAAGTGTGTCGAAAGTGTATTGAAAATGTGTACAATATGAGGACCAAATGCCTCTATTTATAATGGTACAGAGCTAGGGTTTTAGGGTGGATGACTTGGTCAATACTCATATAATGTATATCTATTGGTGGACGTCGTATACCACCAAATAATTCCTGCAATTCGCTCAGAATTAAATTAGTATAACAATAAGCAGGGTCGAACCACAGAGAACGGGAATTCACCTATTTTTCCTATAAATCTAGTTTTGATGTAGCCACCACGCCTAGACGTGTTCACGGGCCGGTTCCGGTTCGGAACCGGGCCCGAAACCGCCGGTTCCGGTTCGGAGAAATTGGAACCGGAACCGGCCCGCCACATACACGGTTCCGGGTCGGAACCGGCCCGTATTGGACGGTTCCGGTTCCGGGTCGGAACCGCCGGTTTACGGGCCCGAACCGTTTTTTTTTTTTAATTGAAATGAAACACATAAATCATCAATGTAATGTATAAGATCGAAATAAAATAATATATGTCTTCATTTAAAACAATGTGTAATAAATTACAAATGGAAATATATTATTATTTAAAACTCGAAATCCTAAAACCCTTGGAATTCACAAAGTTTGAAAACTCAAGGGTCGAGCCTCGTTAAAACCTTCTTGGCAAAAACCCAATGGGAAAAACACCAAGTAAGGAAAAAGAGTACTCGTCTAAAATTATTTAGGACTACCCGTTGATGTCGGCGTCAAAGTCCCAATCATCTTCAAATTCATCGGTTTCAGTAGTGGCTATAGAGTCGGTGTCTGTGCTTTCGGCCTCGGTTGTGCTTATGGGATACTCCACAAATATTTCATCCCAATTATTTTCTTGTTCACGCATTTCGGCCAATGTATAATCTTTGAGTAAAACTTGAGCTTCTAGGTTTCTTGGCGTCATCACCGATCTTCTTTCATCGAGCACGTAGCCTCCAACACTGAAAGCTTGTTCCACCGAGACTGTTGATGCCGGAACGGCTAAGATCTCCCTCGCCATCATTGCTAAAATCGGGTATTGGTTTTGCCTCCTCGACCACCATTGCAAAACATCAACATCATTTGGCCCTTCACCTGCTAAATCTGTACTTTTGGGTTCGCTAAGATAGATATCAAGTTCACTGCTTATATTACTACCCGTGCCCTGATTTTGAAGGAAACTTTGAAGTCTTTGTGCAGCTACAGAACTAGAATCTATTCCTAGATTAAAAGAGCTTCTTGGTCTTTGACTAGGCCTAGATGATGACCCTCTATCCGAATACTTAGATTCATATTCTTGAAAAAGACCCCTCAATGTCGTATCTAGAGAAGTTTTAACATATGCAATATTAGGCAATTCAAAAGAGTCTTCACCACGCTCACCCCCCCTCCAAATGTCATTTCACGAAGATAACTGTAATACAAGTCTAATAGACCACAAATCCCTTCCAATTTCATAGAGGGATCTAAACATTTTGCAATCAAAAAGACATCGGGAATATAAGTAAAATATTTTAACCATTTAATGATTATCATAGTTATAGAATCCTGCAACCTTGGGTTAGTACTGCATATTAAGAATTGAAGAACGATAACAACACAATGATATAGTACACGACATGAAGTAGGATAATAAACTCCAGATAAATCTTTAGTTGCAGTTTCAAAAACTTTTAAGAGTGCAATCAGACCTGAGCATTCATCCCAATAAGAAGGAAATAAGAACATGTTGCTAACCTCAGTTGAAAAGAAATCACATAATAAATCCTTATATTCAGAAGTTGCTGCCAACATTTCATAAGTAGAGTTCCATCTAGTGCATACATCAATGTTAAAACTCTTACTTTTTCCAGTTTTTTGCTTACAAAATTTTACCCAATTTCTGTGTAGCTTAGCTTTATCCCTTAACATGGCAACACATTTTCTAATAGGCGTAATTGAACCTTCTAATTGCTTTAATCCATCTTGCACACATAAATTTAGTATGTGACATATGCATCTAGTATGAAAATATTTTCCTCCTAGAGTTGCATTATCAAAACCGATTGAAAAAATCTTAGAGGTTAATCTAAATTGATTCAACACTTTTATAATGCAAAGAGCAATGTTTGCAGCATTATGAGTACAATTAAACTTCCTAAAACAAAGTACGCGTTTGTTCATACACCAATTCGGATCAATCCAATGCACAGTCATTCCAAGATATGAATTTTGTTGCCAAGCACATGACCAAATATCAGAACAAACAGAGACTCTATATGGCAGCTTAGCAAACATGTCTCTTAATGCTTTTTTATATCTAATAGATAATTTAGCAATTGTCCTAGTCATAGTACTTCGTGAGATTTTTTTAGCTTGAGGATTATATGCTTTTTTCATGGAATTTTCAAAACGCATGCTATCGGCAAATTGGAAAGCAAGAGATTCAGTAGCAACAAACTTAGCCATCACTTCTCTAGCTACTATATCATTATACTTAAATAAAGTGAGTTCATTACCTTGCGTGAAGTTTAGTTGAGTTTGAGTTTCTTGTTGTGTACCTTTTTCTTGATCCTTCGGCTTGTGTTTGAGTATATGGCGGTTATAAGTGCCATACCCATTTCCTTTCTTATGCTCGTACTGCTGGTCGCAGAAATTGCAGCACGCCATTACAATTGGAGTTTCTCATTCGGCACAAGGTAGTGTTACCTTTTTGAACCATATTGAGAACACTTCGGATCCTTCCTTCTTTCCTTTGGCCTGCAGCTTCGCCTTTCTGGTACGACGACCCTTCTCGGCAGCCATTCCGCCGTCCTCTTGCTCGTCCATTTCGTCATCCTCATCCAAGTTGATTGTCTCTTCGTGAAAGGGGGACGACTGCATAGTGCTGGGAGGATGCATTTGGTGGGGCGGATTCATCTCCACTTCGAGGTCGGCAACATATAGGCTTTCGGCAAGTAGGCTATCCGCTTCAATCTGGTGGGCAGCAAAGGCAGCAGCATCTTCGGCCATCTGCTGGTTTTCCATTTCTTCACGTTGGCGGCGAGTGGGGACCCTCCGGTATTGAGGATTCTGGCTTGTGGGAGTGGGAGTGGAAGAATCATCTTCGTAGTAGTCATCTTGGAACGCTTCTCGTTCTCGAATGACAACACCACGAGGACGACGAGGAGGGTTACCACTACCACGAGTACCACGAATATTTTCGACTGCCTTTTCCTTACCCTTACGAGGGTTGGAGGAAGACATTTTTGCTATAACTACTAAGAGACTAAGAGAGAGTAAGAGCTAGAAAATTGAACAATGAAAACTGAAAAGAATGAATAACTTAGAGAGTAAGAGAAGAGAGTAAGAGAAGAGAAGAGAGTAATTGGTGTGAAGAAATGGTTGTGGGTAGGGGGTATTTATAGTTGAAAGTGGGAGGAAATGGGGGGGAAAACTTTGAATCATAGCCATTGGATCACAAGATGAAATCCTAGCCATCCATTTTGAATTTGAAATGGGTGCAAAATCCTAGGCGGTTGAACCGGCGGTTCGGCGGTTCCGAACCGGAACCGCCGGTTCAACCTCGAACCTTTTTTTTTTGACATTTTTTCGTTCCATTTAGCATTCTAATTGTCATTATTGCTTGTTTTAGGATATAATTAACATGAATAACACAAAACATATTTAAAAAAAAAAAAAAGTGAACCACCGGTTCGGAACCGCCGGTTCACGGTTCCTAGCCCTTGGAACCGGAACCGGCCCGTCCCGAACACGGTTCCGGTTCGGAACCGGCCCGTTGACCGCGGTTCCGGGCCGGAAACCGTTGACCACGGTTCCGGTTCCGGGCCGGAACCGGCGGTTCCGGGTCGGGTGAACACCTCTAACCACGCCTTAAATTGAGAGAAATTAATTAAACTAAGGAAATAATAAATTACCTAAATAGCAAAAACAAATATAAATCAGAAGAAAAGTATTCGGCTTCGAATAAATCCACACTAGTCTAGGGCTCTGATCATCGATGCAAAGATTAATTAATTCCCAAGAACCAACCAGTTATAGGGTACCGTGAACGCAGCGGGCATACCCCAATTCCTACGTGCTTTATCGATAGTTAGCTGTAGACGCCAGACCTAACTATTCCCCTTATTAAAACACAACCTAGTTGGAGACGCCAGACCTAGATTAAATGCTCTAATAGCTTTTAGATCTGAAGGAACCCAATTTAGACGAATTACCCAAGAACGCAAGTAATAACCCGTCTACCAATTTATTCCTACTACGAACATGGTAGCTTTATCACTAATTAGCCCTATTCCAACAATTACGGATTGGGGGAACTAATTGACTGTAATCCAATTTAATCTAAGTTGATCAGACTTAAATAAAATCAGAATTAACTTTAAACACAAGGAATAAATCGAAACCCTAGGAAATTAATTATACGATCAATTAGATCTCACAGATTATTAGACTAGCGCTTCAATATTCTCGCCGAATTAAAGAAATTAGCTACGCATAATATTAAAATCAAACACAATCGAATAAATTAAATAAAGCATAATAATAATCTGAGAATATAAAGAAGACAAGAAATTGTCACCCAAATCAAATTCAACGATGGATAGAAAGTTTTAAATCTCCAATAAAATAAAGCTAAGCTAATTAAAACTCCAAAAGTAATATGCTCTCTTCGTCTGTCCTTCTACATGTAGCGGTCAATCCCAAAGAAAAAATACATCCAATTCCCAGAAAATATGATTTGCGGCTGAAATATCAGAATCCAAAAGTCAAAAGTCTAAGTATATGATATAAACTAATTCCCTCCCCCTGCGGCTGGAAGAGAAATAAGGTATATATATGTCTAACAAACTCCTAAACCTATACTAAATAGGTAACAACTGCTCCACCAAAAATAAGGACTTGAGCTTAATTAGGACAATTTTAATTAGCCCAATAATAACAAAATAACTATCTGAAACTAATTACAGCCCATCTTCCTTGCACCCTTAATCCACAGCAAAATAGTGCAAAATATACTCCATTCTCGATCTCTCTCGTCCAAATCTCCGCACTCACAAATTCTCCAAAATCCTGCACAAGACGCACTAAAACGTGCATTATACTCGCATAAAATTATCGAAAACCCCAACTTCTGAACAACAAAAAACATACACATCATCTATACTGTTAAAGATATAGTTACAACAATATATAAGTAATTTTTCATCCTTCCCCTTTTTTTGAGAGTAAAATACCAATTATATTGAGGTATCGTTTGGTGGGAGTAATTAAAGTGTATAACATATTTATAACACTTTCTTGTTTGGTACAATATGATATGACTCTTTGTGAAGTACGAATCCGTATATGTTATAATAATTTTTGTTTTTACGTATACCATATAGGAAGTTGAATACATATGACTGCAACTAATTATATCAAGTCTTATTTTATACAGTCAAACAAACGAACACTGAATTAAAAGGCTGGAATTATATTTTCTCTTCTAAATTGTATTCAATTTATGGCGGCTGTTGAATGTACGTAGGTGCTTTAGATTGTGGTTTATTCATAACATATTTTCATTTAATTTGGGGTTTTTAACGTGATTAAATAATGTGCATATTTTTCTAGAATGGAGTTTCGAATTATTGCAAATCAAATTGCCTACTAATCCATATCTTAATCTTGGAAAATAAAAGAATGACCTTTAATTTTGATCTTCATTGGTAATTCGATTATTTATTGTTCCAAAAATAGAGTAAAAATCGAATATTGCACAATAACCATATCAATCTTGGAAAAAAAAAAATACTCTTATGTACTTAATTTGAATGTGAATATCCATGCCTGAAATTTTCGGTGTTATTACTTCATAATTCTATAGATTAATGATAACAAAATTTTTCATTTTGCCTTGATTCTCAATACAAATTTTTTAATTTTTTCTATGCAGATTGGGTAAAAATATAAATTTGTCCACTTACTTGGTAAATAAATTTTAATTAGGGATTATGAGTATTGTTAGGGGATAATTGAGGAATTAATTAAGGGATTATGAGTATTAGGGGACAATTATATGTTATTAATTTTAATTAAGGTTTATCAATTCTAATTAAAATTTCTTAATCTTAATTAAAATTTATCAATCTTATTTATAATTTATTAAGCTCAATTAGAATTTATTAAAATTCAATTAAAATTAATTAAACACTAACAAATTAGAAAAATTAAAAAACAAGGTGGTCGCCCCCCCCCCCCCCCCCCCCCAATCCCCCAAGATTATTTATAAAACGTATAAAATATTTTTTTGTGGTAATTGTAACAATAAAATATTATATAGAGATGTCAAAATTAGGATAGACTTGCTAAAAAAAACTACATGAGGATTCTAGTTGTTAATGAAAGTTATTTTTCCCTAAAAATAATGGTATTCATGTATGGCCGCAATCGCTCAGCTCTTAAGGGCTTTTTCTAAGTTTTATTTTTTTAACTTATGCATTTGAATTTAATTAAATGTCGGTAATTTATTTTTTCTCAACGTGTATGATTTTTATTTTATAGTTTGTATAAAATATACTTAATGAAAATGTCGTTTGTTCAAATTTAAGTATTTTCATATTTACAAATTATTTTCTACACATCAATATTCAATACTATAATTCAGAGTTTTGAGCCCAATTGTGAATTCTAAGCAACCTAATTTTGTAAAGCAGGTTCCATTTATAGTAATGTTCCGAGTTATCACTTATCAACGATCTCTCTTCAATAATTTACTTAATTAATTCCTTTTCTTGTTTTATCGTTTCATATTTTATGGATTATTTATTTCGCTATAAGACAAGGAGATTTGATATTCCGACTTGGCATTCATCGTTGTTGTTGGTCTCAAGACGGATACCTTGGTGTAGAGGGGGGGTGAATACACCAAGGTTTAAAAACTTTTCCAATTTAAAACTCTTGAGTGAGCTGGCTGTGTTTGATCCAGCTGGAAGGCAACTTGATCGACACAGCTGACTGTGTGCGAAATGTGGTGGGTTTTTGGAAAGTCCGTCTGTTACTTCAAATATATTGCAAAACTTTGTTTCTCTTTTCAGTTAGTCAGTTTATGCAGCTTGAAAGAATGCTTATGATGAGTTAGCTGAATGCATAAATAAAGCAGTAAAGAACAAAGCTATTTAACGTGGTTCGGAGAAACTACTCCTACGTCCACGACCAGAAACCTTATGGTAATCCACTAAGGATACCACTGACTTTACGCGCAGTCAGCAAGCGTTGCAGCTTTGTTCCTCAAACTGGATACAAGTTTACGCGTACTGTATCGAAACGTAACCAGTCTGTTTACGGACACAGCTGAAGCCTAACCTGTAGTTTGCGGGTACTACAGAACCAACACTCGAATTACGCGCTTCGAGCAAGCGTACCTTTACCTAACCTTTTCTGGATAGAAGGGTTTGGGTTTGGGTTTTCCAACTATGAACGAGTTCTTACAATGAAGAACTTTGAGTATAATGAACTCGTTCAAACTAGGCTTATGATAGGAAGGATTTTATGCCTAGATACTAATGGGAGAGAGCTTCAGCAGCCTGAGAATGAATAAGAACTCAGAAGGTTGTAGGCTGCTGGATCTTGAAGCTTTTCTGAGAGATATCTTGATCTTTGGTTAGACTTCTTATAATGTAGTCTGTTGATCTCTCATCTTGTCTTTTCTCTCTCTACACATTCACTTTTCTGATGATGATGAAGAAGACTCATATTTATAGGGAGAGATTAGAACTAGCCGTTGGAAATAGCCATTCTGAATCTCTACCTAACTTCTGACAAGTTGGTCTTGTCTTCTTCCTTGATTTCCTCGTAAAGCAATCCTAGGTCTGACTTCTAGGTGCTGAGGTGTCAAGTTCCTGATGGTCCAAGTTAGTTCTGACTTTATCTCAAGTTGACTTCGACTCTGCTGTGTTGGTGACTCTGAGCTGTCTTGAACTCTGCTGGATCTTTGACGCTGAGCTGAGTCTTGAACTCTGCTGGGTCTTGACGCTGAGCTGAGTTGCCACACAAGCTGGGTCTTTCCTACAGTTGTGTCTGGATGAACTTGATCGTCTTGAATCTGGATAACGTTGCTGATCACTCGACTTGGCTTGCCCTGCTGTGTACTCAGCTTGGTCTTCTGCTGTCTTCAGCGACTCCACCTGTAAACTTAGAAACTCTATAAACTCAAACAGGTGAGCTGGAAAATCACTTAGGCTTGCGCAATCATCTACTCAGTTGGGGTCAGCTGGGTTTTGGTATCAAATCAAAACTCTATTAATTTTCCCAATAATTTCCCCCTTTTTGATGATGCCAAAACCCCAAGTTGGAAAAACAATTTACTTCCCCCTTAACAGGAAATGGGGTTTCAAAAGATTAAACATTCACACCAGGTAATCATATTCAGAGCCTGGACAAAGAGAGATTGTCTTCAGGTTGATTTTGATAAAAAGAACTTTTCATTCATAAGAGGAAATTTTACAACTTTCTAATTACAAAAGTTCAAAAGATAATTCCCAGTTGGCTGGGTCTTCAGCTTTGCTACTTCCTCTGTTCGTCAATCTGATGGTCAGTCTTGAGACCATATCTGTTGAAGATGAATTCTTCCAAGTTCCTCCATTCATCTTGATTTTTAGACTTGGAGATTCCTCTCTCGCCAGCCCAGTAATGAACTTCTTTGATAATTTGGGCCTTGTCAGGTAGATTCGTTCCAGCTAAAGTGGGATGCTTTAATTGTTTGACTTTTGGAGCTTTGAGCTGGATGTCGTTTCTTTTGGCAGCTAGGGCTAAATGATCTTACCATCATTGGATCTTCTTCATGAAGTTCGAGCAAATATTATTTGAACGCAGTTTCATGATCCATACCTTTAAATTGATTCAGGTAGTAGAATTCTTTGATGAATTCTGTTTTGCATTGTTCCCAGTTTTCATTGATTACATCTGGGTTCCTCTTGTCAGATCTTGGAATGCTTGAAGCTGCTTGGACTTGTTTCTTCCTAGCTTGCCAGTAGCTTAGTCTTTTCTTCTTCTGCTTTTTCTCAGCAGGCTTGAGCGATTCAGCTTTCTTCTTAATAATCTTGTCCAGCTCCTGCATTTCTCTTCTTTGCTCATTGTGAAAGTTACAAAGCCAGTGATAGTCCTTGTATTCTTCTGGCTTATGTCCACAAGCTTTGGCAAGAGCGACCATTTTCTCTCTCCATGTCTCTCTGACTGCTGCAGTTGGCTCTTCCTCATCCAGCTCTTTAGCAAAGTCGTCGATTTTCGATTGATTTGGCTGCACAGGTTCCCACTGAGCTGCAGCTTTCCTCTCCATTGTTTTTCCAGCTTCTTCATTCTCTTCTTCCTCCTTTTTGGCATTATCAATAAGGGAGGCAGAGAGGTCAGTGACTGTTGCGTTGAGCTTGGCGAGAGCAGCTTCAACATCAGCGATCTTGGCTGAGTTGTTAGCTGTGGCGAGGTTCAGCTGAGCATTGCTGCTGCTTCCAGCTCTGAACTGAGTATCCATATCTTTATACAAGTTAAAGAGCTGGAGAATGTCAGAACTGTTGAAGAGAGTAGACTTTTTCATGGCTTCCAGCTGGCTTGAAAGATTTGCTATGTCGTCGACCAGTGGAGCTTGAAGTCTTGTTACTATCTCAGGAACTCTCTTCTCTAGATGATTTGACTGATCAATGCTTTGAGAGACTAGAGATTACTTGAGATCTAGACTTGTACTTTCTTGTAAATTTTGGGCAAATTTATGAACTTCATCAATTGCCCGCTGTTGTTCTCTAACTTGACAGTCTAGAGCTGTGAATCGCAAGATGACATCGACTTGAGACTTCAGTCTGTCCTGAAAAAGAATTTCCTCAACCTCTTTAGAAATAGCTTCTTTTATGGCGGTTGAGAGCTTGACAGCTGAGACCGTTTGGTTTTGGATTCATCATGACTGGGTTTGTCTGCCTCGAACTCAACCAGTGCGCGAGTGTCATCGGCAATTGGACTTGGTGGGCCTGCTATCTCTGGTTCAGTTGTTGCATCAGCTGTTTCTTTAATGATCATTACCTCAGCTGTGTTATCTGGTACAACTTTCTTGGTAATCTCAGCTGAGACTTCTTTGGAGTTGTCAGCTCCAGAAGGTGTTTCTCATCCCGCTGCTGTAAGAAGCTTGTTGGCTGACTCCCAGACGTCTGCTGGGTGTGGCTTGGGGTACTGCTGAGATACTTCGATGATACCTCTAATGAGATCATCTTGATGCAAGTATGCATCCTCCAGACTTCCAAAGCCAAAAGTGTGCTGGAGGCATGCTTCATCCGTCTTCAACTTCTCGTAGGAGAAGGTTTCTATCAGCTGCTCATTCTGGTACCAAGTTGCCATCTTGATGGCCAGATAGAACTTGAGATCTCCAACTTTGACAAGGGCGATGGGCAGATGGGCCAGAATTGGATACTGAGTTTGAACACTCTTGATCCCTGCAATGCGTAAATCCTCCTACATAGCTTCTATGAAGGCTGAGCCAGTAGAGTTGAGTCATGGAGAGGCAATAGAATCATTCTCCTCTGATTCTGTGGAGATATGAGGAATTGGTTCAATTGGGTTCACAGTAGGCTGTGAAGAAGTATCAGCCAACTGCGTGGGAGTTTGAGCTTTGGGTGATGGCTGTTTTGGGGGTGAGTTGGGATTAGCAGAAGTGGGTTCAGCTTGGATGTCAGCTGGCTGTGAAGGAGCTTCAGCCAGTTGAGTATCTGTCTGCTCTCTTACAGGAGATGGCTCTTTGGTTGGAGAGCTGGGTGGAGGAGAAGGCTGTTTCGGCAGAGAGCTATGAGGCGGTGAGGGCTGGGATAAGCTGGGATGAACAGGAATATTGCCAAGTACTTGAGCGATAACCTGGGTCGGGAAAGGTGGAAGAGGTGTCTGACTCCTTGGATTATCCAGCTCGTCCTCTGAGCTGGATGACGATCCATCATTCAATCCCATCTCAGCCAGGATGTTTGATCAGAATTGGTTGAAGGCCGACACTGGCTGTGAGGAGAGAATCACCATTGCTTGACTTGGAGTTGCTTCTGAAGAAGAGCTAGCCTCAGTTGGTGGAATGACAGCTGTTTTCTTTTTCTTTTCAGCTGGGCCTCCAGCTAGTTTGGGGTCAGCTGTTTTTCTTTTTCTTTGTTTCTTTTCAGCTGGAACTTCTGCCTCTATTCCTTCCAGTTGCTTCTTGCCTTTGCTCATAGCAGGCTATTTCTTCAGGAGATCACTTATTTGACTCATTCTCTGGAAGAGAATCTTTGTTTCTGGAAACGGTTCTGAATCAGCCCATTTTACTGTGTGCCATTTCACAGCTTGATCTATCAAGAACGAAATCTTAGAGCATAGATACAGGGGCTCTGAGCTTGAATATGTCGTCCTGGTGGAGTCGTACCTGATCTTCTCTGACTCCTTGACCAGTCGGTTGAATAAGAAATCAAACCAGTTGACATTTGCGCCTTTGATCATGGCAATCATTGGCTTGAGCTTTGGAATACTGATCTCTCCTTGAGATCCAGCTATCCCAAGAATACACTTCTGCGTAATATCCAGCAGCAGCCTGTACTTTGGCTTGAGTAGGAGCTTTGACATGCTCGCTCTGTATGGCTCTGGAGAGATAAGCATCTCTTGACTGAGGAATTCATCCACTTCCTCACGGCTGTAGTCGTCTAGAATGAATTCTCCTTTGCTGGGCAGATTGAACACTTTTCACAGCATTCTATTGAGCTTGATGTTGACGGTTGCTGAATCATACTTTCCGTCAGCGCCCTTGTTGGGAAAATTAATAGAGTTTTGATTGGATACCAAAACCCAGCTGACCCCAACCGAGTAGATGATCGCACAAGCCTAAGCGTTTTTCAGCTCACCTGTTTGAGCTTATAGAGTTTCTTAGTTTACAGGTAGATTCGCTGAAGACAGCAGAAGACACAGCTAAGCAGACAGCTTAAGAACTCAGCAGAGCAAGACCAAGCAGAGTCAAAGATCCTGCAGTATCAAGACCCAGCTCAGTGACGGAAACCCAGCTCAGTGTCAAAGACCCAGCTCAGTGTAAAAGACCCAGCTTAGTGTCGATGACACAGCTCAGGTCTAAAACACAGCTCAGGTCAGTGACACAGCTCAGGTTGAAGACACAGCTCAGGTTGATGATACAGCACAGGTCTAAAAGACAGCTCAGAATCAAGACACAGCAGAGTCCAAGCCGCTGAAGATACAGCAGAGATGCTTAGCAGCTCGAAGACGAAGACCTTCTCAAAGACAAGATCCCGATGACAGAAGATCTTATCTGACGCAGTCAGATCAGAGAAGAACTAGCTTCTGCAGATGCAGACCTACTTCGTAGGTAAAGGCCAGAAGTCAACAAAGAGTAGGTAAGATTCAAACGGCTCTCTTCCAACGGCTAGTTTGAATCTCCACATATATATATCTCTCCTCCACCATTGAAGATGAGAGGCTGGCAAGACGACTGAAGAAATAGAAGAAAACAGAAAAATGAACAACAATCTTCAAAGCCAAATCTTTCAAGAACACCCAGCCAGTCAACTGTGTTCTTAGTTGTTCACATATTCAGTCATAGGCAGAATAGATCAGAATAAATATCTTAAGCCTAGTTTGAACGAGTTCATCATACTCTTTATTCTTCATTGTAAGAACTCGTTCATAGTTGGAAAACCATACCCAAACCCAAACCTAGAAAGGTTAGGTAAAGGTACGCTTGCTCGAAGCGTGTAATTCGAGTGGTTAGGTTATTCAGTACCCGGAAACTGAAGGTGTAGGCTTGACAGTGCCCGCAAACTGTTGGAACACAGCTCGGGTTAGAGTTGTGAAGTTGCTTGGTACTTGGAAACCAAGTGGTAGTGAATTACCAGTAAATCTGGTCGTGGACGTAGGAGAGGTTACTCCGAACCACGTTAAAAATGCTCTGTTATTTATCGATTTGTTTTATGCATGTTACTAACTCTCATAAGCATACATTTCAATCTGCATAAACTGACTAACTGAAAAGTGAAACAGAGCTTTGCAATATATTTGAAGCAACAGACGGACTTTCCAAATCCATCACATTCCGCACACACACACAGCCAGCTGTGTCGATCAAGCTGCCATCCAGCTGGATCGAACACAGCCAGCTCTCTAAAAAGAGTTTTTAACTTGGAAAAGTTTTTAAACCTTGGTGTATTCACCCCCCTCTACACCAAGGTAATCGTCTTGGGACCAACAATTGGTATCAGAGCAGTGGTTCAAAAGATCACTGTATCTGTCAAGTCAGCATTTCATTGCTGATAGTGGTCACCTGAACAGATCCTTCAAAGCTTCAATTTTTTTTAATCATTATATTGCATACTGTCGTGAAATCTTCCTTGTGCAGGAATCTCTCAACAGAGGAGCTCTTGAGAAATCATGAATCCAGACATTTGTCCGAGATGCGAATGTTATTGGAATTATCTCCATGACTTGGGGGTACGAAGAATAAGATATCAAAGTATCTTGGATCACTGGAGAGAGGAATTTAATTCAACAGCAAACCGGATGGACTGCGATGCAATCATCTCAAGCCACCAGGAGATGAGAAGAACAGAAAGGCTGATTGACGAGGTGGAGTCTCAGAGTATATGACACCATGAGAGACAACCACCAAAGTCATCACAACTTCTGACGAAAGATTAGAAGAAGATCAATCAGCTCAACCTGGAAGGACCATCGAGGAGCAAAGAAGATGAAGAAATCCAGCTAGCTGACTGCGACCAGCTGTGAAATAAAGACAACGGGATGCATAACGGAAGATGCAACAATATACAAATTTGAGCACATTGGTCTCAAGGAAAGAATAAAGAAGCAGCAGATGAATCAGCTGGATTTGGAACAGCTGACTACCTGCTATACGTTCAGAGACCTCTTCAAAGAAATGAGCCGATGGTGAGAAGATCCGTTCATTAGAAGGAAGTAGGATGCAACTGAAGAAAAAGCCACCTACTATCAAATCGAGGGGTAACTCTACATAGCTGAAAAGAATCAGCAAAATCAAGTAGAATACCCAGCAGGATGCACTCACCAAGATAGACTCAGCTGGAGTCACCAACTGAGGGGGAACAAACCCAGATGGATCCCAAAAGCTCAGATCAGAAGGATTATCCAGCTAAAAGGAAATAAAGCTCAGCTGGACAATAATCGAAGAGCTAAAGGGAACTCAGCTGAAGAAGCTTCAAGCTAATTACCAAGATACTCAGCTGAGGAGAACCTTCAATCTAGCAGAAGAGAATACAGCAGTGGTATCAGCTGACTACAATGATCAGCTGACGGGTTTGCAGATTTTGTTTATTATATTTCCTGTTGTAATACAATGTAAGGATAAAATTATTTGAATTTAATTCAAACATCCAAACATTCCTTAAATGGATTATTCCGCAAGCTATACATCCCATCGCATTTAATGAAAAGCATGCAGAATACTGTAGCTCAAGAGAACTGAGTCAGAAGTCAGAACGTTTCGACTTCCTCACGCGCGCGTGACATACACTCAATATTCACACGTCATAGGACGTGTTGCGCAAATCTCTCTCAGCCACAGATCTCCAATACAATTGCCAAGATCTCAACCATTAATCAAAATGGGCAATTGATATATTTTTTCAAAAATTTGCAAATCTTCGCCATATTTATTATCGCTCATACTTATCTAAAATTCATATCTCAGATTCTTGATTATCTTTTTGCTAATACGCTCCCCGAGTATCTTCGTCTTTCTAACCTCTTACTACAGAAGAAAATCATGGCACCAAAGAAGACTACACCAGGAGCAAGCCAGACTGAGAACCTAATGTCAAAACTTCATTTTGAGAGTTGCCTGACTCTCAAGAACTACCAGAACGCGGAGTTCCAGGAAGTTCTGGATCTCATCGAAAATGCCGGACTTTTGCAATGGGCGACTGCAAGACCGAAGAACATTATCCGCCGGGAAGTGGCAGAATTCTTCTTAGAGATATCTAATCGAGATGATCAACTCCGTTCCAACGTCTCTCTACAAATCAAGGAGAAGACTGGACGTACAACTCCGTGGGACGTTGACATCAACATCAACCGGATGTTGAACAAGCTGTTCTGCCTGAAGACTCTTGGGGACCGCTCCCCAGATAATTACACCAGAGAAGAAATCCAGATCGAACTGGATAAGATGTCGTTCGTCGTAACCGTACAGGGCGAGCATGTCCAAGCTCCTGCTCAAGCCCAAGTACAGATTACTTCTGGATGTCACCCAGAAATGCATCCTCGGTATCGCTGGATCTCAAGGAGAGATCAGCATACCCAAACTGAAACCAATGATAGCCATCCTCAAAAATGACCCTGTGGATTGGTTCTCATACTTCATGGGAAAATTGGAAAAAGAATCTAAAAATATTCATTTTGAAGATGACAGCTTCACCCGGTACAGCTGTAAAGAGACAATCTATCTATGCACCAAAGTAGCGTGCATAATAGAAAGTTACTCTACCGGAAGGCAAATCAAGTGGCATAACGCAGAAGAATTTTCTGTGTCCAGAATACTCTTTGAAAAGCCAAGTCAGCTCACTGACTTGTTGAAGAAACGAGCCACGAAGGGAAGAAGAGGCGCAAGAGGCAAAGCATCGACCGCCTCTCACTCTCAAGCAAGAAAAAGAAGCAATCGGAGGAGACACGCCGGTGGATCTCCACCCGCCAAGAAGAAGGCGAAATTCAAGGCGGCCATCAAACCGGCTAAGGAGGCGAGAGAAACCAGTTGTTGAGACAAATCGGATCGGAATCCACTCCCACAGCCTCCCCTGTCCAAAAGAAGAAAACTGAGTGGAGACCGATCGAGAAGACGGCTCGTGATACTCCTCCGGCTCGTACAATGGAAGGAGTTCGTGAGAACATCACGAGAAGGCGAAGAATCACAAATAGTGGTCATCGACCCCGATCCGAGAGGATGCTATTCCCCTTCGCCAAATTCTTCAAGCATTCTCACACCCCACTCCGGTGACTACAAATCACCGGAATTTCTCTTCAACAATCTCTTCTTCCATCCCATCCTCGGGTACACATCTCGCATTCCCCTTTCAATTCTTCAAGACTGAAACCTCCTTGCTTCCACACACTCAAGTTTCAAGACCCACTCTCCTCCCAAAGAACCATCTCCTTTAAGAGAGCCGACGGACATTCGATTGGTGAAGCGTCTTCACGCCCAGTGACTCCCAAGCCGAACTATCTTCTCTTCCCTACCACCTAAAGAGCCTCGTCCAAATTGATGTTCCTTCGCAGCTGGATGATGAAAACCAAGCTGAACCTTCAAGCCCCACTACTTCTGAGGAAGTTGAAATCCTCAGTCCCAGAGCCGTTGCACGTACTGCCACCATCATGAGGTTCAATGACCTCAGGCTTCAAGAAGTAAAGAGCGCACTGCAACAATACCCGTCTCTTGTTTCGCTCCCCGCCGCATTAGTCGCCGTAAGCGACTTCAAATTTTACCTTGCTACCAAGATGACTACTTGGTACGCAAATGAGGAACTTGTGGAGCTCTACTCCTTCAACAAGCACAAAGCCGAAGAAGCTGCTCTACAGGAGATCTTCAGATTTGAAAGTCTTCAGGATGCCTTCTTGCATCAAGACGAGCTAATCCAAACACTCATCCAGAAGACTAAGCAAGATGAAGTATCACCATCTGATGAGGTAATCGCGAGAGCCAACTCCTACCTCCACACTCTCAGCTGGATTGTTCCAGTTGAGACTGCCAATGAAGCTGTACATGCAGACACAGCTGAGGCAATGGTGACTGAAAACGAGCCAACTTCTGCAACAGTTGAGCCCGCAGAAGCTGCACCACCGAGTCCAATTGCCAATGACACTCGCTCACTGGTTGAGATCGAGGCAGTCAAACCCAGCCAAGTCGAATCCGGGACCCAAACATATTCCAATGCCGTGCTTTCTGATGCAATGAAGGAGGAGATAGCCAAACAAGTTGAGGAAATCCTATTCCATGATAGACTCAAATCAGATATTGACACCCTTCTGCGCATCACAGCTGTAGAATGGCAAGTCCATTGTCATGGACAGTCCATTGATGAAGTTTACTCTTTTGCCCAGAACTTACAAAGAAGCTCCAGTGAAGATCTCAAGCAATCTCTCGTATCTCATCGCATTGATCAGTCACATCATCTAGAGAAGAGAGTTCCTGAGATCATTTCAAGCCTTCAAGCTCCACTGGAAAGCAGCTTCAGCGACTTATCCAGCCAGCTGCAAGCTCTACAACAACAAACCCTCTCCAACAGGACTGACGTTCAAAAGCTGTTCAATCTCTACAAAGAGCTGGACACTCAGTTCAAAGTTGGAAGTACCAACACAGCACAACTCAACCTTGTCACAGACAACACAAACAAGATTGCCGATGTTGACAAAGCCCCTGCCGGCTAAATGAGACAATTGTCAACCTATCCTCCACTCTTGTTGATAATGCCAAAAAGTAAGATAAGGGGGAATGAAATGACAAGAGAAAAACATCAAGGGCGAGGCAAAGGAAAAGGCAGTAGCCGAAGATGAAATCCAAGTGTGATGCGAGATTGATGAAGTTGTTCTTGGTAGAAGCAGAAGAACCAGCTGGACGAAAAGGAAAATTGAGCAAAATGATCATCCCTCTTGCCAAAGCTAGCGGAGCCAAGCCAGAAGAAATAAATGATACTCAATGGCTCTGCAACTTTGTAAATAAACAAAAGCAAGAGATGAGGAACTTTCAAGAGCAGCAGAAGAAGAAGGAAAGCTTGCTCGATGCTGAGGAAAAGAAGCAGAAGAAGAAAAGAGCAAACATCAAAGCATCGAAGAAAAAGACTCAGATGCCAATGAACTGGAGAAGAATAGATGAATGGATCCCAGAAGAATTAAACGACGACTGGGAACATACAAAATTCAAGTTCATTGAAGATTACTACTATCTGGGAGCCTACCCAAATACGCCTCCAGATGTTGCTTTCAAGATACATCTAAATGAGCTCTTCCATCAAGATAGGATGACTACGAAAGCATTCTTCAATGCTGCAGAGACCGCAAAAATCCAATTTTCTGCTCCTCAGCTGTATCATCTCCAGCCTCCACTAATACCTGGAACCGATTTCCCTGACAAATCACAAGTAATTGCAGAAGTAAACAAATGAGCAATCAGGAGAAAAATTTCCAAGGTAAGTAATGAAGAAGAATATAGGAAGCTGGAACGGATGATCTTCAGCCGGTACAGGTTAAGAACGGATGAACAGCTTGAAGAAGAAAGACTGAAGAATCAGCAGCAGAGGAAGCAGAGTTAAAGACCCAGTCCTCTGGGAATTTTTGTCTTTTGAATTTTTGTAAAATGAAAAATTGTAATATTATCATTTATTAATGAAAAATTCATTTTTGCTCTCAAGCTCATCCTGATGACAATAACTCTTTGTCCAGGCACTGAACTCTGAATTTAATATACCTGCTGTGTATGTTTAAACTTTTTGAAAACCCGTTTTCTTGTTAAGGGGGAAGTAAATTGTTTTTCTCAGTTAGGTTTTGGCATCATCAAAAAGGGGGAAATTGTTGGGAAAATTAATAGAGTTTTGATTGGATATCAAAACCCAACTGACCCCAACCGAGTAGATGATCGCACAAGCCTAAGCGTTTTTCAGTTCACCTGTTTGAGCTTATAGAGTTTCTTAGTTTACAGGTAGATTCGCTGAAGACAGCAGAAGACACAGCTAAGCTGACAGCTTAAAGAACTCAGCAGAGCAAGACCAAGCAGAGTCAAAGATCTTGCAGTATCAAGACCCAGCTCAGTGACGGAAACCCAGCTTAGTGTCAAAGACCCAGCTCAGTGTAAAAGACCCAGCTTAGTGTCGATGACACAGCTGAGGTCTAAAACACAACTCAGGTCAGTGACACAGCTCAGGTTGAAGACACAGCCTAGGTTGATGATACAGCACATGTCTAAAAGACATCTCAGAATCAAGACACAGCAGAGTCCAAGCCGCTGAAGATACAGCAGAGACGCTTAGCAGCTCGAAGACGAAGACCTTCTCAAAGACAAGATCCCGATGACAGAAGATCTTATCTGACGCAGTCAGATCAGAGAAGAACTAGCTTCTGCAGATGCAGACCTACTTCGTAGGTAAAGGCCAGAAGTCAACAAAGAGTAGGTAAGATTCAAACGGCTCTCTTCAAACGGCTAGTTTGAATCTCCACCTATATATATATATCTCTCCTCCACCATTGAAGAGGAGAGGCTAGCAAGACGACTGAAGAAATAGAAGAAAACAGAAAAATGAACAACGATCTTCAAAGCTAAATCTTTCAAGAACACCCAAATGGTCCCCGATGGTCCCGAAATTTGGGTACTTGGTGTAGAAAAAGTGAATACACCAAGTAGATTTTTCGAAACTTTTTTAAGTTAAAACACAGAGTTGGTGAGCTCAGTTATTGATCCAACTGGGGAGGGTCAGCTGGGTAAATAACTCAGCTGGCGGTGCGGAAAGTGGTGGTTTGACTACTTAGCTCAGTTACTTAGAAAAACTCAATTTGAAAAGATTAACTTAACGTTTTCAACTTAATCAGGTTGTGCAACTTTTTAGAGAGACACAGCTGTCTTTGGAGAGCAGCTGTGTTGTGCAGTTTTGAACAAATATGCAATGATATGAAGGAGTTAGTACACAGCTGAATATAAAGCAAAATTAAAGAGAGAGAGTAAGAAGCACGCGAGTTTTTACGTGGTTCGGAGTAACACCTCCTACGTCCACGACCAGGTTCACTGGTAATCCACTACCACTTGGTTTCCAAGTACCAAGCAACTTCACAACTCTAACCCGAGCCGTGTTCCAACGGTTGCGGGCAATCGTCAAGCCTATACACCTTCGGTTACGGTGCGAAGAACCTAACCACTCGAATTACGCGGCTTCGAGCAAGCCGTACCTTTACCTAACCTTTAAGGTTTGGGTTTGGGTGGGTTCCAACTATGAACGAGTTCTTACAATTAAGAACTTCGAGTATGATGAACTCGTTCGAAATCTAGGCTTAAGATATACAATGAGTTTGGCCTAGGGAACGGACGAAAAACTAAGCGCTTAACTAGAAACACTTTAAGATAAAGTGTTCTTTGATCTATGTAGAATCGCTTGAGAGCTTTTGAAAGAATGATGATTTCGTATAATGAAAGCTTGTAGAGAGTTTTTCGTATCTGATCCTGAGGTTGAAGACGGGTTTATATAGGTAGAGATTCAAGACTAGCCGTTGGAGGAGCCGTTTGAATCTTACCTACTCTTCTTAAATACAAGATCCGCCGTTGGGCGTATCCGCACTGTCTTCATTTGTGTCACATCCTAGGTTCCGAAGTCTAGGATGCCGATCCGGCAATCCCTCATTG
This sequence comes from Agastache rugosa, assembly GCA_031470985.1. Lineage (NCBI taxonomy): Eukaryota > Viridiplantae > Streptophyta > Magnoliopsida > Lamiales > Lamiaceae > Agastache > Agastache rugosa. The sequence continues at coordinate 19,325,694 of CM062609.1, forward strand.
GTCGAGGTAGGTTGACTTCCTCCGATTCCGGATCTTCTCGCCTTTAGAGCCGGCTTTTGAATTCGTAGCCGGACTCGTCTTGAAGTGGAGTCTTCGGAGATAGTTCCTTTGTTCTCGTCTGTTGGACATTTGTGTTTTGAACTCGGCTCGAATTCTCTTCGACTTGATCAGCTCTGCTTGGATCACTCACCGAAGGTTGACGCCCGCCGTCTTTTGCTAGCTGACTACAGCTGTGAACACAGCTGGGTCGACTGCTGTCTTCCGCTTCCTTAACCTGTAAGCCTAGAACATCTAAGGCTCAAACAGGCGAGCTGGAAAATACTATTTAGATTGACGCGATCATCTATTCGGTTGGAGAATCAGTTGGGTTTTGGTATCAAATCGAAACCTTATAATTTTCCCAACACAGTCAGCTGTGTTCTTAGTTGTTCACATATTCAGTCATAGGCAGAATAGATCAGAATAAATATCTTAAGCCTAGTTTGAACGAGTTCATCATACTCCTTGTTCTTCATTGTAAGAACTCGTTCATAGTTGGAAAACCATACCCAAACCCAAACCCAGAAAGGTTAGGTAAAGGTACGTTTGCTCGAAGCGTGTAATTCGAGTGGTTAGGTTTTTCAGTACCCGGAAACTGAAGGTGTAGGCTTGACAGTGCCCGCAAACTGTTGGAACACAGCTCGGGTTAGAGTTGTGAAGTTGCTTGGTACTTGGAAACCAAGTGGTAGTGAATTACCAGTGAATCTGGTCGTGGACGTAGGAGGGGTTACTCCGAACCACGTTAAAAATGCTCTGTTATTTATCGTTTTGTTTTATGCATGTTACTAACCCTCATAAGCATACATTTCAATCTGCATAAACTAACTAACTGAAAAGTGAAACAGAGCTTTGCAATATATTTGAAGCAACAGACGGACTTTCCAAATCCACCACATTCCGCACACACACACAGCCAGCTGTGTCGATCAAGCTGCCATCCAGCTGGATCGAACACAGCCAGCTCTCTGAAAAGAGTTTTTAACTTGGAAAAGTTTTTAAACCTTGGTGTATTCACCCTCCTACACCAATGTATCCGTCTTGGGACCAACAGCCCTTGACGATCATATCGAATGAAGATGAGTAGAAGTCGTCTTTGTCAATGATGTTGAGGTAGAAGAGGGCAGCATCTTTCTTTAGCATAAGCTTGGGCATGGAGGTTGTCCACAGCAAGAGACCGGAGTCTGCAACAAGATCCACCATCTCTTTGAGTTCTAAAACATGGAGGTTGGAGGTGGACAGAACACTCTCAAATGACAACTTTGTCATTAAAGCTTCAAACTGGTTCATCCCTGCGGTTGATTTCTTGGGTGCCATTTCTGCAATTTGTTGATTTTGATCGTGCGAAAAACTTGCAGAAAATAGATAGAGGTTATGAAGATTCAAAATTTGCAGAGATAAAGATGAAAGACGAAAGAATCCGCGTATCTTTTCCATATATATCAACTGCCATAATGGATCAATGGTTGAGATTGAAACATCTGATATTCTGATCAACGACTGGGATAGATTCACTCATCACGTTTTGATGACGTGCTTGCGGCGAGTGTATTACAACCGCGTATGAGGCAGTTCAAACGTTTGACGTTCTGCCTCGATCCTACCGTGCTACAGTACTCTGTACTTTATAATTAATGCGATGGGAAATGAAACTTATCAAGCAATTTAACTAAGGAATATATGTCCGCTTAAAATAAGAATTCAAAATAATTGGACTTAAATAGCATTTTCCTCAGAGCAATAGATGCATGAGATGCAAACCGGTCAGCTTGGACATAGAAGTCAACTGATACCACGTAGGTCTTTTCCTTTGCTTGACTGAGTTTTCTCCTCGGCTGAGTATCTGGAGATTAACTTGATTTTCCTTCAGCTGAGTTCCCTTGAGCTCTGCGACTGACGTCCAGCTGAGCTTGATTAGCCTTCATCTGGGTAATCCTTCTGAACTGAGCTTTGAGGTCCAGCTGAGTTTGTTCCCCCTCAGCTGGATGATTTTTCTTCATCCGGATTGAGCAGTCCAAGTAATTCACACATCATCTTGATTAAGATTTCAGCATATTGTGCTTCTGTGTGAATTTTCCCAACAACGGTGTCCTTCAGATGTTGAGAAATCTCTTGGATGTTTTTCATGTCGTCAGCTGGGTTAGAGAATCAGCTTGATTGCTCCGCAGGATCAGGTTTATCTTCAGTTGGTGAATCCAGCTGAGTTTTATCTTTGTGAATGCATCCAGCTGGGTATTCTTCTTGATTTTGCTGACTCTTTCCAGCTATGACGAGTTCCCCCTTGAATTGATAATTTCATTTTGAAATCCTTGGGGTTTCTGCTGAGTTAGTCCAGCTGTGTCCGATTCCTTCTTGATGAAACACGGTGATCCAGCTGAGTATTTCCTGCTGGATGCTCTTCTTGAAAATTCTGCTGGACTGGGATGAGATCAATTATTGATACCAATTGTTGGTGAATCTGCTGAACTGAGTTTCCCCCCAACTAGATTCATCTTCTTGATTCTGCGATCCACGTTTGATCCAGCTTTGTTTGATATCCAGAGGATGACATTTGATAGATCAGCTGGATTTTACTCTTGATTATCCATTTGAATATTCTGCTGGATTGACTTTGCCCTTAACTGTTATCACAGCCGTGTCTATTTCCAGCTAGGTGGAGTTCCTCCTTAATTTGATAGTAGGTGGCTTTTTCTTCAGCTGCATCCTACTTCATTTGAGCGGATTTTCTCATCATTGGCTCATTCCTTTGATAAGGTCAGCTGTCCCAGATCCAGCTGATTCATCTGTTGCTTCTGAATTCTTCTTTTGAGACCAATGTACTCAACAGTGAGACTGGCTGAGTTTTTAGATTTGTATCCAGCTGTCTTTATTTCACAGCTGGTCCCAGTCAGCTAGTTGGGTTTCTTCATTTTCTTCATCGGTTGATTCAATAAGATGTTTCAGACATATTAATCAGAGCAATCATCCTCATCTGAGTAGGAGAAGGAGATTTGATCATCTTCCAATTCGCTCGCTTCGAGTCCTTTATCCTTTCTCCGGGAAGATGAGTCAGCTAGGTTTCTCTTTGGGTCAAGTTCCTTGTCGTGATGAACCTTCACGATTTTCTTGTACCTTTTCTTGCTGTGATCCAGCCTATTGATGCTTCGTACGAGCATGACAACTTCTTCGCGCAATTCTTCTTGGTTCATATTTCTGTGCTCCTTGTTGATCCTTCCAAGCTGAGCTGATTGAGCTGATCTTATTGATTCTGCACTGAGAGCGGTCTCCTTTGCTTTAGAAGTCAGCTCTGTTTGAGACATCTGGCAGGATGATTCTCCGATTGTGATCCCCAGATCAAATTCGTTGGCTTTCAAGATGGAGAACAATTTTTCCGTCTCCATGCTGCCAAGATCAGATCTGCTTTGGTGAACCACTTTGTGTGTACACCATTCTGAGGAGAGAGCTGCAAGAACCTTCAAGTTCTTATCTCGAACTGTATATTTTCCAGTTCGGATTGTCTCGATCTCGATGACGAGGTTGGAGAATATGAGCTCCATTTGCTCGATGGACTCACAGGGGAGTTGCTTGAAATTGTCGTATTTCTGGCATGCAACTGAGAACTTGTTCTCTTGAATTTCCTCTGAGCCTTCACACAGCTTGGCTAGAGTGTCCCACATCCCCTTAGCTGTCTCGCAATTGATGATCTTGCTGAGATAAGAGTCCGTCACCGTTAAGGAGATGACGTTGCGAGTGTAGCTGTCCAATCCAGCTTGTCTTCTTTCTTCTAGAGAGTACTCTCTTTTGGGCTTCACAACTTGCCGAAGTACTGGTTCAGCTCCAGGTGTGGTTTCTGCTTCTCTTTCTGACTTCATGATGACGATAGATCCGTTAATGATAACATTCCACATCATGTCGTGTTGTGCGCACAGAAAGCTTTTGAGTTGGAACTTCCAGATCTGATAATCATCGACAGAGAATGTCGGAAGATTCCTGCACAAGGAAGATTCCATGACAGTATGCAATATAATGATTTTAAAAAAATTTTGAAACTTTGAAGGATCTGTTCAGGTGACCACTATCAGCAAAGAGGCTGACTTGACACAGATACAGTGATCTTTTGAACCACTGCTTTGATACCAATTGTTGGTCCCAAGACGGATACCTTGGTGTAGAAGGGGGGTGAATACACCAAGGTTTAAAAACTTTTCCAATTTAAAACTCTTGAGTGAGCTGGCTGTGTTCGATCCAGCTGGAAGACAGCTTGATCGACACAGCTGGCTGTGTGCGGAATGTGGTGGGTTTTTGGAAAGTCCGTCTGTTACTTCAAATATATTGCAAAGCTTTGTTTCTCTTTTCAGTTAGTCAGTTTATGCAGCTTGAAAGAATGCTTATGATGAGTTAGCTGAATGCATAAATAAAGCAGTAAAGAACAAAGCTATTTACGTGGTTCGGAGAAACTACTCCTACGTCCACGACCAGAAACCTTCTGGTAATCCACTAAGGATACCACTGACTTTACGCGCAGTCAACAAGCATTGCAACTTTGTTCCTCAAGCTGGATACAAGTTTACGCGTATTGTATCGAAACGTAACCAATCTGTTTACGGGCATAGCTGAAGCCTAGCCTGTAGTTTGCTGGTACTACAGAACCAACACTCGAATTACGCGCTTCGAGCAAGCGTACCTTTACCTAACCTTTTCTGGGTAGAAGGGTTTGGGTTTGGGTTTTCCAACTATGAACGAGTTCTTACAATGAAGAACTTTGAGTATAATGAACTCGTTCAAACTAGGCTTATGATAGGAAGGATTTTAGGCCTAGATACTAATGGGAGAGAGCTTCAGCAGCCTGAGAATGAATAAGAACTCAGAAGGATGTAGGCTGCTGGATCTTGAAGCTTTTCTGAGAGATATCTTGATCTTTGGTTAGACTTTTTTTAATGTAGTCTGTTGATCTCTCATCTTGTATTTTCTCTCTCTACACATTCACTTTTCTGATGATGAAGAAGACTCATATTTATAGGGAGAGATTAGAACTAGCCGTTGGAAAGAGCCGTTCTGAATCTCTACCTAACTTCTGACAAGTTGGTCTTGTCTTCTTCCTTGATTTCCTCGTAAAGCAATCCTAGGTCTGACTTCTAGGTGCTGAGGTGTCGAGTTCCTGATGGTCCAGGTTAGTTCTGACTTTATCTCAAGTTGACTTCGACTCTGCTGTGTTGGTGACTCTGAGCTGTCTTGAACTCTGCTGGATCTTTGACGCTGAGCTGAGTCTTGAACTCTGCTGGGTCTTGATGCTGAGCTGAGTTGCCACACAAGCTGGGTCTTTCCTACAACTGTGTCTGGATGAACTTGATCGTCCTGAATCTGGATAACGTTGCTGATCACTCGACTTGGCTTGCCCTGCTGTGTACTCAGCTTGGTCTTCTGCTGTCTTCAGCGACTCCACCTGTAAACTTAGAAACTCTATAAACTCAAACAGGTGAGCTGGAAAATCACTTAGGCTTGCGCAATCATTTACTCAGTTGGGGTCAGCTGAATTTTGGTATCAAATCAAAACTCTATTAATTTTCCCAACAGTTGTTGAGTTATAGATGGCAAAAGTGAAGAGAATTAACGAAGTTGGGATAATTAGATATAAAAACATAAAATGATTTGGGTGGTGTAACATTGCAAAAATAGGGTGATTTGCTTTTATAGGCACGAAGAAATTTTGGGCCAAGCAGAGCTGTAATTACATGTATTGCATGTGGCTCGGACCAGTCTATACCGATTCGAAAGTTCTGATGTATAGATTTGAAGATGTTCTAAGAAAACATTGATTCTAAGTAAATTTACATTTCAAAATATTGGCCCGACTCGTCCGACTACTTGACAACTTTAGTATTAATCAATGGCATTGATATAGTTTTCCAAAGAGGAAACCTTGCACCATTTCTAATTTCGTATATTAGTTATGCATCTTTATCCTTCAAAATACAAAATGCATAATTTAGTATGCATAATTATCATGACTTATGAAGCATATAATTTATTATTCTTGTAGTGCACGCATTGATAATATTAATTCCGTCGGTCGTTTTAACACAGTTCCTTTAATTTATTTCCTTTTCCTTTGTTTTTTGTCGATCCCAAATAGTTAGTTTTAAATGTACATCAAATGATAACATGCGTATATTCGTGCAACGGATGGAGCAACATTTACAAAATTTTTGGTTAACAGCAAATAATTTGTAAATGTCAATTTGATATGTAATTGATAATTTGATAGCATTAAACCCTTATTCTTCAACAAATCTTGAAGCTCACACTTTATTTTTTAATTATGAACAGTACATTTTCTTAAACGATTTCCCACTTTTATTACGTTTGAAATGTTTATCTTAAAAATTAGACCGACCGTTTTTATTTTATCGTCAAATATTGCGATTAGACATCACTCATCATATATGCGAGGATATTATTATTACATGTTGTTCCTTATTTAAATATGAATTTTAATGTAATAAATGATACGTGTCAGACATTAACAATTTAAATTTGTGCAACTTTACAGTTTGCCATTCTTAAACTTGTGTTTGCCATCATGCTATGTGGAAAATACCAATTATTTTACTTTTGAAATAATCGTAAAAGTTTGCAAACACTGTGAATGACGTGACTTAATATGGTACATAAAGTAAAAACAAAGTAACTATTTAGTAAATTAATGTATTATAGATACAATGAAATGGTCCCAACCTTCACTTATTATATAACAATCACGACAATGAATCAATATAAAGATCATGACATACCCGGCCCTCTTTAGTTGGTTTTATAGTAGTCGTTAAATTAATGAATAGGACGAAACGGTATGAGAATGACTCAACGTGTAAGTTTATTATACGATTCGATAATAAGAGGAATGATATGCCGCTCACCTTTCGTGGGCACCGATCACCGTTCGTCCATATTAGCATCATTCTTTTTAATTTTTTTATTGATATATATTCTAATACCCTAAAAATTAATATTCAAATCATTAAATATACAAAATATATAAAATTAAAGCTCGATTTGTCTTATTATTCATTTCGTTGAAGTTAGAGGGAAAATGAACAAATTGAGCTTTGATTTTTATGTATTTTGTATATTTAATGATTCAAATATTAATTTTTAGGATATTATAATATAAATCAATAAAAAAAATTAAAAAATGATGTTAATATGGACGAACGGTAATCGGTGCCCACGAAAGATGAGCGCTATATCATTCCTCTTCATAATAATTCATAAAAAAAGTCCAAAATTATATCGTGTTTTGTTTATCATGCGAACCTACTGAGCACAATAAAATTAATAAATTTAATTATTTATCACCAATATGATAGTTTGATATTGCTCATGACCCACAATGACATGTTAGCAACTTGACAATCTATTTCAAAATTAAATTATGTACATTGTCCATATGTAAAATGAAATATAAAACATTAAATGAAAAATAAATTTATTAATTACTAAAATAATTATATATTTGTTAATTTTATCATGTTGTATCGTGTTGACACAATACAACAATGTCGTCTTACTGTAAGTGTGAAAGGCTCAACTCTTACTGTATTCCTGTTTAGATTTATTATAATGTATCGTTATTTATAGATATATACTGCTAAGGCAATGGATCGGGTTTTTACGGGTACCCGCTTCTACCAAATTCCAATGGGACGGGTTTGGAAATTATTAAATGATTTTGGGACAGGTTCGGGTAGAAACATTGAATCCAATGACGGGTTTGAGTCGGGTTTGGGTAATTGATCATTTATATATATATATGTTTTTAGCGGATAATTAGAAGGTATTATTATCTAACGGATTTGGGACGGGCAATCAGTTGGGTGGGTGGAAATTTTTTTGATGGATTTGAGTTTGAAAAATATTTAATGAATGGTGTACCCAATCCATTGCTATTCCTTAATAATGTGATACGATCACATGACTCGACCACATTATTATAGTGAAGGGGCAATGGACTTATATCTAAAAATTAGAAAGTTAATTTCCTCCAACTTTCTAAATTATAATCAATGCATTAGGTTTACATCTTTAAAGGATAAAAATTAAAAATCTAAACATTGCTCACTTTGAAGTTAGAAAAAATTCTGCCTAAAAAAAAAAAGTTTGAACAAATCTGGTGATAGCAATTTCAGTCGTGGCGGAAGAAAAAAGGAAATCTAATAAGGGAAATGCACGTGGTGTCAGCGTGCGAGTGCGTGCTTTTTGTGCGTGTAGCTGTCGGAGACTCACACTTTCCTCTTTCCAAGAAACAACATTCTAATTCCATCTCTCTCTCTCTAGGGATTCCCAAATCCACAAACCAAACCCTCCTCCCTGCCAAAAATGGCCTGAGATTCCATTTTCCCCGCCGTCATCCGTCGCCTCCGCCGCATCCGCCGTCGATCGGTGAGCTTACGCTCTCTTTTGTTTGCCTTTTCTTGCTACGTTCCAGATTAGCAGTCGTATTTTGAGTTTCTTTTTAGTGAGTGTTCTTGTTGTCAGTGAATCAATGCCTTGCAGTTTCAAAATTTGAGCTGTGATGATGCTAATTGCAGCTGCATTTTTCATTTTGAGTGTATTTTCATTTTTCTCTTGTGATTGTGGTGTCTTTTTTGCTTTTTGTTTCTTATTTTCTTTAACATCCTTCTGATTATCTAAATGTCATTGGCTGAGTGTGACTTGTGTTTCTGATGAATGTGTGCAAGTTAATTTTTAGTTTTGGTTTGCGCGTTTGATATGGCTTATCATTTAATTTTTTTTCCTGCCTTCTTCTTTTGCTCGATAGTTTACCTTTAGGTGTCTTCTTGAATTAATATGTTGATGGCTTATCACTTATTTTAGTTTTTTGTTAAAAGATTGTAGAGCAGTTGGAACGTTATTATTTCCATTATGACAACTAGTTTTATGATGACGGCATTTTGAATTATATCTTAATTACTGCAGCCATTGTACTCAGGGTGAACTTAGGAGAAAATGCTCACAAATCTTTATACCACTTTCTGTGTCTTTAGTTTTCAACTGAATCTGTGTTAACCAACTATATTTGCTGCCCAATCATTTTCTGGTTTTGATGGTTATTTTGCAGCATGCCATCCAGTTAAATTACTGCATATTCCTTTTTGTGTAATTTCAGCTGGCTATTTTCCTAGGTACATGCACACAGTTCTCAATTTTCTACTTTTTGATGGCTATGGCTTGTTATATCTGTCCACTTTTGCATTCATTTTTGTTGATCTCCCCCTCCCCCCCACCATTTTATGATTTCATTATTATCTGTTGTGAGTTAATAATCAACTTATTGTATTTGCACGAATATTTTAGTCAGTGTATATGTTTAATGTTTTGTTGCATAAACTCAGACCTAACTTTAATGGCTTTCCGTGTGCAGATCTTATGTGTTTTTATATATATACCTACCTATTCAGTACATATCGATTCATCGTTCACATGGTTTTGTGCTAGAAATTTTGGTTTGTTATCCACTTGATCCGTTCCTGTAAGGTTGTTCATGAACTGAATCTGCTTATACTTTGTCTAGGTTTTCTGTGTCATGGAAGACAACTTATCCACCGCAACTGTGTTTGACTCTACAGCCTCTAAGATACAACAACTTCAAAAAGCATTTGCAGAACTTGAAAGTCATCGCGCCGTGACTCTCAACTTGAAATGGAAGCAATTGGAAGAGCATTTTCATGGACTTCAGAAGTCTCTGAAGAGGCGTTTCACAGAACTGGAAGAACAAGAAAAGGACTTTGACAATAAAATAGTTGAATCCAATGAAATGTTGGAGAAGCGTAAAGCAGCTGTAATGACTAAGGAACAAGCTTCACTTCAGAGACTTCAAGAGAAGCGCGATGCTGCCGTCTCAGCTATTTTAACTGCTGTGCAAAAGCGCGAGATTCCTCTTTCTGTGGATTCAGGTGTTACTAGTGATGAAAATCAAATTGAAGCACCTGTTACAGATGATAAGATACCTGATGCACTGGTAGTTGAGGATAACATGGATGTCATGAAAAGGCCTGTTGAAAGTATGAATGTGGAGGTGAAGTCTTACCCGGAGCTAGTAAATTTGTGCCAAGAGATGAATGCAGAAGGCCTGCACAAGTTTATATCAGACAACCGCAAGAACCTTGCTGCTTTGAGGGAGGAAATTCCAACAGTACTTAAGGCTGCTGCTGACCCTGCCTCTCTGATTTTGGACTCTCTGAAAGGTTTCTATGGCACAGACATGCCAAACATAGATGCTAAAAAAGATTCAAATCTATTGGGCCTTCGTCGTACTTGTATCATGCTGATGGAATGCCTTTGCAGCTTATTCATAAATCTGGATGAAAACTCCCTCTCTGCTATTATATCAGACAATGCTAAAGAAAGAGCAAAATTTATAGCTGAAGATTGGAAACCGAAGTTGGATGATCTTGATGCTGATGCCAGCAATGGAAATTCTTTAGAAGCGCATGCATTCCTACAACTTCTGGCTACTTTTGGCATTAATTCACATTTTGATCAGGAAAGCTTGTCCAAGTTGATACCCATGGTTTCTCGCCGTCGTCAGACAGCTGAGTTATGCCGTTATCTCGGTTTATCGGATAAAATGCCAGGTTGATTTCTGTGACTAAGTCCAAACAAGTAGAGTCTTTATATATAGTATTATACCTCAGACTCTGATTACTTTCGGGAACTGTTATTTGTTATCAGGCTTAATTTCCAGAATATATATATATATATATATATATATATATATATTTGTGAATAGATGTTCTCTTCCTTCAATTTCTTTATGGAATGTGGTGATCACTAACTTTCATTTCTGTTTCCTAAATAATCCCTAGTACTTTTTCTTCTTAATGCTTATCTTTACTCTGTTTCATTTCTTCTTAATGCTTATCTTTACTGTGTTTCAGTTTTTTTTAGTCTGTTCTAGCCAAATCTTGTGACTTCTGCTCGAATTTTCTTCTGTAAATGGTTTTTGCATCTTACTAGAGTCAAATTATTGACAAAGTCAAATGAAGTAACTGTTAGGGCTCATTCAGTTTGCTGTGTGTAACATACTAGGTACAACTGTCCATTTAAAGTATGTTATAACTCTGACCTGGATTCCTCTTCTCTTGAGCTTTGGTTTAGTTGCAAATTGCAATTGCTACTTGGTCAAAGTTATATGTGTTTTACCTAAGAACTTGCTGGGGGATGGTAATGGTTTTATTTGCAGATGAAGGTCGTTCCTAATATGTTTTTAATGAATTATCTTGTTTGTTTTGTTCAAACCAATTCCTTATTGGTTCTGTCTGATCTGCTGCCGAGTTTCTGTGTTTGTAAGTGAAAATATTGTTGGTTCTACATTACATGAAATTTTTCTTAATTTCTGCAAACAAACTCCAATTTTCAAAATATGGATCTTCTTTGTATTCACATTTTGATTTCATGGCTTCTTAGGAGTGATAGATGTGCTGATAAAGAATGGAAGGCAGATCGATGCTGTGAATTTGGCTTTTTCTTTTGAGCTTACAAATCAGTTTCAGCCTATTTCACTACTGAAATCATACTTGCACGAGGCCAAAAAAGCGCCATCAGCTGCCAAATCTGGAAATTTGTCCCCTGCTGCTTCTAGACAGGTCCATTTCTTGTGCCTCTGCTGAGTTAATCTTTTTCCTACAGTATCACATTTTCCAAAAACCTCCTGCAGTAGAACAAAGTATATGGTGGTAGTGGAAAAACTTTAGAAGTTTAATGAATGCTTCACTAATTGCTGATATGTATTGTTCCTACCTGAGAAATCAATTCCTCTCATGACAAAAACACAAACTTGAAACAAGAGCATGCTAAAATCATTCGAGTAAACTTGCTCTGATAGTTTTAATCTCTTACTGAACCTTTGAGCTCTAGCTTATTAGTATGTTTAATCTGCTATATTGAACTAACTGGTTTAAGATAATAAGCAGTTAATGGCGCCTCGCACTTAACTCTACATGTTTATTTAGTTTAGCCAATTGGGAGTTTTTTAATATTCGACTTTGGGCCGCTTCGATGAAACAATAGTCCTTTTTGTTGCAGGTTGATGTGAATGAGAAAGAGCTGACTGCACTTAAAGCCGTAATTAAGTGCATTGAAGATCATAAACTTGAGGAGCAATTCCCTGTGGATCCACTCCAGAAACAGGTCGTCGAGATTGAGAAAGCGAAGGCAGACAAGAAACGCGCAACAGAAGTTTCCAAGCCACAGTCAAAAAGACCTCGCGCCAATGGTGTTGGGCACGCACCTCGCGTTGCTGACAAGAACTTCCATGGTAGGTATCCGCAGCAGCAATACATCTACGAAAGGCCTTATGCTTACACAGGACCAACCGAGCACCACGTCCCGTCGTTTCCCGCGTATAGCTTCTCTCCTAGTCATGGAAACTTCTTCCCAAATCCCTACCAGTACCAAACTGCATACCTGCACTAATCACTAGAGATGCTGAGACTGATGATCATCCGTTAACTACTAGTGTTAACCTGCTCCAGTTTCTTGATGTAATGTTCAACCTTTCAGCAGCTTAATATTTTGGAAGAAAAAAAACTAAAAAAAGGGGGATTAACCTTGTTTATTCCTAGTCTGTTGTAAAAGCTAATATGATGTTACTCTAATTGTTGTTGTACTGTTTCTAATGTTTATAATGTTGTATTAATCTTCTTAAGCCGAGCTTTTAATTTTATGTACAAAACTCGATTATTAGACTCGCGAACAAGCTCGACTAAAACTTGATTTGTAGACTCGCAAACATACTCGATTGTAGGCTCGCGAACATGCTAGATTAAGTACGAGCAGAGCATGTTCGCGAGCCTGTCGAGTCGAGCAATACGATGCTCGAACTCGGCTCGATAAACTTATCGAGCTCGATTTCATGCTCGAACTCGACTCGATTAGTTATCGAGTCGAGTGCCGAACGAGCTTTTTTCGAATCGATCACCGAGTAGCTCATGAACGGCTTGACTCATTTACAGCCCTAACTGTTACTGTTAGCACGGGCTTTTGGGTAGTAAATATATTCTACTGTTGGGTTTGATTAATGGGGACATAATTGGGGAATTACTAAAATTCATGGGATTTTTTCCATCGTAGATAACAACGTAATACTGAGCAATTTTTTATTTTTTATTTTTCGAAATAGAAGATGAACAAGGCTCAGAATGAATTATCAAGATATATTTATTCTCCTCATAAAAAATAAAGATGATATTTTGAAATAGCCGTTGAGATTATTCGTTTGTTAAAGTGTCTACTTATGTCCTAAAGAACTTAGTTCCCCCAATTCTCACTGATCATTTCCCGCCAATAATTATGAGGATCGCCGAGATCTCCTCCACACCAGATCACCGCCGAGCCTCCGCCACAACCGCCGTAGCCGTCGATACCGACTCCGACCACTCCGCTGTGCTCTCGAAAATCGAGTCGGCAATCAAATCGCTCGAGCGTCATCCCCCGGCGCATCCCTTGCCGGATTCATACTCCTCCGAGATCCGACTACCCGTCGCTCAGCTGAGTCAATTCGCTCATCTGCCCAATTCTGCCAAACTTCTCGTGTGGAAACTAAGCTACCGCCTCTGGAATGCGTGTGTCGATCTTTCCAATGCCTCCAGCCGGAAGATCTCCGAGGAGTTTGCCAAGCTCCGTCAAGTCGCGGCGGAGATGCTACTCGTCACCGCCGATGTCGCGGGGATTCCTTCTCCGGCGTTCAAAGCGGCTCTGTTCTTCTACAAAACAGGTTTGGTCTGGTATGATCTAAGGAAATTTGATTTCGCTAACACTTGCTTCGAGAAAGCCACCGACCTCGTATCCAATATTGAAATTAACTCGGTTTCGGATGACGACGAGCGGAAATTGCTCTTAGATATTAACCTTGCCCGATCTCGAGCTTCTTGGGAAGTTTCAGATCGAAATTTGGCTATTGCATTGTTAAACAGGTCTAAAAATGTCCTGTTTGGAGTTTCGAGGAATTTTAACGCCCTAGCTCACCAGTACTTAAGTTTTGGAAAGACTTTGCTATCGGCGAGTGAAGTCTCCACTGTAAATGAGGCGTTGAAGTTGATGAATGATGCGCTGGAGCTTTGTGAGAAGGGACTGAGAGTAGTGAAACGGACTGAGGACACGTTGAGCTTGAAGGAGTTGAGGCTGAAGACTCTGAGATTCATCGCCGCCGCTCATCTGCAGAGAGATGAATTCGAGAGTGTCCTGAAATGTGTGAAGGTCTTGAGGGAGGTTGGGGTTGGTGGGGACCACCATCCTAGCTTGAGCGTTCTGGCAATGAAGGCGTGGTTAGGGCTGGGGAGGTTTACGGAGGCGGAGAAGGAGTTGAAAGGCATGGTGCTGAATAAGGGGATACCTGAGTGTGTGTGGGTATCAGCTGTGGAATCGTACTTCCTCGCCGCAGGTGCGGCAGGTGCGGAGACCGTCAAAGCAGTGTTTATGGGCCTGTTGGAGCGATGTCATGTTAGTGCCGGTGCAGCGATTAGGGTGGTCAATAGGGTGGTTGGAAATGGATTGAGCAACGGTGAAGGAATGAAGGTGAGAGCTAAAGTTGTGACTGAGTTGGTTTCGGATGAGAGGATGGTGGCTCTGTTTGACAGAGAAGGTGCTGTTAAGGAGAGGACAACCATGCATGCTCTTCTCTGGAACTGGTAAACTTTTCTCATTCTTAACATAATCCTGTTTTCCAATCGTTGTTCGTGATAAATGAAAGGAACATTACTTTATAGTTTTAAATGTGCATCTGTGGCAGAATAGTTAAGCACTCTTTTGAGCAATAATTGGTGTAAGCTTGTACTTTGTTCTTGTGTTTGCAGTGCCACTGAGCATTTCCGATTAAAAGATTATCTACTTAGTGCTGAGATGTTTGAAAAATCCATGTTATATATACCTGATGGAATGGAGAACAGAAATCTAAGAGCGAAGGGATATCGAGTTTTGTGCCTGTGCCACTTAGGCCTCTTGCAACTAGATAGAGCTCAAGAATATATAGATGAGGCTGAAAAGGTACTCACTGGATTAGCAATCGATATCTTTAAATCAATTTCACAAGCTATTAGCCTTGATATCTTTATAACCTGATGTTTTTTGTTTATGCAGCTAGAACCAACTATAGCAAGTTCCTTCCTAAAGGTAATATCATGTTTGTCAAGAACCCTCGCAAATTATTTGTTTTGCTGACTCAAATGATTTGCAAATTGCAGTTCAAGATTTTCTTGCAGAAGAATGACCACAGCAGCGCCATTGCTCAGATGCAAGCAATGCCTAGCTGCCTTGACTTCACCACTGATTTCATCTCCCTCTCAGCACACGAAGCTGTTGCATGCCGTTCCCTTCCTGTCGCCGTTGCCTCCCTATCCCAACTCTTGAACTTTTATTACTCAGGAAAAGCAATGCCAATCAATGAGGTTGTAGTGTTCCGCACCTTGGTTACAATTTTAAGTCAGGATCCAGGTAATGACACCGACGTCCTCAAACACATGAAACGAGCTCATGCCCGGCAATCCGAGGTTGGAGCTGACCTCTTCTTCGGGAAATGTGAGGTTGGAAGACGAGAAAATAATTGGTTAGCTGTCAATGCTTGGAACTTTGGAGTAAGAACTGGACAGGAGAAAAATTACGATCTATCTGCAGAGTTTTTCAAATTGGCATCAGAATTTTATGGAATTGTAGGTGATGGAGAAGCAGAGGGAAATGAAGCGATGGTTTGTAAATCAATAATATTAGCAGTATCTGCCATTATTGCTGATGAGAAGAATCAGAAGGGTACATTGCAGGAATCTGAAGTCAGACAAGCAATTGAGCTGCTAAACAGGGCAGGAAAGGTATATCATATCCATCCTTAGTTGATGTACTTTTAGTTAGATAAACTCACTCTCTCTCATCCAATTTCCTGAATGCAGATACTAACCTCAAGCTCGAGCAGCATCAGAAAAGATGATCGCGTGGCAGCTATCGAGCCTCACTTCTTCTTCGTATATACATGGAGCGCCTTCGATCTGTACTCAAGGCTAAGCGACACAAGCTCCCAACAGCTCCAACTGGTGAAAAACTTTGCCAGCTCCAATTGCTGCAACCCGAAGCATCTGGTTCAAATCGGGCTCGAGGCCTCACAAGGGCCGCGGTCCAACCCGGAAGTGGCAATCTTTGCTTTGAACGCGTCTCTGGCTGCTCTGGTTGCTTCCCCTTGTCCAGATTACCAAACTGTGGCTGTGGTTCTGAGGAATCTTATATCAGTTGGCAGCGTGCATAAGGGAGAGCCGGACGACGAGTCCATAATGGAGATGTACAAGCAAGCATACCGGATTATGGTTGGGTTGAAGGAGGGGAATTATCCGATTGAAGAAGCTAAGTGGCTAGCCATGACAGCGTGGAACAGAGGGGCGCTCCCGGTGAAGATGGGGCAGGCGGAGTTGGCGAGTAAGTGGATGAATATGGGTTTGGAACTAGCAATGAAGGTGCCGGGGATGCATATGTATAGGTCGTGTATGGAGGAGTATTTGGCGGGTTTTGAGAAGAAATTTGATGGCCAAAGCAGGAGCGCAGCACTGTTGTGATATTCTAATTCTTTTGACTTTGTTGAGAGACAGTAAGATAGATTATGTACTAGTATGTAGGTGTATTTTTGCATCAATTTGGTTAGCCTCAGTTCTTGAGATAGTTCTCATTGTCTAGAGCATGTAAAGCACAGTGGGAAAAAGGAAAGAGAAGAAAAAATATGGTGGAATATAATGAAAATGTGAAGTTTCTTACTCTGCATTAGCTGAATTTTCTTGCGCTTCAGGGTAGTTTATGTGTGTGTGAGAGAGAGATAGATGAATCTTATGCTCCAATATTGATTTGTTTGGGATTAATTAATGCACGAATTTGACTTAGTTTGTCATTTTAGTTCAATCTTTAAAATGTTTCGCTTACAACATTACATTTAGATTTGTAGCAAATTCAACACTCTTAAAATTTTTCGATAATTTCAAAAATGATGTGTCAATCACAAAACAGTGTTAAATTTGCTAGTAGAGTTTGAGTTTTCGACATCAAATTGTATTTTCAACTTCTAATTCGTGGTTTCATTCTCTATTCCTTTCACTAGTTGAATGACGTAGTGACGTGACTAGAGTTTATTCCATCCATTTAAAGTATATGATTAGTTTAAATAGCTAAATATCAATAATTCATAGAATGGAATAAAAGATGAAATACAATAGAGAGTGGATGATCCGAATTGTTTCGAAATACACACCATTTTCATGTTGTCGAAATTTTTGGAGGTGCCGATTTTGAAACGAATCATAATGTGAAGTTATTACTGAAATATTTCAAAAATCAAATCAAAATTAGGAAATTGGCAGTTCGGCTGGATACAATAATTACTAATTTGCCCCTGTGTTCGGGGAGGAAGTGAAGGCGAAAGTGGTCAAACTAATTATGGCCGTTGCATATGGCGCCATCTTATCATCTAATTCATCATATCATCGCTCCATATTTAGATCCCAGGCAACTCCCCCCCTCTCTCTCTCTCCTTCATGGAGTCTCTTTCCAGATGCATCTCAGCTTCCCCACCATTACTAAACCCTTCTATAAACCCCCAAAAATCAACCCCCAAAACACATCTTTTCCTCTCAAATTACATCCGGATTTGCAATCCCAGACTTATTTCCCGCAATTCTCTTCAATCCCTTCCATCTCCCACCGATGAAACCCAAACCTCAAATCATCAATCAAACAACACTTCAACAACCAAAATTTCCTCCCATTTTTTCTCCCATAATCTCTCTTTTCTCAATTCCCAAAAACTACTCCTCAAACCCCAATTTTCATTGCCCTTGCTTGGATTCACTTTCCCAATTTCCTGCTTTGCCTCCGAAACCACCACTCTCCCAACTGAAGAAGCTTCCGGCAGAATTAGCTTGGAATCCATTTTAGTTTCGATCGATAACTTCTTCAATCGGTACCCTTTTTTCGTTGCGACAGTCGTTTTCATCTGGCTTGTTGCGATCCCTTTAACTGAGCATTATCTGCAGAAGTATCAGTTCATTTCTGCCATTAATGCGTTTAAGAAGCTGCAGAATGAGCCCACTGCCCAGTTGTTAGATATAAGGGACGATAAGAGCGTAGCTTATTTGGGGTCTCCCAATTTGAAAATATTGAGTAAGAGTGCGGTGCAGGTCAGATTTCGAGAAGGAGATGACGAAGGTTTTGTGAAGAGAGTTCTGGAGAATTTTGAGGAGCCAGCTAACACTATTCTTTGTATCTTGGACAAGTAAGCTTTTGAAGTTTGTTATTTTGTTCATTTAGGATCTTTATTTCGTTGCTGGCAGACTTGGATATGTAGACGATCTTCGAAAATAAAGTATCACGATCAAGAATTTACAGAATTTTGTGAAGTGCTTGTTTAATGGGATTTAAGGAAAAAAAATCATTGATTTGTCAAGAATTTACCACAAAATATAGTGGTGAATTATGTTGTTGGTTTATTAAAGTTTTTGCTGACTTAGTATGATATGAAGACTTAAACTAACTTTTCTATCGAAAAATTACATGTGTAAGGTAGTTTTGATGGCAACTCTATGAAAGTGGCTGAGCTATTGGTGAAGAATGGTTTTAAAGAGGCCTATGCTATTCGGGGAGGGATCAGGGGCAAAAATGGATGGCAGGTATGCTGCTTATTCTCTTCCATTAACTGAATTAGTTTTCAGTCTTTTTTCTTTAGATCATGCAGAAATAAAATGTTCGTAAGTGCTTGATGTTTAATAGACTTTGTTAATTTCCATTGATGCAATGGCTACTTTTTAGTACAATTTATTCTCGTGAAGTTAATGGGATTTTAGCTTTTACCAGAAAGCTTGAGCTTTTGATCAATTCTGGCCATTTGCAGTTTATGTGGTTGTTTTTTGCATGATAAAACCTTAATTAATTCAATCCTAGTGTAGACATTGCCTTAAGATGGACCAATTGGGTTGTCATGTCTCAGCTACCTTGAACTTTTCTTTTCCAGCCAAGTGCAATTTATCTGTTAGGGTACAGGGATCACATTCCATTTTACTGAATGCCATGGAATAAAAGATGCCGAGTGTTGTCAATTGCCATACAGAAATATGATTGGAAAGTTTTCTTTTCCTTGGCTGTCAATACACATGTTGTCAATTGTCATACAGAAATATGTACTAATTTACAAAATTGAGGATTTGAATGGCAAAAACATGATATTGCAAAGTAACCTGGTGTTCCTAGATTTCTTTTTAGCAGAATTCCTTTCTGTTCCTCTTTATGCGCTTTGAATTGCCATGTAAATTATCTTGCCATTCAGTTCTGGTCGAATATGATGTTGCTCTACCTAGAATTTTCTACAACTCAGAACTTCTCATTGTCATTTCCTCTGCTAGATGTCAACACTATACATATTTTCATATGCACCTGAGTTAGTTATTCGGTTCTCTCTCTCCCCCATCCTCCTCCTGGTCTTCTGCCAGAATTTGTATATGTTGGCTAGATTGATGTGCAAATGCTACAGTACTCAAGGCAATTTTTCATTGTATTCTTCATGGTAACTCTTGAATAATTTGTATCATTTACAAATTATTTTAATCACTGCAGGAGGTACAAGAGACCCTCCTACCTATTTCAGTACATATCTATCCGAAGAAAAAGACCAAGAAGCCAAAAGGCCCAAAACGACTAGATACAAATGGGGGGATAATTCGAGTGAATGAAGATAAAGACCTGTCCTTAAATACAGGTTCTCCTGCTTCTGAGGCCAGTAAAGAAATCAAGAATGACAATGTTAGTTCCATTAGCCCCACTATCGAATCTAAAGGGGGTCAAAAGCCACAGTCTCCATTCCCAAATGTATGAATCACTCTCTCTCTCTCTCTCAATATAAATAGTCTAGTTTCCATATTGGTTTATCTGAATCTAAGTAGACTATTTTTCTTGGTTGCTGTTGGTTGAACTTCTTGCGTAGTTCCATGGCTCTGTTCTTTCTTCTGTTGCATTTCCCATCCATGTAGCTTAGTTCTTTTTGGCTTAAGAAGCAATGCAGCGTACTAAGTATTGCTCGTTGTTTTGTGCAGTACCCGGATTTGAAACCTCCGTCTTCCCCGACTCCATCAAAGCCAAAGTGAGGCCAGCTTGGTTGGTCTACAGGTGTTGTATGTTGCAGCAGAGAGTTGGTGGTGTTGTGTAGGCTCAAAGGGAAACTTAATTTACAACTATTAGTCCTAAAGTAGAGATGCTTCTCTGCCCAACTTCAAATTATTGTGCTCCCAATCCACAATTACATGTAGAGCTTCACATTTCACAGTTTTGTATGTAACAACAATTTATATGTTATTAGGGGGAAAAACATCTGAAATAATGTGGTAAATTCTTTTTGTAAATTTGAACCGTCTGAAATTTGCATTTTTTATTTATTTATTTTTTTGTATTTGCATTTGCCACCTCAAAAGCATCCATTATTTATTTTATTTTATTGAGATTCGATCTTTTGTGTTGCATAACTAAGTTGAATCTTACCTATTTCTAACAACATAATTTGAGAATTATGAGTGATGGAAACTAAGTTCAACTTTATAGATATTTGAGATCTTCTGTGGCAATTCGACATTCTGATATTACATTTCCGACTCATTTTAGTTCTAAGTTTAAAAATAAAATATATTTATTAGTTCATAATTTGTCAAAGTCGAAAGTATATCCTAAATTTAAAAATTAATCAAATGGGGTGTAAAAGTAAAATTTTCCCTACTTTTAATATTTTTTTTAGATGGCTTTTAAAGTATGGGGGAACTCTTTTTAAATACCAAAGAATAAAAGATATAAGATATATATCCCCATTCATAATACTAAGGGGGTGACTAGTATGCAGGAATGCGGCTGGAATGGAATGATCATTCATACAGTCATTCCTAATCCCATGACTGGTATCATTTTCCTGCAAGGAATGATCATTCCCTTAGCAATGACTAATCCCATGATCATGGGTTTAGTCATTCCTCCCCTCCCCCTTGGTATTAGCTATTCTTCATCTTAAGGAATGAACTATTATTATTATTATTATAATAATAATAATAATAATAATACCTATTATTATATTAGTATCAATATTATTGCATTAATTATTATGAAAATAGTTCTAATAAAAAAATTAATAATAAAATAATAATAATTGATTAAAGTAATAACTATAATTAGTATTAATATTATTATAAATTTGATTATAATAATTATAATAAAACTACTAAATAATAATATATATTAGCATTAATATTATTATAATTATTATTATTATCGTTAATATTAATTATTATAATTGAAAAAAATATTAATATTATTATTATAATTATAATAATTAATATTAAGATAATTATAATAATTATAATAAAATATATTAAATAATTAAAGTATTAATATTATTTTAATTATTATTAACCTAATTATAATAATTAAAGTAATAATAAATATTAATTATTATTATTATTATTTGTATTATTAAGCTAATTATAATCATTATTATAAAAATAATAAAATTAAAATAATAATTAATATTTATTATTATTATTAATATTAATATTATTATAATTGTTATTAATAAACTAATTATAATATGTATAATAAAAATAATAATTATAAACCTACTATTCCATTTCTCATGAATACCAGTCAAAAGAATATCAATCCATGATTCATTCCTTTCCTATCTTCATTTCATTACAAGTGTCATTCCATGCCCACTAAATTCCATTCATGCCTACCAGTCACCCCCTAAGTTTTTCATACCAAAATATGTAAAAAGACTAAAATACCCTAAAAAAACTAACAACAACACAAAAACAATAAAATTCAAAATGGTCCCCCACCCAGTCAAAGATTTTGTCCCCCACCATTCTTTCTCTCTCTTTCAATTCTGTGTTAGCGGCGAAACCACCAACCCCACCACACGATAAGCTCTCGCCAGCAAGTATGACAGACCACAATAGAGAATCTGACCACGATAGAGAGTCCTCACACGATAGCTACACCGATTCCGACGAAGAACCCTTCATTAATGAACCACCAGTTAGTGCCCTAACTTTGAATTTTTTTTGAAAATTAAAGCTTCTAAAATACATGTTTATATACGTTTAATTGCAGTGAGGGTGAATGTATATGCTTGCATAAGTTTAGATAGTGTTATTTAGAAGTTTAGGCGTTGATTGGTGTTGGTTTGGTCAGAGTTCTTCTGCCCACGATGGTGGTGAAGAAGATGAAACGGCGTGGGCACGTCGTGTGCTCGACCGTGTACAGCCACTGTGCCCACATATACGCTGGGGCTGCACACGACGTGTGGTCGACCGTGTGCAGCCACCGTGCCAACACGCTGGGACTGCACATGATGGTCTGGACACGATGGCTGCTCGATTGTGTGCAGCCATCGTGTCCAATACAGAGACGTTTTATTTGTATTTTTTTGTGTGTTTTTGTTTCTTTTATCCAGTTGATCATTGTCCTTATGTTTTATATGTTTATATTGCAGCCTAATTGTGAATGGAAGAGACCCACGTCACGCTTTGTTACACGTCAAATCAATCTTTACGTACGGGAGACAGTATTTAAAGAGATAACTGCGAAAATACGACGTGTTAGCGGGAATCCAATAGTTTATGAAGAAGCTATTGAGAGATTCACCAGTGGAGTTGTTGGTCGTTTGATTAGAGTGAGGAGAAACGGCAGTACAAATGGTGCCCTACATCACTTGATTGCCCGTCAGTTGAAGAGTGATCACATACCCTCGAACGAGTCATGGTTCCAGGTTGCCGGCAGGACCATTCGTTTTACGGCATATGATTATGCCATGATTACTGGGCTTCACTTTGGCAACTATGAATTTCATCCACAGGACACACATCTCCTTCAACGTGACAGTTTTTTCCACAGAATTTTTAATGCTCGAAATATCAAGGTTAGTGAACTGCGCCAAAAGTTCAAGGATCGAAAGTTGGGCAAAAATATTGAAGATTATTTGAAGGCAGCAAATTTGTTAGTTTATTATTACTTTCTCTTATGCCGAGATGACATCATGGTCGAGACATGGGCATGGGCATTAGTTGTTGATTATGAGGTTTGCGATTGGTTTTCTTGGGGTTCTTACACTTATGGGGCATTGTGTCATTATATAGACAACGTCGCCATGAAGCCGAGACAGGAAGATAAGGACTACCACTTTTATGGTCCGGTTTGGGCTTTACAGATGTGGTCATACGAGATGATTCCTGAGTTGGGACGCTTGTGTGGAACCATAGATAAAGTCGTCAAAGTGCCCTGATGTTTAATGTGGAATACAAGGACCCTCAAGATTGATTTCAGCACTTTCTTCGACGAAAAGGTACTTACATTTATGAATTTTTCCTCATTTGATAATATTATTACCTATTTAATAACTAATTATAATCTTTCATAATTTATTTTGCAGCACAAAGTATATCCCACATTGCCGTATATGATGGAGGATGAGTTTGAGTATTATTTCTATAGTTTTCAGAATGGTTCGCCGTCTGATGTTAAGTTTCAAAAGCCAGTACGAATAGCACAGAGGAAGATTGAGGAGCCTTCGCCGAAGCCTAAAAAAAAGGCTATAGATAAGTTGAAAAAGGCTATGGGGAAGATGATTGCACCTGAGTCGGCATCAAAAGTACCGAAACAATGCCGACAACACCAGTAGCTGGAGATACGACAGCAGAGCCAATCTATCAGGAGAGACAGTCGGACAGGGTATGTTGTATGCATGGACTTCCTTGTCCGGACCACAACCCTGACACGAGCAGGGATGACTACTACGATCGCCGACTAAAGGCAATCCTGCACGACGAGTCTGACACCGGCTTCATTGCTCGAGTTTCTCGCAGGGTTTTTTCTCAGATCGTTGATTTCTCCGGTCCCAGGCCTAGGCGATATGGAAGTCCTCCACATCACTCTGCTGTTAGCCACGGAAGAATGTCCGAACCACACCGCCACTCTGCCTCAGTTAGTAGCGGTCAGAGAAGGATCTCTGACCCACCTCGTCACTCTGCAGCTGCCGCTTCCCACAGTCACCACTCCGCTGCCCACAGTCACCGGTCTGTTGCACGTCCTTCGCAGAGTCATCACAGTCATTATTCTGGTGCACGTCCTTCTCAGAGTCACCACAGCCAAGATCCAGAGCCGGTTGAGCAGCAGTATGAACCGATTGAACAACAATTTCAGCAGCTAGAGCAAACGTTTGAAAATATTCCCCACCAGCATTCACCGTTTGAGCAGCCAATGTTTCCTGGCCAGTACGAGCAGACGGTTGTACCCTACCAGTTCCCTTTGACGCAGTTTCAGTAAAACTATAAAGCATGTCAATGCCGTACTCTCTACGCATCTCTGCAATCATCTCTTTTGGCCTTAATGTCACTCTCTCGCCGACCAATCTCTTAGCAAAATAAAAGGCAGCAACCTCAGAAGTTACCGACCGTGCAGCAACACGATTCAAGTCCGAGTGACACGTGTGATCCATGTTCAACTTACTAATTCTCCAAATGGTTGCACTCTCAACAGCACACAGTCTAAACGTACAATTCTGTCTACCATCTTGCAAAGGAACACCATACGTTTGGCAGCGGAACGATCAGTTGTATACTCCAAAAAGTTCTCCAAATGATACATTCCTACAATTATCCTCAACTCTTCCTTCGACCGAAATGAGGCCTCCACTACAAGTTCCCCACGTGCTGGTGGAGGCTGCTCGACCCAACCCAAAGTATCGGCGCTGTCACGGTCGGGGAATGGAATGATCCAATTGCTCATTGCACGATGATGCTCAGGTTCGCTTCCAGACTCATGGTCCGATGAGAAATTTCGATATCCCAAAATTCTGTCTCTCTATGCAGGATGTCGAACCCAAGCAAGAAATTCTGTAGATAGTGAATCCAGCAAATCTTTACGACGATCTTCCTCTTCGTCTTCAGACGATGACGCATCCTCATCTTCATCATCTTCGTCATCTTCCTCATCTTCATCATCTTCGTCATCTTCCTCATCTTCCACATACTGCTCATCTTTGGACGGCATGCTATGATTTATGTGATCATGCTCTATGGCGGAGCTCCTACCACCCACATTAACCTTGGGAGCGGATGAGCCACCATTCTCAATATACACATGCGGATCCTCTTTGTATTCAATTAGCAATCGAAGTAACTTCATATCACTCTCGCAATAAAACTTTTACTTTGTTGTCATTGGCCATGTGTGTCAAGTACCATAATGTGTACTCGGTCTCTTTTTGATCGTCCAAACCCTCTCTAATAAGTTCCATGAGGTTAACACGCTTAACTGTGGCTGTATCGATGAAGACAAAAAAAGAATCCCCGTCTACATACGTCGATCGCTCCCAACGACCGCTATGATGTATCAAAACACGCTGCCACGACATCTGAATTCAAAAAAGACCAAAAAATTATCAGAAACACGATTTACGGCATCCATTGTCCTGCACACGATAGCACACGATCGTGTGCAGCGACCGTGTGCAAGTTTCGTGCCCACGAAACTTGCACACTACAGAGGGTAGAACACGATAAAGCCCTAGATTCTAATTCCCACGATTGTTCATATATGTTTGTCTTATTCTGCTTCTAAATATGTTTCTAACATGCAAATATACATTCGTGTAACCTACCATCAATAATTTCTCCAATGTTATACGGTCAATCGACCATCGTGTGCTTTAAGACACGATCGTGTGCGACAATCGTGTCTTCAAGAACTCGTCCAAAAAAATTTATTTTGCGAGTTCAAATTTAGATGCATACCTTCTTTATGATCTCAGAAATATGAACGTGGTCCTATTTGAGCTTTAACTCCTTCTCTTTTCGAACTATCGTGAGATATTTAGAAGTATTTTTGGAGACCCATTTGTTAAAAAAAAAATAGCTCGTTTTCAATCTGTATTTCTTCTTCAGAATTTATTATGTTTGATAGAATATAGATGTTAGTATGTAGTTGTTGTTGGATATTAATGATAGCAAACAACCTCTCTTACAAAACATTAAATGAATTGTGGTTTTAAATTGAATCGTTCATACAAAGCAGCAGAAAGAAAGAAGACGACCGAAATTTAAAAAAAAAAAGTCAAAAACAGAGATAAGTCAATATCAATACTTTATTTAGGAGTATTTTAATCTTTTAAGTTATTTTGGAATGAAAAACTTATACTCTTATAAATGAGGCTATATAACTTATTTTCTTTATGGTTTGGTATTTAAAAATATATTAACACTTAAAAGTATTTTACCTTCCTGTGCAAAATAAAATAAACCATTCGTAAAATCTATACCTATTATAAAAGTGTCTTGTTTACAAAATTTGATTTGCATATTATACCCTTATTTTAATATTTTATTATTAGTATCTATTATCATATGATTATTTTAAGTTTGACGTGTATATCTATACCTATTATAAAAGAGCGGATTCTTACAAAATTGGGTTTACCTAATATATCCCTATTATTATATTTATTTTAAGTGCAATACTATAAATCTATATTAAATTTTTTATAAACATAACAAATTATAATATAGTTCTATTCCAACTATAACTCAACTTAATAAATCAATTAATTAATAGTATGACATGTTCTATTACTCATGAGTGAAAGAGAAAAGACAACATAAATTTTGATAGCTCGAAATGATTACTTTATTGTGTTGGAATTTGGTATTTTTGTGTAATTTTTTTTTTGAATTTAGAGATATTATTTGATTTGATTATGAAGAATTTCTAGATCTGTGGCCATGGTTATTATGAAAAGAGTCGAGAAATTAGTGATTGATAAATTAATTTCATAGCTTTAAAGAATAATATTATATTAGACGATAAAATTGAATGGAATCGAGCATGATTAGTGTCATTATGCTTCAGAAATCAGGCTTTGATTTTGCATAATTTGTAAAATTGACAATTCTCATTATAATTTCTCAAATATTAATATAAAAAAATTATCAAAAATATATAAAAATAATATTAAAAATTAAAAAAGAAAAATGTTGGTGTGGGCTAAACGTCAACGATACTCACAAATGACCACCAACATATTAGTCTTTAATAAATATATTATCTTCAATGAAACTCTTTTCTTTTATATAAAATCTAATTATTATTATTATTTTTTCTTACCGAAATTAGATTATGAAGTATGTTTAGGTCTGTAGCTATGGTTTATGAAGTGAGTCGATAAATTAGTGATTGATAAATTAATTTCATATCTTTTAAAGCATCTCGTAGAAGACGATAAAAATGAATTTACAATTTGAAGATGTGGTTTTTGGTGTATTTAATCTTTTATTGATAACTACAATCTCAACTAAATTAAAGTTGAAATAGTACACGATAGTTGATTTACTAATATACATATTTCATCTAATCATTAAAATATAGTGAACTAAATTAAAGTTTAATTTTGAATAATTCCGATTATATTTAAAATTATATACTAAAATCGAAAAAGGAAATAGAGATAAAGGAAAAAAGTATGAGAAATTAAAACATGATACTTGAGACATTATGTAATTGTTATACTCCATATCATTATCTATTATATAAATTATTTAACTATATATAGACACCGGAACCATCAAAGAGATTGAAAAGGTATATTTCACAATATTATTTTAATTTAATCATTCAAAGAACATAGTATTTAACATTTCTTCTCTATTGTTAATATTTCAATTCAAATATTTTGTTGGTTAATTGTAGGATAATCTTAAGAGTTCTTCAGAGAACTCAAGATTAATTTTATGTGCAAAAATAACAAAAATTCATTGCTGAAATATATTGATTAAATATTAGCAACAAAGATCTTATACATAGACTACTAAAAGAAATCATAAAGAAGCAAGGAGTAGAGACTATTTTTTTAAACAAAAGTTTAAGGAAGCTTGAGAAGAACGCAATTTTTAATATTTAATAGACAAAGAAATAGAAAAACTTGAGAATGGGAGGAAAATGACTAGCTTGTTGTGGAACTCAAGATGAGAGAAAAAATTGATATGCATTTTAATATTCATACAATTGCATATAGTATGTGTTAGTTAAGAGCGATTTTTTCGATATGTACATGATATGAAAATAAATGATATCATGCGCTTAAAAATAAAAAACAATAATTCTTAAGTCTTAGTACGAGGTTCAATTAAGAGCTTTGCACGTGTTTTCTTTTATTAATAAAGAGAAAAAATAACACAATCACATTCCTTTTTATTTCTCTATTGATATATTATCAAATCTACATTTGAATGATGTTAATTTATTCACGTAACCTTTTTTTTATTTGAAATATTAGTATTATAAATCAAGAAGATATAAAGTAGATGGATTTGAAATTCTTTTTCTAAAGGCTAAAGATAATCATGGGGCAAAAAATAAGTAAATGTGCTATTGAATTTTCGTGAAATTAAACAAATTAAAGAGTAAAAACCAAAACAAACTATGTCATTGTTAATGCATCAAATTATTGAAACAAATAAAAGTGTAAAAGTATAATAGAGTTTGAATATTTATCTACATTAAATCTTTTTCCCTTATAATGGGAACATCATAATGTGTGTTCTGTTTCGTCTAAGTTATAAGGTCACGAATCAAATTAATTATATTATAATAGATCATCTTTACCACTGTCACACAATTTTTAAAACTGTACATAAAATATATATATATTTAAATTAGAGATATATTTGCTTCTTCTAAGGTTTACTCTTTGCACCTACTTACTAATAATTTGTTGAAGTTAATAGTCAAAATTAATAATATTACAACTTTATTTTTTTTTTGTTTTCAAATTTATTACTATTTATAATAAATTAATTATCTTAAACAAGAGGTTATACGTGCAACGCACGTAATTTATCTGCTAGTTAAATAAAATAGCCCATTTAGCGAAACCTTCTTCTTTTACTTTCCAGTCCAGCAGTCCTCACCAAACGACAAAATTCTCTATATGAAAGTGTAAATCAACTTCGGTAATTGGATTCCGAAGGTAGTTACATATAGTAGGAGGCGAATCCCGATTTCTGGAATTTTCTATATTTGAATTGAATTGAATTTTGATGGTGGAATCTTGGGACGGTACCCTTTCTTGCACCGACTTCTTCGTTGCAGCTTCCACTTTTTCGGAGCAATGGACGAAATTCAACTCATCTCTTCCTCAATGGACATGGATTCCTTCCCCTAAACGCCCTTGGGTTTCCACTAATGATCAAGTATTTTTTTATTTATTTTTTTCTCTACTCTCAAACTTTCATAATTTGTCAACTTTCATCTAATCTTACACGAGTTTTGATTTGTTTTTTTGGTATATTTGAGGTGGGATACTTGTCCCTGGAAAATGTGATTCTGCCCAAGTTATCCGAGGTGGGTTTATTTTTCTGTCCACGATTGCACAATTTTTCTTGAAATAGATTTAGAAATTTGATGTTTATGTTACTTTAATATTCGGTTTTGTAGGGAGATCATCATAACTGCGATCTGGTAGAGAGAGAAGAGTGCTGTAGTGATTATGAAGATGAGATCGCTGATACTGCAGTAGTTGTAAGCATGTCTCTCCTTTTCTGTTTAATTGAATAAAAGAATTATTATTTGATTAGTTTTTCTGTGCATTTAATCTTGTTAATCTTACTTGGTATTTCCCTATTTTTGAGATAGTTTTTTGTCTCTGGAAATTGCCCTTTTCTGCTCTGTGGTAGTGAATCTGATATGTTGAATATGTGAGGCAAGTTTCCTTTGTTGAATATGTTGAATAAATCTGATATCTTAACTTTTCCAATTTCACTTTGAAATAAAGACATTAATAATGGTTTTGTGAATTAGTTAATTACAAATCTAATGGCAAAGGCATGCAATTCATCTATTTGCATTGTGGTGGTTGCCTTTTCCTGCTAGGTTCTAAATGATTGCCCCGGAGAACATCGCTACGACCTCCATGCAGTTTATAGTGCTTCTTACAGGGTTCCGGTTCTTTATTTTCGTGCTTACCGCAATGGTAAGTTGATTTTTGGATTATAAGATTAATATGACTCTTATCTAACTCTTACAGATTAGTGTCAGGAACAAGTTTTGAGTTGCACGTGGTTGGACTCTTATCGACTCACTGGATTTTACTTTTAGAGCACCGTTGTGTTAATACATTTCAAGATTGACATTTTACCTACTGAAACCATTCAAGTTGTGAATGTTGATGTTGTTATAACTTATAAGTAAGTAGTGTTAAAGTTATGCTGAACTAATGACTAACTGATTCTATTCTCGCAATCTTGCAGACGGGCAGCCTCTGCTGTTAGGTGACATTGAAAAAGATATCCCTATCGACTCAGCCCAACTGCTAACGAAAGCCAAGTGGACATTTATAACTCAAGAGGTTAATTTCTCTCATAATTTCTGTTTACAGACAGAAGCATGCTGGTTGCTGCTTGTCATGATTGTTTCATTAGCTTTAGGTGACTTTTTGCTGCATATTTGGGCTATAGTATAGGTATTTTGCATCATCTTCCACAAATGCTCGATTGATAAGCTCCTCCGAAAGGAACCTAAACTTTGTCACAGACAAAAGAAGAAGCCTAACTGCAAGTTACATTTTAATCTATGGCTGTAAACTGCAGGAGCACCCTGAACTGAGGCGACCGTGGTATACATTGCATCCTTGTGGGACAAGTGAATGGATGAAGCTACTCCTAAGCAGTGACGTTTCAGTTGCTCAAAACAAGATCCCTCTGGAAAAATACCTGCTTTCATGGTTCTCAGTAGTCGGGCAGGTGTTTGGTATTAAACTTCCTTATGAGATGTTGAATCTTGTTGCTTCACAGTGATGATTTATGCTAGCTTGTTCGTGCTTCACAGTTGATTATCGTATAAATTTCCTTTTTTAGATGCCTTGAATCGTCCTTGATACAGTGATGTGCATATTTTCTTCTTACTCTCGTTTAAGTCTTGTTTTGATTATATTTGTACCTAATTAGTGTATGGAGAGCACTGACTGTAAAATCAAGCTCAATTGTATATAAACTAACAGTGACGCGTTCAATATTCTAGAAATCAATCCCAAAAAATCCCCACAAAAAACAAATGCAATTTGGTTGCTAACTATCTTGTAGCCACAAGCATTCTGTGTATGAATTATTGGTCATGTATCTGGTTGCTCAACTTGCTCTTCTTTCTGCTTGCTCTCGACGCTCCTGAATAATCGAGCAATATCTGCCTCAGCAGGAGGATCTGTGTCTTTCACGGCTGTCCGGCTGAAGCAAGCCAGAAACTCTTTGTTACCATCGGCCCCCTTTAAGGGCGAATCTATCCATCCTTGGCATTCGAATCCGAAACCTCGTATACCATTTATTATCTTCCCAAGAACCTAAAACGTCCAAACACATAATAACAAGAAATTATTTTATACTTCATCTGAATTTATTATCAAGAAGCAGCACCAAAATTGGAATTTCATTTGTACAGAAAAAAGTTGGTGCAAAAAGACCTTACCTCCTGATGAACTAAAGGATCTCTAACTATCCCTCCACCTCCCACCTGAAGGAAAATTCATGTTAGTCTATATAGACTCTAGGATAATAATATTCGCATTAATATTCATCCGAACTATATCTTGACGAACATAAATGAGATCAGGAACATGGAAATTATGAACTAATCAGGAAATGATAGTTCCGCGTACCTGGGATCTATGTGCCTCGAATTGAGGTTTAATTAGAGTAACTAACATCGCGTCATTCTTCATCAGACTGATGACGGCAGGCATGACCTGCAAAGTATAAGATACCAGCAAGATCAAGTAAACGACTGATTGAAAACGCAAGAAAACTATAAGCCACATCTAGTAACTTACCATTAATATGGAAATAAAAGAAAGGTCCAAGGTAACTAGATCAACTTTCTGTTTCTGTGGCAGTTCTGTAAGATATCTTAAGTTTGTCCGTTCAATGACACTTACGCATTCATGCTTACGTATCTTGTCAGCTACCTGAACAGAAACAAGAACCCTAGAACTAGTTAGAGCAATATGGCAAGCAACCAAGGATCTCATCGAAAACACTGGTGTAGCTTGTAGGCATACCTGTCCATAACCTACATCGACACCGTAGACGAATGAAGCACCGTATTGGAGCAAACAATCTGTGAATCCACCGGTAGAAAGTCCCGAGTCAAGGGCCACTTTTCCAGTAACATCAATCTCTAGTTGTTCTAATGCAGCCTCTAACTTATGACCAGCTCTGTAAGTACAGATTTACAGAAAGAGTTATAATGTCCTCACGATAAATGATCGACAGAAATATTATTTAACAGGTGCTTGAATAGAGTAATCACCTACATACATATTTTGGAACCTCAGCCTTGATGTCTACAACAGATTTATCAGAAATTTGTGCCCCACATTTGTTTACCACTTTCCCATCAACAAATACTTTGCCTGAGAAGTGAAATTATGAAAATGCAAGTAAAAGATGCTTCCAAGAAAAACTGTGCAGGAAAATACATAAATACTAACATGTTTTAATCGTAAAGATTTAGATGAAATCAGTAAGAGCAGCTCAAGCAAGTACCAATGGTGTAGTGAGATGAGTAGCAACCTAACAACCTATAATGTGCTTAAAATAAGCAATGCCTTACGACACTAAGAAACCTCATATTTTTTTCTAAATCCAATTTCTAAAAGGTAAGAGCACATCTCTGATGATTAATAATGATACATAGATACGTTTATATTTATAATTGCGATCATGGAGGAAAATTGAGAGGACAGTTTTCGTCCAAAGTAGCATCCAAATAGAACGATGGACATCCTTTGCTATATTGAAATGTAACAGATGAAAATGAAGGAACTTTTAAATACGTACAATGGAATAAGTTAGATTTAATTCCTCAGTGAGGAGTACAAGAACGTAGTTCCAGCAATTACAGTTTTCCGGCATTAACATTTGATGCAACATGGCAATAAATAGATTATCAGTTATCTACTGCTTCCAAATCACATAGAGACACTAAAGATACTTCATTTTATACTAGAAGTGCACAACTGCCCTTTAACAATTCCGAATAATATATCACAATGACATGATTCTCGAGACAAAGGCTTCAGGAGAGCTAACCCTGAATAATCCATGACTGTATGAATGTTCGACTATATTGCTGAAATCTTTCAAGACACACTTCATCGAGTCTCTTTTTCCTGAATTTACATAATGTGACAATACAATAAGATTATATTGCTAAAGATCACAAGCATAGCAAAAAGAACAGATCGAGAAACGATGCAATTACTTTCTCGGCACTATAATCTTCTCCGAAGTAGAAGAAGCAAAGCTCCTGACGAACCGATGCACCGGGGCCTCGACCAATCTTACTGATTGGGCAAATATCATAACAATAAAAATCCATAACCAATAATAAAACCTCTCTCTCTCTCTCTCTCTCTCTCTCTCTCTCTCACACACACACACACACAGATTGAGGTTACATTCAAACGATTAGAACTTCAGGGAACATCACTCCTACATAGTATTTAACTAGAAACCAATTCGTTGTCAATCATAAAAGGCACGAACCAAATAAAGATGCAGTGTTTTTGTTTGTCTTTTTTCCCCACATTATTATTATTATCAAGAATTTAAGATAGCAGTACCTGAAAAAACACGAGAGTTGGAGAATTTAGAGGAGAAATTGGTAAACAAAGTCCTGCAACCCGTAACGGAGGCGCCGGCGCCGGCCCCGGTGCCGAAATAGCGTGATGTGGCAACTTTGAGAATAATCTGTTGCACTGCCATTTTTTTCATCTCAAAAACTCACTCAAGCACGCATTTTGCTTCAGACAAGAGTGGAGAGAGGGTAGTAGGTTTTAATTTTGGGCCGTAACGGGCCTAAGCCCAAAAGATAACTTTTTATTTCTATAGCTTTTTTATTTCTTGGAACATATGATAGGGAATGATTGGAATCCTGAGCAGTTGTAATCGAGATGATTAAAATACATAAAATTTGGATTTTGATTTTAAATTTATATCCTAATATTTCTTGCTTTTGTTTGGGAACTTTGATTTGTAATCCATTTCAAAATCTTGATTCCTTGGATCAAGATATTTTTCTTGTATTTAAAATTTTGTATCTCTATCATGAGTTGGCAACCCTCGTGATTGAATAAATTGATGTGCCTAAAGAAAATGATAAAAGTATCTAGTTGATTGAGTAGTAAAAAATATGACATAGTAATTAAAAAATCATACTTTCGTCTGCTCTTAGATTTTTTTATATTTTTTTTTTTGTATTTGTAATATAATAATTAATTGCGATTACCCATAGCATAGAAATTTGTTCCAACTCTCAGAAAATGAAAGTATATATATATATAGAAAATATATGCTCAAGTTATTTTAGTATAAGAAACACATGGATAAATTTGCTAAATTGATAAAATCATACGGCATGATGCTGGTTCAACTAGTGTTGTACCTGTTAAAAAAAATTCTAATATTGGACCGGTTCACATTGAGTAATTGATTAACATAGTAAAGTAAAGACATCTCCAGCCCATCTTCATTTTGCTGCAAAACACCAAATATAGAGCAAAAAGTTGCTCCAGCACTTGCGCTAAATGTCAACCCAAGTTTTGTGAAATCTACAGTATTGCGGCAAAGGTAGTGCAATATTGTTGATTGCTCTAGTCCTTTTATCTTTCTTTTTTTTATTTTATTTTTTATTTTTTGTCATTTTTAACTTTTTTGCTCCCAAAATGTGTGATTTAGCACACATATTTCTCCATTTATATGTGATAAAAAATTAATATAATATATATATATATATATATATAATTACATAATATAATCTTATTTCGCATATTAATGTAATGAATTTAGCTTTTTATTTCTTCATTAATTGAGATAAGGTATTCATAATTTTATTTATTTATAATGATTTTTGTTATTATTCTTCATTAATTGATATAAGTAATTTATATTTTTAATATTAAACAAAAAAACAGAATATTTTGTGTAAAAATGTAAAGCAGACTGCTGGAGATAACTTGTTGTTTTTGCTGTATTTTTATGCTGAAACTGCTGTATTTTGGTGCGAACTGTACAATGGGATTATTGGATAGATGTAGCGATCGATTAAGCTAGTCGGACTTGATGGTCCAGTATGAGGCCAAGCATGAGCATCAACCTTTATTTACCAAATACTCTTAGTCTCGCAAGTTTAGTCGATCCAGACAAACTTTCTAAATTTAGATATATGTTAAAAATATTAATTATTTTCCTATTAAATATATACTCCATGTCCCAATAGCAAGGTCCTATTTCCTCTTTAACATGTCCCAATAGCAAGATCTCCTTCCAAAAATAGAAATAATTAATTCTTAAAAAGGCTTGTATCTACCACTTTTTTATCTTTTTACTCTTATTTCTTAAGAAATGAGACTTTGCTATTGAGATGGAGAGAGTTATTTTATTCACAATAACATAATATATTCACTAAAATAAATTATTTTCTTGTAACAAATAATGTTAGACAAAAACTTAATACAATTATTACTAATTATAGTATAGAAAGATAAATTTCATATAGTTAATAATTGTATATTTCAAGTTAAATTACTTAATGAGCTTCCTCAGGGGTAATGAGCCAAATACCGCCAATCTCAAACTTGACTTGTTTAACTAATAAGTTCGATGAAACAATCATCAAGTCGAGCTCTAAATAGCTCACGACTAGCTTGGTTCATGAAAAATACATTGCAAGACATGTAACACTTGACTGTTAAGACAGACGAGTGCCCTGGCTAACTAAATTCATCCATGAACGAAACTGAATGCATGTCGAGGCTCAACACTGAATAATCTATACTATATTAAAGCGGAATCTTCTGCATGGCAATTTCCCGTCCAAACTACTATTATCCCGCTTAAAATGTATGGGTTATTGTGCTATTAATGATGATATAAGCTTTATTAGATATGCATTGATATATTGATATTGATTTATATTGACTCAAACGAATTTTTTTTCAAATATCTTACTCTTTATATATTGATATTCATTTATTACAAAAAAATACATAAAATCTATATTGATATTGATTTATTTTATTATTAATCTTAATAGACGAATGAGCTTAGATATACATTCAATATAAATTAATTTCTTAATTTAAATTTTCCAAAGTAACAATATTTATTAATTTCTTGATTTTGAATATTAGAATTACAATTAGAACGATTATTGGGTATATACTCTTATGTAATATATATGTGTTAGAGTATTCACAAAACTAAATTTTGACTCAAATATCTCAAAATTATTGTTCCATACATCTTCGAATAAGTGTCCGAGCTATCAAAATGTATATATATCAAGATAGTGACCAAAATGATTTTTAATTTTAACCCCTAATTATAGCATGAAAAATGAAAAATGTATTTTTTTCCTTGAATAAAAAGGATAAATTTGATAGTTTGACATAATTTTTGTAATCTATAGTAGTGCATGGTTGTTTATTAATGTTTTAATATAGGAACGAGATTAGATATACATTGATATCTTTATATTGATTTATATTGACTCAATCTTTTTCAAATCTCTTACTCTTTATATATTGAATATTGATTTATTCAATAAAAAAAATACATATTGATATTGATACATAAAATCAATCTATCTATTACTATATTAAAGTAAAATAATTTGTAATGCATTTCCCCGCTCATTTTGCATGCCACATGCAAATAATTATACAATTTCCAGTAAAAATTAATAACTGTAGATTTTATCATGCCATTTCAATTTTTCAAATTAAAAAATTAGGCTTTAAAGCCTAACAAATTTAGTTCACTATATAATGATGTGTATGTTGCATTCAAATTTTCAAATTCAAATATTAAGCTTTGGAGTAGTAATTATTTTATTGTTTGTCACGTTAATTAATTTTTGTGTTTGCTAAATGTATTATTTTATATAAGAAGATTCACAGAGATAAATTTTATTAATTTGAAATATTTAATTAGATTATATAGATATTATTAACATTTAAAAATGTAAAAATTGAAATACAATCGAATGGTGCTGGGCAACGCACGCGGGTAAATCTAGTTTCCAATAAAAACCAAATCTTTTCTTTCATCATAAGCCTCTCGATCAAATCATAATCACCAAACACATG
This sequence comes from Agastache rugosa, assembly GCA_031470985.1. Lineage (NCBI taxonomy): Eukaryota > Viridiplantae > Streptophyta > Magnoliopsida > Lamiales > Lamiaceae > Agastache > Agastache rugosa. The sequence goes on from CM062609.1 coordinate 19,362,949, forward strand.
CAATTTCGGATCACAATAACCAGGAAAATCATGAGAAGCAATTCAAGGTTTTTTCTAAGAACAAGACTTAACAAAAGAAAACAAAATCCTAAAAATAAATACTAACACAACAAAACACTAAAAGTCGAGAAAAATAACCATACTTGTCCCTCCCCAAAACTTATTCAACGTAATAGAAGAATAAGTTTGAAAGAAAAACAAGTGCTAGAATTTTCTCAAACGCACCAGTTCATCAAGGTTTAGGAGAGTGCGACATGATGTGCTCGCATCTCCGTCTCCAACCGATCAAATCGCGCGACAAATCTCATCTAAGCGGGCGCATATCTTATCAACGCAGGCGCGCATCTCATCCCGGGCAGCAGCAGCAGCATCCTCAACTGGTTCGCCAACAGAAATCTGCTGCGCATCCCTCGGTTTCTCGACTAGCAACATCACAGAGTAAGCCATGTATACGCTAGGTAATGGATCCATTAACAAGATCTGTTCTCGCTTTTCATCAAAACACTCATTGAGCCCCATTAGAAACTGCATCAGTTCATTAGTCATATCATTCTTCATAGCGCCACAATCTCCAACAGGCCGCGGCATCAAATTTCCTAATTCATTCCAAAGTTTCTCAAGTGTTGTAAAATACACAGTAACCGAATCCGATCCTTGCCTAAAATTCGCGATTTCTCGTTTCTTTAGATGAATCAGAGGAAAGTTCCATCCACCATACCTTTGTGCAAGGTCATCCCACAAATCCTTGGCAGTATTAGCATAAATGGAAGCCTCCATAATTTGTTTAGATAGAGAATTGAGGATCCAGCAAAAAACCATACAATCGGTCTGTTTCCACTGCCTATAGTTAGGTGAGTGCTCGTCCGGAGCTTTGATTTCTCCATTCACAAAACCTAATTTTCCTTTTGCTTCTAGGGCAATCGTCATAAATCTGCTCCAAAAATGGTAATTGTTACCTGTCAAAACGGCGGAGATTAACACCATTCCCGGCTGATCGGAGCTCTCCAACTTCCATGGATTGTCTTCAGGATTGTGCATTTCATGTTCAACACCTCGCTTCGGATTTTCGTCTCCGTGCGCAGGATTTCCTTCTCCAGCCGCCATCGTTGCTCGCGCCGTGTTACGCGCTGCAGTATATCCGATTAATCCAACTAGAATACTACGAAGGAAACTGAAAATCTACACAGTTGGTTGTTAAATCGAGAGAGAAGAAATTGTAGTACAAACAGAGTTCACTCACTCTTGTTGCAAGTTTGCAACGGAATCTGTTTTTATAAATGCAGATATTAGAAGTACCAACAGTCCAGGCCGGGTCGAGCCCACCAGGCTTCGGCTAATTTTTTGAGGGCCCAAGCCCAAACTGATCCGAAATTCCATGAGGCCTAAATATTATGGCCTAACCCGATCCCAAATTGAACTATCGATTGGCTCATCCCTAGTATTGTATTTGTGCTGTAGTAGATATCGCACCAATTACAAAATGATGTCACTATTTAAATAGAAGGAATAAACAGCAAGCTTGGTTTTCATGTTTGAATATATTAAGAAATGGGTCGAATTAAATTTAATATACTCTTTTTTTTGGTTATTAAATTTAATATATTGTTACGACTGGCAAACTAAACTAGTAAAATATGGAGTATGACATAAAACATAAGTGAATATATTAAGAAATGGGTCGAATTAAATTTAGAGTCGTGATAATAAGCCATAATGGCTTGGCCATAATGGGGCTAATTTAATAAAATTGGGCCATTTTTTTAATTTTAATTAAAATAATAAATTTTTTCTTAATTATGTTTATACATATTTACACCCTCACAATTTTAGGAGAAAGATTAGGAAAATATTTGATTTCAAAATTCAAATATCTAATCATATGAATTCTATAAATAATTGAGATTTATATTACCATAAATTATTCATACTAATTATGTCCTATAATTAAGCATAAAAATTGGTTCCACATTGTTATCCAAATGCAGCTAATAAATATAATAATGGATTCGAATTTAATAAAAGTCTCTATAATAAATATATATATATATATATATATATATATATTAATTCTCAAAATTAAAAAAAGTCTCTATATTTAATAAAAGGAATTGGCTTCATTCCTATTCGTTTTATACGATATAAATTACACAATTGATAATAGAGAAAATATAATATCATGAAATTTGGCACAGCTAAAATTATGGAGGGGTTTAATTATATTTTGTTTGGGTTATCGACTCTTTCCAGAATTTTTTTTATTTTCTCTAATTTAATTGGTCCCTATTTTTGTATATTGGAATTTAGTTTTTGTCACTTAATGGGTAAATCTTGGCAGTAGAATATATTTTGAGAAAATATGGTGATATGGCATGATCACTTTAAAAAATACAAATGTTGTCACAAGTTTGAAAAAACACAAAATATGGCACTTTTGACATTTTTTGGACCCTTTCACCCTTACTTTTCACCCCCAGCCGCAACTTTTGACTTTTCTCTATCTCTCTCTCTCTTTCTCTCTCTTCTTTATTTTGTACCAAGTAACATGCCCCGGTACGAAATATTAGTTATTTCGTACCAAGTTACAACTTCATAACCATCCCCCGGTACGAAATGTTAGTTATTTCGTATCAAATTATAACTTCATAATCATCCCCCAGTACGAAATATTAGTTATTTCGCGTAGCTGGTACGAAATAACTAACATTTCGTACCGGGGCATGTTACTTGGTACGAAATAACTAACATTTCGTACCTTAGTTGATACGAAATAACTAACATTTCGTACCAGGGCATGTTACTTGGTACGAAATAACTAACATTTCGTGCCGGGGCATGTTATAAAATTGTAACTTGGTACGAAATAAATAACATTTCATACCGGGACATGTTACTTGGTACGAAATAACTAATATTTCGTACCGGTGGATGGTTATGAAGTTGTAACTTGATACGAAATAACTAACATTTCGCATCGGACATGTTATGAAGTTGTAAATTGGTACGAAATAACTAACATTTCGAGTCGGGGGGCATGTTATGGAGTTGTTACTTGGTACGAAATAACTAACATTTCGTACCGGGGCATGTTACTTGGTATGAAATAACTAACATTTTGTACCAGTCCGGTACGAAATGATAGTTATTTCGTATCAAGTTACAACTTCATAACCATTCCCCGGTACGAAATATTAGTTATTTCGTACCAAGTTACAACTTCATAACATGCCGCCGACTCGAAATGTTAGTTATTTCGTACCAATTTACAACTTCATAACATGTTCCGGTACGAAATGTTATTTATTTCGTACCAAATTACAATTTCATAACATGCCCCAGCACGAAATGTTAGTTATTCCGTACCAAGTAACATGTCCCGGTACGAAATGTTAGTTATTTCGTACCAGCTATGCGAAATAACTAATATTTCGTACCGGGAAATGGTTATGAAGTTGTAACTTGATACGAAATAACTAACATTTCGTACCTGGCTGGTACGAAATGTTAGTTATTTCGTACCTAGTAACATGCCCCGGTACGAAATATTAGTTATTTCATACCAGCTAAGGTACAAAATGTTAGTTATTTTCGTACCAAGTAACATGTGTCGGTACGAAATGTTAGTTATTTCGTACCACCTACGCGAAAAGAAATGAAGAAAAAAATGTGTCAACTTAGTAAGGGATGAGAGAGAAAGGAGAAGAAAGAGAGAAGAAATGAGTGAGGAAAGAGAAAAAAGTGGCAGAAAAAATTTATTGCGCATGAGTGGGTGGGAGTAGAGAGGAGAGAGAAAAAGTGTCATATTTTGTGTTTTTTAAACTTTGTAAGAATTAAAGGGTCCAAAAAATATCAAAAGTGTCATATTTTGTGTTTTTTAAACTTTGTGACAACATTTGTGTTTTTTAAAGTGATTGTGTCATTCCATGAGTTGTCTCATATATTTTTGTGTAGAATATTTTGTGACAAGAAATATAGTTAAATAAATTTTTTCCTCAAAATATTTCGCGAGCCGCTACTTACCTTAGTGGCAAATTACATTCAAAATAATCTAGATGCCTAAGGTTTTCGTAATTTTTTTTTCTTTTTTGTAACACTATGATGTGAGGTTTGTTTTTTTAACTTTCTTTTTTGTAACACTATGATGTGAGGTTCGTTTTTTGAACTTTCTTTTTTTTGTAACACTATGATGTGAGGTTCGTTTTTTTAACTTTTTTGTAACACTATGATGTGAGATTCTATTCTTATTAGCCAACGGTGACAAATTGAATGAGTATTTCTTTAATTCAATTTTAATATAGTTAATCGGTGACAAATTGAAGGAGTATTTCTTTAATTCATTTTTTTTGTATCCTTAGCCTTAACCTTTTTTTCTTTTCGGTGCAGTTTTTTTTTTTTTTTGGAACAATATGCTCTAGCTAAAGAATATAAAATCATTACGAATATATTTCACTCCTGTTACTTAGTTTGTATCAAATAATAGAATTCCCTTAGCATGTTGGATCAAAAAAATAATAATAATTTACTGAGAAAAGAAAAAAAATTATTTCCCAACCATCAACACAAATGAGAAACATCTCATAAAATAAGAAACCCGAAATTCACCGCATTATTCACATGGCAATTGTATCAAAATAAAGGTTTGTTCTAGAAAATAATATTTTTTTAATATCATATCTGTTAGTTTATGAGAATTAAGGGTGCATAAACGGGTATCCATGAATATCCTATCCGTTTTTTTCGGGTACCCGGATAAGTTAAAATTGAATACCCGTACCCGTCCCGTTTTAGCAAACCGGGTATACCCGATCCGGGTAACGGATACCCGGTCTACCCGTTTAAAAAAAAAAGGCCAGCTCCATTTTTCAAATTTTCACCTATATTTTTAACTCGATTTTTCGACAATTATAACGATGCAAATAATCATCAACAATTAAAAACAACAAAAATTTAATACCAAATACATAGTTCAAATATTTCAACTTGAACAACAAATAAACTAATAAAGTATAAAATTTCAGTTGGACAAACATCACATGGATGGATGAAAAGTTGGAAAATGGAAACTGTGGATGGTGGACAGACATGTGGAGTGTGGGAATGGAATGGAGTCTCTAACCTATTTTTTTTTAAATAATATAATAATTTTTTGACCGGGTATTGAACGGGTACCCGATACCCGAAATTTTGGAAAAACTAATACCCGTACCCGAAAATTACGGGTATTGGATACCCGTTACCTGGCCGGATACGGGTCGGGTACGGGTTACCCGAAAACCCGTTTTCCGTTTATTCACCCCTAATGAGAATAAACTAAGCAACGGGAGTGAACAAATGAATCATTTGGAAAAAAAAAATTATTCATTTTAATCTCATATCTGATAGCAGCAATCCAAATGAATAATTTTTTTTTTTATCTCATAAAATGGATAGTTCTTTGAATAGATGAAAATAAATTTCATATTACATTCCTTGATTATAGGAACAAATTGATTTGGAATTATCTACGACTAAAAATAGATTAGGGGCTAATTAGTTACCATGAAAATTAAATAATTGTAGAAAACCGAAAATCTAAAAAACCAGTTCTCTAAACCCGGTCCAAGGGTATTATGGCTAAGCCATTATGGCAAAATATCATTTCCCTTAAATTTAATATACTCTTTTTTTGGTTATTAAATTTAATATATTGTTACGACTGACAAACTAAACTAGTAAAATATGGACTATGGCATAAAACATAAGTGAAATAATACTTTTCTAGTTTTGTCCGCTCTCTCATATTTTTATTTTTCTCAATTTTAATTTGTACAATAAGTTCCAAAACTTAAATATATACTCAGATTCTTTTTTTTTTCTTTTTTTTGTGGGAAAAAGTGAATGGTGAAAAATTGACCTCTCTATTTACATAGAAAACTTTCACCGTTCGGATGTCAGTGATGTAAAACACATCTATACCTATACCTATTATAAAAGTGTCTTGTTTATAAAAATTGATTTGCCTATTATGTCCCTATTATAAACATTGATTTACCTATTTAGATTATACTTATAATATTCTTACTTATTTAAATTATTTAGGATAGTTTAATAAATTAATATAAATACGTTTTATTTATTTGATATGAGATAAGAATCCTTTGATATAAGATAAGAATCATCTTGCATTTAAATTTCCTCAAAAGTACCCACCGTGGGAACCATTAACGTGCTCACCGTTGATGTGGCATACAACTTGAACTGGGGAGTCAACCATATAAATAAAATTATTTTAAATAGTTTATTTATTAACTCCACAATTTTATGGAAACAATATCTCTTAATAATTATAAACTAATCTATATATATTAAAACAAAATAGTAAAATTATTTTGAAATTAATTTTGACTCTTTTAATCAATTTTGACCAATTTCTTGAGCAATTTTTTTTTTTGCATTATTATCAAAAGTCGATTACATTTGAGAAATTTATGGGTCAGTTATTTGGGAAAATAATGGTCCGTCTGCAACTTTTAGAATCAATTATATAATAGTGACAAGGACTAATATTTACTAAGTTTTTTAAGGTATTTAAATTGCAAAAATGTGAAATTGCTTTTTACATAAATTTATATTATCACAAATTATTGTAGAAAAATAAATATTCTTCTCTTTATTATTTTTTAAATTACTGAATTATTTATATGAATACTATATGTCTGTCGTGTGCATGCTATCTTTCGATCTTTGATTACAATATTGTCGATAAAGATTAAAAATAAATGACATCAAGTATTTGATCATTTTTTTTAACTAATGTAATAGTAGTATATGTACAAATTAGCATTCGTGCATAGTTCTTAGATTTATTTTATTTTATTTATAAATTTTCAAGATTTTTTTTTTAAATTTACTTTAAACTATCATGGTTTTTCATGTAAGCCTTATGTTGTAATGTAATTTCAAAAAATCAATAATAGTTAATGATCTTAAATATATATACATATGCATGATATGAGTGTAACGTAATAATCAATGCACATCATGCGGAAAGGTATATTAGTAAACTAATACAACCTAATTAATTTAATTTTCCAAATTTTAGAAATGTCGAGGAGTAATTGAAGCCTTTTGCAGGAGAAATTGCTAACACCAATGGCTTTGGTGAGCCCTAAATTCTTGCACACTTCCATGCCTTCCCACACGCCCTTCATATCAAAATGTTTAACAATTTAATAGGCAATTTAAAATAAATTTATTTATAAAGTTGACTCCCCAGTCCACGTGGCATGCCACATCAACGGTGGGCACGTTAATGGTGCCAACGGTGGGTAGGGGAGCGGAACTGCATATTTTTATTATTAAAATCTATCAATAGTACGTGCGAGGCACATACGACAATACTAGTGTAGATAAATATGCTAAAATGATAAGACTCCGGTCGGGGTTTTAGAACAATGATATATACAAATTTTGGTTACCGACGCTCGCTTAAATAGCAAAAACACCAACTACATAAATGACAAACCAATAACACCATCATGTTGAGGTGTGTAGACACAACTATGATTACGAGCCATAAATTTCCGTATATAACAACTATCACCATACTATAAAAACCTTGTAAGACATGTGACTTATGCATCAACCAAAACACCCAAGTCATGCCACAACTAAATTCATCGACCACAGTGTGAGAAAATAAGGCATGTATGTCAAGTTTGGAGTATTATAAGAGCACCATATGTCCACATGAATCAATTCAAAGGGACAACAAGTTTGAATACAACTCAAACTAAAAGGCTGTCTACTTTGTTTAGCCTTGTCACAAACATCACAAACTTGAAAATTGTGCTCTATGTATTTTTCTGAATAAAGGATATATATTGCAAAAGTTTGGAAGAAGCATCATCCAACCTTTTACGCCATAGATGTGATGCAATGCGCTGTTGTAGCCTCTGGTATTAAGTAATCCTGCAAATCTAAGGAACTCAACACTTAAAATTTGCCTACTTTCACTCCAATCCCAACAATCTCCTCAGTCATATCATATGTTCCTGCACCACAAAGACAGACACGGAGAGAAGATACAGATATAATTAGCATCTTACAAAGTTGTGCCACATGAAGCAGATTGTATTTAAATCCCGGCACAAAGAAGATCCTCCGATTCAAAGATATATGTGTTCACAAACTTTTCCAAGATTTGTAACACAGTGATAGAGGTACCATCTGGTAAAAATATAAGAATATCAGTGAGACTCAGTGTAACCAAATGCTTATCAATGCATATGTGATAGTTCGCGGCAGTTCCCAATATCAAAATATTCAACAAATAATGCATGTGAGATATAGATGTTGATATCTTACCACCATATTCTGCAAAACTTCTTCACTTAAATCTAGAGTTTTGGCCTCCTTTTCGCTCTTTCTGATTTTTGTACCAATCTGGATATCCATGAAGCTTAAAGCAATCACTCATCTCATGGCCCGGATCATTGCAATGGTCACATTGTAACTTCATCTTTTCCTTTCCCTGAACCTTTACATCAGCAGCATTCTCAACTGGTTCAACGACAAACTGTTGTCCACTCATCGGTTTTTCCACTAGCAACATCGCAGAGTATGCCCTGTATACGCTAGGTAATGGATCCATTAACAAAATTTGTTCTCGCGTTGCATCAAAACACTCATTGAGCCCCATTAGAAACTGCATCAGTTTATCAGTCATATCATTCCTCATAGCACCACAATTGCCACGATGCCATGGAGTCAAATTTCCTAATTCATTCCAAAGTTTCTCAAATTTCGTAAAATATACAGTAAGCGAATCCGATCCTTGCCTACAATTCGCGATTTCTCGTCTCTTTAGAAGTATCAGAGGTAAGTTCCACCCACCATACCTTTGTTCAAGGTCATTCCACAAAGCCTTGGCAGTATTAGCATAAATGGAAGCCTCCATAATTTCTTTAGATAGAGAATTGAGGATCCAGCAGAAAACCATACAATCTGTCTGTTTCCACTGCCTATAGTTAGGTGAGTGCTCATCCGGAGCTTCGATTTCTCCATTCACAAAACCTAATTTTCCTTTTGCGGGCAATTGTCATAAATCTGCTCCAAAAATGGTAATTGTTACCTGTCAAAACGGCGGAGATTAACACCATTCCCGGCTGATCGGAGCTCTCCAACTTCCATGGATTATCTTCAGAATTGTGCATTCCAAGTTCAACACCTCGCTTCGGATTTTCGTCTCCGTGCGCAGGATTTCCTTCTCCTGCCTCCGTCGTCGCTCGCGCCGTATTACGCGCCATACCTCCGATTAATCCAACTAGAAATCAATAAATCGCTCAAGATACTATGAAGGAAACTGAAAATCTGCAGCGTTGAATGTGAAATCGAGAGAAAGAGAGACGAAATTGCAGGAGAATTAGAAGTTCATCATTGTTACGGAAAAAATTGCAGAAGGCAGAGCTCGCTCACTCTGTTGTGACGGAGTCGGTTTTTATATATGCAGATATTGAGCCAATTATAAAATGACACGTCAGTATTATTATTTGATTTGACACGTCATTATTATTATTTAACTAAAAGGAAAATGAAAAGCGAGATTAAGATTTAAGAAATTGCATGCTAACAAAAGACACTACATTTTTTGCATTTGCTTACTACAACCCTAATTTTTTAAAAAGCAAACCATGAATTTTCTATTTTATCCTCACTCTTTCTGAAACTTTAAATTAACAGTGCATTACTACTCATTTCTGAAATCATAAACCACATATTTAAGAAAACAAACACACCTAGTTTAGTTAAATAAAATTATTTATTTTCTCGATATAATGTCTAAACCTTATTGAAATAATGACCGCCGCTTTATATTAGAATTCCAGTACACATTGACCCACACTATTGTGAGTTATCAAACATGAGCACCCTAGAATAGAAGTTAACAAGACAAACTGGAAATACATAAATATCTTGAACTAAACAAACTAAATAACAAAATCGATCTCACAATTGTATGATTGATAAATGAATTGGTGCATTGTGTCGATTAAATTCAGGTTAGGTATATCATCCTATGTGGAATACGGTCATCGGAGTAGTGGACATCCTAATGTAAAACGGACAAATCATATTAAAAAAAATAAAAGAATACTCCCTCCTATTCTAATTAAAAGTCGTTTAAGACTTTTCATCTTTTTGTATTTCAGATGTCGTTTTAATTTTTTTTACCAACTTGACCTTAATTACTTTCTTGCATTAATTACTCTCATGCACATTCCTCTAATTTAATTGCTCCCTTCCATTGGTTGATTTCCTTTTTCGCACGCTTTACTATTTATAAATTAAGGCTAATTAGGGGAAAAAATATTTTCTTAATAGATGTGCTTGAGCTTAGGATGACATATAATTCGAATAGGAGGGAGTATAATTTTACTACTTTTTATATTATGAGATTGAAAATATTATTTCCCATTTTGTGTGACAAAAAAATGCATAATGCCAGGAATTATTATATATTATATGATTAATTAAATATATATATATATATATATATACTATATGATTAATTAAAAATATTAATTCCCATTCCCAGGAATAATATCACTCAGATTCACTTATCTGTCCATTTATGGATAAGGGATAAGGTTACATACACAAGTCAACCAATGGAAACCATGCAAATCACCACAAATATATCAGCAAAAGATATTATTACCTAGCTCATAAATAAATACTAATAAAATAAAGATGGAGAAAAAGTTGAAAGACCATTTTCTTGATTATTTAATTGTCTGTTATATTGTGTAGACAGGGTTTAATTCTGATCAGTAAAAGAAACTTCAAAAATGGCAAGTAGCACTGCAGCTTCAACCATCGCCAGCCAGCTGAAGACCAATTTTGCAAGAGGAGGGCTGCTTAACCCCAAGGGTATTTCTGGTATTCCACTCAGAGTTTTGCCTTCTAGGAGAACCTCTTCTTTCACCATCAAAGCCATCCAGTCTGAAAAGGTAGCTCACATTTTCTATGAATACACGCATTTCTCAATTTTGAAGCAGTTCAATTATTCTATAAAGTTATTGACTGATTATTAAAGATAATAAATTTTATTTGACTTAATCTCAATAGTACTACTGTTTGTGTTAAAATGGTGGTAGTAGAACTGTGATTTCAAGAATTGAAATAATAGAATCAAATCTTGGGGGAATGTGATATATTTTAGAAATTAATGTATTGAAAATTGTGCATACTTTATTGTAAAAGAAAGTCAATTTAAAAAAAAAAGGAAAAAATCACCATGGTATGACATTGCCAAATTAATTTTGTGCAATTTACATAAAAAATAATAATTGCATGCATTGTTGTTAATCAAAATCAAGTATTTTTAGCTAACATTATTGATGTGTCATATTGCAGCCAACATACCAAGTGATTCAGCCCATAAATGGTGACCCTTTCATTGGAAGCCTTGAGACCCCTGTGACATCAAGTCCCTTGATAGCCTGGTACTTGTCCAACCTCCCGGCCTACCGGACAGCGGTGAACCCGCTCCTCCGGGGGGTCGAGGTGGGTCTGGCCCACGGGTTTCTCCTGGTGGGCCCGTTCGTGAAGACGGGCCCACTTAGGAACACCCCTTATGCAGGAGGAGCAGGTTCACTTGCTGCGGCAGGACTGGTTGTGATCCTCAGCATGTGTCTCACCATATATGGGATCGCGTCCTTCAAGGAAGGCGAGCCCTCAACCGCACCGTCTTTGACGCTGACGGGGAGGAAGAAGCAGCCTGATCAGCTGCAGACTGCAGAAGGATGGGCTAAGTTCACTGGTGGATTCTTCTTTGGTGGGGTGTCTGGTGTTTTCTGGGCTTACTTCTTGCTTTATGTTCTTGACCTCCCATACTATGTTAAGTAGAGGGTGTTAATTTGGATATTAATGTGTAATTATTCGTGGGACCAATGTATATTAGTTGTGATACAATGAAAAATGCAATTTGGTATTGATATGTTTTTTTTTTCTTTTGGTTAATTCTTTTAGATGTTTTTGGGACTTTTGCAGTCTCGTATGAAACCGTCTTACAGATCACGTTTAATGAAGGGGCATGTGAACATTACCCATTAGATCGAGACATATATGTAATTACTTATTATATCATCAAATACTTATAAATCTAATGCGAAAACATGAGTTGATACATACCCTTTAAAATAAACTCGGTCTAATAAGTAATAGCGATTGTTTCGTTAGACGTCTGACACGAGATTATTTTTATAATTGGTTATTTTATATAATAATTTTTCGAACGATTTTTTGCGTAATTGGAAACGAAATAAAATTTGATAACCTAAGATATTTAAAAGAAAATATTATTCTTGTAGAGCAGGATAATTTGTAAAAAGGAGAATATTTTAGTTTATTTTATGTGACAAATGAGAACCATAAAAACCCTATCCCCAATTCATGTTGTAAATTTGAAAGAAATTCATTAAATTTTAGTGCCAATTTCCAGAAAGGAAATAAGAACCAACGGTCATAACTGACACTCAACCAAAAGAAACTCTTCCTTCCAATTCAATGGCAGTTAGCTTCTTCTCTGCTTCACTTTCATTACCCAATCATCACCCTCTCATTTATACTCCTCAAATTCTCTCTAGGAAGAGAAATCTGCGATTCATTTGCCGATCAAGCAGTGATTCCGATGAGGTATGCATACATGTTGAACAGTTTATTGAAAAATGGGGTGAAATTTTTTGAATTTTCTTTTTCAAATTTGAATTTGTTATTGTGTCAGGATTATTTGTTGGATGCTCCAGTTTCAATTGGAGATGGGTTTTCCTTCAGTGGGGGTATGAAATTGGAATCATTATGTTCTCATGTAAAATTTTGGGTTTTTGATTTTGGAATTTTTGGGTTTGAACAGGGAAATATTCAGATGAACCCAGCCCTGCTGATGAATGGTTCAAACAAGGAAGGATTGTAAGTTTCTCTATCTTATTTTTAAGCTTTGAATCGTAAATGCTGAGATTAAAATTTTTGTGTAATTTCATCTCCTAAAATGAAAAGAAAAAAAAAATGAGGGGGTTTGTGATCGATCGGTTTGTTTCCCCCATTTTTCCATATTAAGGTGAAAGCACATCCTGTTGGGGGCAATGGTGAGAAGGCCAAGGATCCGATTTTCGGACTTGTAATGGCCGGTTCTTCGCAGGCCTCTACTGATCTGTTCAGGTGATTGTTTACGTCTTTCGTTGGATAGTAAATCATATGGTTGTGAGGGATACAATTACATGATCAATCATCATGATGGAGTCCCCAATCCATGCTATTATGCAGATATTGAGGATGGAATAGTTGCAGGGATTTCCAATTGAAACATGCTCATTTTGTGCAATAGATGGTTCTGCGTTGAAAGTGGAAGTCCCGGTAATCAGTCAGTGATTTTAATTCATGGTTTTCCATCACAGGTTAGTCTATTAATGTTTCTGTTACTTAGAAAAATTCATGGATGGAACCTGACTAAGCTTGAATCAAGTAACATTAGCTGTCGAAACTGGTCACTTACTGATATCTCGAAGAAATATTTTTGTACAGCTGAATAATATATACTTTGTGAAGCTATCGAGACTTTGTTGCATTGTGGAAAAATGAACTCAACCTTTTTGAGTAGCTTATAAATCTTTGGAAGATGATAACTTTTCTCCATTCCTTTCTGTAACATAATATGTTTTGAGTAGAAAATAAGCTTATTTTAGCAGTGTTTCAATGCAGCTTCATGCTGTATGCTCTCTTTCCTTTCTAAATCCAAATAGTTGATGCACATTAGACCTTAATAGTTGATGCACATTGGAAGAAAAACAAGAAAGAAAGGAAGACTGGCTAAATGGTTATCTGGTTTATTTGTTTGGACACATTTTACTTGAATCAACACATCGAACCTCTCAGTTTCTCGAAGATGTTTTGGATTCCAAGATAAATGTCCACAATTTTAAACGAGAATTACGGGCTTTATTTTGTTTCCATTAAGCTGATGATAAGTATCTGATAATATTTTTCATTTTCTGTCATAGGCATACTCATACCGCAAGGTTCTACCCATCCTTTCTAAGAATAATCATGTTATTGCTTTTGATTGGCTAGGTAAGCCAAATTCTCTACCTTTGAGCATAAATTACTTATATAGTTACTCTAAAAACACATTTGTTCTGGCACAAAAGAAAGCAAGTATTTGCATTGCGTCCTTTTGCTGGATTGCTTGTGGTTCAGAATGTTTGTTGTTCCTGAGTTACAGTGCCACTCGTTTGAATTCGATCCAGCATTCTCAAGTTCTTCTGATCTTGCAGGATTTGGATTCTCAGATAAACCACAACCCAAATATGGCTTTGACTACACTTTGAAAGGCATGAGCTTCGATTCGCTACATAAGTTATAAATGTTACTGCACCATTTCAAATGACAAAATTTGGCTTTTCAGAATTTGTAGACTCCTTGGAGTCCCTCATCAATGAACTCTCAAAAGATAAGGTTACTCTTGTTGTCCAGGTAAATTAATCTCATATTTGGCTATGAACATTTTCAACTTTGTCGTGCAAATTTGAAGAGGCCTTATATCATTTTTGGTTGGTAGGGATACTTTGCACCTGTTGTAGTCAAATACGCCAAAGATCATCAGGAAAAGATTAATAATCTCATCCTACTGAACCCTCCAGTAAGATGTGCTTAAACTTTCACTTACCAAAATCTATCTTGTTTTCTTGAGTAATCCAATAATAATACTTTTAACACATTTTAACCATATATGGATGCATTTTCTTTATAATTTGTGTGCTGTGAAGGTAACAGCGAAACACGCGAACCTGCCATCAACACTTGCCATATTCAGCAACTTCTTGCTAGGAGAAATATTTTCTCAGGTGGGAAGTTCAAAACGTATTTTTATTTTCCTTTTGCTTGATGGTTCTAACCTTTATTTTATTCATGATTAAAATCGACATGAATCAGGATCCTCTACGAGCCAGCGATAAAGCCTTAACAAGTTGTGGTCCTTACAAGATAAAGGAAGAAGTTGCAATGGTTTATAGAAGACCATACCTCACATCAGGCTCTTCTGGATTTGCTCTGAATGCCATTAGCAGGTCAATGAAAAAGGAGTTGAAGGTGCACTTTTCCTGCTACCTCTTGGTTACGTAGCATTGCATTATATAATTATCGTGGGGATGAAATTCCTCTTGAAACGACAATTTGATTATGGTGTCATGATTGAAAAGTTGTCTTCTTCGAATGATTTGGTTATGGGGTTATGCTACTGCTGGACTCTATGGGAGACACAGACTTAACTTATAATTTTTCATTCACATGAGGATAGGCTTTGTGTTTGTGATTGTTTATTTCAAATCTTAAAGAGGAGCTCAAAAAAAAACCATTTTTGAAAAACTGGGAATTTTCACACACACATCACATACTTACTAACATGGGGGATCTGATCTTGCTTACTATGTAGGGGTATGTAGAAGATATGAGAAGAACCCTTAGGGATGAAACGTGGAAAGTCCGAACGAGCATTTTCTGGGGCGAAAGGGATCGCTGGCTAAGCTTTGAAGGAGTGGAAGATTTCTGCAAAGAATCCAAGCATAAACTCATCACACTGCCCATGGTAATGTATATGATTTCTGCTAATAATTTTTTATATTAGTTATTAAATATTCTCTTAATTTTATGGTATTTATAGATTCATTGAGAAACCGAGTTGATCTGTGTAAGCAGGCAGGGCATCATGTGCAGGAGGATTGCGGCGAGGAAATAGCAAAAGTCATTGCTGGAATCCTAACCAAACCAACACCTAAATGATACTATTTCTTCCTCCTTTCTGCTAAAACTTGCCCCTCATCAATATTCATGTTTTTTTTTTCCTTCCATTTTCATCATCTTGATGAAAATGATGAAAGCATTTTTTGATGAAAATGATGAAAGCATTTTTCTATATGATATTTTGATTATTGATTGAAATGTTTGGTACAACGTGCTGATTGGTGTAAAGTGCAAACAGATCGAGCAGGGTTTTCTTTTTCCTTCAGTATTTTCGTATGTATGTATGTATATCTAGTCTAGGTCAAAACTTTAAAAATAAGAGAGAAATTATTTCATAAGTGAATTGCTCAACTCCAGGTGAAGCATAAAATTCTAACAATTAACAAATTTTTACACAACTAAATTACTTCATTCTCAGATTCTTCTTTTTTTAGTTAGTTTTTGAAACAATAAATATTTTATGGAGTATATTTTATTTCATCCACAAATCATAGTGTAATCAATTTTTAAGAACCGATACGTCATACGTTCTAGTAACAAATTGGTCTATTCATCTTCTTGATAGCCACATCATCACGACATAAAAGTTGGAAATATGTTTCATAAATAAGTTGGAAAATCAATTGCTAGTTATTTTATAGATTGAACCATATGATTATATGAACCTTGTAAATATATTAATAAATGGTAAATTAGAAAATTAATTAAAATACACCAACACATGTAAGAAAACAGTCCCTTGATAGAACTCGGCCAAGAATGCAAAAGTTGAAAGAGATGCATGAATTAGGTAAAAGTCTAGGTTAACTTTCTAACACAGTAATTGTGCTACTGCTCTAAAAAAATTCAAGAAACACAGTATATAAATTGGAGAACGCATTTACAGTAAATGAAATATGATTGCGAAATCATGTGAAGAAAAGGTTTGGAAACGGGTGAATGAAATCATGTGAAGAAAAGGTTTGGAAACGGGTGAATAAAACATCTAACATACCGATACGTAGTGTTATTCTCGTTTCAACTCGTCCCCTCCAACAATATAATCTTGATACGGCTTAAAACATTTCTGAAATTCTAAGTCTCGTTTCTTCAAAGTTCGGAACAATTCCAATTCCATTGGCCCAAATTCTATGGTGCGATCATCAAAATCCAATTCTATTGGGCAACCCACATCAAACAGCTCTTTTCCTACCATCTCAGTAAGATCACATGCAGGTTCTTGGCATCTCATAAAAACATGGGTTGAAAATGTGTTATCCTCACATCCAGGTTTCTGGATGCCCGTTCTTAACGGACTTTGCAAGAATGCAGACGGGTTATGACAAGAGAGATTCAATTTCTGGACCTGATAGCTCATATCTTCTGTATCATCTGCAAGAGAAACAAAATCATCCCGAGCTTCAACATCAGGACCTGAAAGTTCCTGAACAACCTCCACAACCTTATCACATAATCTTTTGAATTGAGTATGAGCAGAAAAAGCTTCTGATTCTTCACGGTAGGGCTCTCTTTCCTCAAGTTCATCCACACAGAGCTCGTTAAGAGTTATCAAAAAATGAGTGGGAAGAATTGGACCTACAATGGCATCAGATGGCTGGACTTTGGTAGACCATTTATTGCTGCGATGTGATGGCTTTCTAAAAGGAAAAGGCGGGGCTCGGAGCTGGTCAGGAATATCCAGGAACTCTAGAGGCTCCTTTTGGTTCTCAGAATCCTTATCGATATCTAAGTAGGTGGAGAAAGCTAATCGCAATAGGTTTGTTGGCAAAGCTGCATACGCACTCCTTAAAGCAATCTCATGTACGCTAGTCGGCCATGTGATATCTTTTAATACAGCAGAAGACGTAGAAGAGGATTCCATTCTTGCAAGCTTAAAGGCTTTCAGCCTTTGACATATTTCTTGATGGCAATTAGACTTGGACATACCAGAATACTTCTTGTGGGCAGTTCCATCACTCTCTTTGATCTTCTCTCTTCTTTTTACAATAAATTTTGCTAGCTCATCCTTCAAGTATGCATTCAGAAACTCAAATTTCAGGTGCTGAAATCTTTTAACCCCGTCGTATTCTAAATAGTTATGATCATATAAATGAGCATCCTCCAACTGAATTCTCTTCCTCTTGTGACCTGCTTCCAAAACTTTATCAGAACCCCATGCCGCGAGGTAGTTTTGTGCTTCTAGCTTCCCCGATGAGGTTAGCCTGATCAGTGAAAATCCACCAAAATTGCCAAAAGAGGAGGATAACTGCGCAGAAAGGTCTGGTCTGAGAATGCCAAACCCCAAAACCAACTCCTTTTTATCCCTCCAGTCAGTCCAAACTGGGAGGGAGGATTTCCAGAACTCCTCTCTTACAAGGCAACTGCCACATGTACAATCACACCCGGACAACGAAAGCTCCGAAGGGAATCCCCATGAATAACATGAGTTGCAGAATTTAGAAATTCCAGAAATGACCGATCCATTTCCATTATCATCATGACCATAACAGAAAAGACAGAAATTGTTGTCCCAAAAAGATCCCAAAATAACACAGTATCCTGATTCTGAAGCCAACTTGTACTTTGTATCTTCTGCATTTGCTCTCAACTCTGACAATCTACAAACAGTCATATAACGTGGATTTTGTACAGTATGTGCCCACCGCAAGACCGGCATCAATGGTTTCCGCACATCACCAAGAAGAAGCATGTATTTTGTTGCCACAATGAAGTAGAAACCATCAGAGGCCGCCCTCGAGAGTGAGAAAAATCCATCATTTTTCCTTAAAGACAGCATTTCAAGCTTCAGCAAGCAAACGACATGGCACTCGCCAGCAGACCTTGAGTCAACCAAGAGTATCTCATTGCGATGACAAACAATAAATATCCTTGGATGCCAACTAAAATCACATCCAAACCACTGCTGACCTTTAGAGCGACTTTCCTCCTTCAATCCCAACTTATCGCTCAATGGAACTTGCACCTTCTTATTAACAAAATTATTACATCCACTAACAAAAGACATCGAATTAGCCTTTCTCCCAAAAGAGTAATTAATGTCAAATAGTACCAAGTCACCACTCTCCAACAAAACTAAGCACTCTTCCCTCATATGTGGACTCCAACAAGCACTTTCGACTGACTTTCCCATTAGTATTTTAGCATTGGAAGAACCCACATAATCAACACAAACAAAATCTTCATCTTGTTTATCTATAGTGGTGATTCTGATCCTATACCAATAAACAGAATACTTCGTACAGACCATTAAAAGCCCAACTACACCTCCGGATATGCCATCTCTACTCTCACTGCAACCAAAATCATCAACTGGATTCACCGACAAGCAAGTGATTCGCTGACAATTCACATTACCTTTTTCCACTACATGCAATTTTGTTTTCCTATCTAAAATCCCATCTTTTATGTAAAGTAAAGAAAATCCCACACGATCAGAATTCTCTCCTGCTGGACAAAACACAATAACTAGATTTTTGTTAGGAATTTGAAGCAATTGAAGGGAGTTGAAGCCATGATACTCAGAAGAGCAATTGGGGAGCTGGGCCCCAAGAAAAGAATAAATAGAAGTGGTGGAGGAAGGGATAGAACTGTGATCTTGGAGGAACCTGGAAAGTGTGAATTTTGGATATGGTGGGGGAAGACAGGGTGAGATGGAGGGAGATTGAAGGATAGTGGTGGAGAAGTTGGGGCTCGGGGTGAACGTTAGCGGGCCAAATGGTGATTTTTTGGTGTCTTCATTTGGGATGAGCAATGGTGCAGAAAAGGTGGATGCTATGGGCCACAGGGATTTCCACTCTGCCGTGAACTCCATTTCGCTTGTGACATATGGTTATGGCTGCAACTCTAGGAATCAGATGAGGTGCCACAACAATACACTTAAAATCCTAGAGGAGAAAAGGTACAAAAAATGTAAGAATAACAATTATCAAAAAAAAAAAAACACTGTTTCTACTATAAATAATGTTGTATTTGCAAAGACTACTAAGTTTGGGTATATGAAACATCATTAGCTTGCAAACATGTTTTACTCCCATTCGGATAAGCAGGCCCGCAAACCTATATTTCCTTGCATAAGTCACGGTATACATTGTTATATATGGAAGTAAAAATCTCAATTTTAGTCTAGCCATGCTGAGCTAAGGCTCATTTAGATTTCTTTGAGCTTGACTCAAGCTTCTTTAGTTGAAAACTAGCTCGGATGGCTACAAATTATTTAAGCTCGCAATCTACTAGACTCAGATTTCAGAAATTTTCATGTAGTTGTATAACTTACCAAGCTCGAGCTACTTTAATCATAAACAAACTCATACAAGCAATGAAGCAAATAATGCACTCTAGCCTTAACAAACTCGTATGAAGCCGAGCTCATATAATCATAAAAAAGCAAATATTCGAGGTCCACTACGAGCCATTATCAGTCGGATTTGCTAAGCTGAAGCACATCTTCGAAAAATTGAAATATAAAGTTTTCAAGATCATCAAACAAAACCCACAAGCACAGAACATTTACTAATCTGTTGTTCGCTAATAACCAAAATTCTGATTTCCTGTTATACAATGAGCAGCAATTGGTACATTGCTAATTACATCTAACAAAAATTAGGAAATTAAAATAAGCAACTAAATTGAAGCCAGGAATTACCGTGTAGTTTTAAAATTTGGAAGTTGGAAACAAATAAGACGCGGCTTGGACTGTGGTGAAGCTGGCCGTTGGGGTTCGTGAGAATGAAGATGAATCTGCGGTGGGGGTCGCGGATGGGCGGGATTTGGGGGTAGGAAAGGGAAGAAGATGAGAGAGGCGGGGCGGCGCGGCGCGGCGCGGCGGTTATAAGGGATATGATGGGATTCTGTTGTGGGATTTTAATTTAGGGTGAATATTTGTGTAAATTGAATGAAAGGGGGGCGGCGGGATAATAATAATAATAATAATAATAATAATAATAATAATAATAATAATAATAATAATAATAATAATAATAACCAACGATACGGTTCAAATATACTTAAAAAAAGGATTTTTACAAATTTTAATTAATATTAACTTTGTTTAGATTTTTATCGAGTAATTTAGCATAAATCAACGAGACGGTTCAAATAACATAGAAAGAAGGATTTTTACTAATTTTACTTGGAGTGTTCATATTTTCATCAAGTATTACTCAACGGATTTGAGACGCGAATGTATAGTAAAGTCACTATTTTAACCGAGATTAAGACGAACATGTAGAAAAATTCTAAACAAATTTAGATTTAGAAAATACATAATGAATGAGTATACTCGATCCATTATCATTCCTAATTATAAATTTAGATAAGCGAAATAAAATTAATTTTCTAAGTTTGATTAATAATTAACGCAAAATAATAATAATAATAATAATAATAATAATAATAATAATGTGTGAGACTATATGCATATTCAATCCAAACATCAATAAATTACAATTATATTATTTAATAATTTTGGGTCCAAATAGGACCTCCCGGTAAATATTCGTGTTCTAAGATTTGGAAAATTGTAAAAGATTTGGCAAATTTCAGTCGTGTCCACAAATTAATTTCAGTCATTCTTTCAATTATCTAATGATCCAAAAAATTCAGAAGAATCGAATTGACCATTCGGTTATATAAGTTAATTCGGTTATGTAACTGAGTAAAATTCGATTCGGTTCAATTATATTTTTGATAATTTCAGTCATTTCGATTTGATTATTTTTCAGACCACTTTGACGAGACTATTAATAATTGCTTTTAGAATTAAATACTTGAAAACATACGTCAATGACAACAATTGTGGGAGGGAATTGATTCCCGTTGGAAAACCATTTGGATCCCACGTAGATGATGGATCAATCATATTTGATAAGTTGCATGTCATTGTACGTGTTTCGATAAAATTGGTATATGGTGCATATTTTGATAGAAGTCAATAGTTTTACATGTTTGTTATGAAAAAACCAGCAGTTTGTGTGTTCCCACTTTAATTAATGTATATAGAACATTTAATAAAAAATATTTGATATTTTAATTTTTTTCATGAAATATTATATTTTCATCAATAATAACCACATGAAAACATTTACATAAAATATGTAGAAACTTCAACAACAATAAAAAAAAGAAGCATTACTACTTTAACTATGGTATTGCAAACATCAACATTCATGTTAACAAAGAATTCACAAAAGGTAAAAGCAATTAGCTATATCAACTCTGCAACTTGCACACTTCTAATATTCATGCACCCTTTGTTCATTAATATAAAGCCAAATCCATCCACATTCAATAATACATCAAGTATCTGCTGCTATAAGCAAGTAATTGTCATGATTGAAATCTGTAAAGTGGCATACGAGTATATGTAATATGTATATCCTCTCACAGTAAAGAAGAAACCAGGGTAATCTCATATATGCAAATAGCAGCTATACCATGATTTATCTGCGCAACAACAGTACATCATACTAGAACCTAATACAAAATTTTTAGTCATATTAATACAACTACTATTATACTACTATGACAATGAAACAGGTGCAAGAATTCGATCCAAAAGCTATGTACCGGTGTTGATTAAATGGGATATTCTGTTCGGCTACCATGATTAGTCACTTTAAGAGCCCACCAGGAATGTTCTGAAGTAGATACTCAGCATTCTGCAGCAGAGCATCTGTGTCCTCGTTTGCAGTGTCAAGTAAGCGAAGTTCCTTCATCTCCTCCTGCCACTTTTCCATCTGCTCCTTGTGTATTCTGTTAACATGTTAAGAGTTAAAAGTGTGTGGCCAACTCACATTTCCAGAAATTACAGACCAGAATTACTTTCTAGTACTCACAGAATCATGCGTTCTTCAAATTCATTGCTCAATTCCTTCAGCATCGACTTCCCTGATTCTAGCAGCTCAGACACCTTCAAGTAATGATAATAGCTATTACATATTCTAACAAATTATTCTGGAAATGAATTCATCATATGTAAAAAATGTGTTTAAATAAGGTATTCTCCTGAAAGTCACATTCACCACAAATCAATTAGTGCTGAATCTGTTTACCATTTGAGTGAAGTTATTGATCTTTTCAAGGATGTGAGAGATCTCCATCTCCACCTGTTCAGAGTTTGAAGTCACTAGATTTTCTTCAGCTGGAACCTGTAGAATCGATCCATCTTCCATAGCTGTCTCCTTATCCTCAACCTGTTATTGAATACCTCAGTTATAAAGAAATAGTAAACTTCTAATCTCTCTTTTTGCCATCTTAATGCTCATGCATAGAATAGGTGTGAAGACATACAGAACTCTTCATGCGTTTTGCCATTCCACCAGTTCCTTCAGTTTCCATTTTCAAACGAATTTATAATGCTGCAGAAAATAAGAACTACAACTGAATCATCTCATCCTTAAGAAAAACCAACAAGACAAGGCTAAAGCAAAAACCAGCTAACCACTTGAGCATCCTATCACCTTGAACATTTTGAGTATTCTAGGATTGCGTACAAAAATTGCACATTTCGACAGCTAAATTCTGAAAGTAGTACTACTTTCCCTCTTACTTCTCTTTTCCTGATTCAGTTTTTCATTGAGAAATACCTAGAGAAACGAAATACTGTTTCTCATAATCATCACTATCCTTTTTCATTTCTTTCTAACTAAAGAGGCCTCTGAAGAGACTCACAAAGAAATAAAAGATGATCCAATGATCTAGAACAGTCAAAGTACTGCCGACCTAAAATTATTAAAGGCTGATAACAAACATAAAACTGGAAATTTAGGAAACAAAAGGTCTACTGTTCCAATACTCGTAGATGAATGAGGAGAGTTACATCGTGCTCTTCATCATTCACATCTAACTTTGTAATCAACCGAAAAGTAAACCTATTACACAAGTTCAGTCGAGAATGTAAAGGAATGGTACAAAATTCGCTTAATCGGAATTCGCAAAATCCATAGCACCAATCAAAGATGCAGCAACAAACTAATTCGTAGTTTGAAATTAGACATGATAATCAGCACATTGATAGGAAGTACTCTCTAATAGAGTGCGCTCTGTGTGTGTGTGTGTGTGAGAGAGAGAGAGCGATCCGAGCACATGTAATCACCATAGCTGAGATTTGAGCACTAAATCCGGTTAAAGGAGAAACAAAATCCGATTCATCTTCAAAAAAAATTAGACAGAAAAATACCAGATTAATCGGCAGCGACTGCAAGCGTACAACTTGTGTGTTTGGAGAGAGAGAGCTCCGAGAGAATGCGATGGCCGCAGCAGAAAAATAACACTCCGGATAAATGCGACGGGAGGGTATTTTCAAATTTTATATGCATTGGCGGCAAGCGAAAAATAGTGTTTAGCGTTTTAGCAATATTTTCTATTTTAAGCAAATTATATTTAAATAGGGATCGAATTATAATTGTGTCCAGTCATAAATAAATGGGTTAATTGTCACGAAATACACGAACTTCGCCAAAAATCTAATTTTTCCCATAACCATTCAATTCTGCAATCAAATACATCATATTTCAATTTGTCTGAATTTTCCCCTCGAATTTCAATTTGGCCCACATTGATGCTAAGTTGGCTGCTTATCTAGCCAAATATGACCGTCAAATTAAATGACACAGTATTGAAAATAAAAACCTCATCATTTCACATTAAAGTGGTTTAAATTACGAGATTTTATATGTGAAACGATGACGTTTCTTTAGAATCCCGTAATTTAATTAACTTTAAATTAATTCATTTTAATGTGATGACGAATGTTTTCTTTATTTTCAACACTGCGTTTAATTCGACATTGCATTTAGCCAATAAACATGCCAAGTCAGCATCGAATTGGACCAAAATGAAATTCGCTAGAAATTTCAGACAAATTAAAAAGTGGTGTATTTAATTATTTGAAGGTATAATTGAAGGCAAAATTGAAAGGTCATGGGAAAAAAAAGTACATTTTTGGCAAAGTTCTTGTATAATTGTTTCCTTAATTTGGATATCTAATAAAATCGATGTGCATGAAGGATGACACTAAAAACATAGTCATAGACGGATATCCACCTAATGTTATATTTGTCAGCAAACACTCACCAAAAACAAACAAAAAACATCGTTTAGTGATATTTTCAGAGTTAGAGCTGAATTCTTTCAATTTGTCTGAATCTTCTTCTCGAATTTCAATTTGGCCAACATCGATGCTAAGTTGGTTGCTTATCTATCCAAACGTGACCGTCGAATTAAATGACACAATATTGAAAATAAAGAACCTCGTCATTTAACATTATAAGTGAATTAAATTACGAGATTCTATATGTGAAACGATGACGTTTCTTTAGAATCCCGTAATTTAATTCACTTTAAATTAATTCATTTTAATGTGATGACGAATGTTTTCTTTATTTTCAACACTGCATTTAGCCAATAAACATGCCAAGTCAGCATCGAATTGGGCCAAAATGAAATTTGCTGGGAATTTCAGACAAATTAAAAGGTGGTGTTGTATTTGATTATTTGAAGGTATAATTGAAGGCAAAATTGAAAGGTATTGAAAAAAAAACATATTTTTGGCAAAGTTCGTGTATAATTGTTTCCTTAATTTGGATATCTAATAAAAGATTGACACTAAAAACATAGTCATAGACGGAATATCCACCTAATGTTATATTTGTTAGCAAACACTCACCAAGAACAAACAAAAAATAACGTTTAGTAATATTTTCAGAGTTAGAGCTAAATTCTTTCAATTTGTCTGAATCTTCCCCTCAAATTTCAATTTAGCCGACATCGATGCTAAGTTGGTTGCTTATCTAGCCAAACATGACCGTCGAATTAAATGACACAGTATTGAAAATACAGACCTCATCGTTTCACATTAAAGTGAATTAAATTACGAGATTCTATATGTAAAACGACGACATTTCTTTAGAATTCCGTAATTTAATTTACTTTAAATTAATTCATTTTAATGTGATGACGAATGTTTTCTTTATTTTCAACACTACGTTTAATTCGACATTGCATTTAGCCAGTAAACATGCCAAGTCGCATCGAATTGGGCCAAAATGAAATTCGCTGGAAATTTTAGATAAATTGAAAGGTGGTGTATTTGATTATTTGAAGGTATAATTGAAAGGTCATGAAAAAAAAAACATATTTCTGGCAAAGTTCGGGTATTTTGGAACAATTCATGCTAAATAAATTAAAAGCTACCCCTTTCGGCTACTTGAGTGGGTAATTAACACATACTGTTCTATGGAAAAACCCATCGAATTTTTGCAAATACAAATAAGTCATCATAATTTAATTCAAACTTTTGCAAGAATTACGATAGTGCTTTTCGAGGTGTTTACTTTGAATGATAAGATAGATAGATAAAAATAGTATAGGCTAATCTACCATTAACTTTAATGGATTTATTACTTTTGAACTTGTTTGATTATTTAATCCTTCACATACTCAATCATACTCCCTCCGTCCTAGGTTAGTGTGGTTCAACTAATATTATATACCTCACAACAAATTAAAAGTACACCACACTTTTGGGAGACGGAGGGAGTATGTAATATCAATCTATCATATCACTCAAATTAAACGTTTCCTCTCCCATTAGAATTAATTAGCAATAAATTATGCCGTTAAGATGCTCACTTTTTTTTTTAAAGTCGTTAAGATGATCACTATTCTCCTTACTGTTTTGGCCGCCCCTACTAGTTGGTTATTTTAGATCAGAAGCATTTTCTTCAATCGGACGTCATCTCTTCAACTTTTTCAAGTTATCAAGCAAAACTCCACCACTTAGCTCCGTTGACCTTTCTCTTTTATTAATATCTATGTATCTACACATATCACATATATATGTATATATTACCTATATATCACTCAAATTATACATACAATTCTTTCTGCTTGTTTTCTTTACAAGTATATAATTCTTTTCAACCCCATGATCCGTCCATTTCATGATCACTGATATATATATATATATATATATATATAGACACACATATATGTAGGTTGTATTACATTCTCTAAATAAAGGTACCATCCTTAATTAAATGTGGTAGTTCTTGAAAAACTCTTGAATTTACTTCGCATGCTGTAATTGAAACTATCTGACAATTTTGTGTGCGTTCTAAGCATTTGTATTTCGTATTCTGTGACTAAGCTGGAAAAAAAAAAAATTTAACATGTCTCTGTGTAATTACTAGTAATGTATGTTTTGGATTAACATTTTTCATTGTGGTTTCAGATGGTAACTCATAAAATGATTGAACCCAAAAGGAAGAAATCCTTTGTTTGCGGCTGCCTTCCATCAGTAATTTTCCTTTCAACAGTTTTCTTTTTAGGGAGTACTTTCCTAGTCACTGATTATAAAGAGGTAGATATATATGATCTGATTTTGATTTATTTCTTGATTTACTTTGCTTTTGCTTAATCAATCCATCCCTATAGCTGTGCAAGATTCTTATTTAGGCAAATAACATTTTACTAACTGGTGGTTTGGCCCTTCTGCTTGCAGAGATTTTTTGGATGTAATCTGCATCCAATCGAGGTGACAAAATCCAAGATTTGTGAGGTTTGTAGATAATTAATTTGAGCAGTAATTTATGCATTGCTTGAAATTGTGGTTTGTATGGAATGCTGGATGTACTTATTGCTCAATTTGTTGTACCTCTTCTAGAAAGAATGCAGGCCTGATGGAACTGAGACACTACCTAGAGGTATTGTCACAAGAACCACTGATCTAGAAATGCGGCCGCTTTGGGGCCCTCCTAAGAAGAAGGTATCGATATTTTCATATTACATCTCGTATTCGTTCTTCAATGCCAGTGCTTTGAAGAAATAAAGAAGATACATTAAGTTTTGTTAGATGATCATATATATATATATATATATATATATCCAGTTCATGTTTCTGAAGATTTCATCTTAGCATTACATTGTTACTAATATTTGATGATTATCCTCTCTTTTTTGAATTAGTATCGATAATGTTAAAATCACTCCCACTAGTTTACATCTGATCAAAGAAGATGAGGATTGCTAATCTTTTTCTTGCTTTTTGTCTTTCTATAAAATTGTGATTAATTGATTTATCTGATCAATGATGCCTTGTTTCTCTGCTCCTATTCTCACTTTAGAAGTCGAAGTCACCAATGAACATATTGGCTATGGCAGTTGGAATAAAGCAAAAGAAAAATGTAAATAAAATTGTTAAGAAGGTAATGTAATGAAGTTGGAAGTTCCCTCATTTCAGCTCCTTAGAAATATTTCCTCTAGCTTAAATTCTTCGTTTCGTCTGATTCAGTTCCCGCTCACTGACTTCGCCATCATGCTTTTTCATTATGATGGCAATGTGGATGGATGGAAAGATTTAGAATGGAGTAACAGTGCTGCTCATGTTTCTGCTGTAAACCAAACTAAGTGGTAGTATGAATTGTTCGCTGCTATAACGTGTAACATTTATTAAATTTCTTCACATTATCTCATTTGTTTTTCTCTCTATGTCCGTGTTTTCACTTAGGTGGTTCGCCAAGCGGTTCTTACATCCTGATATTGTTGCAGCATATGACTATATTTTCCTGTGGGATGAAGATCTTGATGTCGAACATTTTCATGTTGGAAGGTAAATCCACCTAATAGTATATATGAATATATGCACATTATTAATTAGATCTAAAACATACATATACTTAATTTATTTCTATTGTTGTTGGGGGCAGATATATGTCGATTATTAAAAAAGAGGGGCTTCAAATATCACAGCCTGCAATCGATGCAGACAAATCCGAGGTCCATTACAAACTTACAGCAAGAGAAAAAAAATCTACAGTACACCGGTATCTACTGTTGGACTTGAGAATTTACACTGTATGAACATCATATATTTGAATAGTGATGCTAATTTTTTGAATTACTAATTACATATGTTTTTACTTTGTTTCGTCTCGTTCTTATTCTGATGTGCTGCTCTGCATTTTTATGTTGATAGGAGGGCGGTTAATTTACGCGGTCCAGGCCACAGGTGCTTAGAAAACAGTATGGAGCCTCCATGCACAGGGTAAGCTTTATCATGGATGTATTATATATAAATTATCTATATATTAACGACAATAATCTTTTGTTCGTAACTCAGGTTTGTGGAGATGATGGCTCCTGTATTCTCACAAGAATCATGGCGTTGTGCATGGCACGTGATTCAGGTTTGTGATTATATACATAAATATTCCTTTCATTTTAGCTTACTATGCAGTGATGCAGTATATAGTATTGTTATCACAAACAATCTGTTAATGATAAATGATTTTTTTATTTTTGGCCTATGCTAAAATGGAATGATTCTTGCTAACATTGTTTTTGAATCAGAATGACCTTGTTCATGCATGGGGCTTGGATTTTCAGCTAGGATACTGCGCGCAGGTCTGCAATTTCATTTCCTCGATTTAGTACCTTTAGTTCATATTCTTGGTGAAAATATGTTGTAGTTTTTTGATTTATGTTTGTGGCAGGGAAATAGAACGGAAAATGTTGGTGTTGTAGATTCCGAGTACTTAATCCACTTAGGTATTCCTTCCCTTGGAGGTTCAGCAGGCGGCAAGGTATAAGTTTTATGTATTTAGTCGGACGATGTTTAGGAAAAGGGAATACATGTTACCATCCAATCAAGAAAACAGAATGGTTCATTATCTCAAACTAATGTACTTGGTTTTCTGCTCTTCATTTGGTCATTATATGTGAACAGAAGAGGCATGTTACTATAATTCAATCTTTAAGTTTTTGTTTTTGAGTCGTGCAGACGAATGCGGAGATTGATAGGCTAGTTTCCATGACAGGCGGTCTGGCGACATCGACGGTGGATGAATCTGATGGTAGAACTGCTGTAAGTTCTCCACTTTTGTTTACTATGTGCTGCTTTCACACTTGTATGCCTATTTCCTTGTTTGTGTCATGTAGTATTTTGCATTTCAAGTTTTGAATCTTGTGATACCGGATGATAAATTTCGTGGTTTTGCAGGTGAGAAAGGCGTCGTTCATGGAGTTAGACAACTTCAAGAAAAGATGGAGGAAAGCTGCGAGAGAAGATGAGTGCTGGGTAGATCCATTCCATCAACCTCGTAAGCCCAAGTGATCATGCAACAGTACCAATACCAATACCAATACCAATATATACATGTACAAAATATAATCACTCTTAAAATGAGATTACTCTTGTTTGTGAATGGCTCTTCTGCCCACTCCTTGGCTTTGTTACTCACAAACAGATAATCAGACATATTTCTTAGCTCAGATATAATTCAGAAATACCTTTCTTTTCCCCATTAGTTTATCCCATCAAGATTAAAGGCAATCATGATTAGGATTTATAAGGTGCACTAGAAAATAGTTGTGTTATGGTGTAGCAATAAACTATGAATAACAATAAATTTAAGCTGCTCCGCTCCAGTTTACAAAAGAAGTTATTAATTGTAAGGAAAATAAATAAACGAATGTTTGAGAAATATGATTTATAAAGCCTAAAGGAGAAAATAATTGTTATATAGAGGACTGCATCCCTAAACTCTCTGTTATGTTCTAATTCGAATGTCAAATGAAAACTAAATGAAATGACCAAGAAGGAATTGATTAAATAACATTTCAACTGAAGACGCGAACTATTTTAATGTGGAATTCCAAAAGTTTTATAGTATTTATTAAGGTGCACAATGCAAATAAAATTTTAATTTGAAGATGGAAGTTGCCCCGATGGCAGCTGTGAAGATGAATGATCGGCGGCGATATCAACGTCGTTTATATGGTATACGCTAATTACAATGTCATTTGCTTGATCTTTTTCACAAGAAATCGAAAGAGAACCATTCAATTGTGTAAAGAGGTCAAGAGAGATAGAAGCATATTTTAGCAGAGTAGACTTCAATTCGAGGATTGACTGGATTCTTGATGTCAATTGAATCAATTTCTTTATGTTTGTCGTAGGGTAGTGTAGAATTGCCAGTTGACTATTAATCTGTGTGATTTAATATGGGATTACTTAATTCATGTTGCGTGGAAAATGTAGGCTGTAAGGCGTTCGAGGAATTGTCCAAAAGAGATGTTTGTAAATTGACCTGGACAATTTCTTCGTCAAATAATATTCCTAGTTGATAACTTGATATGAAGTTATTGGAATTTGTTCAGCGACAATGTATAATTCTTATGCATGCCAACTTGCTGCGATAGTTTAGACTTAAGAAGTAGCTATAATGCACTTATGAATATATTAGCTCGTTGAACGTGGAGAGATGATGAAGTTCCATACCTTCATTTTGTATCTGCTCATGTGTGGAGTTTGCTTTCAGTTCAGCAACGGCTTACAGAATATCAACATTGGTTTGATTGTTGATGTAGGATCACAGGAAGGGAAGATTGTTGAGAGCTGCATTGCGATAGCAATATCAGACTTTTACAGCCGTAATGGACACTATGAAACAAGGGTTGCTCTTCAAGTGAGAGATTATGGGGAGGATTCTTTTCATACTGTTGCTGCTGGTGAGATTTTATTGCTGCAGTATTATATTTCTTATTCATCCATTTTTTTCCATATCTCCTATTAATTATGCTAGTTGAAGTGGC
Organism: Agastache rugosa; assembly: GCA_031470985.1. Classification (NCBI taxonomy): domain Eukaryota; kingdom Viridiplantae; phylum Streptophyta; class Magnoliopsida; order Lamiales; family Lamiaceae; genus Agastache; species Agastache rugosa. The sequence continues at coordinate 19,394,314 of CM062609.1, forward strand.
GATGTGGGGTTTGAGTTTGTGTCTAGGTTCTGGAAAATGCCTGATGATATAAATAATAGTGATCTTGATTTTGCTGCAAAGATGAAAGTTTATGTCTGTACATGAAGGTTTGAGTTTCTTACAAAAATCCTCGTAATATCTTACGAACTATTATATAAAAAGGTATAGTTAGTAGTATCTAAAAACTTGTACTGTGAGATAATTGAATTGAGAATATCACTATCCATTCTTTCATTCCTTGAACATAAAAAATTAAAGTTATCATATGTTATTACTTTACTTCACATAAATCTCTTTCTTAGTTGCTGAAATGTACAATGTATTCACCTTCTTAAATAATTCCTGGCTGAGGATTGCTTATTGTCTCCTCTTCAGCACTTGATCTTTTAGAGAATCTTGAAGTCCATGCAATTCTAGTACCAAAATTTTCAGAAGAAGATTTGTTTATGGTCAAGCTAGGAGATATAGCTAATGTCCCATTGCTATCATTTTCGCCAATATCATCACAGAGTGAACATCCTTATTTTCTTCAAGTCGCAGAAGATGAGACCACCCAATTCCATGGTATTGCTGCTTTAATTGGGGCGTTCAATTGGACAAGCTGTGTGGTTCTTTACGAAGATAATGCTGATGCAAGAAAAGTTCAATCTTATCTATACGCTATCTTACAAGAGAATCATATGGATGTAGTGCATCAGGTTGCCGTTTCTCTCAATTCCACTGATGATCAAATTATTGGTGAGCTTAACAAGCTCATAAAGATGAGGACTTCAATAGTTATCGTGCACATGCCACCTTCTCTTGCATCTGAAGTACTAATAACAGCAAAGAAGTTAGGGATGATGAGCAAGGGATTTGCTTGGATCATCACTAGCAAGACCATAAATTTCTTGGAATCTCTGAATCCCTCAGTTCGCGATTCAATGCAAGGGGTAATTGGTCTGAAACCATATATTCCAGCATCTGGCAGGCTCCAAGATTTCACTTTGAGATGGAGAAGAGAATCTAAACTCTCTAGTTCTAAAGTAGAAATTGGGGAGTTGAATGTGTTTGGTCTATGGGCATATGATGTTGTCTGGGCAATAGCAGATGCAGTAGAAAGGGTTGGAATAAGTCCCTCCCAAAATCAAGGTGAAGGCAACCCTCTGGACTTGTCTCACTTTAAGTATTTCTGGAAGCGGCCCAACCCTCTTAAGCAAGATAGCAGGTAGTAAGTTTGTAGGGATAGCCGGTGATTTTCACTTTATAGATAGAAAGTTAGTGCATAATACCTATGAAATAGTAAATGTGATAGGAAAAAGTGAAAGAGGGGTAGGTTTCTGGACCTTAGCTAATGGACTTTCAAAAGATTTACCACCAATGATTTCTTCCTCGGACTATCCACTTGAGACCATTATCTGGCCAGGATTCTCCATGACTGTTCCAGAAAGTAGGTTAGTTCAGATGAATGGTAAAGGTTTAAAAGTTGGAATTCGACAGGGGTATATGCCAGAACTTGTAGCTATTAATTTTGATCTGCAAAAAAACATTACAACTTTCAGTGGGTTCTGTGTAGATGTATTCCGAGCTGCTGTTGACAGGCTGCCTTATGATATATCTTATGAATTTGTTCCTGTTTACAATGGAAGTTACTCTGATCTCGTTTATAAGGTCTATTTACAGGTATGGATTATTCTCCTTTAAATGTTGTAACAAACGGATACATAAATTCTCTCACTTCCTCAGGCCATAGTATTTTATTGTAATTATTTGCATCCTAACTTCCTGTAGTAGAGTATTCAGTTTAAACATCTTACTGTTTCCAGGGTGTGAATACTCAAAAGCAATACAAATGCGACCATTTGTAATTAAAGAACCATTATATGTAGAAGTTATAAAAAAAAAATATAGACCTCTTAAAGCCATCACAAATTCACAATTGAGGTCTTCTTTCTTCTTATGGTTTTATTTACTCCTTTATGAAAGTTTATCTGTATACAGTCTGATTCTGGTTATATACAGCCAATAAGATGAACGAGCCTAATTGGAACATCCATTAGCTCCTAGAATTCTTAAGTTTGCTTTCATTTTCCTTCCCGTTCAAATCTTTTGGCAATTCAGTCAACTTTGCTGTAATCTTGCCTGGATTGAAATTCTATGTTTCTTGCGATACATAAATGTTGACATGGAGCGAAGGCTTTGAATGAATTTTTAATATGATTTTTACGTTATTTTTTCACTAATCCTAACTAATATTGTACTATAATCCATGGCCTAGACTTATGACATTGCTGTGGGAGACTTAACTATCCTTGCCAACAGATCTGCATTTGTTGACTTCACATTGCCGTATACAGAGTCAGGTCCTGCGATCATCGCGAAATTGGATGATGAAGACCCTTGGTTCTTCTTAAAGCCATTCAACCCATATCTATGGATATTGAGCGTGTGTTTGTTTGTCGTGATGGGATTTATTGTTTGGCTCATTGAACATCCTAGCAATACAGAATTCCAAGGACCTCTGGCATGGAAAATTGGGACAATATTGTGGTTTTCCATTTCAACCCTTGTTTGTGGTTTGAGTTTTATTTTTTCGGTACTTCTCCATTCTAAGCATACTGTATTTGCAGTAAAGTAAATGCTTTGTGGCTTATAATACTTTATATTACTCATACTTGTGAATCTGCAGGGTATCTTATGAATTAAATGCATCATGAGGAGCTTTCTGTTTTAATCCTTAGGGAGAGCCTTAAATATATATTTGCATACAGATTGTTCGATTTACTAGTTTTTACTAATGAAGAAAGGAGGAATGCCATTTGGTGGATGGAGAAAAAAGCATGCTCATTTTTAATCTCCAGTAGAGAGTTAAATGAGCATAATAAAGTAAACAATGGGGTCATGAATTTGCATTTATGTGAGCTCAGCCCACATTGTGTTTTGCAGGAGAGAATTTGAAAAATAACCTCTCAAGATTTGTCGTGGTTGTTTGTCGTCCTGATACTGACGTCCAGCTATACTGCAAATTTGAGTTCACTTCTGACAATTCAACAAATCAAGTTGACAAATCGCGATTACATAGGCTCAGCTAATTCTCTTGTTCAAGGACTCACTATGAACAACCTGAATTTTCGGGATCACGGGCTTAAGCCTTTTCAATCAACAGAGCAGTACGACGAGGCTTTAACCAAAGGAAGTAAGAATGGTGGTGTGAGTGCTATAATAGAGGAAATACCTTACATCAAATTATTGCTTGCAAAGCACCCACTTAAGTACACCATGATCGAATCCTCAATGAGAACAAGTGGCTTTGGTTTTGTAAGTATATATCTGCATCCTAATTTGATCAAATTTGTGTTGTTTTTCATTTCATTTTATTTATTTATTTTGGTTTATACACAAAAGGGTCACCACTGGTCCATGAGATGTCGAGAGCAATTTCTGGGCTCAGAGAAGAAGGAAAACTTTCAGAGCTGGAGAACAAATGGTTCAACGGTCGATCGCCTTGGTTATATCAGGACACACAACAAATCAGGCCGAATGCTCTTGGCATTGGTAATTTTTATGGTCTATTTATTATAAGTGGGATCTCTAAATTGATAGCTATTCTCATACTTTTGGTCCTGCTCTGTAAAAGGTTGTCCATCAATTTCCTGATTTTACGACTTCTTAGAGCAGGAAATTTAAGGCTCATGCTAAGGTACCTCTCTCCAAGATTTTATATGATTTGATGACAAAATATGGACGAAAATTTGCTTGTACCTTACTTTTGGTGAATGTTCTTTTTTTCTTCAAGGCTTATTGATCAAGAAAATGATCTGCATATTTGAGGTTGCTCATGTGTTTGTTGATTGTTTCCTCAAGAAAATGATTCTTTTTTTTCTTTTACCACCCTTTGTTTATTTTCAGGCTTCTGATATCTGAAACTCTCATAGTCTTGCATGGAGTAATTGTGTCAAATATATTTTATGAAAAAAATATTAGCTCTTTTTTTACGAGAGTAATCAGCCACATCTATTATCCGAGGTGTGCACTTGCTACACCTCACTCATGTGCAATAACTTAGTAACTTACAAATTAGGTTAGGTAAACCAAACTTGATGCGATAAATTGGATTCATAAAATGTTGGAGGGTTTCAAATTTGAAATTTTTTAAACAGATATACTCACTTTACTAGTAAGTCATTTCTAAAAGAACGAAAAAAAGTATTACTTCTCTAAAAAAAATCTTGCATTATCAAGTACAAATATAACACTATTAAGAAAAACATATAGTACTTAATATTTTTCTAAAATTAATAATTCACGTGAAATTTTCTTATGCGACAGATCCGCTATACCACATGAATTTATTGATACTCAAATTTAGATATCGTGACATTATAGAAACTTGTTTGCCAATTTGCCAAAAACTTGAAAGCCTAACATTATTAAAAAAAAAGTTAAATATAATGACAAAATAAGGTATTCTCCATTAAATATACTAGAAAATATTTAAATGTATAAAGTAAGTAGAAACTAAAAAATCTCCAATCATCATATTAATATTATGTTCTTTTTCCCTCAATAAAAAATACTCTTCCGCCAAAAATAAACAAAAAAGATAAATATTTTCCATGTTTTCTATTGGGGTAAAATGCTAAAATATTAAGAGCTGGGGGTTAAAGTGCAATTTACCTAAAACTGAAAGCTATTGGATGAAACTGGTACCGCATCATCTCCCAACTGTCAGACGCACACAATGTGAAACGCTTTGCAGAAGTTAATAAACCATGGCTGCATCATCCGCGCCTCTCTCTCCTCTTTCTCTCTCCTTGATTTTCAAGCCCAAACCTCTTTATTTCTTCACTGCCCAGAAACCATTTTCTCCTCTACGCTCCCCATCACTTCCATTTCCACACTCACGGAGATTGCATTATCTCAATCTACCTGCTTCATTTACCTCAAACTCCACCAAAAGATGGGAAATTTCTGCCGTCAACTACGATTTCTTGCTTTCGGAAGCAAGCCCAGTTGAGAATTCTCAAGAGATAGTCACCACCAGTGATGATGGCGTTTCGACTATTATTTCATCTCTCCTTCTCATTGCTTTTATCGGTCTATCCATTCTCACCATTGGGGTAAAACTTTTTTTTTTTTCATCTTGAATCTTTAAATGTTAAATTGGATGTTGGTGATTCAAAAAGATTTGATTTTCGCAAGTGGGATGTTGATTTTTGATTAATATTTTGGAATTATGATATCAGGTTATCTACATAGCTGTGACAGACTTCCTGACGAAGAGGGAGAGAGAGAAGTTTGAGAAAGAAGAAGCTGCTAGGAAGAAGAAAAGTGGTAAGAAAGGTAAAGTTAGAGCTAGAGTGAGAGGTGGACCTAGAGGTTTTGGGCAGAAGATCCAAGAAGATGATGATGATGATGATGATTTTGTGGATTAAGCAAGACTGATTCTCTCTCCCTCTCTCTTTCTCTGAGCATTATCTTTCTTTGGCTCATAAATTTGGTGATGGTAATTCTTCTCAGTTTATTAGTGAGAATTTCATGACATTGGCAGCCATGTTTTTGGAGGAATGTGGTCAAATCTTTATTAATTGGTATATGCATGTGTTTGAGAAATGTTTGCTAGGTGTAATCTGCCCCCATTTTGCTGCTTCTGGAGAATCAATTGTTTGTGGAGCTGTGGAAAGATTTATAGAGGAATGTAACTGACTCCTTCTCCTAGAAAGAATATTAAAGAGGCATGTCTTTGGGAAAGATAAATATATATACATATATATATATATATATATATATTATAAAGAGTGATGTTAGCCATAATTTGGTCGATTAAGTGAAAATAGATCAATTTTGTTAGATATTTGATTCATATAAAAAATATGATTATATATTTTATGTTAATCTTTATATTTTTTACTTAAATTTCATCATGATTAGTGTAAATATATTTTTTTCGACAAAAATCTTTGTATTACCTTTATTATATCTATCGAGATTTATGGAGATTTATGTTACATCCAAATCCAAATATATCAAGATAAATTTGTATAAATTAAATATTTTAAATATTAGAAGTCATTTAGAATCCAAAAATTTAAATAAAACCAATTTTTTTGGTTATTAAATGAAATTATGGATAGTCATAATGTGACTGCATAGATTTATTCTATTATAAAAGTGCTTGTTTACAAAAATTGTTTTGCCTTGTCTATTATACACTATTATACATTTAATTATAGGGAAATAATGTATATCATATATTATATTGATCTATTATATATTATTAGATTATATTTATAATATCCTTACTTATTTAAATTATTTAGGGTAGTTTAATAAATTAATATAAATACGTTTTATTTATTTGATGTGATAAGAATCCTTTTGCATTTAAATTTCCTCAAAATTGTGGTATGATTTATATATTTTTTACGTAACTATATTTATGATTTAAATTTATTATGATATAATTATTTTATTTTTCATACATATATATATTCTTATTATTAAAATCTACCAATAGTACGTACGACGCACGTACGACACTACTAATACTAATTAAATATAGTTTCATGAGAAATTTATGAGTTGATACTTTTTGCCCTTTGAAGATGCTGGGATCAGATTTTCAGATCTTCAAATCTTCATCATATGGAGATTTGAGCAAATGAGTGCCAAAACGCAGTTATTTCTTGAATTTTCATGTAAAGATGTCCATACTAAATGTAGCAAAAGCTTAATTTTTGGTATTACTAATTTTTTTTATGTATATGTATCAAACTTTAGATACAGTAGGAGTCTAGCAAATTTTCAGTTTCTAAATTGTAAGTAACTTGAAATTATCTAAACAACATTCATTTTAGTCATACTTCTAGAGGAAGCCCACTCAATCCACAAAAGCATAAATAATTTTACCACCTAAATATTCATAATTTTACTCCAATTTTCCACGAGTTATTTCTTTCTTCAATACCAAAAAAAGTAAAGCACAATGAAGAAAACAAGTATTTTATGCATAATTTATCTACTAAAGCCTAAAAGCAATCTAAGATTTGCTCCTCTGCCTAACACACACTCTGTATTTGTGCTCACAAACATCATAGATGCAGAAATTCTCACAAGAAATAAAGCAATCGATATATATACAAGGAAATTAGAAATAGAAAAGAGTGGACTTGTATTTGGCCAAGTAAGATTTAAAATTGTTAAATTACCATACATAGGCATAGCATCATCCCTCTCAGCCTTACCTAGAAAAGCAACTCTCCAACAAGGCATAAATTTGTACAGTCACGTCGCATTGCATAGTAAACTACCTCACCTTCACCTTTTATATTACACCCTCAACATCATCTGTATGTTCGTCGTCAATTTAATCCTCCTCCACCTCTTCTTCCTCACTAGGAACATTTGGGCCTCATCTTACTAAACTCTCTACGTATAAACTTAACACTACACAATGTACAGGTTTTTTAGTACAGGCAACAGCTTTATTTGCAATCAGCATCAAAGATACGTACGTACGTGTATGAGCCGCAGCCCCACTTAAGAAAGAAAGACAAGAGAGAGAGGTAGCCCAAACTAGCCTCAGTTAGCTGTACAACTTCTTTCTTTCCTACAACACGCCTACGCTGGATTTGAGCTCCCAGCAGCGATTCTCCTCTCTACCAAAAGATAAACCAATGTGCAGTAAGTAAGACATGTGTGGTCAAAAGAGGAAAATAACACGAGTAAGAGGGTATTTCATTTATCTAAAAAGTTGTGATTTTTGCAACTGAGGTATTGATTGCTCGACTGTGAGTAAGAGGGCCAAGAAAAATGCACCATGGCCAAGAATTATATATCTTTTAGAAGTTCCAATTACAGACCAATCAAGAAATTAAAATGCTCAGAAAGTTAAGAAACAGCATACCCCCAGCGGCAACAAGTTTTTCCACACGAGCAACTATGTGCTTCCCATATGTGTATTTCTTTAATGCATTCAAGTGAACTTTTATTCTTGACATGATCAGTTCACGCTGCTGATCACTACATGTTTCGAGTACTTTCTGTACAACGTAATTTGCAAATTGATCTTTCATCATAGCCTGGTTGAGGGCAGAGTGAGAGAAAAGAAGATTAGGAAGATATTAGTTCATATGATAGACATATGATATGTACAAATAAACACACAGAGGTGGTTAACGTAGCACCAGTGTAATTTAGTAGTAATAGGTTGATCTTCATGTAAGATATAGAAAGGAAAACTACAATATTATTAGATTAATTTTGAAAATTGCATAATCATCAAGGCTTATCAGAATCCACTCCCTACATAGAATAGCATAGAAACAGTGTATTCATGTAATGTTTGATATCCCATCATCCTAGTCCACAGAAAGAAAGGATGTAGCATTCTTTTCTTCCTCCTTTCTACATTTCTCTAAACCAATTTTCCCGTTAAACCAAATAATAGAATTTGGATGCAATGTTGTCCCATAATGCTTTTATATGTTTTGACACTCCATATGAAAAATTCTAAGGATGCACCCACCATCTGACACTAAAACCTAAGCCCTTCAGAACAGAAACTGCCAGGAACTACGAAAATTCTTCCTATGCATATTACACCAGCAATCAACTAAGATGAGGCAAACTGGTTTTTAAATGTTTCCTTAATTTGGATATCTAACAAAATCGATGTGCATGAAGGATTGAATGCTTGACACTAAAAACATAGTCATAGGCGGAATATCCACCTAATGTCATAATTGTCAGCAGTCACTCACCAAGAACAAACAAAAAAACATCGTTTAGTGATATTTTCAGAGTTAGAGCTGAATTCTTTCAATTCTGAAGAAATACTATCTGAAATTATGCTGAGAGAACAAAGTATGTAACAAACCTGAAGAGGCTCATTCTCATCAGTTGTTCCAAGCATCTCATTAACCAACAGTTGGCGTTCGCTAGGATCGCTGAAAGTTAAGCATTTCTCAACAACATTTGATGCAAACTTCTGCTGGCTCATCTGGACAATCTTCCCAGCTAATTCCTGAATAATGGCTGATCGCTCATGTGGCTTTCCATGCTCCAGTACGTGCTATAGAAAATAAAAAGCAATCGGTGAAAAGAAGCGAAAAATGGACATTCAAGTAAGATTCTTGAAGTACACATATAAAACACAAAATTAAGCTTTAAATGATGTACACAAAGATATCAGTGGCATGATGCCTACAGGCTACAGCAAAAACAAGGTGATAATAAGCATTTAAATTTTCCTAAGGAAATTACTAACCTGAACAACATAATTTCCGTACTGATCTTGTGCCAGCATACTTACAGACCCCAAAATTTCATCCATAACTTTGCTCTGGGTGTTTTCATCCATACAGTGCTCTAAAACTCTCTGCGTAATTGGAAACATCTTACTTTATGTATTAACTCTCTGAAAGAAATCTCAAGTAGAAGTGCGAAAAAGACATCCAAACAGTTCTTTGTAACCTGTATAACACGGCAACCATATGGATGAGTGGAGAGAGTCACAACTTGGTCAAAGAATGTCGTGACAATAAACTGAATATGCTCCTCGGGAACACACTCAATGCACTTCTGTACAACATGATTCCCATTCTGGTCGCGAACACAACGCATGACATGCCCATCCAGCTCCTCCACCATTTTTATCTTTTGATCCACATCAACAACTTCTATTGCCTACATAATCAGACAGTAATTATCATTGGAACAATCTTGATTTGGCTCAGCATTTTAAACTAGGAAAATACTGAATGAAAGGAAGATTGACGAAAATAGGAATTTATGCATAACCAAACACAAAAGAGCTTCATTCAGAAAGGTCCATGGGTAAAACAGGCATTTCATTAGATGAGTGTGTAAATCCAAAGCTGATGTTACCTTTTGGATCACTCTACATCCGTACATTTGGAGGCTTAAGGTAAGTACATGACCAAAAAGCTTGCCAGCCAGCTCTCTTCTTTGAGATGCCATACCATGTTCGAAGAACTGAGAAAGGAATAAAATTTAGTATAGAGGTGGACAACAAAGTCAAGATAAAATGAAATAATTCAGAACCACATTTATCAACAACAACTAGTCAAAGAACTTTGTACCTTTTGGATTACATAATTACCAAACACATCGGTCATTAATGCAAGAGCTTGAGGAAAAATTTCCTGAAAAACCATGTTCTTCTCATCTATAGTTGCAGTTTCAAGCTTTTGTTGAATGAATCGGCTTCCATATTGATCAGCACTGGTAAAACATATAAAGATCAAAAGTCAGAAATCAATAGCCTCATAAATGACTAGCTATTTCAATTTCAAAAAGCATACCTAAATTCAACAACATGACCAGCAATCTCCGAAAGTTCAAAGCATTTTGCTTTATTGCTCTTGAACTCTTCCAGCAGTGAAGAAGCAAAAGTACTGTCCATGTTATCCAAGTGCCAGGGCCCAATGACGCTCCCAGAAACATTTCTCATCCCAGCAGGGTATCTCATATTGAAGTCTCCATGCCTCATAGGGCTCCCGGGACCCCCAGCTGAATTTGGAATAACCGGACTAGCCAGGGGACTTCCAGGATATGACAATCCCATCCCAAAAGCAGGATTCCCATAGTAACCATGAGGACTAGATGGACCTGTTTTGCCACCCAAAGGAACACCATATTGAGATTTCTGAGGAGATAACAGATTCCCGAGATAGGCTTTCTGGAGCAGGTCCATGTATGAACTACCCATGTAGTTCCTATCAACAGAAGGATCATTAAGAGCGGCTACTTGTGCAGCATATTCAGCTGTTCTCAAATACTGTAGATATAAAGGGTCAACATAAGGTGGCTGCAACGCGCTACCAGTAACCTGATTTCCTAATCTTCCGAGGCTTTGCTCAGAAGCAGCAGCACCAATATTTGATCCCCCTAACATCCTAGGGTCCATCCCAGGTACAGCCATAGCTGATGCAGCAGCAGCATTTTCAAACAACGGTGGCAAATTCGAGTTACCAAGTTGACCTGATATTGGACTCATAGGGTACCCACTTAATCCATAACCTGAAAATGTTGAGTTGGGACTGTCCAGATGCTGATACTGACCATTAGCTGCAACATTAGGAGTAACTTTCAGGTATGAGTTATTAGAAGGAAAAACATTTCTGTGCAGCTCATCTTGAAGAGAAGAATTACCACTTAGATCTGATCCACCACCATTTCTCATACCAGAATCAGAAGGCAATATTTTACCTGCTTGAGGAACAGAAGACATATTGTACTGCCCAGCTTCATGTTTCTTCGTATAAGTTTGTTGTCTTGAGTTATTCTGGGCTCCCTGAAGATTAAAAAGATAATTATTGTGGTCATCAGCATCCGGCTCAATCCGAGAGGATAAATGGTTATCCTCCTCCATGATGCCATTTGAAAGGTTCATGCCAGATAAAGCAGCCACAAGATCAGCAGGTTCATTGGAATGGGAAGCTACACCATTGTAAGAGTTTGGGCTGTTAATATTTCTTTTCTCTGAATTTCCTGCCCTGCCTCCTCCAATAGGAGTTGGGCAAGGACTTGGTGCTCTTGCAATGCGCTGAGGATCAGGAGTTGAGCTTCTTGACAAGGATGCACCCAAGACAGCAGCATAAGAATATGATGCAGCTGTTCCTGTGTTCTGAGCAGCAGATGAGGTCTGGATATTTGAAGTAGTATGTAAAAGATCAGACGAAGACAAATCACGACGCAGATGAGCCAACTCAGCCTCTGCTGAAGCCATAGCACTAGAATTTTCATCAAAAGCATTCCTGCTAGCTGGGCGAGAAGGGTGTCCGGGAACAGGAGTTGCACGGTTCAAGTCATCCTGCATAGATATTGAGAACTTAGACATTACAGAAAGGGCTGGAGATTGCAGGATAAAAATTCATTCTAACAGAAGTGAGTACTAACTACCCACTGGCCCTCCACTCATCAAAGGATATAACTCGTACATGACACCAAGGTGAGTTAAACAATAAAATAATATCTGTATTTGAAATTGAGGAAAGGAGCTCAGCAGATAAAATATGAAAAGATCTTCCCGCTAAATAGAAATCTTCTTGAAGAAGCATAATAAAGCATGAACACTAGCACATGATAATGCTGCACATAAATGGTTTCGAGGAGAGAGACAGAAATCCAAACACTAACCCTAAATACAAAACAAATGATAAACAACCAAACACATCAGAATAAAAAAGAGAATGCACATGGATATAGAACACCATACATGCATTATCTAGTTAAGCAATAGGTTCACGAGCACTCGGGCAAAAAGATTATACATCTATGATTCAAGCTACAAACTAATGCCATCTAGGAGGTACTAGGAGGAGCATGCCTATAACATACAAGTATACCAATTTCTAGAGTTCATGAAACAATTAAATGATGCTGTGCTTTTAATAATTAAAACAGAAGTGGCATCACTTTCACAAAGGGGACTCTATGATGAAGCCAACACCAATCATAGCGATATAAAAGAAACAATTAAAAAGCTTTCTTGGGTATGTTAAAGCCAAGTATATTTAATTCATAAGAAGGAACTGCTGAATGGTTTTCAAAGAGCCAGCTTGTATCTTAAAAAACTGTGCACACCAAATTCTTTTGAAAATCCTAAGACGCATGTTATGATGCGCCAAGTTTGAGGAAATATGAAATGAACTCATGAGATCAAATGATAAAGAACCATATTCAATAAAACACTCCATAACTGAGCAGAACAACTACTACACTCCAATTCTACAAAATCTGCAAGCATAACCAGAAACTTTAGATACCAATATCAAATCACAAGTATTAAATAAAACATCCATGAGAAGAAATGGAACATACAAAGAAAAGGTACCGTGGCAACTACTAACCTGAAAAATCTCTGCAAGGCTCTTCTGCTTGCTACCTAGTCCTAATCCAGGCAAACCAATAAGTCCATCAACACCCCACTCAACAGAACCCTGCATTTTGTCCTCATTCTCACTCTCTTGCTTCTTCGGATTGAAACCAGGAGGCATCGAGAACAGGGATCTCCCACCATTGCCACTGTCACTCCTGTTCACCTTCCTCTTATCCCCAATAGCAGAACTCCCTCCTTGTAGCCTCTGAGCATACCGCCAATCCTCTCTTGACAACAGAGGAGGCGGCAGTCGTGGGTTCAAATTGACATTCGAGTAATAGTAATTTAAATAAGCAGGATCAGACCTAAGCTCCTCCTCGGATATGAACCCATTACCACTCTTATTTCTGGCAAACTCGGCAATTGCTGAACCAACAGCAGCTCCACTTCCAGCACCACCACCGCCACCGCCGCCTCCATGGTTGAACAACCCACCAACTGCATTAAGCGAACCCTCCACTGTAGGTGGAGCTGATCCACTCCTATACAGATTAAGCTCTTTTTCAAGATCATCAGCCTCTTGCCTCCTCTGTTCACGGAGCAACAAGCCTATTTCCTTCTCAAACTCATCCCCAAAGGAATTTTCACCATTTCCAATCATCGGCCTCCTACCCAATTCGGATAACATGTTTTTCACAAATTAACACCCAGAAATTCACTGTTCATTGCAAGAAGAAACAAAGCTCAAGTTAATTAATAGCATCAACAAAAACAGATACCAAGCCTGGAAACCCTAGAAAGCTACCAAGAAGGAAACTTAACTAATCCAAAACTAAATCCAAACAAAACCCACATGAGCAAATTGGAGCGCAGAAAAAAACCAACCTTTGACCATCCAAGTCTCGGGATAGCTCAGTTCTTGAAGATGAATAAAGTCGTCAGAAAACACACGATCAAATACAAAGGAAAAAAATACTCACTTCACAATAACCATAAAGTCAATAAATTAAGTGTTGGCATAAGGGTCATGTCATGTTCATTAAAATTAATTTGAAGAAATGAGTAATTTAGTTTGTGATGGAACGAGGAAGAAAAGCAAGCTCAGCTAAGAAGTGAGCATTTCTGTGAAGAAGAGTGAGTGAGAGAGAAAGTCATAAGAGAAAGATCAATCTGGCGGCGAATCGTTCTTGCAAAGAACCCCTTTTAGGGTTTTGTTATGCAACTACTACTGTGGAAGAAGAGAGAGAGAGAGGGGGTGTGGTGATTAAATACAGTGGCCAAATTTATCTAAGGTGCTGTATTTATATTTTTGTTTCTAAAAATGCTTGCCGATATTTTTCAGTAGGGCTATGTTTTAATTTTGTCAATAAACAAATTCCCTTAATACTAGGTGGCCTAATTGACCCGGTAATGGATAACCGACTGCAGTTTAATCATTTTTATCAACAAAAAAGAAAAGGAACTCGTGAGTAGATATACATATATACACACACACAGAGAGACAGAGAGAGAATTTAGATAGGGGGAGAGAGAGAGACAGAGAGGGAGAGAGTACTAAAGAAGAATCTGCGGGTGACACGTTCGCTCTTTACATTCGGAGTGCGAACTACAAACTGCCCCTTGTGGTTAATGCACTACCTAAAAGCCTAACAGGCTAACACCAACCTCTCCTCTCTCTCTCTCTCTGCTGCTATACTGTTTACTGTTGTAACTTTCTTCCTCTCCTTTTTTTTTTCTTTTTTCTTCTTCACCATTGAGAATCTCGAATTTACCCCCATGTTGCACGGGATAATACTATCCTTCGTTTTCAAGAGAAAATATCTCTTGATTTTTTTAGCAGATTGTTTTTATGTATCTATTTGAATTTGAATATATATACTCTTTATATCTGAAATATTTGGTTAATCTAAATTCATTTACTGGAAAATAGTAAAGTATCCAAAAAAATAAATAGTGAGGATATTATAGGAAGTTTAGTCTAATTTTGCTTATATCTTCGTAATCTTGTGAAAAATATTGACTATTTATATAATCGAAACGGAGGATGTAGGTATTTTATATGCACGTGTGTGCATATAAGCATTTCAATTTTATTAGGGCATAAAAGCATATGCCAAGGAGCGGCTGTTTTCATTTTCAACTTATTCTTCATCATTTATTCTCATTATTATTATTATTATTATTGTTGTTGTTGTTGTTGGATTGACCCAAAAATCTCTTGCTTTTTATATATAATAGCCGTTTAAATATTTCCAAAAAAAATTCCTCAAAAAAAATATTTCAGAAAAAAACAACTCAGACTAAATTTCTTGATATGTTGTATTTGAACTGTCATCCAAAATTTTCATTATTTTATTTTTTATTAAGGAAAGGAAGTGTTATTTTCTAGTACAAGTCCAATAAATTTTTGAATCAAATAAGTTTAAAGCCCAACAAAGGAGAAGTTCAAAGCCTAAATGTAAAATTACAAGGCCAGTAATAGAGGAGGTAATTACAGTATTACAAATCAGTTAATTATGTCATAAATAAATCTGTCGATATCTACGTCATTTTGTCTCAAGAAAAGCGTTTACTCACTTTGTGACTCGTGTTTTGACTATTTTGTCAATTTATTAGCACTAATTCATTGCTCTAATATTGATTAAAGCATTGAATCCTAAAAAGCTGTTTTGACTTTTAAAAAAAATAATCGAACTACAAAATTATGAGGGTATTTACTTGTTTCGATTCGAGTAGTAATCCGTGTCTCGTTTTGCGTTTGGAGTTTTTTAAATGATGAAAAAAATTTCTTATATAAGATTTATTTGTTATAATTCCAAAATTCTAAACAGAAAACTTGACATAGATTGAAATATTATTTGTGGACCAAATGATCTTGACTCGTTCACTTGGGCTTATAATTATGAGCTTTAAGGATAATTTGTCGGAGATTAAGAGTTTATGCAGCGTAAAAATGTTAAAGGGTAATCTTTTTAAGAAAAAAAAAATTGAAGTAATATTTTTTATATTTTTTAAGAATCAGTTTGCTACTTTGCTTCCGAAATCGCCAAAATTTAAGTTAGAGACAACGTATATCTATTTTTTGTTGGATATCACAAAATCGCCACAATTCATTTGATAAAGTGGATCTTTTTAGATTTGTTGTGAGTGTATTGTGTTTGATAGTAAGAACACTACTAGGAGTTAATGATGTCTTCAATGCACATTTATAAAAGTTAATTTATCAAACCTAAAATTTATAAGCTTTAGGTGAAAAAGTAGTATATGAGGTGCCATTTATTTTGTCTCGAGAGGTTGAATGCTACAATAACATACTCTCTCTGTTTTGTTTTAAGTGTCCTATTAAGAAAAATTACAAAAACCAAGGAAGCATGAGATATTACTTTTATACTCATATTTATTATGTTCAAAATCTAATAATTACATTTTCCAATAACTATTGTGAGGGTAAAATAGGAGTTTTGTTATTATTTTAACCTCAAATTCCGAAATAGGACACTTAAAAAGAAACAAGAATTTTTTCTCAATAAGACACTTATAAAAAAACGGAGGGAGTAACGTTTACTAATAAATATGTATGAAGATTAAATGGTATTAGTTGCATGTATCTACTTTGAGTATATACATGTTTTCAGTGAGAAAATTCTAAACATTAGCATTCCAGTTTGTAATGAGAACTCCTAGAAATTAATGGATGAATTTTAGATCAAACAAATAGATTTTGTGAGTTGCACAATATTTCACCCTTGATATGGAAGATATTACATCATGACGTGGTCAAAAAAGATATGGAGCACAATTAATCACAAATTTGCATCATTATCGTATGGAGAATTTTTATCAGGTAGAATTATATATAATTTTAAAGTATTTTGATTAATGTTGTATATCAAAATATTTTATTCATTATTAATTCTATAATGATTGCAATGTCAGGTAATAGACTTAACTATACAACAGATGCATAATCGTTTTTTTTTAGGTAAGCATTGACTTACTAAGATGCATAGAAGTGTCTTGATCCAAAAAATTCTTTCTCTCTATTCGAAGCTCATCAGGTCATTCGTCTTGCTGCTTTATATCATGAAGATTTCTCAACAAACAATTGTTTATATCTTCCACAGTATTTTAGTACGTAGTTTCATTGCTAATGTACGGAGTGATCTTCAATTTTGTGCATTGAACAATTTGGGGAAGTCTTATCGAGAAAATGGTTGAAACTGATAAGCATTTAGTTTTTCCATTAGTTTATCAAATCATTGAATTGACATTAGTTCAACTTGTTGCCACTGCTTATGTTATGAGGACATTTTCTACAATGAAGACTATCAAGATTGATGAAATCAAATGAAAGATGAGTTGATGAATGGGAGTTTAATAGTGTACATTGAGAATAAACTTTTTTCAACTATTGATAACGAGAAGATCTTGCAACGTTTTCAATCATTGAGATCACGTAGAATTTAGTTACCATCATTTTAGATCATTTTTAATGTTTGACCAAGTTTTTGTGTATATAATATTCAAGGATTTTTATCAATGTCAATGTTATTATTGTGATTTTTTTTGTGACATAATATATCATTATTAATGTATATATAAATATATGAAACAGTAAAAGTCGTCACTAACATTTTGTCATGCATCTGCCCTGGAGATAATAATTACAAATCCAATATAAATCTTCAACACAAATATAAAGGATAATCAAGGTTAATGAATAATGATCACAAGAAACAGAATAAATTTGTAGTGTGGAGCAATTGAGCTCGAGGAACGTTAGCTGCAGCCTAGAGAGAGTATATATAGTTGATGTGGACAAAACAAGTTCATTTGAATTTTAATTTGCCCTTATTTTAAAATCTGTTGGGCCTGGGCCTAGATGTAGTTTTGGCGTTTTGCTCCACTAATTTTATTTTACATAATTGTATAAATTACAATGCTTATAGAGAAACTACACGTCAAGGTTTATATTAATTAATTTTAAATAATTTTTAATCATTTCCAATTAAATTACAATAGTCTTACATAAAAAAAAAAGGGTCCCGTCTTAAACAAAATAATATGCATATTAATACAAAATTTTAAAATACGCTTAGTGATATAAAATTCTAATTATCGTGAACAAACTAATCTCAATGATATATGTAGGCGCAAGGAGTATGTTTTGATTTTTTTTTTCAAAAGAATTCAGATCTTATACATTTTCCTATTCAATATTTGACAATGAAAAAGAAAATTACATAAAATATTTTTTTCGTTTGATTAAAGTAATAATTTTTTAATAAATATATAGCATAGTAGACTTAGTAGTATACTTAAATCTATCTTTTATACTAAAATTGAGTTGTAGATCTTAGTTTACACGCCTTAAATTAACTTCAAGTTTCGAGTCTTATAAAAGTAGGAAAACTTCTGATTATGATTCTATTTTAAATGTTGTATATAAGCTAGTTCCAAAATTTCCTTTAAATCTATAAGTTTATGTTATTTTCTTATTGCAATTTTACTTCTACTATGTAATAATTGAGTTATTTGTTTTTTAAAATTATAACATGCTCTCTGATCATCGCTAGGATACAAAACTAGTATACTTAAATTAAGGGATGAGGTACTACATTTAACGTCAAGGACATTTTCGTACCTAAACTTACATTAAGGACATTTTCGTACCTAAACTAGTAAACTTACATGTTTTTGTTCTTTTTTATCAGTCACCTTTTCCTTTCTTCATTTCACGTTTCACCCTATTTATATCGAGTTGGATCATCATCTATTATAGAATTGTGCTATAAATAAATATTGATAGATTTCTAAATTCTGTTGATATGTCGTAGTGATATGTAAGTTTAATAAAAGATGGTAACACATGAATGGAAGTTTATTCAGTACGCAACGATTAAAATAATGGTTACAAGTTCACACGACATCGGAAGAAAATATAATAAATAAATAAAAGATATCGCAGAAGCTGTAAAATAGAGAATTCGACTTTATTTATACCGTCAATATTGTGGGACTTTGTATGGTCAATTTTATTTCTCCTCGAGATTTTTGTGAATTTTGAGATGCCCTATGCAATATTTTTTATTATTCCACACTCGGTGGTTTTCAATTTTACGAGTTTTTCCACGTTAGATCTCGTATCATATTATTTAATTCTTTACTTCATATGAATTGATATCCAAAATTTTGATAAATATGATAATTTTAGATTTATTATTATGTATTTAATATGATTCGGTCCAACTAAAAAACAGACTAGCATAACCACTTTAAACAGCTCTAAAATTATATGGTAATGCTTTGCTTGTAGATAACCACACAAGTTGGGTTTTGAAAATTCTGAAACTTCTCAAAACTTATTACATCAGTAATTCAGTATTATACTACTTCTCAAAATATATATCCACAAAAAATACGCTATATATCTCTTTTTACTAGGTGGTCTTGTTCTACATGTTTTATTTACAAAACCAATGAAATATAAAATTAAGACTCAATCTAGTTCTCTTCCCTGCCTCTATCCAATTGATTATATATATATATATATATATATATATGATCATCGTTTGCATGTACATGTAATCCAATAAACCAATAATCCAATTTTTGGCATGTACAAAAGAAAACAGAAATGCCATGTAAATCTTTATCCACACTGAATATAAAATTGTTTTTCAAACAAAAGAAGTTGTTGGCCGTGACACGTGTATTCATTTTTTCATATATAGCTGCCCCACCCAATAAAGAATGAGGAAACGGAAAAAAAGTAAGATTCTAATAATTATAACTACTCCCTCCGTCCTATTATTTATGGCTCAAAATTTTTAGGCACAAATATTTAAAAAATATGAATTAAGGATAAAAGGTGTGTAACTCACATGTTTAGCGTAATTTTTATCAGAGTGATGCTATTTGGACAAAATTTGTCTAGACAAAAACCGGCCCGTTCATCAATCCGGCCCGAATATATTAATTATCTATTTTTTTTTAATAAAAGCATATATCCTGAATTACTAATTTACCCTTACTTGTTTTGGCTCCAAATTAGTACATGATTAGGCGCGGTAATTATTTCCCTCCTATTATTCCTGCTCATACATATATTCACTCCATTTTAATGCCGTCCTAAAATTTTTTTTTCAACTAATTAATAATTGTTTATTCATAGTATCTATATCAATTAAAAATAGCAATACTTATGCATATCACGTCAAACCAAAAACAACATCCATTCATTAATCTATTTTTGTTGATTCCTACCGCTAGAATCATATATATCCATAAAGTAATATTATACAAGATTTTAACAATTTTGAAGTATTTTTTTTTAAATTATTAGAAAATTCAGTTTTACCAGTATATTAGACCATAGTTCTAATAATGCGATATTCTACATGATAATCACGGAATCAACTAAAGTTGCTAATTTATATAATATTATTGAAAATAATTAATTTCTAGACGAATTTGATTACAATCTCGTATTTTTTTTAATTCAATTTTACTAGCACCCAAATCAGACCATAGTACTAGTCATACGATATTTTACATGATGATAATGGAATCGACCAAATTGGGTAATTTATATGATATATATTATTTAAAATAATTTATTTCTAGACGAATTTTTGAATGAAATTCTTATTTTTTTTAATTATTAGAAATTCAATTTTACTAGCATATTTGACCAAGATTAGACCATTGTACCTGTATAATAACCATGGAATCGATCCAATGTGGCTAATTTAACTAAGATTATTGAAAATAATTAATATCTGGGTGAATTTGATTAAAATTGGCGGTAAAGGGTAATTAAGTAAAACTGTTTAAGGCACTAAACAACACAAATATTATTCATTAATGATCATGCATGATTACTAATTTACCCTTTTTTGTCTAAACAAATTTTGTCTAAAGAGCATTACCGTTTTTATTAATGGCTCAAAACTTTTAGGCACAAGTATTTAGGAAAAATGAATTAAGGATAAAAGGTGTATAACCCACATGTTTAGTATAGTTGTTATTCAATATTTAATTCTTGTTAATTTAGTCAAACATCATAACATTAACATTACACAGTCAAAAAAAGTGGTTGAGATTAAACTTTTTAATTAAGGCCTAAGTAAGCCCTAAATTAACCAAAATAGAAAGCATGTCATGTTACATGGGACGACCCAAAAAGGAATACAGGTCATGAATATTTGGACGGAGGGAGTAGTATTTTCTTAGTATAAAGTACGACTTTTAGTTTGGTTGTCTAATATAGAACATTGGACTGGTTAAAGACTTAAAGTTATATAAACATCATAGAATCAAATAATAGCCAATGATTTTATATTATGTTGTCAAATCTAGAGCAAGGATAATAATCTGGCATCGAGAACTCTAGTAATCTGCTGAAATTTACCATACTGATTGTGATTGATTTTTTTTTTCTACATTACTTCTAAACATTACAAATAAAAACTTAATAATAAGAAAAATGATTCTTAATGAAATTGAAGTAATAAATGGTCGGTGACGATAAAATATTTTTCAATTAATCGTTATTTTACTGACATATTTTTATTTGAGATTATAAAAATATCATTTTTTAGCAGTAGATTAAGATTTAGGAGGATATTAAAGAAGTACGGCTATATTTGGTACTTATATAAGTAAAATTAAATACAAGACCTAACGTATAATTATTTAATTAACAGTTTTTGTTTCTTGGTTACGTTTGATGGCACATGATGTCTGTATATGTGACGCTACTCTCATTAATCCACGAACACATTAAAAATTTAAAAGTTAAAATATAATTAAAAATACAGAATAATTGTGTGAGAAAATTTTATGATTAAACAAAGACAAAAAAAAATGTCTATTGTCTCAGCAGTTAAATT
This sequence comes from Agastache rugosa, assembly GCA_031470985.1. NCBI lineage: Eukaryota > Viridiplantae > Streptophyta > Magnoliopsida > Lamiales > Lamiaceae > Agastache > Agastache rugosa. The sequence goes on from CM062609.1 coordinate 19,416,031, forward strand.
GTGCAACTCTATCGGCAGCCTCATCTCTTCCACGCCGAATAATTAATTAAATTAATTAACTCGTTATTGCCATTGATCCTTCATAAAGAGATGAAGTACAAATTTTTTACTACTTATTACCTCAATCATTCTTTCATAAATGTAGGTTGTAGGGCTGCCCAATACAATAGGGAGTGGCTAATTAAACATTTAATCAATGAATATGTGGAGAATTAATTATATGGTTCCGATTGAATTAACAATAGAAAATATCAGAGTACTATTTCAAAATACCACTCTCTTGGCCCCTATATTCACTGCTACCAAAAATAAAAAATAATAATAATAATAATAATAAATTATTTAATTAATTAAAAAAAAATCTATCTTTATAGACATGTTGGCTGTGTCCGCTATTATTTAGTAAAATAAATAATAAGGGTTATTGTAAATATTTTATTAATATGTTAATGTGCTAGCGTGTTAAATGTCGACATTGATAATATACTCCCTCCGTCCCGTTCAATATGGTATGTTTTCCTTTTTGGGTCGTCTCATTCAATATGTCATGTTTCTTTTTATGGAAAGAATTAGAACTTACTTTAAGTTAAAAAAATACTTTATTAGCACTTTATTGACTAAAAAGTTACTTTATTAACACTTTATTATACCTAATTTCTTTTTTCTTAGTCTCCATACAGAAAAGAACTATACCATATTGAACGGGACAGAGGAATTTCTTTTGGAATAAATTCTTTAAAAAAAAGCAAATAGTAATGAACATGTTGACCTTGTACTATCTTGATTGTTTTTTTGTTTGATACCAAAGTTGCCAAAAATTATCTTTTTATCAGAGGAATTAGAAATATATTTCTTTATCTAATGGACTATTGTCACATAATACCACTTAGAATTTATTACATAAAAGTCATAAACATCTTCGGAAAGGAAACTTATTTAGCTACCTAATCGTAGCTCACAAACACGAACACATAAATGAAAAACTAAATTGTTAAAATTATATTTTTGCAGAGATAGGCTTGTAAAGTAGAGGTGGTCGCGGTTCGGTTCGGTTCGGTTCCGGAACCGGAATCGAACCGGCGGTTCTCAGTTCCACCCCAAGGGAACTGGAACCGAACCGCCGACCACTTCGGTTTCGGTTCTAAACCGGAACCGCAAGATTCGGTTCGGTTCGGTTCGGTTCCAGCGGTTCAAAATCGGAACCGCATACTTTGGAATTTAATTTTTGTATTTTTTTTTCGTTTTTTGCTACTTTTTCTTGTTTAATTGTAATTTTATGCATTCTAACGTAATATTTAGGTGAATTAAATATGAATCGTAACATAAATATAGATAAAAACATAAAAAATAAAAAAAATAGGAAGAACCGGCGGTTCGGAACCGAAACCGAACCGAAACCTTCTGCAACTTTGGAACCGAAACCAAACCGCCGTCGATGCGGTTCTAAGTTCCGAACCGAAACCGGCGATTCGGTTTCCGGAACCGCCGGTTTCGGTTCGATTTCGGTTCCGACGATTTCGATTTTTTTGGCCACCTCTATTGTAAAGATTCCTGAGGATCAAAACTTGAATTTGTATTTAGGCTTGCATTACTAAATCTATACCTATTATAAAAGAATCAATTCTTAAAAAATTAATTTTGCCTAATATATCCCTATTTTAAGGGTAATTATGTAATTTACATATAGATATATTATAAACCTAAAAATATTACTTTAAAATTTTAAATATATTAATAATATAATCTAATTATAACTCTTTTGATAATAAAATTATTTCATCGTTAACAACCTTTAATTTTTTAGAAAAAGCAAACCACAAGCAACACACGTGATCTCTCTACTAGTAATTATAAAACAAAAATTTGGCAGAAAATCAGTAGACGGGTAAGGGGCAAGCAACAAATACCAACATTAAAGACTTATTTGTACTTAAAAATAATCGAGGAAAACACACACACACACACTTTCCTTCAAAATAATGAGAAAGCAAGTGAACAAAAGATTCAGTCAAAAATTAAGCACATCCTTTGAAAACCTACACTTCAAAACATTATAACAACGCCGCCTTCTACTAGGAAAAATTTGGCAAAAAGCTGCAGAATTCATATTTGAAACATCAAAACATAATAAAAGCAGGATTTATTTAGACCCAGAAAACTTTACAAAAACCCTACACTTGAATGTATTGTTCTTAAAGTAAGAAAATTGTTAAATTAAGATACATAATAAAAGACCAAAGTCCATATCTCCTGGGCCATAACTAGAAAAGCAGCAAGCAAGCATGCCATAATTTGTACAATTCTATATTACAACCTCAGCAGTTTGTATAGTCATATCATTTTATCACCTCGATCTGGACGGGTAAAAGGATCATCCGTCCCCTGCGCCTCAGCTAAACTACACTCTACGTATAAACTTAACTTAGCACTACTACACAATCTACATATTTTGAGTACAGGTGACTTTTTTTTATTTGCAATTAGCTCGTACCCGAAAGATAGATGTGTACGAGCGAGTAGAGCAGAGCACCACATGATAGGGGGAACGGACACAAACTAGCCAAAACTAGGCTGAGTTAGCTGTACAACTTCTTTCCTACACCACGTCTATGCACCATTTGGGGTCTGAGCAGCCGCTGCAGCAGCAGCAACGGCAGCAGCAATTCTCCGCTCTGCAAACCAACAAACAATAATTATTGCATTTCAAGAAAGTATGGAAATACAAGTAAAATGGTTAGTATATATATGCGTACCCCCAGCAGCAACAAGTTTCTCTACACGAGCTACTATATGCTTCCCATAGGTGTACTTCTTCAGTGCATTCAGATGGACCTTAATCCTACTCATGATCAGTTCACGCTCCTGATCACTGCATGTCTCGAGCACTTTCTGTACGACATAATTTGCAAATTGATCCTTCATCATAGCCTGGTTGCAGAGGAAGATTTCAAGTTTAGGCCAACATATATTTGATAGTATGAACAACTAAATAGATACTACTCATTTATCACCATAGTATCTAAATCTATATTTCTAAGTTTAATCAACATCTCGAGAAGCAGCATACAACAATAACAAATATAAAACTTCCAACTTCCAAGCCACTATTATTACTGTGATTACTGAAAGCAAATAATTAATTTCATGGAAGTTGTTCCAACACTTCTATCAGAAGTCAAAATAGACATGACGAACCTGAAGAGGTTCATTTTCGTCGGTTGTTCCAAGCATCTCAGTCACCAGCAGCTGGCGTTCGCTTGGGTCACCAAAAGTCAAGCATTTCTCAACAACATTTGATGCAAACTTCTGTTGGCTCATCTGAACTATCTTACCAGCTAATTCCTGAATTATGGTTGATCGCTCATGTGGCTTCCCATGCTCCAGTACATGCTATAACAACATGAAAAATAATTAGTGAAATATTTCTTCACCAGCTCTACCGGGTTCCAAAGATACCATTTATGCTAGAATTTAAAATGGGGGACATGAACTCCACACAAGAAAGCAACAATATGCCGATGGACAAGAATTGAATGAGAACAAAAACCTAAAATTGAACTGAAAGAAAATACAAGGAACAGACAAATTTAACAAGCAAAAAACTTGAAACAAAAACATCAGTTCTAAAGCAAGCACACATCAAACTTTCGTGCATCCAAATAGTAACACAACAATGCATCCACCATACACAAGACAAGGCCACAAGTACATATGACTCTCCTAAGCAAAAATACGAACCTGAACAACATAATTCCCATACTGATCCTGTGCTAGCATGCTTACAGACCCCAGAATCTCTTCCATCACTTTCATCTGGGTTTTTTCATCCTTGCAATGCTCGAGAACTCTCTGCCGAGACAAAGGTATCACAATGTAAAGTGATATTTCAGCAATAATCAAGGTCAAAGCGACAGAAATTCATTCATACACTTTCCCCTAACCTGTATCACACGACAGCCATATGGATGAGTAGAGAGCGTCACAACTTGGTCAAAAAATGTGGACACAACAAACTGTATATGCTCCTCAGGAACGCACTCAATGCACTTCTGAATGACATGATTTCCATTTTGATCACGCACGCATCGCATGATATTCCCATCCAGCTCCTCAACCATTTTGATCTTCTGATCCACATCAATAACTTCTATTGCCTACAAATCAGATAGCATTCTCCACTTCAACAAAAATGAAAAATAGCAGTTTTTGAAAGATTACCTCCAGTTTAACTGAAAGTAACATTTTTCAAAAGAAGTAGCACTTTCATAACCCAAATAGGGATTTATAAATTCTCCAGCAGGCAAAAAATATTTCTAGATTGGATTTCAGAAGCATATCTTATGGTTAATGCATAACAAGGATAAATGTTACCTTTTGTATCACTCGACAACCATACATCTGGAGGCTAAGGGTGAGTACATGTCCAAAAAGCTTGCTGGCTAATTCTCTTCTTTGAGATGGCATGCCATGTTCAAAAAACTGGGAAGACAAATGATCAGTTCCAGAAGGACTAAAAAGGTCTACAAGATCCAATCAAGTGAAACAGTTCAACTGAGTGACAGACCAAGTATGTTGGTTACCTTCTGGACAACATAATTACCAAACACATCAGTAATTAGTGTAAGAGCTTGAGGAAAAATTTCCTCAAAAACCATATCCTTCTCTTCTGGTGTCGCAGTTTCAAGCTTTTGTTGAATGAATCGGCTCCCATATTGATCAGCGCTAGTAAAAGATGTAAGTTGAAAAGAATTCAGCTATCAAATCTTCTTGATTAAATTGCCATCACAATGTAAAAACATACCTGAACTCAACAACGTGACCAGTGATCTCCGAAAGCTCAAAGCATCTCGCTTTATTGCTCTTGAACTCTTCCAGCAGAGAAGAACTGAAGCTAGGGTCCAAGTGCCAGGGTCCGATGACACTCCCAGCTGCATTTCTCAGCCCACCGGGGTATCTCATATTGAAGTCACCGTGCCTGATGGGGCTACCAGATCCTCCAGCTGAATTGGAAATTGGACTTGCCAGGGGACTGCCAGGATATGACAATCCAATCCCGAAAGCAGGATTTCCATAGTAACCATGAGAATTAGATGCACTACTTTTGCTTCCGTATGGAACACCATACTCCGAATTCTGAGAAGGTAACAAATTCCCAAGATAGGCTTTCTGAAGCAGGTCCAAGTATGAATCACCCAAGTAGTTCCTATCAACAGAGGGATCATTAAGAGCTGCAGCCTGTGCTGCAGAGTATTCGGCAGTTCTCAAGTACTGTAGATACAAAGGGTCGACAAAAGGTGCCTGTGGCACATTCCCAGCCATCTGTCTGCTAAGGTTCAGCTCCGCAACGCCAGCACCAAAACTTGATCCTCCCAACATTCTGGAGTCCATTCCAGATGCAGCCATAGCAGATGCAGCAGCAGCATTCTCGAAAAGTGGAGGCAAATTGGGGCTGCCGAGTTGACCAGATATTGGACTCATAGGATAGCCACTTCCATAATTTGAAAAGGATGAGTTGGGACTATCCAGATGCTGATATTGAGGAAGTATGCCTCCTCCTCCATTCATTGCAGCATTAGAAGAACCATTCCGGTACGAGTTATTCGATGGAACACCATTTTTCTGAAGCTCAGCTTGAAGGTAAGTACTATTATTCAGATGTGACATATAACCGTTGCTTAGAACAGAATCAGGAGCAGAAGACATATTTGACTGCCCTAGTTCATGTCTTTTATTATACGTATGCTGTCTAACATTATTTTGGCCTCCCTGCATATTAAAAAGATAATTCTTATTATCATCTGGATTAAGCTCAATGCGAGAAGATAAATGATGCTCCTCATCCACAATGCCATCCGAGAGGTTCACTCCTGATAAAGCAGCAACCAGATCAGCAGTATCCTTCGAGTGAGAAGATACCCCATTAAAGGAATTGGCATTACTAATACTTCTTTTTTCTGAATTTCCCACCCTGCCTCCACCAATAGGGGTTGGGCAAGGGCTGGGAGCTCTTGCAATTCGTTGAGGATCAGGTGTTGAGCTTCTTGACAAGGATGCCCCCAAAGCAGCAGCATAAGAGTATGACGCAGATGCTGAGCTTTGCTTATTTGAAGCTGAGAGTAAGGGATCTGAGGATGTAAAATCTCCATACAGATGAGCCAGCTCAGCTTCTGCTGAGCTCAAAGCATTAGCATTTTCATCAAAAGCATTTCTGCTAGCCGGTCTTGAAGGGTGTGTAGAATCTGGAGTAGCACGGTTGAAGTCATCCTGCATACATACAAAGAAGTCAGACAAGCTAAACGGAACAAAGGGGGAAGATGTTCGAACAGCTAGTCCGCACTGCATTAGGAGTTAACGAGAAGTAACCAAATGTCTATAATACTAAATGTACCTTCAATTCATCAACACATTCTATATTTGAGACTGCAAATAAGCATTTAGAAAAGACACAAGAATAGCACATTTTCCGTACGGGAAAATGTTTTACCGTAACATAGGACCTCATGATCGTGCGAGAAGCATAAGACTTCAAAGAGAAAAGAAGGAAATTGAGAAGTTCAATCCCAAAGATAGAACAAAATGGTGACAGGAACAGAATGATCAATATTATTAGGGAGTATAAGTCAAAGAAATAGAGAAAAACCGTTATCCTTGCATTCAATTGAGAAGCCAAAAAATAAAAGCAGCATTTATCACTCGGAAGGATAAACATTGAATTCTGAACACCCAGAAATAAATTTCGATTAACAAAATTAAGAAAAAGAACAAATATATGTAATCCAAACTGAATTTTGGAGATGTGCCGAAAGATGCCAAATGGACACCCACATTCCTATCGTAAAAATGATATCCAGGTTAAGCATACCAAATCGTGCTAAAGTACGCATTATTCAACAGCTTAAAGGAGACACACCAAATCAACAAAGTGGTTGCCTTTCCTCTAATGAAGCCTGTACAGAGCCGGTTACAACAAAATTGAGAAAGAAGTAAATTATATGTGCGAACAAGTGTGATACCAAATCTGATAAGAGTCCTACCATACGTACCAAGATAGAACAAGATTCACAAAATCCAAAGCAAATTCATGGGGAAATGAGTGGGGGAGAACTTACAGAAAAGGCCAGGCAAAATTACATAGAATTGTATCATTACAACACTCAACATAACATACGAAAGCTGGAAAATGCGTACACCACAAGCCACGTATCAAAACATAAGTCTGGAAGAAAGGAATATCCTGAGCAAGTGAAAGAGCAGTAGAGTGCAGGTTATACTAACCTTAAATATCTCTACAAGACTCTTTTGCTTGCTACCTAGTCCTAATCCAGGCAAACCAATAAGTCCATTACCACCCCACTCCACAGAACCCTGCAGCCTGTCCATGTCCTCACTCTCCTGCTTCCTCGAGTCGAAGCTAGGTGGCGATGGAAACATGGATCTCCCAGCATTGCCACTATCATCCCTATTAACCTTCCTCCTATCACCAATTGCCGAACTCCCTCCTTGCATCCTCTGAGCAAACCGCCAATCCTCCCTCGACACCAGAGGTGGCGGCAGCCTCGGGTTCAAATTGACATTAGAGTAATAATAAGATAAATAGGCAGGATCAGACCTAAGCTCCTCCTCAGACATGAACCGATTGCCACTGCTTTTCGCAAAATCAGCAAAAGCTGAAGCACCGGCAACGCCATGGTTGAACAACCCACCAACAGCATTCAGTGAGCCATCAACAGTAGGTGGAGCCGATCCACTCCGATACAAATTCAGCTCCTTTTCAAGATCATCAGCTTCTTCCCTCCTCTGCTCGCGGAGCAAGAAACCTAACTCATTTTCAAACTCATCTCCAAATGAATTCTCATTATTTTTAATCATCGGCCTTCTACCCAATTCAGACAACATGATTCTTCACAAACTCAATAGCCGCAGATATTAACTGTTCATTTCACAAACAAAGAAAAAGCTTAAATTAACACCAGCAACATAAAAACTCCATGAAATACATCAAGAACAAAACACTAGCTAATCCACGAAAAAAATAAAAACGTAAGCAAAAATTGAATATCAGAGTTCCAAACTCATAAAAATCTTAACTTTGACCATCAGTTATGGAGAAAACTCAGTTCTTGAAGATTAATAAAATCATCGAAACGACTCGACCCAAAAACACATAGGAAAACTCACTTTTAGCGTAGGTTGAGTAACCGCAAATCAAAAAAGTTTTGACCATTTTCCTTCAATGAACCTCAAATAAATGTGCAATATTCCATCATTACGATTAAAAAGAAAATGGAAAAAAATAAAAATGAAGCTGGCTCTGAAAGAGTGTAATGGTATTGGTGTAGAGTTTGTGCAAGAACACTGAGTGAGACAGAGGATCACAGGTTTATTTAATAAGAGGAGGATCAATCTGGCGGCGAATTGAACCCCATTTAGGGTTTTGTTTCACAACTATAGAAAGAGAAAGGAAGGCATGGTCACTACTCTGGTTAATTTTATTTTTTTTGTAACGTTTTAATTTTTTATATTTGTTATGAATTGTTTATCTAACCGACTCTGAGTACTTCTTCATTCCACAAAACATTTTTTTCATTTGGCTACTCTTCTATACTATATTAAAGCAGAATCTTCTGCATGGCAATTTCCCGCCCAAACTACTATTATCCCGCCTAAAATGCATGGGTTGTTGCATTGGGTTGTTGCGCTATTAGTGATGATATCTTTTTCAAATCTCTTACTCTTTATATATAGATATTGATTTATTCAATAAAAAAATACATATTGATATTGATACATAAAATCTAATATTATATTAAAGCAAAATAATTTGCAATGCATTTTCCTGCTTATTTTGCATGATACATGCAAATAATTGTACAATTTCCAATAAAAATTAATAAATGTACATTTTATCATGACATTTCAATTTTTCAAATTCAAAAATTAGGCTTTATAGCCTAACAAATTTAATTCACTAAATAATGATGTGTATGCTGCATTTCAAATTTTCAAATTCAAATATTAAGCTTTGGAGTAGTAATTATTTTATTTTTTGTCACATTAATTAATTTTTGTGTTTGCTAAATGTATTATTTTGTATAAGAAGATTCACAAAGATAAATTTTATTAATTTGAAATATTTAATTATATTATATAGATATTATTGACATTTAAAAATGTAAAAATTGAAATACAATCGAATGGTGCAGCGCAACGCGCGCGGGTAGATCTAGTTTAAATTTAAATTCTAAACGATAAACGTGTTCAAATTTGTAATCACCTATCTATACTAATACTAAATAAGAGAGTTGTAACTATATTAACAAGTTTGTCATTTTCCCTCCAAAACCAATTTAGTGGATAATAGGTCTTGAACTTTAAGTTATTTCATGAATGATGAATAATATATGTTGGTTAATTCTATACATCTCATTTCTTGGTTTTCATGTTTGAGCTTTAAAAAAATCAAATTATTTAATAAAATTGAATGATTATGAATTTTGGCTTATTTGAGATTATGTAATTGAATTTTACTTTTTATATTTATTATTATATACTAAATATTCTAATTTAACACAACACTATTTTGACTAAGATATTTAATTTTGAAAAAAAAAATTAGCACAATGAATGGTTGTCAAAATAGTTTTATTATTTTCATTATTTAGATTCGTATATATTTAAAAAAATATAATAGTGAAAAAAATATTAAAAATTAAAAATATATATTTCGAGGTGTTTGGAAGTTATCAAAAATGAAGAATTATTAAAAATGCCAAAAATTGGTTGAAATTTTTATAATGATTGTTCATCTTTAATCCTAATAGCGTTTTGAAATGGGTTTTAATCGAAATTGTATTTTCAAATATATAAAAAAATGGTTGTTTAGAGATGCTTAGAAGGTAAGTGTTATTCTATTTTTTTTAAATATTTCTTAAATTATTAATGTAATTAAATGTTTTGTGTTTTATATTTGGATTATTTAAAATTTATAAATATTATTTAGATGTTTATATGTAATTATTTAATAGTGTATTTAAATTTATGTACAAAGAAGTATATCATATATAATACAAAATTTAACATGTCATATTTATTAATGTTATTTGGATTGAATGTTTCTTTTAAAAAAAATATTGATGTAATGTATGAATTTTATATTTTATTGTGTTATTCCATAATTAACATATTAGATGATTAATGCATTTTATTTGTGGCAGACAGTTTTTCGACAACTTTATATGGATATTTCAAGAGTTACACATTGAAAAGGTTTGAAGATATTGGTGTGTGGTAATGAGAAAACACTCTTAAAAATTATTGTATAAAAAAGAAAATTTTCATAATGTTTGAAATGTAATATTCTCTCCATCCACGAAATATATAGCACAACTTTTGTGGCACGAGTTTTTATAATGTTTGTAGATTATTTGTTGTATAACCCCGAAAAATTCGAGCTTAAAAATTTCATTTTAGTATATACAAATAAGATATATATAGAATAAATCGAACGATAGAACGGTCACTTATTCCCGATAAAACTTAAATGTCTAAATTATAATAAATTTAGATGTCATATGCATTGCATAGCACGAGCATTCATCTTGTATTGCACGATGCAATAATATGATTAATTAAAAATAATTAATCAAAAGATATATTATGTATATTATATATATATCAAATGCTTGTATATTTGATCTTGAAGAAGAATTAATTTATGGAATAATATGGATATTGGTCTCGTTAAGATCGAAATAATTAATTCTACTTATATGCTCGATCGAAACTTCGATCCGATAAGTGAATGTTGTATTACGGAACGAAAGATGAAATATACTATAAAAGGAAAATCTTATAATATAATAATATATATATTATATAAGCATATAAGTGATATGTGTGTGCGTCTGTTGTGTGCGTGTGTTTAGATAAGTCAAAAGTTAATTAGTTAAACTATTTAAATAAATAAAAACCTAAGTAAATAAGATTTGGGAAAATAGAGAGAAGCAGACAAAAGAATAAGTAAGAGAGGGAGAGACGGCTGGAGAAGAAGAAAAGAGATCTTTGCAGAGACTTCAATCCCAAACACCATGATTGTTATTCCCTTCTTCCAGAAATTCACCTTCCATCTGAACCAATGAAGATACAGTAGAAGAAATAATAACCTAGTCCCTACAGATTCCTCGTCTTCTCTTCACCCCTTCAATATCTCTGCAGATGAAACCTCTTCACCATCATCTGCAAATTCACTTTCTCCATACTCTCCATCACAAACTTTTCTTTCAAGCAAAATCTGAAGAAAACCCTAGCCCCCAAAAACCACCACCATCCTCTGCCGCCTAACCGCCGCCGGCGGCCACCACCGGAGGAAAAGAGGCAACTGGAATCTGGTGAGAGAGGAAAAGAAGAGTTTAAGGAGAAGGAGAATGAAAGGAAAATCAGAGAAACGTGAGGGAGAAGGAGGAGAAAAGGAAGCTAGGTATAATCTTCATCTAGTCCATTTGCTTTGCTTTCTTATATGAGCATGTTAGGTTAGTAAGAATGGGTTATAAGAGCTATAGATTTATGTTAAAATCATGTTAATCACGTTTATATGAGTTATGAGTTATTTATTAATTAATTACATGCCTTTAATAATTAATTAATTATTTGATTAATTAATTATATACTCTTAAGTAGTTAATTAATTCTTTTAATTAATTAGGTTGATCTAAGTTAAGTGTGAAGGTTTTACTTGTGTTTTTATAACATAATACACTTAAGACACCTACATGACTCATGTGACATGACATGCATAAGATAAACGTTATAAAAAGGGAATAAACTTGACCTAGGATGCTAAGATCTTAGACAATTATATGCTCGTGAACCTAAGTATTTAAGACAACTCTTGTGGGACCAAGCAACCCTTAAGTTCCGAAGACTTGTCAAGAGAACCTGAATCAAGGTGGGTTTCTATTTTCAAACTGTGGGATTACAAACTCCCACTGAGGTAACTTTAGGGTTATTAAACCCAATGCTTTCCAAGTATGATATGCATGCTAATGTTTTATGTTCAATTGCTTGTGGTTTACCAATGTGGAATGTTTTATAATACGATCGGCCTTGTGCTCCGTACAAGCCAAGGTAGTGTACACATGAAGTTATGACGGTTCGGTTGGAGAGAGTGGCTCCCCTCTAATTGAATCGGGCGGTAACCCAAGAATGTGAGTTGCTTTCGGTACCGATTATTCTTTTAACTATTTTAACTTATGAGAAGGATATTTTTACTAAAGTAAACCCCCCTTCTATAAGAAAGTAGCATGCCATATCTTTTATAAAATGTTTTCAAAGAGGGGCACAGAATCCACTGAGTGCTTTTGTACTCAGCCCCCTGCATTATTTTCCCTAATGCAGGTTGATCAACGTGGAGGCGAAGGAAGGGGATGTCAGTGTCATTGTTGTCCGTATGTTCTTCAGTACTTGTTGTGTCGGTCTTTATGACCATCGTTGTCGTCTTCAATCAGGCTTATGTCATCAAACTCATGTTACCTCTTATGTTCTAACCATCTACTTTTAGATGGCTATCTTTTGAAACGCTTCCGCAGTGCGGGCCGGTGTCCTCATACATCGACCCAAGTTATGTTATGCTAGGGCATCGATGTTGAATAATTACCCACATTGCCTTTATTTCATTAAACACTTATCTTTTCAATGTTATCAATATATATCCTTTATTGATTACTTACGCTTATGATTCATATGGTTTCACACCAACCCCGCGTGGCGGCTCGGACGGATCCGCATAGGCCGGGTCGCGGGTCGTCACATTTGTTAAATGGAGAAAAGAGACCCGTTACTTTTGATTGTTGTAAGATATAAAATATAAGAAAGTGAGTGGAATTATGTCCAAAAATGGACATGATATACATTTCGTGGACGGAGGAAATTTGTTGTATTTGTTATTGTTATACTTAAAAATGTCCTTTATTAATTTATATACTGAAAAATTAATGTATTATTATTCTCTTTTGTTGTCTGAAATTTTATACTCCCTCCGTCCACGAAATATAGGTCACGTAGGGTGCAACAAGGGTTTTAATAAATGTTAGATAGGTAGTGTTTGAGTGGAGAAAGAGATTCATTATATTGAATTGTTGTGAGGTATAAAATAATGAATGTGTGAGATATTATTCCAAAAAGGAAAGTGACATAAATATGGTGGACACTCAAAAAATGAAATTGTGTCCTAAATATCTTAGGCGGATGAGAGCAATTAATACATTTTACTCATTATTTATGTGATTTGATAATTTATATGTTACATATTTTTAAAATGCATTCTACCGTGCAACGCACGGGTGCAATCTAGTTTCTTAAAATACATGGTAAATTTTATTGTATTTTAGTTGGAATCGAATCAAATATCTTTTACTAAGGCTCTCAGTTTTATCACTCGAATTAGACCTTGTTATCAGGACTGATTTGCTCGTAAGACTATTGAGAGTTGAGACGGTCGCACTCATATGTCTAAAATATTTTAGGCCCGAATATATCATCAGCATATTTATTAAAATTATTCAATAAATGTATTTTATAATGGTATCAATTTTGACCATAATGTATTATCATATTTAAAAAATTTCACCTATGTTACTTTATTTGCTCATTTTCCTAAATTTATACTTCATTCTTTTTACTTTATTATTCTTCCACCTTCTTACTTCATATGTTCTAATTATATTTAACGTTAATAATTAATGTATATATACAATTTAAAAAATAATAATTTTTTTTGTCATCTATATTCACACAATGTATAAAGGCCTTGTAAATTAGCTAAATATATATATGTAATTTTGTCATATTGAGAATCTGTTCATTATTGTATCTCTTCAATCTTAAAATTATTTGATTTATTATTGGTTATTGTAATATATTTTGTGATTCTTTAGTCTTGATTTGGTGTAAAATATATAATTAATTTAAATTGCTTATGCCTATAGAAGACTAATAGCTATATAACTAATTTGTTAGCAAGTTATACACATTATAGAAAATTCCGCATAAAAATTATAATTTGTCGATTATTAGAAGAAAAAAATGAAAAGAAAAAAAATGAAAAATATTATAATGTATAAGAAAAGTGCAAATGTGGACATGTGTAAGAATATTTTAGAATGAACAAAAATCTAGAAAGCTAATCATGTAAAATAGATTATCAGGTCATCAACTGATAATTCACTATTATAAATAGGTTCGATTCTGATTCAACTAATAACACATTGTTTTAAATAGGTTGAATGCCGACTAGACATATTATGTAGATGAGGTCCTATAATGTGTTTGTTATTGTCTTGAATATGTTCGAAATTACATGGGTTTCGTTGTGAAATATGCTGAAATATTGGTGAATGTTGAAAATGGCCTAAAAACCGAAGGTTCAAAGCTAAAAAAATTGAATATCATATGAAGTTTTTTGAAAATTTTTGGGTTTATGTTCTTCGCAAATATGTGTTGTTTTGAATATATTTGTCTCTCAAAATGGTATATAGGTTGGAATACATCTCTCGCGCAAATAGATTTGTTGTAGATTTGATTTGGGATTTGACAATACCACATACCTCTGCTTTTTAAATAGGGGTTATTGCATGTAAATACATAACCTTTTTTCAAATTCTAGTATTGCACATGACTTTTTTTTTCTGCCTCAGTATACATTAACTTTCGTTTTTTTCTAATTTTGAGCCAATCATGGGCTTCCCCCAAATCGAATCCTATGTGGACGTCGGAATCGCCAGCATGGACGTCGGAATCGCCATATTGGATGCCAGATGACACATCATATTGCCAACTCAATATTTTTTAATAAAGAAAATAAAAACTAAAGAAATTAAAATTAAAAACTCACCCTCTTTCTCTCTCGTCTGCAGCAGCTCATTTCATGTCCCTCATCTTTCCCGACGACCTCCAATTGCCTCCGGCAACACCCCAGCCGTGAAACCAGCGCCGCTCACTCTCAACCCCACACATTCTCAAAAGTAGCTTCCCTCTCAGAAACACAACCACTTCTCCCTCTTCTAAAATCATGCCAATCCCTCACTCTATCTGCTTCTTCGGTCTCCGCCACTACTGCGCCGACGCGCTGTCCCGACGGTTCGGCTCGCTCACAATCTCAACTCTCTCTCTCTACTCGAACCCGAAAGCCCTTAGGAGGTGATTGGTATGATGGAATGGAATAAGGTAGGAATGAAATGGATGTAGGAATGGAATGATAAACCTTGGTTGATTCATTTGCTTGGTATGCATAAGAATTAAGGAAATGAATGAAATCATTATTTGTTTAGCATTTTATATCATTTTCTTCTTTCTCAAAAAAATATTAGATGAAAAATATTAGAGAGGGTAAATTTTTTAGAGAGAGAAAATTTTTAAAGATAGAAAAATTCTTGAGATAAGATTATAGGGAGAAAAATTTTAGAGAGAGAAACTTCTAGAGAGAGAAAATTTTTAGAAAGAGGATTTTTAGAGAACAAATTCTTGAGAAAGAAAATTTTAGAGAGAAAATTTTTAGAGAGAGAAAAATCTAAAGATAAAAAATATGAGAGAGAAAATTATTATAATTATTATCATTATAATTTTTTCTCGATAGCACTTTCTCTCTCCAAAATTTTTTCTTTATAGTTTTCCCTATCTCTAAATTTTCTCTCTCCAGAATTATATCTCTCTAAAATTTTCCTCTCTTATTATTTTCTCTCTAGAATTCTCTCTCTAGAATTTTCTCTCTCTAGAATTATATCTCTCTAAAATTTTCCTCTCTAAATATTTTCTCTCTCTAAAATTTTCTCTCTCTAGAAATTTGTCTCTCTATAGTTTTCACTCTCTAGAACTTGCTCTACCTAGCTAATAGTTTCTCTCTCTAGAAATAATCCCTCTCTATAATTCCCTCTCTCTATAATTTTCTCTCTTTTGAATTTTTCTCTCTAAAACTCTCTCTCTCTAGAATTTTCTCTCTCTAGAACTTGCTCTACCTAATAGTTTCTCTCTCTATAAATAATCTCTCTCTATAAATAATCTCTCTCTAAAACTTTCTCTCTTTAGAATTTCCTCTCTCTAAAACTCTCTCTCTAGAATTTTCTCTCTAAAAATTTTCTCTCTCTAGAATTTGTCTCTATAGTTTTCACTCTCTGGAACTTGCTCTACCAAATAGTTTCTCTCTCTAGAAATTTTATCTCTCTAAAATTTTTCTCTCACTAGAACTTTCTCTACCTAATAGTTCCTCTCTCTATAAATTTTCTCTCTCTAGAACTTTCTCTCTCTAGAAATTTTCTCTCTCAAAAAATTTTCTCACGCATTCTCTCTCTAAAATTTTATATCTAAAATTATTTGTTGAAATAATAAAATTTAAATGAATAATTTGATCAAATAATATATTAATACATATATATATGAGGATTAGGAATGGGTAATACCATGGGGTATGGATGGAATGGCTAATCCCATTGGAAAAGGAATGGTGATTCCTAATGGAATGTTGATTCCATTCTATATGGTTTACCAAGCAAGTGAATGGAATGGAGGTAGGAATGGTCATTCCATTCCTTACCCCATTCCATCATACCAATCACCTCCTTAATCTCCAGAAATCCGGCAAATCTCGCCGCCTTCGTCGAAACTCTTTAATTCCTAACTCCCCCCTCTCTGATTTTCCAGGAAAGATATCCCTGTCGTTGCCTTTTGTCGCCCTCTCCAAATTACGAACCCAAAACAACCTCAACAAAACTCGAATCTCAGTTTGTAAAACAGGGATTTATCTGGACTTATCTATTTAAATTCTATTTTAGTGTTGTAATCTGTAAGATGGATTTGCTGTGACAATTGTTGGTTTGCTAGGTCCATGGTGTACTGGTTTTGCAGCATCGATTGGGTTAGAGCTTGATTTGTGCTGTAGTTTAGCGGTTGGATAAGATGGGTGGGAGAGGGAACAGGGGTGGGAGATGGTGTAAACAGCAGTACAGTGGTACATCAGAGACGACGGCGGCGAAGATGTGAGGAAGAAGAAGAAGGGTGGGAGAAGAGAATAGCGAACATACGAGAGAGAATGCAGGGTGAGTTTTTTATTTTAATTTCTTTATTTTTTATTTTCTTTATTAAAAAATATTGAGTTGGCAATATGATGTGTCTTCTGGCGTCCACGTTGGCGATTCCGACTTCCACGTTGGCGATTCTGACGTCCACGTAGGATTCGATTTGGAGGAAACCGATGACCGGCGTAAAATTAGAAAAAAACGAAAGTTAATGTATACTGAGGCAGAAAAAAAAAGTCATGTGCAATACCAGAATTTGAAAAAAGGTTATGTATTTACAGACAATAACCCCTTTTAAATATTATCGCTATAAATATGTACAACCTGTTTGTGTTTAGACCCTTATGTCACAATTTGCGTATTTCAATATTTCTATTTCTTGATGGCTATGATAACCCAACTTCATAGCAAAATTAGTGAATTACTTTATTTTAGTAATATTCAATTGAAACATACATTACTTTTTATAATTTAACAATACTTTTTAGCTTATAAAAATATTTAGAGGGCGTTTACTAGGATAAATTGACAAAATATATGATTGACTATATGAAGGATTAGATGATCAAACAAGTTAAAAAATAATCAATCCAAGTAAATGGTGGATTGACCTATATTATTTTTATCTATCTATTCTATCACACAAAGTAAACGCCTCCTTACGGTTAATAATGCTCTACTTTGGTTATTTATTTATTTTATTTTTTTGGCAACGTTCTAATTTCTTGCAAAAAAATTTCCAACTGACTCTTCCACAAAAACATGTTCTTTCATTTTGGCTAATTTTAAAATGTGAAGTTTTTAAAAAATAAAAGAATTTTAAATCTAGAAGGTAAATTTCTTAAATCTGTAATCACCCATACTTGGTATGTAACTAACCAAATAAAATATTAATTTTATTCTAGGAATTGGATGAGGTTTTGTTTAATAATTATAGTTTGTTTTTATTGAACTATGAATATTGATGCAAAACTTTAATCTATACCATTAGTATTTAATTAAAGTATGCATTAATTTTTATAATTTAATAATTCTTTTTAGTTTATAAAAATATTAATGATTTCAAATTTTCATTTGAATATATTAACTTACATACAATTCAAAATTTATTCTAGTTTTATATCGATGTATATTTTATGGGTTAATTGCATATAAGGCACAACGTTTGACTTGCATTACAAATGTAACACAATTTTTTATCCTTAACAATTAAGGCACAATCTTTTTAATTGATTGTGAACTAGTATTTAACACTCGTGCGTTGCACGGGATAAATTCATTTTGAAATGTTCTAATGTAATATACATTACAAAATATAATATTATTATAATTTACAAATTATAGAAATTTTTTTTAAAAACAATATTTTCAATAGTCATCCCACAAATTAATATCTTCAATCCGGCTATTTTCATGTACTCCTATATATATGTTTCTTTTGGGATGTTAATGGTACTACTAACCAACTTTGCTTAGTATGTTTCCTTTTATAAAATTACATGCGACTAATGTTTACTTTCTCGCATTTTATTTCAATTCATGATATGTAGCATATAACTATTCATGGCTAAAGACATGTTTTTTCAGGAACAAACCAATATATGGAAGAGATTGTTATTAGCTCTTATTAATAGTCTTTGCATACAATACAATCAAATAATTTTATTGGTGTTCAATAACTACAATTTACAAATTTTGCAATCTATATAACAACATATGGTCCGAAATCGAAATAAAAAAACTTAAGTGAGAAAAATATACTATAAATTAGAAAATACAATAATAAAATACTCCGTCCCTCCATAAGTGGACACATTACCTTATTGGGTTGTCCCGAGATAAGTGATCATTTTCCTTATTATGAAATATGCTTATCTCACAAAAAGTTGTGGCTCCATAATTTTCTATCTTTTTACTCTTTAAACACATTTTTTCTTAATACCCGTGCTGTCGCAGCCCGGCCTAGAAATTAGATGACAAAGCCGGTGGGTCCCACGACTTACACAATTTATGATTAACAAAGGATTAAGATAGCGACCCTGCTATCATTTAAGAACAAACAAGGCAACTCATGCTCGACAAATCATCAAACTTAGGATAATTGGGACATGCGTAACTCGAGATTAATGAAACGAACATTTGATCTCTTTTTAAAATATGCATATCATCAAATACAATCTCAAATCAGCTCGGAAATCAATAATCTCATCAAACAGATTAATGGCAACAACCATGAAGGAAATGAGCTGATTTTCAGGATCAAGAAAGCACGATAAAATCAGTTGTAATAAGACTGAACTTCCAATATAATGAACAACTATTATATAGATAATTAGATTGGCTAGACTTCAAAATAAGATAACAAACATAGTTCAAGACTTCAGACTTCAACACTTCATCAACTTATACTAATCTCAATATCATAATCTTGCAGCGGAAAAACGAGAGAATATATGTGTGAAGACATATATTCTAGGTTCTAAGCTCATCAAAATGACTCTTAACATTAATAAAATAATAACAACAACAACAAGTCCGCCAAAGACACGATCATCTTCATCCCAGCTAACCTGCACATTTTAGAAATAATAGGCGGGGCTGAGTACTTCGTACTCAGTGGGCACATGCCAAAATATTTTGAAACTTACTTCTTAGAGTTAGAGATTAAACTTGCCATAAAGCATAAGCACAAGTAATTTTTGTCTCTCAAAAATAAACCTGTGCATGCTCAACTTCTTCTTTTCTGTAAATCATATTTGTCTGGCCAGACATATACTTTAGGATGTATGTACCAGATCTACAATCACATAATGATAGTGTTGAGAAGGAGGCCTCCTTCTCAAACACTTGTAATCGTCCATTCCTTTCGGAAGGCTCCCGATTACAAAATAGTGTACACAAATCCTACCTTGCGTAGGACCGAATTCGTCTTGCTATAGTAGATGGTAACATACAAGAACTTAAACATTTGGCAAGTCAATCATTTTTAAAACATCTCATATATAATCATATAACTTCATTCGTCATTTCATTGGTTAGAAAGCCCACCTGATACACTTAAGCTTTTGTCTTAACTTTAACGCTCGCTAAATTTGTGCTTTACGCTTCAGCTTCCAATTCCACTTGCTCCTTTAATCGAAATGGAAATACGAACTTCAAAACGAGAATAATTTCTATCGAATAAATAACTTCGATATTCTTAACTTAATTCGCTTCGGAATTCTACGTCGAAACTCGAGAATTTCTAACTTAACTTCTTAAACGCTCTTAACTAACTTAATTAACGATTAAAATCATACTAATAACTTCATTAACCACTTAAGCTTGCCATCTACCATACTATCGTATCATTATCACATAAACATTTCCTTAACAAATAAAGATCTCATTTAGTCATATAAGCATCTGATTAACACTTAAGCTTTTCATTTAATTATTAAGCATAATATAAATGCTTAAACTTTTTGGATAATATTTAAACTTAATATTATATTATTATCAAAATATGTCTTTGACATATTAACTCATTAATGACGTATCATTAACACTTAATTCATCATTAGTGTGTCATTAATACTTAAAATCATCATTAGCTCTTAATCATTCACTATTCGAAAAGAACTTCTAAAGACATAAGCAAACATATACTTTACTTCTAACTCTTCCATCTTTTCATTAATATTTATTGACTTATAACTTATACTATTGTCAACATTAATCATATCATAAAAAAAATATTTCATTTCTTCATATAAGCATCTCATTAACCATTAAGCTCTTTCTTTATTTATTTTAGCACATCAAAAATGCTTAAGATCTTTGATAACATTTAAGCTTAACATTATAACTTTTGAGTTTACGAAAGAAACAACTGAAAACAAGTTGATCAAAGATTAATTTGGATAAATCAAGCTATCTGGAAAATCAAGCTAATTTGGAAAAAGCGAGTTATTTGGAAAATCGAGCTGGAAAAACAGAGCTGGCTAGAAAAACAGAGCAGGGAAAAGCCGAGTAGAAAACAGAATGGAAAACAAATGAAAACAGAAATTGGCCGGAAAACGTAGCTTCATTGGACCAATGAGTTAATCCAAATGACGGTTCATTGAGTAAATCCAATGATCGGGTCCAAATTTGGTAAATCCAATGATCGTCCAGTTGGTAATTCCATACTGATCGGTCCAATTGGTAATTCAATTGATCGGGTCCAATGGTAATTCAATGATCGGTCCAATTGAGTAAATCCAATTGACCGGGTCCAATTAGGTAATTCATGATCGAGTTCAAATTTGAGTTAATCAAGCTGACTTGGTCCAGTAGTTATTCCAATTGATCGAGTTCGAGTTAATCAAGCTGACTTGGTCCAGCTGGGTTAATCAAGGAATTAAACTCTAGAAACTCTCAATTTCAAAACTTTGTATTAAAATTCTGAAAAATTCTACGTCACTTAATTTTTAACGTAGATTCCAAATCTATAATTATTTATTTGATTAAAAATCAAATAATCTTTATAAATAAAGATTAAAGGAGCTGCCCTTTTTCAACTCTTAGATTAAATATCATAAGCTCAATGCTATTATCAATTTCATCATTCAAGATCAAAATCAAAATCCCAATTTTGATGAACCCTTATTTCGAAATTAATTTAGAATTGGAGAATTAATGATTCAATCCATTAATTCTATACATAATCATTCTCAATAAAATCACATAAGCTCAATTTAAACTTCATATTAATCATAGAACATCAAGATCAAAAATCCTTAATTTAATTCATAATTTTCGGTAATTCCAAAATAAATAAAAGGGCTTTGATTCTTTGATTACTTCCAACATCAAACATGCTTAGAATAATTATCTAAGCTCAAATAATCCATCCAATTAATTGTCTAACATCATAATTAAAAACCCCTAATTTTTCCCTAACTTTCGAAAATCACTTAGATTAGGGTTAGGGTTTAATTTAAGCTTGAATTAATGATCCATCATGCATCCTAAGCATGAATTAAACATCATAAATCAAGATCACAATCATCTACTAATTAATCCCTAATTTTTTTCGAAAATCTGGAAATTAAAAATAATATGATCAAAGCTTGTTTTTAAGCTATAAACTTGAATTAAACTTATATCTAACCTTGATTAATAACTTGGAAATGATTTGGATGGAAACCTTGATCTTCGAGCTTGGATTATGAAGACTTAAATGAAGGATTTAAGTGTGTGAAAGTGTGTGAGTGTTATGCTATTTTGAGAGAGAAATGGCGAGAGAGATGAGAGGAATTGAGTGAAATGATACCTATATATACATACATAGCATAGGTTAATTAATTAATTAATTAACACAAAAGTCAACAAGATAAGGTCATCACTTAGGTCATTAGTTAGGTCATTGCTTAGGTAATAATTAGGATTATTTAATTAATTAAATGCTTAATTTAATCAATTAATTACTAACTTGCTAATCATAACTTCAATCACTAATTTCTCACTTTAGAAAAATCAATTAGGGCCTCTCAAACCCTAATTCAAGTTTTGGTAATAAAACACGGAAAAACGAGTCATTTCCGAATAAATAAAAATTATCAACTTAGATAATTAATTACTAATAAATTTAATTAAGAAAATTAAATTCATAGTTTTCTTAAAAAATCAAATATGTAAGCACATATTGATAAACATAAATTCTTCCTCGTTTCGGGTTAACCGAGACGAGACAAAAATAATTTAATTCCTTTTTACGGCAAAAATTAGGGTTGCAGAAGAAAAATTAATAAAAAGGAAATTTTCTTCTTCTTAATTTGCTTAATTTGATTAAAGAAAAACTAAGGCAATTTATGCATGAAAAACGGGGTATTACATTCTCTCCCCCTAAAAATAAATTTCGTCCCGAAATTTACTTCTTGGAATAACTGGGGATACTTTTCTTTCATCTTACTTTCTAACTCTCATATGTCTTCTTCTAAATCATTATGATTTCACTTGATCTTTTCTGACACGATCAAATTATTTCTAAGTTGATGGACCTTTCGATCCAAAATCACTTCTTCTAGATGGATAACATGTTTTGACTCGAACATGTATCATCGCAACTGAGATACATGGAACACGTTATACGTACTTCTAAAACTCGGCGATAAAGCTAGCTTATCCGCTACTTGACTTATTCTTTTTAGAATTTCATACGGTCTTATGTAGCGAGAGTAAATTTTCTTTTAACACCAAACGAAGAATTTTCTTTGTAAAGGTTTCCCCCTTCAAACTCTAACGTTGATCTTCACGTGTCTTAAAAAAAACATTCCTGACAATCTTATGTTTTTTTTTTTTTTTCTGACTTGACGCACAATTCTATCATTTCTTTAATTACTTCGACCCTAACATTTTTCTCTCGCTCACATTATTTCAAGGGAGCGGAGATTGACATTTTCTTCCATAAAGACTTCATAGGGCGTTATGTCTATCGTCATTTGATAATTGCTGTTATAAGCAAACTTAGCAAAAGTAAAAATTGCTCCTTATGATCTCTCTGTTCAAAAACAATAATTCTTAATATATCCCCTAGGATTTGGATGGTTCTTTCTGATTGACCATCCCTTTGAGGATGAAGGCTGTACTAAAATTCAAAACTTTTCTAACTTTTCATCTTTTCTCTGAACATTAGAAATCCTTGTTCTGAAATTTGGAATTACTTCCATGGCTGCTATCATCTGCTCTGCAGATTGTGACGGTAGAATAATTTCTAATCTTGACTAGATGGCTGAAAAGAGATTTATCTCTACTTGTACCGAATGGTTACAAAATTCTTGGTTAACTAATCCATTCCCAGAATGATATCAACATTTCACATTTTAATCTAGGTTAAGGCTTTGACTATCATTTAGAGAAGTCCTAATTCAACTCTAATTTAGGACAAACAAGAGTAACTGAGGTAGGTTCACTTACTGGAGTAATTATTCTTAGATTTCGCCTAGCACGTTCTACGTTTTAGATCAAGATTATTAACGCATGCATTTTATATAAATGAATGCGATGTACCCATAAGATTATAACAGGTACGCCTTTTGATTGACCTAAACCTGTTAAATTTCCTTGATTTTCAATGCACTACTTCTGCATAGATGAATACACTCTAACTGAGTAGGCTCGACTCTTATTTCTCGACGTAGTCCGGCTCGAAAGAGCTCAGACCTTATCTTATCTGTGTCTACTTCATCTTAGGCGAAACGAGTGAGATCATAAAACTATCGATCAAACTCGGATACCGATTTCTTTCCTTGCTTAAGATTGGCATACTCATTCTTCTTTTATTTGCGATAACTTCTTGGGGTATAATTCTTGAAAAGAGTATTCTTGAATTATTCTCTAGTTAGATCTTTAGCCGCTCGGGTATACGTCTCCTGACGAACTTTCCACCAATGATCCGCAGATCCTTTGAGCTGGTAGGTCATGCTCGTAAGACGCTCTTGATCGATACAACGAAGAAACCTAAAAATTCTTTCTAACGATCAAACCCACTCTTCAGCTTCTAACGAATTTTCTCTCCCGTCTAAAGTTGGGGATTTTGACGAAGAAAAAGTTCTTTTATCTTTAAACGGAATAAAACTTCCTTGATTTTTTTAAAACTTAATAAAATTCTTATTCACATCTTTAGCACATAACATCCTCATCGTAATTAATGAATCAAAGGATTCATTCTCATCATCATACGATCACATTATCAAGAATTTAACTTGAAAGTTTAAGCACTTTTCACATATTAAGCTTTAATGTAAAAGCAGTTACTTCTCAAAATAATAGTTCCAAACATGGAACTTAACATTCAAGTAAATCAAATCTTATCATAGCATAATCACTTTCATAACTCAACTCAATAATTAAGCAATAGCACAACAACTTAGCTTCATAAACTTTTCGCATATTGACAATCAACATCAAAACATTCAGATTCATAACTTTTCTTAACCCTTAAAACAATTCGCAAAATAACCTAACGTACTTTTAACTTTTGGCAAAGCAACTTACTTCTTTCATACTTAGCTTATATTCATAAAATTCTTATTCTTTAAACTCTAACTTTATCTTGACAATTTACTGTCAACTTACTTTCTGCTTCACAAAGCATCATATCTTCTTATTTTTCTTAAGCATATAAGAACTCATCAACTGAACTTAATGACTGCTTTAGTCATTCTTTTATATACTGGAAGATTTTCCCTTTTGAGATCTCTTTAAGATAAGGAATCTATCAAAAGATAAATTATTCTTATCTTAATTGTGATGTTCTAGCATCACACTAGCGTAATAGTGACGGTACAGAATACTAATGCATTGCAGAAAAATCTATGGTTAAACCATGCATCATATATTCTACTTAAAAACTCACATTTCCTGTATTTATACTACTTCTTTCTTTCACGTTCTCAAAATAATTAAAAAGGTCGACTCTCTATTGGTCGTCCTTGGAAAACTTTTCTTCTTTATTAAACTCATTATTAAATTCTACTCTATCGATTTCTACATCATCTTCTTCTGCTACTTCCTCTTTGACGATAACATCTCAGACCAAGGTAAGCTTGACTTCATCTTCAATGTCCGCAACTGGTGTCGATGAGAAACTAGCCTTGAACTTGACTTTTGGAGAGGAACACGTTGATGTTAGTTAAACAATCCATCCTTTTAGTAGTTGGATTGCTGTCGAGGTCATTATATTATTATTCTCATGACACAG
This sequence comes from Agastache rugosa, assembly GCA_031470985.1. Lineage (NCBI taxonomy): Eukaryota > Viridiplantae > Streptophyta > Magnoliopsida > Lamiales > Lamiaceae > Agastache > Agastache rugosa. The sequence goes on from CM062609.1 coordinate 19,441,819, forward strand.
GGAGAATGATCCCGCTTCATGCTCCCTTACTAGAACGGAGAAATGGAAACGGAAGAAAATTTAATATTCGTAGGGTTGGGAATATTAAGGATCCTCGGAAAGAGAGAATAAATCACCTCTGCGCGAAAGACTAAAATTAAATCCAATTCTTTAATAAAAATTTCTGAGGTCAAAACTGACGCATTTAACTGAATAAGGAATGACAGGATTAATAATCCGAGAAGTAGGTTGGGTAATGAAAGAATCCCAAACCTTAATTAAATCGGATAATCTGAGGTTAAATAAAATTTTAGTTCAGGTATTCCTAACAAAACAGAAAGGAATAACATTATCCCGAGAAATTAATTTCATTCTTTAATTCTTTTGAGATATTAATTCATCTCAATCTCGTTCTAAAACATAACAAGAATGTGATTAACGACAGAAAAGAATAACGAACGACGGACAAAAACAAACAAAGAACGAAACGGACGACGAATGATGAACGAACAACGGAATTATTATTTTTTTTTTATATATATATTTTAAGTTATGTCTTCATTCTTCTTTACTTATTCTAAATCTCTTCTTCATACCCATTTTTTTTTTCTTCTTTTTCTTGAGTCGATTTCATCTCTTTGTCGCTTCCCAACGATATCTCGCATTCACTTTACTATCCAAAAACGAACAATCGCCATGCTTGCAATTAATTCATCATCTTGCTTTCTAAAGTTCATCACATAAAGGATCTCAAGCTCATAATAACGAGCAAAATTTGATTTAGAAAGTTCCAAAAAAAATCAAAATAAATTGATTAAACTTGAAAGAAACAACTTGCAGAAAAATCTGCACAGCTGTATCAGATTCTAACTGGATTTGAGAACAGAATACTTGGAATCAGGGGAAGTGCAGGGTACCATTAGAAAGCCACGGATGTCTAGTTTCTAACCCAATTTACGGATCTGAATTCCGTTAAACGAGCAGGAAGTTATGGCCTCCGGAGTAAAAGGTGGCAGAACAGCCGCCGCCCAGGTCAGCGACCGCTGGGACTCAGCCGCGGCTGACCTGCCATGGTCAGCGGTCTCTGAAGCTCAGCCATGGCTGACTTCAGGTTCCCGGGGTCAGCGGTCTCTGAAACTCAGCCGTGGCTGACTTCAGGTTCCCGGGGTTAGCGACCGCTCGACCTCAGCGGACGCTGAGTTCCGGCGTCCTGCTTTCTTCAACGAGCGCTGAGTCTAGGAGATGGCTGACTTCTCGCCCTGTATTATTTTTGAACGATCTCTGAGGTGCAGCCATCGCTCACTTTCATGGCTAAAAAAAAAATTTCTCCTTCGATTCTTTATGCGCTCAACGAACTTTCTATCTTTCAATTCTTGTTTTAACGCTTTTATTTACTAAAAATAAAATTCATTTTACTTCAAAAATTCTTGTTTCATTAATTCATTTTTAAGATATAATTTCCGACATAAATACAAAACTCGGAAATTTTCTAAAATGACCGCTTTGGCCATACTTCTTCTTATAACGAAAAAAAATTACCTCTTCGAGGACTTTTTCAAAAACGAGGGATTTTTCTCTATATAAAAACTCCCCACGTTAACCGTGATTTTAGGGCATCACGCAAAACTACTTTCTCGGAGCGGAATTCTTCATCGCTACCGAATCTTTGAAAACTTAACATTTTATGCATCTTTATACGAAAACCTACTAAACAAGCGTAAAATTTGTTCGATTATTAATCTATTAAATTAACGCCACTCTCGAACTCTCTTTCTCTGCTCATCCTCTAATGGATCTTCTTCTTCTTTTTCTTCCTCACTTTCAGACTCGGTACTCTCCTCGGCTTTCTCCACTTCATCTAACGTCAAAGGGACAACACTCATGTCGACCACACCCGAAAAAGGTCTAAAACTAGGTTTGAAATCTTAGATGACTAAACGGCATACAACGAAGATAAAAATATCCTTCGGTTGCTCCGACCTCGGGGTCAACGATCTCCTCATCACCGACATGAAGACGCGGTCCAGACGTACTCCTCTCGTGAAATGAAAGAAACAAGCTGAGTTCCAAAGAAATAATCAAGCTCTGAAGAATTCAAACCTTGAAGAGTATCCATAGAAGGATTTAATGGAACTATATCAATAGAGGGAGCTGAACCAAGTTGTTCGCCGAAGCAGAAGGCTTGGGAACAGAAGCAAAACATTTGTTAAAGGTGGTGATGAAACATAGCCATTCAACAACGGCTAAGAAATAATTATGTTTTTATCAAAATTATAATCATTAGGATGAGGAGAAACAACGGTTTCAGGGTTCTCTTGAGGAATGAGAAAAGAAATTGGGTCGTCTTGAATATCGAATCCTGCCATCCTACTTCATCCACTTTGTCAGGAAGAAGAGGAACCAACTTTACTATTCCGAGAACCCCTGAAATATTACTCTCATTAATATTCATCTAAACACGATGGAAACGGCTCAACTCTGCTAATATCTACATAGCTCATATGCATTTACTGAAACTTTTTCATGGCCTCGTCACTTCGAGAAACTAATTTCCTTTCCATACGTGATACCAAGTTCACGATACTTTCCAAAAACGTACAATTGTCTTGCTTGCAATTGTTAAAACTTACTTTAAACAACTCAATCATAAAACAACCTTATTAAAATCTCAAATCCACATCACAATTTCATATTTCTCCAACTTTCTAACTTCATCATATTAATTAACTCCGTTATGGAGACAGAAGACCATATTACTGAGTTTCTAGCTATGTGGGTTGATCAGGTCCACATAACAGTCCCTCAGTCACATGGAACTTCAAATTTTAAACTTTTTATCATAGGAAACTTTTAAATGCGTACCTGGTTTGCCGTATGAGATGATGTGCTGGACTTTTGTTGTTGTTCAAACTTGACTAGTCTAGAACTCAAACCAGACTAGACTTTAAGAAATATGAACTTAGAGCAATAGACTTTGCTCTCGACTAGTCTAGGGATTCAAACTAGACTTGACTTTTAAGAAATAATGACTTAGAGCAAACAGACCTGCTCTGATACCACTCTGTCGCAGCCCGGCCTAGAAATTAGATGACAAAGCCGGTGGGTCCCACGACTTACACAATTTATGATTAACAAAGGATTAAGATAGCGACCCTGCTATCATTTAAGAACAAACAAGGCAACTCATGCTCGACAAATCATCAAACTTAGGATAATTGGGACATGCGTAACTCGAGATTAATGAAACGAACATTTGATCTCTTTTTAAAATATGCATATCATCAAATACAATCTCAAATCAGCTCGGAAATCAATAATCTCATCAAACAGATTAATGGCAACAACCATGAAGGAAATGAGCTGATTTTCAGGATCAAGAAAGCACGATAAAATCAGTTGTAATAAGACTGAACTTCCAATATAATGAACAACTATTATATAGATAATTAGATTGGCTAGACTTCAAAATAAGATAACAAACATAGTTCAAGACTTCAGACTTCAACACTTCATCAACTTATACTAATCTCAATATCATAATCTTGCAGCGGAAAAACGAGAGAATATATGTGTGAAGACATATATTCTAGGTTCTAAGCTCATCAAAATGACTCTTAACATTAATAAAATAATAACAACAACAACAAGTCCGCCAGCACACGATCATCTTCATCCCTAACCTCGCACATTTTAGAAATAATAGGCGGGGCTGAGTACTTCGTACTCAGTGGGCACATGCCAAAATATTTTGAAACTTACTTCTTAGAGTTAGAGATTAAACTTGCCATAAAGCATAAGCACAAGTAATTTTTGTCTCTCAAAAATAAACCTGTGCATGCTCAACTTCTTCTTTTCTGTAAATCATATTTGTCTGGCCAGACATATACTTTAGGATGTATGTACCAGATCTACAATCACATAATGATAGTGTTGAGAAGGAGGCCTCCTTCTCAAACACTTGTAATCGTCCATTCCTTTCGGAAGGCTCCCGATTACAAAATAGTGTACACAAATCCTACCTTGCGTAGGACCGAATTCGTCTTGCTATAGTAGATGGTAACATACAAGAACTTAAACATTTGGCAAGTCAATCATTTTTAAAACATCTCATATATAATCATATAACTTCATTCGTCATTTCATTGGTTAGAAAGCCCACCTGATACACTTAAGCTTTTGTCTTAACTTTAACGCTCGCTAAATTTGTGCTTTACGCTTCAGCTTCCAATTCCACTTGCTCTTTTAATCGAAATGGAAATACGAACTTCAAAACGAGAATAATTTCTATCGAATAAATAACTTCGATATTCTTAACTTAATTCGCTTCGGAATTCTACGTCGAAACTCGAGAATTTCTAACTTAACTTCTTAAACGCTCTTAACTAACTTAATTAACAGTTAAAATCATACTAATAACTTCATTAACCACTTAAGCTTGCCATCTACCATACTATCGTATCATTATCACATAAACATTTCCTTAACAAATAAAGATCTCATTTAGTCATATAAGCATCTGATTAACACTTAAGCTTTTCATTTAATTATTAAGCATAATATAAATGCTTAAACTTTTTGGATAATATTTAAACTTAATATTATATTATTATCAAAATATGTCTTTGACATATTAACTCATTAATGACGTATCATTAACACTTAATTCATCATTAGTGTGTCATTAATACTTAAAATCATCATTAGCTCTTAATCATTCACTATTCGAAAAGAACTTCTAAAGACATAAGCAAACATATACTTTACTTCTAACCCTTCCATCTTTTCATTAATATTTATTGACTTATAACTTATACTATTGTCAACATTAATCATATCATAAAAAATATTTCATTTCTTCATATAAGCATCTCATTAACCATTAAGCTCTTTCTTTATTTATTTTAGCACATCAAAAATGCTTAAGATCTTTGATAACATTTAAGCTTAACATTATAACTTTTGAGTTTACGAAAGAAACAACTGAAAACAAGTTGATCAAAGATTAATTTGGATAAATCAAGCTATCTGGAAAATCAAGCTAGCTGGAAAAACTGAGTTATTTGGAAAACCGAGTGGAAAAACACGTGGAAAAAAAAAACATTGGAAAAAAGTAGAAAAACAGAGTAGGCATTGGAAAAATTGGCTGAAAAACATTTGGAAACAATGATTGAAAACCAATTGGACAGTGAGTTAATCCAGTATGGAACATTGGGTAAATCCAATGGCCCAGGTCCAATTGGGTAAATCAAGTGGCCAACAGGTAATTCCAATGGCCAGGTCAATTTGAGTAAATCATTGGTCAGTAGGTCAATCAGTAATTCCAAATTTGAGTTAATCGAGTTAATCGTGACTTAATCAATCGGTTATTCAGTGATCGAGTTCAGCTGAGTTAATCAAGCTGACTTGGTCCAGCTGGGTTAATCAAGGAATTAAACTCTAGAAACTCTCAATTTCAAAACTTTGTATTAAAATTCTGAAAAATTCTACGTCACTTAATTTTTAACGTAGATTCCAAATCTATAATTATTTATTTGATTAAAAATCAAATAATCTTTATAAATAAAGATTAAAGGGGCTGCCCTTTTTCAACTCTTAGATTAAATATCATAAGCTCAATGCTATTATCAATTTCATCATTCAAGATCAAAATCAAAATCCCAATTTTGATGAACCCTTATTTCGAAATTAATTTAGAATTGGAGAATTAATGATTCAATCCATTAATTCTATACATAATCATTCTCAATAAAATCACATAAGCTCAATTTAAACTTCATATTAATCATAGAACATCAAGATCAAAAATCCTTAATTTAATTCATAATTTTCGGTAATTCCAAAATAAATAAAAGGGCTTTGATTCTTTGATTACTTCCAACATCAAACATGCTTAGAATAATTATCTAAGCTCAAATAATCCATCCAATTAATTGTCTAACATCATAATTAAAAACCCCTAATTTTTCCCTAACTTTCGAAAATCACTTAGATTAGGGTTAGGGTTTAATTTAAGCTTGAATTAATGATCCATCATGCATCCTAAGCATGAATTAAACATCATAAATCAAGATCACAATCATCTACTAATTAATCCCTAATTTTTTTCGAAAATCTGGAAATTAAAAATAATATGATCAAAGCTTGTTTTTAAGCTATAAACTTGAATTAAACTTATATCTAACCTTGATTAATAACTTGGAAATGATTTGGATGGAAACCTTGATCTTCGAGCTTGGATTATGAAGACTTAAATGAAGGATTTAAGTGTGTGAAAGTGTGTGAGTGTTCTGCCATTTGAGAGAGAAATGGCGAGAGAGAGATGAGAGGAATTGAGTGAAATGATACCTATATATACATACATAGCATAGGTTAATTAATTAATTAATTAACACAAAAGTCAACAAGATAAGGTCATCACTTAGGTCATTAGTTAGGTCATTGCTTAGGTAATAATTAGGATTATTTAATTAATTAAATGCTTAATTTAATCAATTAATTACTAACTTGCTAATCATAACTTCAATCACTAATTTCTCACTTTAGAAAAATCAATTAGGGCCTCTCAAACCCTAATTCAAGTTTTGGTAATAAAACACGGAAAAACGAGTCATTTCCGAATAAATAAAAATTATCAACTTAGATAATTAATTACTAATAAATTTAATTAAGAAAATTAAATTCATAGTTTTCTTAAAAAATCAAATATGTAAGCACATATTGATAAACATAAATTCTTCCTCGTTTCGGGTTAACCGAGACGAGACAAAAATAATTTAATTCCTTTTTACGGCAAAAATTAGGGTTGCAGAAGAAAAATTAATAAAAAGGAAATTTTCTTCTTCTTAATTTGCTTAATTTGATTAAAGAAAAACTAAGGCAATTTATGCATGAAAAACGGGGTATTACACGTGCCGAAAAGAACTTGGCCACTAATGGTGGGATGGAGGGAGTATTTAAAATTTTAATAACACACACAACCAATTGGCAGACCTCAAACTATCTCAAAAGAAGAAGAAAATTTTCCAATAAATTGTACATTTATATTATAATTTTATAATGCACACTAATAGAGAAGAATTTAATTAATACAACTAACCAAAAATATCCTACACTTATATATAAACAAATTCGTAGAGATGTCATACTAATAATTGCATTAATATTGTTGCAATTGAGGTTTAGTTTAAGTGGCAAAGTTGAGGTAGAGTGGTGGTGTAATGATTCCACTTTTATGTGATGTAGAGGTTCCATCTATATATGATGGGTGTAGTGATTTATTTGTTTATATATATATATATAGTGTAATTCTCTGTTAAAAAAAAGGTGCATTAATGTTGTTGTATCTATATTTCGCATATAATTTAATTTTAAAGTAAATAATTATATTTTCCTATGGTATATTAAGATTGGACCAAGCGAATTTTATTATTGGGCCACACAAATTTTATTTCTTGATCGAATTTTGCAGTAGAAGTCCGGGCCTTAAATATAAATAGCAAACATGTACTTTATAGTTTCATTCTAGTCCTAAAAAATAGCGCCTCTCTCTTATCTCCTCTTTCCATTTCTGAAACGGCTTCAACCTAAACCAGCTTCTACTGTGCCAACTCCGATCATCCCTTCCGACCACCCTGCAAATTCCGTTAAACATTTTTTTTTTCTTATTTAAAGTCGGCCATAAAGCTGATATTTAAGGATGCAATAATTATTTTTCAATATTTTGTAGAGTATTTTTTATCATTTCTACTTTACATATGTAGATTCATATAGAGATCAGGTATTCATACATGTCTACCAAACACTAAGGCTGAGGTTAAGGTATTCAATACTACCGTATATCTTATAAGATCTGGTAGTAGTTAAATTAAATCTTATCATTAAAGCTTGTATTTAGGAGTAATTATTTATTTAATATATTTTGAATTTTAATACTTCTGCCATAGATATTTAGATCTGTAAAGATCTGCATATTTTTCCATATATTTAATTTTTATTTTCTACTACTTTTTATTGTTATTATTCTTCGGTAGTTTCCAGATCCTGTTCTATTCCACATTTTGGTCCTTGATTATGTTTCGAGTTATTTTGACACATCAAAATTCTCGGATGCACAATCCAAGGCTGCTGATTAAAGATAAGTTATTTTGTTTACTGCTTCATATTTTTATAAATATTAAATAATAATTGCTTACTTCTTCATGTTTATTACAGCAAGTGCCTGGGATGCAAGAAATAAGTTCAGAAATACACAAAAAAGTGATATACAATAAAAAGTTGCACAAAAGCAATAAATTTTTTTAAACAATATTCGAAGGCCAACACTTACCTTTTTTAATTCTTTTTTATAGGTTTCTATGCAACAATATATGATAAGCTAAACTGGTACACAAAGATAAACTGAAAAAAGGGTTAGCCTTACACTTTGCAATTTACATGAATTAGTAGTAGTGCCTAATAGACATTTGTCATTTACATGAACCGTGCATTTCGCACTATATATGTTTCTTCTGTTGCTATCGAAGGGAACACGATAAACACAACTGCATCTCACTGCAATAGCTGTTGTAATTCTTACAGTGGCCGGTGAGATATGGAATTGAAGTAACATATGTAGCCATGTTTGCCATCAAGTTGCCATCGACTGCATAGATTGTAAATTTGACTAATAATAGTAGCTTGTTTTCTGCGTTTTTGCAAAGAAGGATAGAGTTTCAATGTAAGTGATTATGTAACAATTAATAGTGGAAATAAATAAATAAAATTTGAAAACAAACAAAAGAAAATAACAATCAGATAAAAAATCCAAAATGAAAAATAAAAACTGATGAAGAGAATGAACTCTTCTCAAGTATTTATAGATTACAAAATTGGTCTGCAGTTCAAAATTCAAATAATTTGGCTCTATGTTTTGGAGCCTAAATTCTCGAAATTTGGTATTAACATTGATATCCTAAATTGTAATTAACTAAGTATCCTGATTAACTGGTCTTTATGATAATTTTATTATGGATATCCGTAAATAATGGTACTTCACTGTGTCTGATAATAAGGTTAATAAACTGCTGGATAACTGACATTGAAAAGGGTTTATACCCTAGAAAAAAGTCAAACTCAGATCAACATACATAAAAATACAAATAAATGAAACCAACTAAGATAATGCGAAAAAGCAGCTTTGGTGGGAGTGGCAATTGTGGTAAATAAGGCCACAACTCAGTTATAGATAGATTGGATCATCCCTGAAATTCCAGCAACCTGAAATTCACGTATATTGTAATTTGGATCATCCCATACTTCTCATTGGGATCATGGTGCAGCGTATTGCAGTGTGTATGTAAATAATGGCGGATTTCAAGGGCTATCCAATTTGCAATCAATCAAAAAGTTTTGCCTTAATATATTAATGATCAAAAGTGGTGTTAAATTTGCAATGTGGGTCAAGCGTTGTGTCTTACTATGCAATTAACCCATATTTTTATTTTTGTACTATTTATTTTCTTATATAAACTTAAAATATCAAATTTCAATATATTTTTGTATATAAACTAGTCTTTTCATGAAAATTAAAAACAATGCCTTTTTCTATTCATAATCATGTTTTTTTATATATACAGCGATGCTTAATGATATTCTTTTTTCGATTCATATATATATTTTTTTATAAAGGATGATTACATGGAAACTAGTTTTTATATGAATCAATTCCTACCTAATTTTGGATAACAACTTATCCCCCCTACCCTTACTTTATAAACTTATCCATATATTATTAAAATGATTGCGGATTCGAGGCCTCCCCTTAGTTCGGGGTCCTACGTGGCGCTCTCTCCATTCGGTATTCCTATTTATCTTAAATCCTCATTTTAAACCTTTTTTATTCATTTTATTATTATCTTTAATATATTTAATAGATGGAAAAATATGTATAAAATGCAATTATGGTAATAAATATAGCATGAAAATAATGGCAAAATCTCTAGATTGTATTATTATTGTATTTTAATAGTATGACAATAAACAAATAATATAATATAATATCTATTACTATATGCCTATTTTGTGTGTACAACAAGAAACAAATATAAAAAAAAACGTGTATATATTTTCTAGAATAGCCATTCTGTGTGTATATACGTATATAAATACTATGTATTATATTTATATTTTTCTAAAATCTTTAATTTGTGTCTTCTTATTATAGTTAGTATACAAAATATTATCCCACATTGTTTTTCAATAAGACTCCACTGTTTGATAATTTATATAAATACTCTAAATCAATATGTATTTTTTGCATCCCACAATTGGCTTGTAAATTGCAACAATTTTAATTTGGCCAATTAATTAGTTAGCCAAATAAATAGTTTTTTATTGAAAATTTTAATTTGGTCAATTATTAAATTTGTCAATATTAATTTGTCAAATTAATTGACCAAATAAATTATTCTATTTTTATTGAAAATTTTAATTTGGTCAATTATTAAGTTGTTAATATTAATTTATCTAATTTGATAAATTATCAAGTTGGCGTATATAAGAAAATAAGGTCTAGATAAATTAAAAGAAATGAAGATTGGTCTTCATAAGCTTATATTTTTCTTATTAAAGTTTTTAATTTTTCATTCCACATTGATTTTTAATAAAACCTCACTCTTGGAGAACCTATATAAATACTCACAATCCATGTGTATTTTTCCATTCCGCAATTATTTTGCACAACCAATATAATTTGGCAAATTAATTTGTTGGTCAAATAATTAGTTTTATTTTTATTGACAATTTTAATTTGATCAATTATTAATTTAGCAAATTTTTAAATTGACGCAAATAAAAGAAAAATCTCAAAAATGCGTATTCTCAATTATAATTTTTGGATTTGCATATATATACACGTAGGGATAATTCTCAAAATTTGACTTTGAGATGATCAGACGTACACAACAATTAACATCGTATAAAATGAAATCTTTGACAGATTGTGAGGTAAAAAAAAAATTAGTTTGATTTCTTACAACTAAAGAAAGTAAAATAAAATCAAAGAAACACTATTTTTTATCAATTATCAAAATATTATCACTCTTAAATAATATTAAATTATTTTTAATGTTCATGCTTATATATTGCAAAATAATAATAAAAATGAAAATATTTGTTAAAAGAAGTACAATAAAATCGAAGAAACAACCTTATTAATGTATTTTATTTTAATAATATAGTTCGCCGTCGATTTTCGACGGGATACACACTAGTTTACCTAAATACGAGCTCTGACCCACCAGGCCATCACTATCTCAATTGATTAATACTGGTAATGGCCCAACACTATCTCAATTAATTAATACTCCTCTACTCACAAGACACTCACACATCATTTTATTAAATCTCGTATTACTCCCTCCTAAGAAGTTATTTCGTGGACGGAGGAAGTATAAATGAATTATTTTAAAGCAATCGAGTAACTTGAGATCGAATACCACAAATAATATACTAATAAATATGTAACCTAATTTTTTAAATGTTTGCATTTATCGAGTTCTAGCGTACCGTACCTTAAGATCATGAATATCAATTTCTTATGTATATACTATGTATAACTCTCCCATTATTTACATTTTATTTAACTGTTGTTTATAAATAATTTTGTCTAGATATTTGGTGCAACAAAACAAAGAAAGAAAACAATGAACACGACACAAGCCTATAATATACTCCTGTTTAATGTCGATTAGTTCATTAGATTTTCTGATTGTATCTAGGTTTCGATTCACTTCTTTGACATAGTGATTATTAGAGCTACAAGAATATGGATCGATCCAGTCCGAACTATTCATTTGGCCCGTGGGCTCGGGACGAACATTTTACATCATAGAATATTTTTGAATTTGTTTAAATACTAGAGTATAGCTAGTCCGTCGAGCTTCGACAGGAATTATTTTATGTTATAATTTAAAAGTAAAAAATTAATAAAATATACTCTTCCCGTCCCGTTATTAATAATTCTTTAATTTTTTTCAATTGTCCCATCACGGTCAATAACCTTTTGCTTCACATTTTTATAGGCAATTATTTAAAATTATCTAATCTACCATCCATTTATATAAATTAAAGTAATTGATTATTTATTTTTCAATATAAACTTTATACAACTTATAAAACATCACTTTTATATAAAAATATAATAATAAAATGTTCTCGTGCATAGCACAAGGACCAGCATCAACATATGGTAATTTCCCAAATTTTCGATATGCTATCCAAAAATATATGCTTAATTACATCTTTAAGTACTTTTATTTCCACCTGCTTGTCCACATTTAACTTTGAAATTTCAATATGTGACATAGACATATATTTTATTATATAGTATAGATTAATGATTTGTCTTTTAAAATATATGTACAATAGGAGAACGCTCATGCTATGAATACATTAATTCTCAATATAAAACTCATCTATAAATTACAAACATTCTTTAACTATTCATGAACATGTAAATATGATTAATCTTTTCTCTCCAAGTATTTATGTTAATGATTTCATTCAGATTTTTATGTGCTGATTATTTTATAAAAAATAAAATAAAAATCAGTATATAAATATCTTATCATATATGCATACACCATGTATAACGTGTTTAGTTTTAATTAATATATTGCGTTATTTTTTTTTATTATAGAGAATATAGGATATGTCACATATGATCCGAATTAAGGAGAAGACTCGAATCTGTTTTCATTGATTGATTTTTTAAATTTTTATATAACTCCTTTTATAAATAATTGACCAAATTAAATTTTCTCATAAAATTAAAACTATTTATTTGACCAACTAATTCATTGGCCAAATTGTGCAAAATAATTGCGGAATGAAAAAATCACATTGATCATGAGTATATAAATATAGGTTCTTCAAGGGTGAAGTTTTATAAAAAAAAACGACGTGGGATAGAAAATTTATGCTAATAAAAAATTTTGTAGTAAATATAATAAGAAGATACAAATTAAAGATTTAAAAAAAAATCTATAAATATGATAATATATATATATATATATATATATATTCACATGACTATTCTAGGAAAATTTCGATACACGTTTAACAATCTCAATAAAATAATATTATCGAAAGATTGTATTCCATATATATATATAAAGATTTTTAGCAAATTTGACCTTAAATCAGGATATAATCAATTACAATTAGAAGAATGGTTTAAACCATGGACATCTTTTACCTGTCCAGAGGGACATTTTGAATGGAATGTTTTGAGCTTGGCTTAAAAATGCTCCATCAGTTTTTCAAAGATGTATGGACTCTATATTTCTAAAATATGAGTTCTGCCTAGTTTATATAGATGATATTCTTGTAGCAAGCAATAATATTAAAGAACATAAATACCATTTAGAAATTATTTTTAAAGAAATAGAAAAACAAGGTATTGTAATTAGTAAAAGAAAAATGGAATTATTTAAAAGAAAAATATCATTTTTAGGATTAGAAATTGGAAATGGAAAGATTGAATTACAACCACACATTGCAGAAAAACTATTAAACTTTCCAGATAACTAGAAGGTTTAAAGCAAATTCAAGCATTCTTAGGATAGCTCAATTATGCTAGAAAATTTATACCAAACCTTAGTAAGCTTGTAGGACCATTATATAGCAAAACTACTAAAAATGGGCAAAGAAATTTTAATAGAGAAGATGTTCTTTTAGTTATATATATGGAAGTTTTGATAATATTAAATAATAAATATATGAATAAAAATATTTAAAATAAAGATTTAAGATAAATATGAATACCGAATAAAGGTTGCGCCACGTAAGACATCGAGAATGACCCGTAATCATTTTAATAATATATGGATGGATGAATTTTTCGGCCAGGTGAAAAAGTTTGGGTCATACCGACTCATTTGATTGACAATTCTACTGAGTACCAAAACCTACGTAATGGGTAATGGGTAATCATATTCAATCTCTTAATTCTGTGTGATTTTGTTCTATCTTTTTTGACAAGAAACCGTAGCAATTGCTTGTAAATATATTATGGTAAATCATATCCAGTGCAATAACTTGCGAATATGAATTAAAAATAATCAAAATCTATCATTTTTTTAACTTTGGGGTAATGGTTTCAGCTACTCAACCCCAAATAGGAGTATTATTTATATTTAAGATTTCACATTGATATTTATCTCCTCTTAAATCGATAAAACTCCTATAAAATAATGCATCGATATTTTTATGTACAAATAAAATCATAATTAAAAATTAATAAATTTTAATTAAGATTTTAGCAAACTCTAGTTAGGATTAATAATTCCTCATTGAAATTAATAAATAAATTATAATGAATAATTAATAAACCACGATTATATAATTAAAATTTAATTAATTAAATTTGAAAAAATATAATAAAAAATAAGGTGGACGGTACCGACTTTACGGTACGTTCTACCGTACAAGAATTTTTGCAATGGAAATTGATGCGAAATGATGATATATTATTATATGACCAAATGGGCCGTGGAAGCAGTATCGGCACGCGTAGATAGTTCCCATTTATTTTCCAATAAATCCATCAAACTCGGCGTTCTTTCGAACATTCCTCGCGCGTGTTTCCACGCGATGCTCTTCATATTTGACTGCACCCCAGCGTAATTAATTTATTTCCAATATTATTCATTATTCAACTTGCAATTATATTCTTCTAGGTCTCTGACCAGTCCACTTTGCACAAACACTTTAACGCCGTTACTTTCTCCTTCCCACGCACGGTTGTTGATACTTGGTTGGTAGGCCCTTGTTTAGAAATTTAATTATTGACAAAATTATGTGTGTGACAATATATGGTGAAATACGATACTCTATATCTTGACTTTGGAAATTTTGATTCATTTAAAAAATCCATATCTGCATAATTGATCGAATAAGCATTCAAGCACTTTGATAATTTTTTTTTTTTTTTTGAAAAGCACTTTGATAGTTTTAATTATATAAGAAAATTGTGTTATACTATATATGGATAAAAGAATTTAATAACAATTTCCAATTCTGAATTGAGTGACATATATGCGGTATAAACAGTAGAATTCATTTCATAATTAAAATAGATTAAATTTAAATAATAAATCGATACTTCTACACTGGAAACTGATGGAATGCCACATGCTTACAACCTGTTTAATAACATTTTTAAACAAACTTTCAGACATAAAAAGTCTTTTAATATTTCAAACAAGTTGGTTATTTGGCCACATTTTTTTTCCTTTTCAAATAAGTCACATTTTCGATTATGACCAAATATATTTTAGAGGCAAAATTTGGGATAACCAATATAGATAGTGGAAATTAATAGTTGGCCACAAACTTTATTTGTAGAAATTCTGGCTAACTTTTGGAAATTTGGACCAATTTGCCCTTGGAACCACTATTAACCATCCATCCATCCATTTCATTTTTCAGTTTTCAAATTTCAAATTATCTGTTTCTGCAAAATATTCCCTCTCTAAAAATCCTATTTTTCTCCATTTCTTCCGTCGCCGCCGTCGTACTTTCATTCCGCCGCCGCATCGTCGTACTTCCATCCCTTCCGCCGCACCGCCTCATACTTCCAGTCCAGTCCACCGCGCCGCCTTGAACTTTCACATTCTGCCGGCCATATTCCAGATCTGCCGTCGCACTAGATTCTTCTAGATATGCCGCCGCACCAGATTCTTCCAGATCCCGTTGCCTTATTTCACAGCTTTCTCGCCGGAATCCATGGCGTCACATTCCAGATCTAATGTCCTGGATGGTGTTCGTCTTTGGTCAACCGCATCCTGGTATGCCTTGGCACACCTGGTACGAATGCAACATATTCGTACCAGGTGTGACAAGGCATACCGCGCTTAGACTTAGCACACCTGGTACGAACGGTCTATATCCGTACCAGGTGTGCCAAGTCTAGGCACGGTATGCCTTGGCACACCTGGTACGAAAACGTATTCGTACCAGGTGTTCCAAGTCTATGCGCGGTATGCCTTGGCACACCTGGTACGAATACGTTTTCGTACCAGGTGTGCCAAGTCGCGACGTGCAGTGACGTGAAAAATGCAGGAAGAACACATATGCGCTAAGAGGACAACAAGATCTGAAAAATACGACAAGAACATGACAGACTAGATCTAGAACATGACAGACTAGATCTATAAAACTCAATTAAAACTAATACAGTAAAAATACCTCAAATAAATTACTATGGAGATGAAAGCTACGCCGGAGAAGATGACCGGAAAAAGACTATAAGAGAAATAATAAATTGTTCGAAAAAGTGTACAAATAAATCAAATCGAAAAGACGACCAAGGAAGAAGACGCGGCGGCGGCGGCAGACGGGAGGGAGTGGCGGTGGAGGAAGGAAGTACAGAGAGAAAGAGACATGAGAGGAGAGAGAAAGTGGGAGTGGAGTGGGTGAAAGAGAGAGTACGCGAGAGAGAAAGTAAAAGTGAAAGTAGTTGTAAAGTTATATGGAGGGCATTTAAGTCATTTCAGCCTAAAGTTGGCCACAATTTATTAGAATAAAATTGGTGGCCAACTATTAATTTCCACTAACTTAATTTGCTAGTCAACATGATTAACTCTATATTTTATTACTATAAATTTAACAAAATATAAATTTTTTGTAAGACTTACATTACATATAGTGTCACCAAACGAGCACTTAAGTTGAGAAGTGGAGACAAATATTAGATTTGATGCTTAGTCCTCGTATCATTATAAATTTATAAGAGTATTATTTATGTAAATCCAGTATGGTGATAGTGTATACCCCCCATAACCAGTTTTGAGGGCATGTATAACACATAACCACTAAGACTTTTTGACTTTTTAATTATATCTATTGAGACATTTTCTAAAAAGTGTCTTATTTGTGTGGAAAATGGGAAAAAATTGACTAGTTAATCAAAATCATATAAAATCATGTATTTACCCTCATATTTTAGCTATTCAAAATGATAGCTACGTATTTCTTTATTACATATTTTGCTAATCGATCCAACGCTTTCAAAATGGTATCAGAGCCTAAGGTTTATTAAGGAATTATATTTTATTTATTGCTTTAAGTATTATCCTAACGGAGGAGACATCAAGAAAAATATGGATTCGGAAAATTGTCCGAGATGCGAGTGTTACAGGAATTATCTCCAAGATTTGGAGATAAAAAGAGAAAGAAACCAGATGTTACGGACAATCTGGAGAGAATTGTTCGACTCTATAGTCGTACGAGAAAGAAGGCTTGAATACATTGAGCCTTTTATTCAAGAGATTGAGGAAAGGAGGAGAGGCGATGCAAATATGAGCGCTCTCCAGTTCGAGGTGATAAACACCATGAGGAGAAACCATCAGAACAATCATATCTGATGGATCTAGAAGGATGTCCAAGGTGTGGACATTTCCAGGAACGTCTCCAAATTTGGAGAAAAGAAGGACAAAATACCATAGTGTTCTAACACACTGGAGGAATATGTTGAATCTCTTGATTCAACATAACCAGGAGAAAGAATTAATTGATTCCTGCCTCCAAGGAATCAAAAGAAAGGAAGATCTTCTCCATAGTTGTATCTGTCTTGAATGAGAGATAGAACATGCTACGAGAAGAGATCATTGGATTCATCTGGGAATTAATTGGAATCAGCTCTATGCTACACAGCCCTGATGGATACAAAGAAAGATAAATGAGTATCATCTACTTTTTTATATCAAGAGATTACTCCAGATTCATCCAAGATATCGGAGGATTTGAGAGAAATACAGAAAACAGTACAACATTATGGCGATAGCCTGTATGGTGTACCACGCGATCTTTACAAGATCGCTATGAGACATGATGAAATTTATAATATCCTGAAGGAGATCCAATCACGGATCGAAAAACTGGAGCAACAACCTCGTTTCAGTCAAAGGAGAAATTCTTTTGGTAATGAACCCACATATCCATTACCAGTGGGAGAAACCAAAAATGTTCCATGGAGGTCTTGAAAAGAATGATTCGAGAAAGAAAAAGATGAATACTCTTGAAAGAATCAAGCTTGACGACCTCCAGGAGTTAGCAGAATCTTTTGCTAATATGACGATGGTTGATTTAAAAATGAACCAGAATGTGGTCCAAAATCCACAGCCGGTGAATCAACTTCCACCAGGAGCCATTATTGGAAATCAACAAGATTTTCAAAATACACCAGGAGCCATTAATGTAGTCCAGGATTTTCAGACTGGAGCAAGATATGATCAACATACCCCAAATGATGCATATATGGCAGCAAGAAGGACAAGGGCAAGAAGGCCGCATCCAAAGGTGCATGATACACCTTATGGAAAGGCGACCCTGGATCCTATCCATCCCTACGGAGTGATGTTCGACCTTGATGAAGTAAATTTCAGAGATCGAGAATCCGTAATTGACGAGTGGACGTCAACCCTGAGAATTGCAGCAGCAACTCTCGATTTGAACAAGGAAGGATTCGTAAGAATTCTCGAAATGAGTCTTGCAGGAATTGTCAAGATAGCATGGGAATTCTTTCCCGTGGACATCAAGAATTCATGTTTTGAGAGTGAAAACTTCACAGAACATGTCCAGAATATGGCAACGATTTTTAAAAACCATTTTCTGGGAGAAGGATATTTCGAAGGATTTGATAAAGAAAAGAGAAAGAAATACTTGATGGCATTGTATAATCTAAGACTTGCAGTCCTAGATCAACAATCGCTTAACAAGTTTCTACAGCTCTTTACTCTTTATCAACATCAATCTAAAGTTGATGATAGAGTTGCACTGGAAATTTTCTTTCTGAAATTTCCAAGCCCATGGAAAGAGATGCTGATTCGGGATTATGAACCAGGAGATCCTGAAAACGTTGCAAGAAGGATGTCATATGTACATCGAAAGCTTTCAGAGTGGTGTCAACAAGCAACTGCTCTGAGAAACATGAAGAAATTGAGGAGAATCAACAAATATGCTCCTCTAAACTGTGATGACAATGATCTGCCAACGATCATTGGAGGAGAACCACCGAGGCTGAAGAAAAATCAGAAAAATAGGTTTCAGCCCTATCATAAAGGTGGAGATCCAAAAAGAAATTCTTGGAAACCAAGAACCATATGGTCAAGACAGAAGGCCAGATCTTACAAATCAGGCCAAAGAAGTGGACCATCATGGAATAGGTATCCTTTCCGAGGAGATAATAAATCCCAAGGAAGGACACCTGCCAAGAAAACTTTCAGGAGAACTCATACTAGAGTTAATGAAAGTTTCAAGGATTGCAACTGCTGGACGTGCGGTGCGAAGGGACATATTTCCACAAATTGCCCTGACAACGAGAGAAGAGGTATCAACAAATTCGAATCCACTCCGGATATCGAAGATGCCATCTACTACCAAGAACTGATACAAGTATATCAGTTCGAAGATATACCCTCGGATGAGAGTATATATGAATAGTAGGGGTGTAAATTCAGGTTACGGGTTTTCGGGTAACCCGAACCCGTCCCGTTATTTTCCGGGTATTGGGTACCCGTTACCCGAATTTTTCGGGTACGGGACGGGTTACGGGATAGGGTATTGAAGTTGTTCCGGGTAACGGATTACCCATCCCGTCCCGTATACCCGGTCAACTACCCGGTCAACTTTTTATATATTTTATTATTTTTATATTATTCTTAATTATTTTATAAAATATTTTATAAAATACACCATACTTAGTCGTATGTATAGTTTTCTAGCTAATTTTTTTTAAATTAAATATAAAAGTCAATTGGAAAGTATATATTATTAGTAGTAATTATTTGTTAATTTAATCTTGTAAGCTGCTCGACAAGTTGTCTTAATTACGACATGAATAAAGAATAATGTATATATATTGCGTACTTAAATAATATAGTATTAAGTTACTTACTACCACTACCAGTCTACCACACACTGCCGCTGCATCTCTCTCCATCTCTCTCATTCACACTCCCGCCGCGATTCACAAATCACAATTTCTCATCTCATTCTCTATCTCTTCCGTTTCTTATTATGTTTTGTTTGCTTTTTTATTATGAAAATACCCAAAAACAAGTTTGACATTTTTATTTTATTTTTTAAACGAGTACATATGGGTACCCGATCCCGTCCCGCATAAACCCGGTTCGGGTATTGGGTACCCGTTTTATTAAAACGGGACGGGTTCGGGTAACAAATTTTGAGAAATTTGGGTATGGGTACCCAAAAATTCCGGGTAGGGTACCCGTCCCGTCCTGAATTTACACCCCTAATGAATAGAAAGAAGTCTTCAGAGAAAAAGATTCAGAATGGTCTGATGGAACTAGATTGGAGTCAGACTGATCCAGAGATTGTTCATCAGGAGAAAGAGGACAGGACGGGATTCTCCAGTCACACAACTCTCTCTCAAAGTCTGATTGACAAAATCATGAAGAAGAGTCTGAATATACAAAGGTATCAAGGCTTTTCAGCAAACAATATAGATCAAATTCTGAGGAATTTTAATCTAAGGAGTTGGAAACAACAAATCGTCTATGGAATTTCTAGACGAGAAATGTCGCTTCCTATAAAGCTTACAGGAAATCAAGTGGAGATGCAGTTGATTCCAGCTAGTGACATCAGGGAAGATCTATCAAAGATGAAGCCCGAAGTCGCTGAAAAGATGAACTGGATCCATATTGGAGCAATCCAGTTGATGTTAAAATCGGCTCTCTTTACAGGAGTTCACACGCCGATCGATATCGCTATATGCGATAAAAGAGTTAGAAATGTGAAAGATTCCGTATTGGGAATAATTGCAGGAAATCTTTGTGCAGGACTAGTAGTGGGAATCATTTATCCAAAGATTGCTTACAATTTTAATGATACTTTATCAGGACTTTAAACGCAAAGTCCTGACACTTTATCAGGACTTTAAACGCAAGGATTTACTGGAGAAAGGAAATAGACCTTACTCCATTACTTATCAGGTATCATATGCTCTTTCCAACTCACATCACACTGAGTTATTTTTAGGAAAGAAGTTCATTGAGATACCAGATATCTTCAACAAGGTGACAACAGCAGTTTGTCCCGATAGAGTGGAAACTGCTCGGTTAAGGAATGTTGATATTCAAATCCGAGATAGAGAAGTCATGAGACACGACCAAAGTCTCAGGATAACTTCAGGGAGATTATCTTTCCAAGGAGACAGAATCATGTGTTTGCCATATGGGAGGAGTCGGAGTCTCATTCGAGAAGCACATCCTCAAATATTTCAGAATAACAAGATTCCAGTGAATCTGAAATGTCCCGAGGGATGGAGAGAAGTGATAGTAAAATTTGACACTACAAGGTGGGAAACCAACTTCCCTTGTAATGTTCTTTACTATCTGCAGCAGCTGGAGATCAATCATTACAAATGTACCCTGGAGATTGGGGGACAAGTGATGGAGATCAAAGGAAGAGCCGGAAGAGAAGCAGTTTTGCTATTGGGTTTGGATTTTCTTGAGGATCACAAACCTTGGGCAAGTAAAGAAGATGGAATGGAAATCACGATTAATGGAAGAAAACTATTAATCGAATGACAAGTCCATTCTCCATATACATCTCTATAGGGATGTTATATGAAAAATATATAGCAGAATATTTTGCTGCTTATATTGATTCAGGTGCAGGAATTTGTACTGCAAAACGAGGAGTCTTCCCAGCAGAGGTAGAAGATGATCTACCCCGAATTGCAGGAAGAGATTTCTCAAAGAAAATTTTGCTCTTGGCTGAAGGAGTAAAAGAGATGGAAATTCTAATTGGCGGAGCCAGAGGTACACCTTGGTATAAGGTTAAAACTCCACCAATTTATTTCCATGATACAGGTGCAGATATTCTGTTGGGAAATAATTTCCTACAGATGTTCAAAAGATACATGCAGGATAATGAAAAGAGACAATTGGTGTTTACAACCATTTGTGATCACAAAATCATTGTCCAGGGGCTCAAGGGGGCTTTTAATTGCCAGATACCATTGAGTTTTCGCAGCATGCGTGGTGATGAAGGAAAACTTCGACACCCAAAAATGAAGGATCAAAGGAGATTCAGCGAAGCAGTGCTAAGCTGTATTAGGGATGAGGATCTCAAAGATGAAGAGGTCCAGATCCTCAAAGCATCTTTAATATCTCATCAAGATATTAAGGAAGAAATGCAGGTGTCCCTAGAAGATGTCAAAAGAAAGATTAAAAGGAATTACAATGAGAATCCTTTGGCATGGTGGGATAGAAACAAGCTCAAAGCTACCTTGAAGGTGAAGCCAGAAAAGGAGTATGAGTTTGTTAGATATAGACCAATCCTGATGAATCTCAAAGATCAACAGGATATGAAGGAGATAATCAAGGAACACCTTGATTTAAAATTGATCGAACCAGGGAACTCGCCTTACAGCAGTCCCGGGTTTCTGGTAAGGAATCATGGTGAAATCAAACGAGGTAAACCCAGATTAGTTATTAATTACAAAGGAATTAATGATATTCTGGAGTTTGATGGATATTTTATCCCTAGTAGGGAACACCTTATTAATTGCATTAGAAATGCTAAGGTATTCTCTAAGTTTGATTGCAAGTCAGGTTTCTACCAGATTCGCATGGAGGAGAGTAGTAAGAAGTTCACAGCCTTCTCTACTCCACAAGGGCATTATGTTTGGAAAGTAATGCCAATGAGGTTAGCTAATGCGCCTCAAATATTTCAGAGAAAGATGTATAATTTGTTTAAAGATTATTTTTCTTTTATGTTCGTCTATATTGATGATATTTTAATTGCATCAAAAAATATGGAAGAACATATCAAACATCTTGAGATCTTTGCAGATGTTTGTTATAAAGAAGGTTTAGTACTGTCTGAAAAGAAGGCAGTCGTTGCAACTCGGAAAATAGAATTTCTGGGTATCGAGATTGATGAAGCAAGAATTATTCTGCAGGACCATATTGTTCAGAAGGTCCAGAATTTTCCTGAAGATCTGAAGGAAAAGAAACAACTTCAGAGTTTCTTGGGAGTTGTTAATTTCGCGGGACCATTCATTAAAGATCTCGCAAAACATAGAAAAGTTTTCAGTACATTACTGAAAAAGGATGTTCCGTTCATCTGGACAAAAGAACATCGACAGTGTATGAAAGAGTTAAAAGAGGTTTAATTGCAGAAATCTCCCAAAACTCTCGATACCACAGGACGAAGACGATTTGGTCCTGTACACAGACGCAAGTGATTATTGGTGGGCAGCAGTCTTAACCAAGATCACTCCTAATGGAGAAGAACCCTGCAGATACTGTAGTGGTTTATTCTCAGAAGATGAGGCCGTGCGATGGCACATCAACGAAAAAGAATTCTTTGCAGTCCGAAAGGCGTTTAAAAAATGGCCTTTATTTTTATTAGCAAAGAAATTTACTTTGAAAGTCGATAACACACAGGTTAAGGCTTTCTTAAGAAACAAGATAGAATCTAAGCCTAAAAAGGCTAGATTAATTAGATGACATGCTGAATGCCAATATTATATTTTTGATATTGTCGTTTTGAAATCTCACGAAAATGTTCTTGCAGATTTCCTAACAAGAGATGGAGCAAACTGATGTGAACTCCATTCTACTGGCCAATAAGCATCTTAGAGAAAATTTGGAGATGTTAACGGGAGAGTGGGACGAGTGCGTTCTGAATGCTGAACAAGCAGGAAGATTGCAGACTCTCGATAAGACGAAAGTCACCGAGAGAATACGAGCTTGCATATGGTCTCAGGGGCAACTCTGGGCTGCATGCCAAACACCAATCCTTTGGGTGGCCAAAGATCCTTTGGTGAAAGAAGAGTTTCGAGTACAGGGCTCTAAACCTGTAGCAGAGGATTCAAATACCTCTTGCCCAAGTTCTAAGGTGGTGGTATCTTCGGAACCATTGCCCCAAGAAAAAGATGATATTCAGGGGTCACACTCTGAACCATCATGTCAACTCAGCACCTCTGGGGAAAAAGAGGGAGAGATTAATCTTAGGCCAATGACTGACATTTATAAGATTAATACTGATAAGATTGAAGTTTCTTCTTCGTGGCAGGTTTATCAAGCTAACTGGGAGAAGCTCAATACAAGGATGAGAATCAACCCAGAAAAAAATAAGGGTTGATGTTTCGGGGAAATATCCTCGAGTGTGGATGATGCCAAATTCAGATCCACACGAAGTGAAACGATGGTATGAATTTGGAGCACTTGCTTCGGTTTATACCACATCTCTATCATTTGCCGAAATCAAGAATCTACCTAAATGGATTCAAGAAGCGGTGTATGATACCTGGGCTAATAATCCACAGCTTAGCCGAGGTAACATTTTGGAGTTGTATTTTATTAGTGCAGCACCAGAACCAGCAGGAAAAGAGAACCATGAAGCCTTCCACTATATTAGGCTTCGAAGACTAGATGCACGCGCCCTCGAAAAGATCAAGGCGCTTACACAGAAAGAGACCACTCTAGTCTCTACATTACCAGAAGACCTCATATCTACTAGAAGAGCATGGGGATTATGGGTCTGTCTCACAGAGATGGACAAAGTCAAGTTTTCGTTCAAATTCTTTCAGAATTCAGTGAACGGATCATTCATGTTAAATACTATGACAGGAAAATCTACAAGATTCGCAGAGGAAGCTTTTGAAAGAAAGAGAACCTTGCTCTGGAAAAACAAGATTGCGACGAGTAAAGACACTTATCGCAAATACTGCAACATGGCTCATTTTGGAAACTGGTCTGAGCGCGTTTGTTCGGATTGTCAGAACCAGAAGAAACCAGAGTTCGGGAGGGGGTTCATGCCCAGAAAGGGAAAAGAGAAGGCTCGGTCCAATGAGCATCTTGAACAGAAGGCGCTGCCAAAAGCAAGGACGCCCAGGGCCCCGGAAAAAAAGTAGATTCCCGACACAGGTTGGTGGAGTCATGTGACTCTGAGCTGGAGCACCCACTAAAAAGAAAACGACAGTAGTAGGTGGAGGGAAAAGTGATTACCCACTAAATAACAGATGGGTAAAGCAACAGGAGAACCACTATCAATAGAAAAGTGGTCCATTTGTCACAAGAAAGGGACCCACACCGAAAGTCGGTTGTCTTCATTCAATAATGGAAGACAATGGAGGACCCCATTCACGTGGAATCAAGCTGGCCAAGGATAAGAGCATCCGAGGCAATAATGCAGGGGGAGGCCTTTCACACAGACCTCTATATAAACAAGGATTGAAGAGAGCATTGATCATCGAAAATCCATCAGGAATCCTCTACACCATCTTCTCTGCTCTCTCCAAAAATAAAATTGTTATAGTTCCTATTCTAGTATAGTTTAGTTTATGTATTTCAATTCCGCTACCATAGGTAGCTAAACAAGTCTGTCTCCTCCCAAAAGAAGATATACTTATGTTGTTATAAATATTATATAATTCCTAAATAAAAGTTTGGGCTTTTGTTCATGCTTTCCAGTATATTATTTTCTTTGTGTACCGACCGAAAACCCTACGCCCCGGGTAGGAAACGAACGAGGGCATCTTTGTGTCTTCTTGAAGGTTACGCGTCTGGAAACCATCGGTTGCGATCGTGTGGTTGGAAGATGTCCCTAAAACTTCCGGCGGAAATACCCGGCAGCATTCCGGTCAAAAAGGTATGAAGTTGGTATACGTATAATTTATTTATACGGAAGTGTGATGGGCCTGATAGTGTTGCATGATTTATCTCCAAGTTGAAAAATTGAATTGATAAATCAGAGTATGTAATGAAGAAATTCAGTAGAAGGGTAAAAGAATTTACGTATATTGTATGATTATAAGGTTGACTAGTATATATCAATATTTCTCCTTATTTTATACAATATTTTATACACAAAAATGGATATAATAATCTTATTGGTGGGTCAGTGGGTACTGCTTATACCCGCTATCAAAAGTGGTCGTATAAGGTACACACTATCTCTATACTGGTTAGAATGAATTTCCTCTCAATTTATAATATCTAAAAAAATTATATTTCTACATTTCATTTAGTAACTATTTTAGGACTTGACATATCTGAGATTTTGAAGAAAGGTTAACAGCCGTTAGCAGGCGCGTCATCACGCGTTTTTATTCAAGGCTATTTGCTTACTAAAATACATAACACAACACATTCTTATTTTTGGATATAACGTGTAATATTTTCTCTAATGTCCTCTCTTTCATCAGTTTCTCTCTGTCTTCACAGCTCACACTCAACAATCATTTACGTATAAAAATATATACATATATACACCACAAACGCACTCCGCCAATCAATTCATATCTCTCCGACGGAATATTCCTCTTCCTCCACCTTTTCCGTCGATCTCCTCCAGCTACACCGATGGATTCACCTCCTCCGCCTCCGCCTTCGCCGTCGTACTGGTGCTACCAGTGCACCAGAATCGTCTCCGTCGCCTCCGAAGAAACCGTCGTCTGTCCGCACTGCAGCGGCGGATTCATTCAATCGGTGGACCCCTCTGACTTCTCGCCGGAACATCCACGCAGATTTGCTACCCCCCGCCGCCGCCGCCGTAACGGCGCCTCGTTCAATCCTCTGATAGTCCTCCGGAACAACTCGGATTCGGAGTCCCCGCCCGACGGTGGGAGGCGGAGCTACGAGCTCTATTACGACGACGGGTCGGGGACGGGGATCCGCCCGCTGCCTTCCGCCATGTCGGAGTCGCTACTCGGATCTGGATTCGAGGTGATGCTCGATCGCCTCTCGCAGATCGGATTCAGCCTGTGGGCCCGGCCGGAGAATCCGCCGGCCAGCAAGCACGCCGTCGCGTCGCTGCCGACCGTTCAGATCCAGCTGTGCCACGTGGACACCGACGCGCACTGCGCCGTGTGCACGGACCCCTTCACGCTGGGATCCGAGGCTCGCGAGATGCCTTGCAAGCACATATATCACGCCGATTGTATATTCCCGTGGCTAAACCTCCACAACTCGTGCCCGGTCTGCCGCCACGAGCTGCCGGTTGATGAGCAGGACGGCGCTTCCGGTCAGTCGGGGGCGGTGGGGCTGTCGATCTGGCGGTTGCCCGGCGGCGGTTTCGCGGTGGGGAGATTTGTTGGGGGAGGAGAAGGGGAGATGCCGGCGGTGTATTCGGAAGTGGAAGGGAGCCTGAGCCTCAGCGGCGGCGTGCCGAGGGGGATTGAGTGGGGGCCGTGGGTGCGGCGGCGGAGGGGCGGCGTTTTGCGGAGGTTTTTCGGTAATTTGGGATCGATTTTTCGGAGGGGGCGGTCGGACGGAGCTCCGTTTAGGAGGAGCGCGAGTCTTCAGGATTCGGAGTCGGGTACGGGTTCGGGTGATTCGGTGTTCAGTAGGTACGTGTTGAGGAGGGATAGGAACACAACTTCGGTCCACATTGAACAATAGCATGAGAGGGCGAAATGGTCAATTAATTGCTGTTCATTTTTTTATTTTTCGTTAGGGATTTAATGTTTCAATTTTTTTGGTCAGCAAATACTGTAAAGTCATGTAAAACAGATTGATATTAAATTCTTTAAAATCTTAACTAATTAAGCTCCATTAATTGTATTTCTTTTCAACCATTTTGTATCTAATATGATAGGACCATACCACCCCCCATCTTTTTTTGCCTTGGCAGAAATAGAATTACCAGTATTTGGGATTGGCTTTATTAAATTATTATTGATAATATTTGGTGTATATACAGATTATTACCTGGAATCATAAATTGTTATATTTCTTCTCAAAATTATGAATTGGATCCAGTCGTCCATGGGTCCATGGCTTGGTAGAATAGTGACAAAGATGAAACAAATTTAAGGTAAGTATGCGTGGACAATGTCTGGAATATTAATGCTCCCGCTATTATCAATCATGCCTAGCCAGGCCAAGCCATATATGTTCGTCGATTGTTGCAGTTTGTTCTTCTTTGTTTTGGTTACATAAAATAAACTCAAGATTATCCTTGTTAAATAAATATTCAATTTAATTAAAATTTTATTGTCTTAAAACTTTATGAATCTTCTGGAAAGTTATGACTAGAGCATCCACAAATAGTGAGCCGATTGTTGGATTGTTGGCTCTATAATAGAGCCGGCTCATCTAAGAGTCACCCCTCTACAACAATAGACTCTATAAATTGGCTCTATGATTTGTTCATCTTCACATAAAGAAGAAGAAGACTACATTTTTTTTATTTGAAATAGAGAGAAAAAGTAGAAGAGAATATGATGAAATTGGTGTGAAAATGAATGTAGAGGAGTTGATATTTATAGATGTATAAATCAAAATAGCCATTTTGAACGACTAGTTAATGATTTAAACTTTTAAGTTTTTTAATTTCTTTTTATTTTGTCAGCAAAATTAAAAAAATAAAAATAAAAATAAAAATGAGGAGCATGCAAATCACGCGCTGTATTATAACATCAACGAGCCAGGCTCATTTCCTCGAGCTCGTGCTCGATGCGGCAGCGGGGGTGCTCGCCAGCAAACCGGTCTCGAGCCCCGCTAGGGATGCTCTTATGAGTAATAATATCTCAAAATAAAAATCATGCATCATCCCAAAGGCTTTAAACTGGCCGATATTCACTTACCAATATTATTTTTCGGTTCATTATAATAAAAAACATAATAAGTTAAGGGGTGTATTAAATTTGCATAATTAACTCTTTAATAAATATATTTATTTATTTTTTGAAGGAATAAATTTATCAATTCCTAATAACAAAACACATTAGAGTCACCACAATCATCCACCCGCCTACGTGGCATTTTTACATTTTTTGTTTCATATTTATCTAAAATCTCCAATAAATATAATTATTTGTCAATATTTTCCAATCAATTAATTAATTTTGACCGTTACAAAAACTTAATTGATGACAACAACTTAATTTCTTACCTGGATTTATGGTGTTTCGTGCCTATAAATTTATGAGATTTCACTCCTCTTGCTTTGTGTAATTATCAACAATATATGCATATGCAAAACTATTGGAGAGAGAAATAACAGCTTTTCATGGAATTTCATCCTTTATCCAAAAGGCCCTCGGTGAGCAGTCCCTAGAGCTATCTAAGGTTATGGAGCATCCAAACGATAAGCTGCATTCAGATTCTCCTCAAAAATTCGAAGTTCACGCTTCAATTTTGATGTAGTAACATGTGACAGTTAAAGCAAAAATCTGTCACGCCATAACTAAAATACTCCAATGCAGGCAGCTTGATAGTGATCCACGAAGCACAACGACCAAGTGTACCAGAATTTTGCAGCAGATTAGGAGAAGAAAAAAGGAACATAAAGTATAGATCTTGATACACACAGAGAGAGGAGGGGGATAGTGTAATGCCTAATTTCCTATTTTTTGCGAAGTGATTTGTCTTCTTGATTCTTGATTTTCGAATTTTAACAAATTTAATCTTTTTATTAAATTATTTAGGGTAATGTCGTATATCAATATATTATTTAGTAGATTGATCGAATTGATGAATTAACGTTTCATTTATAATAATATTCTAACTAACAGATAAAAGAATTAATTATTGTCTAAATAAATTTGAACTTCTCTCCTTGCATTTACGTATTTGTTCTTTTTTGGAATATGTTAACATTTTGTGATTAATTTTTTATTTTTGAATTAGTAGTAAATTATATTAGTTTGTTTATTCCTTTATTTATAAGTTTGTTCGATCTATTAGACATTGCATGTTTTGTTTAAAATAAATAAATAATGGATAATATTGGCAGCAAAATATTAATTATATTTATAATATCAAATGAGTTGGCGTTTTAGTTTCACAATTAATTTTAAATTTGGGTAAAGATGAAATCACGGAAACAATTTTGGAAGGAAACATTTTTTAATTTTTAATTTTGGAATGATCATCAATCATTAAAACCTTTCCATGTCATAGTATTTATTTTTGGGTCACCCTTCAAATAATTAGAATGAAGATAAAATATAAACAATTTTTACGCTCTGTGAGATAGATCAATTACAAAATTGCAAACAAAAGTTGATTTATTGTATCCAATTTAGATACGGCAAAATGCATTGGAGTGATTAATTGCATCCTTGAGGTATGTGATTTTGAATAATGCACATTTTGTCTATATTATTCACTAATATATTATTCATGAAAGTATTTGCTATAATGCACAAAGGCAATTTACTCCAAAATTTGTCTTCTAGGGTGCTTTCCTTTGCTATGAAGTATGGGATAAGGCTTGATATGATTAGATGGGATGTTTTAATACATATAAAAGAATTAATATTGTGTTTGGTATGGTGTATTAAATTCTCTGCAAACCATATTAATTATGGTAAGAGGGTGAAATTATAGTAATTTATTCTTATATTTAGTTGCAGTATTATTTATACCACCTCATAGATGATATAACATAATAACAACAATAAGTATAACTCATACGGGCCCGAATTTTATAAAGGGCCTCATACTTTGTACCAAACGAGATATTAGGGTGTATAATATATATTACACACCCTAATCACTCCTAGCAAACAAGGCCAAATTTATGTATTATTTAATCATACTATATTACTATATAGAGTTTATCATGTCAAATTGCCACTATAGATAGTGGAAAATAAATATTGGCAAAAACTTAATTTGTTATAAATTTTAGCAGATTTTAATGTAATGAGACCATTATACCCTTAATTTAAAGTTTTTGTTAATTTGAGTATATTTCTCTCACTTCTTTCAATATGACACACATAATCTCCCTCCATCTCTCTCTATCTCGCATCTCTCTCTCTCTCTCTCTCTCTCTCTCTCTCTCTCTCTTCCCGTTACTACCAAATCGGCATCTGCCATCCTCCACCGTCCGCCGCCGTCCTCCCCTCCGATCTGAAGATTAGCCCCAGCTACTCCTCTTACGATGATTATCTCCAATGCCAGCGACCCCAAGCTCCGCGAGATGTGGACCACTCGAGATTGAGATCACAACGTCAACAAATTCACCCAATTATTCTCCGATCTGTAGCACCACAACCTGATCTCTAATAAATTTGCCCAATTCTTCTCCGATTTGCAGCACCACGACCTGAGTGGGGAGTCGGGTTGGAGATGAGTGAGGTCTCTGGTGAAGCAGTACGACTTTCTCTGATCGGAATGGTTGGTGAATTCGGACGTATGATTAATGTGCGGTAATGAAGAAGAAGAAGAGTGTAATTTCTTCTTCGAGAGGTTTAAGGTTTTGGAGAAGTTGGATCTGGGCTTGCTCATGTCCTTGAGCTTGTGGAACCAGACGTTAGGGATCATGTCGGAGAATATGAATTTGTAATTCCCCATTTTTTTTTTAATTTTTTTGTTGTGATAAAATTTGTGTATGGGAATGAATGCAAGAGAAATGGAAGCTGATCAGTAGAGTTGTTTGTAAGAGTGCGTGTTTGTGAGGGAAGATGATTGGGATAAATAGAAAGATTCCGGCGTGGAATTTTGATTTTTCAGAATTATTGTGGTGGTCTTCGCGATTCGTGAGTGTGTATGAATTTCTGATTGGAGTTGGATTACACGTTGCTTGATTCTGTGCTTGGGAAGAAGACTGTTCGGGGGTGTTTTTGTTGCTATTTTTGTAGCAGTTTTGCTGCTGCTCGTTCTTTGGAATAGCAACAAATTCCGGCGAACTTGGTACGACAGGTACGAATGAATCCCATTCGTCTCAAGTGTACCACGACACTGCAATTATTTTTTACGACTAGTACGAATGAATGCATTCGTCCCGTTCGTACAAACTAGTGGCGCACCATAACTTGCTACGAGTAGTACGAATGAATCCATTCGTACCGTTCGTACCATCTAGTGACGCACCATAATTTGGTACGAGAAGGACGAATGAACTCATTCGTCCCTTTCGTACCAACTAATGACGCACCATAACTTGGTACGAGTGGTACGAATGAATTCATTTCGTACCAATCTCACCACGATTTTTGCTCTCGATTTTCTTAACCAGCACCGCCGTGACTGGATCTAGTTTTTTGCTTTTCTATAACAGATTCAGATCTATGTTTTGGCATTTGATTCGGGATTAGATATAAGGTTTTGTGGTTGGGTTCGACGTATTGTGAGACGGCGCCGTCGCCGGAATGTTTGGATCTAATTTTAGCGGCAGCGGCGCCATCGTGATGTATGAGATCGTCTGTGGTAGAGAGGCGGAAGTTAGAGTTTTCAGTGTGAGGGGGAGGACGAGAGAGAGAGAGAAAAGAGTGAAATTTGATTGTAAAGGAGAAAAAGGGTAAATTTGTCCAAAAATTCCAAAATCTGACAAAATTTATGTTAAATTAAGTTTTGGACAACTTTTATTTTTCACTATCCATAGTGGCTATTTCAAATTTTTACTCTAGCATGCGAAAATTTTACGAAAAACAGTAAGAATTTCTATGCAACCATTCTTCATCATATTCAATTTTAGATTTATACAATTTACTGCCAATAATTGTCTGCTACCATTAAAATAAATAAATAATGGATAATATATTTTGTTTATTCCTTTATTTATAAGTTTGTTTGGTAGACATTGCATGTTTTGTTTAAAATTAATCGAAATGGCACATTTGGTTCAATATTCCTTTATTTGTAAATTTTATGTATAATTAAAACATAATTTTTCCAACTACTGCCACATAATTTGGATTAGTTTTTGTTAAGGGAGATTCTATACATAGTTCACTTTTTCTCTAACACCATTATTTAAATAATAATAATAATAATACAATAATTATAATATAATAATAAATGTACTATTTTATCTCTACAACTCCAAATTCAATTTCTAATAAATAATTTTTTTTTCATTCTTGATAGGACAATTATTTTATCATTACAGTTCCATAAATCTAAGAAAAGGAAAAAAAAAACATGACATGATTTTAAAACAAATTATAGCTTCTAGAAGTTGAAAATAAAAATGAGTGTTCGTATGGTGCATACTGCAGATATGGTGCTATAATTTTGCCGAAAGGATGATGTATTTCACACGGAGTTGTTTAATGAGCTCTGTTTTTGT
The DNA here is from genome assembly GCA_031470985.1 of Agastache rugosa. Taxonomy (NCBI): domain Eukaryota; kingdom Viridiplantae; phylum Streptophyta; class Magnoliopsida; order Lamiales; family Lamiaceae; genus Agastache; species Agastache rugosa. Next base: position 19,474,837 of record CM062609.1, read on the forward strand.
GAGGCATACCTGCAGCTCCACCCCGTACCAAAATATGAACATTTTTACGCACCATCAATTATTTCATCTTAAAAAGAAGATATGCCAACCAGATGATGAAACGTGGGAGGATGGGGGCCATGATGGTGTGGTAGATGGAATTCATGTTTTGGACAGTGGATTTGGAAAGGAGCGGCCATGCTGAAAATGTTTCCAATTAGAAATCAAGTTTTAGAGCAATTTGTAGGTTTCAAGAACTCAATATAAATGTAAGAAATAAGATTTGGATAGGTTTGTAAATATATGTTCTATATAATATTAATATATGTGTGTGTGTGTGTGTGTTCGAAATAATTGTATGTTCTATCTTACAATTATTATACAAGAATGGAGTACGTATTTACAACGATTATATTGGCTAATCTTATACTTGAATACAATTTATGCGTAGATGTTTTGTTGCATAAGGTTTACAATTTTATATTTTCTTCTATTTGACAATTTTTCTTCTATTTGACAATCTATATATTCTATCTATCACATTTCAATAGTCTTATTTAGGAATTTTTCATTATTGTATAACTTAAGAAAAGAAGTCTTCAAACAAATTAATTTCTATTTAGAGATGGGATGAGAAGATTGAATAGCAATTCAACATAAACAAGACGAGAAATACTACAGATATCAAGTTGCAATCGGATCGAGGGATTTATAATTGTAATTCAATTAGAGTTTAATTTTGAATTTTGTAAAGGAAATTATATCGTTAACAAAAAATAATTCATATTTAAATTTGAAAGTGGATATCTGTTCATCATTTTCAAAGTTTATGGAATGAAACATACAATAAATTGATAAGTTCCCCAAAAAAGAAAATTACTAAAGAGTATAATTAAATACACATCCATATATAGGGATATCTACCAAAATTTTATTTTTCTAAAAAAGTAACAAATATATTTCCTATGTTTTTAAATAAATTTATACCACCGTTAAAACACGCATACCAAAAAAGTTGATGATTTACTCTCTTTACCCTAATTATTACAAAAAAAATTATAAAAAGTGAATAATTTGCATTGATAATATGGGTAATTAAAATAGGAAGTTTTACACTATTATACTTTCAAATTTTGAAATGTGTTATAAACTAAAAAGAATAGAGAGAACAAAAATTATGTATATTCAAGTATAATCAGTTGTATTGAAAGTGTGTACAATATGAGAACCAAATGCCTCTATTTATAATGGTATAGAGCTAGGGTTTTAGAGATAATTAATTGGTCAACACTCATATGATGTATATCTATAAGATATTTACAATAAAATGAGACATTTATTAGGAAATAAATATTGATGATGAGGAGGAAGATGAAGAGGAAGCCAGTTAGAGAGGGGAAGAAAAGGAAGAGGGTGAGGAGGAAGGGCCTAACTCCATCGCCAAATCCCCCGGCGGTTCACTTGAGATAGGGATATAAATGGGGCGGGCCGGATATTGCTTCCCCATCCCCCGCGTACCCATAAATTCATACCCGACCCCGATCTCATACATGTTTATATTGGGGCTGGGGCGGGTATTACTCGAGGGGGGAAGGGTACCCGTCAGGTACCCGCTAAATTAATTTTCTTTTTTAGTATTTTTGCAAGAAAATAATCTAAAGACTAATATCACAAATTTTTTATTTAAATAATGCATATATTAACTCATTGCATCAAACATAATATTCATGATAAACTTAAATAAAATACCAGTATCTTATAGGTTCTTCAACATTACATAAACAAATTATAAATTTAATATGTAAAAGTTAATATATTTTCTATAAAATTCATCCTTGCATAATTTTTTGATTTTTTCCTAACAGGAATCACCACAAGATTCATTTGATTATTTTGCAGAACAAAAGCCCCATCAAGTTTCAAAATCCACATAATTAACAAAAATATTAAATATATTAAGTGTAATTTAAAACAAAATTATTAATAATTATATTTCTCTGGGAGGGAAACCTGACCCAAACCCGATACGGGTATAAATTTCCCCCAAAATTTTGCTCCCGTACCTACGGGTACCCGAACCCGCGGGTATAATTATCATCCCTAACTAGAGAGAGAGAGATGAGTTGAGAGACAAATAATAGTCTTTTAATTTAATTAGTCTTATAAATTATAAATAAACGAACATAATAAAAAGAAAAGAAAAATAAGAATTTGTAAACGGCAATTATTATTCCGTTAGTGTCCGGACAAATTTGTATTAATTTAAGAACGTTAAGGGAGTGGGGTCATGACAGAGTTAGGATTTTAAAAGTGACCATGAGAGATTACGTTTATTTATTTGGGCATAATTTGGACAAACGAGTTTACAATTATATATGTAAATGTTGGAATAAATAAAAAAAATTAATTTAACCTAAATATAATTAAAACATATTTTCAAATCTTTTGTTAATGTTTTATTTTGTAATACTCAAGTTTTTAAAGAGTATTGCTATACAAGTTGAGACAAAAACAAGCTCTTAAATTGTTTTTTAAATATAAATAAACGAGTTAATGTAATTAGTTGGTATTGTTATATGAGTTTGAGAAATAAATGGAATAGTTTAGGACGGGAACAAATAGTAAAATTACTTTTTGTATTTTTTTTAATATAAAAGAAATGGGTACATGTATATAAATAAAAGGGTTCGTCTTATTAACAGACATTAATATACGTGTTGTGGTGGGAACTTGAGTATTAAAATTACTTCTTAATCGGGCTTGAGATGAGTTTCATAAATTGTATAATTTTCAAATTTATATTTGAAACTTATTTTTTAGAATTTTGTTAATATTTCCTTTGTAATATACAAGACTTTATCGTGTATTACTATGTGAGTTTGGGACGATAGCAAGATGTAAAATTTTTTAATCGAATTTGAGACGGGTAACAGGTATTTATACAATACATTATTAATATTCAGGTTTATAGCATGTATTACATTATTAATACCCGTTACCTGTATAATAATACATGCTATAAACCTGAATATTAATACATTATTAATATAAGATGTGGATAAGTAAATTTTTTTTATTTGGATATGAACATGTATGTGTATAGAAATTAACAGGTTCGGTTAATTAACAGGTATTTATTACTATACGGGTTTTAAAACAAATCGAATAGTTGTATAACTAATTTTTCTATAAATAGTATATAAAGTATGATAATCCCGTCAATGTTCGACGGACAACATACTAGTTTATTTAAGAAAAAAAAAATAACACGAGATATTCATGTGGATACTGTGGAGGGTTGACGAGTCAGCGCACAGCTTATAGTCATAGTCAACAAATCAAGTCCTATCAACCAATCGAGATACTTTTTGGGTGTATAATTAAAATTTAATTTGATGAAATCTAAATGCAACCAAATCTTTATCGATCGATCGAATGATGTTAAGCGGTAGGCAAGCTTCGGCGTGGTTGCTGCTGATCGTCATCGTGTTCGGCGCAGGTAGAACCAGATCAACGTCCGACATTGAATGCTTGAGATCAATAAAATCGTCGCTGCGAGATCCGCAACAAAGCCTATCCAGCTGGAAATTCAGCAATACGACGTCGGATACGCTTAATCTCACTTGCTCATTCATCGGCGTTGAATGCTGGCCGGAGTCCGGCGATATTTCTCAGCCAGAGACCAAGGTCCGGAGCCTCCGGCTCGGCGGCATGGGCCTCGTCGGCGAGTTCCCGCGTGGCCTGGCCTACTGCACGGGGTTAACGGGATTGGACCTTTCCCGTAATAAAATCTCCGGATCCATACCCGCAGATATATCCAGATTGATTGGCTTTATCACCGTCCTCGATCTCTCCCACTGCAAATTTTCGGGTGAAATTCCAGGTGACGTGGCAAATTGCAAGAATTTAAGCGTTTTGAAACTTAATAACAACTTCCTCACCGGCCGGATTCCGGCATCCCTAGCCTCTCTCCGACGTCTCGTGTCTTTCACGGTTGCTAATAATCGCCTGGTGGGGCCCGTGCCCGGGTTTCGCAGCGCGTATTTTCCGCGTGAAAGCTATTTATACAATGCAGAACTTTGTGGCAATCCTTTAGGCAGCTGTGAGTCAGGAGAAGAAGCTCAGCACAATTATTTAGCAAATGGTTTCTTGGCCGGTTGGTGCGTCTCCTTTGCTCTGTTTCTTGCTTTCCGATGGTTTAGGCCGGCGTCGGAGTTTACGGTCGACTTCTTCAACAGAAAACCGATGCCAACTCCAACGCCAACGCCAACGCCAAAATCGCTCATACAAAATACTGCGGTAATTAATTAATGTCATATATATCTAAATCATGTTTCACTAACCTATTGCTATATACGCCAATGCATGTAAATATCGTAAAATTAACACAAACATGCTATTAGTGTTGTATATATATTTGCTTCTATTGTGTGTCACCTAAATGTTGTATCACAGTTTTTTGACATAGATGCGAGTACCAATGGCGGATCCAAAGGCCAGGCAACCCCAACGATCGTCTGGTCAATTTTTTTTTATAATTATATTTAGGTTGAATTTTGTATTTTTTTTATATACATACATAATTGTAATCTTGCCCGGCCACTTTTAAAATCCTAGCTCCGCCCCTGGATGCGATATTTATTTTGATGTCTCTAAACTGTTGATAATATTTCCATGTTCCACAGATTTCACTGCTGGAGCACACTCATAATGCTATTAGTGTCGTCACCTAAATATTGTATCACGACATTTATTTTGATGTGTGTTGATAATATTTCCATGTTCTACAGATTTCAAGGCTGGAGAAATTCGCAGCTAGAATGAGTCTCGTTGAACTCAGACGAGCAACGGGCAACTTCAGCGAGCGCAATGTGATTGCCGTGGAAGAAATGGGAGTAACGTACAAGGCGATGCTGTCAAATGGTTGGCACCTCGCCATTAAGAGGCTCAGCAGTGCCCCGCAAAACGAGCATCAATTCTTGACAGAAATCACCACCATAGGCAGATTGAGGCACAGGAATCTGGTGCCACTTCTCGGATTCTGCCATGAATCCCAAGATAGGTTTCTGATCTACTGGCTCATGCCTAATGGGACTCTCCACGACCGCCTTTTCTTGTCGGGAGGCGAAGATGATGAGGTTATGGAATGGTCCGTGAGGGCCAGAATTGCAGTCGGAATAGCAAAAGGCATAGCATGGCTCCATGGTAATGGGATCGTCCATCGCGGGATCACCTCAAAGTGCATAATGTTGGATGAAGATTTTAATCCGAGGATCTCAAATTTTGGGAAGGCTACCACTCTGAATCATACTAATTCTTGCTGGGAGCTTCCATCCAATAGAGTTTGTTCGGTGTTGGGTTCTTATGAAGAGGATGTTCATAGCTTCGGAAAGGTGCTTCTTGAGTTGATGATGGGGAAAACATACAATGAGATTGTTAGCTCATTTGACGTGGATGGTGATATGTTGGAACAAATATCATCTCTTGTGATGGAGAGAGATTCGAGTTGGATGATGAGTGATGAGATGTGTTGTTTGTTGAGGGTAGCAGCCAAATGCTTAGAATGTGATCCATGTAATTGGCCAACCATGGATCAAGTATGCAGAATGCTGATTGGTGAAATAAATGATAGCAATACAACTTGTTAATTTCCAAAATACTATATAATTAATCTAGATATGTTTTATGTCCAAGAGATCACAAAACTTTTTGTCCTGATGTCTGTCTTTTCTTTTTTTTTCATTTGTACTTGAAGATATAGCCTGCACTGATAACATGATGGAGAAATTTGCCTTCACAATCAGTTTTCTTCAACTCACAAAAGCAACTTATAATTACAAGTTCAGCAAAATCCAATTTCTATATGTCAAATTAGAATTATCCCTTAGTCTCTTCCACGACCATTTTAAAAATATGGAGCAATATAGTAATTAATCAACTGCATCAGGTAGAACTCACGATCCCAGTTGAATGCTTAACTGGAGAAGTAATTGCTGATGGATTTATTCTACTTTTTTCTTTTTCTTGCAAGAATATATATTATGCGTTTAACGTCATTGCTTCTATCATCATTCGTGTTTCGCTAGTGAAAGAAAATAATTAAAGGAATTATTTTGGTCAAAATGCATATATTATGACTTAATCAGAGCGATATAGGGTAGTAGTATATGTAACAAATATCTATTATATAAAGGAAAACGGATTCGAGACTCTCTCTCCTCTAATCCCTTCATTCCTATTTTGCTAAATTCTCTAATTTTTTGAATTAAAACCAATATTTATCATATTTTATATTCTATATATATGGTATAGAGTTCTCTCTCTCCTATGTGGCACACCTCTAATCCCTCAATTCATATTTTTCTAAATTCTTCAATTTTCTAAATTAAAACCAATATTTATCATATTTTATATTCTATATATATGGTACATAATTCCATAAAATTAAAGTCTACGATTAAATCTTCAAATTATTCTTAAATTTTCATTCCTAAATTTTATTAACATATATATATTGATAATCATTATTATAAATACATAGTCATATTTTTATTGGAAAAATTAATTCGGCCAATTATTAAGTTTGCCAATTAAATAATTTTATTATATTTTCTAACAATAAATATCAAGATAGATAATCAATTGTTGTATGTACTTATATTTAAAAATTTAGATAGTTTTATAAATTTAAACGAGTTTGTATAATGAACGAGTATTACAGTACGATTTTAAAACGAGAACAAATAGTAAAATTAATTTTTAAATTGATTTGCGACATATATGAATATATAAATTCTAAATGAGCTTCTTAGTCATCAATATTTAAAAATATATAGATTTATCAACATATATTGATAATCATTATTATGGACCAAATTACATAGGATTTTCCTTTCTTTTTATTGAGAGCAATATTATAGTTTAATTTAAATAAATACTTCGAATTCATTTCGCAACACCGATTTAATTTGATCAATTATTATTGAGTTGGCCAAATAAATAGTCATATTTTTATTGGGAAAATTAATTCAGCCAATTATTAAGTTTGTCAATTAAATAATTTTATTATATTTTCTAACAATAAATATCAGATAATCAATTATTGTATGAACTTATATTTAAAAATTTAGATAGTTTTATAAATTTAAACGAATTTGTATAATGAATGAGTATTATTGTACGAGTTTGAAACGGAAACGAATAGTAAAATTAATTGTTAAATTGATTTGCGACATGTATGAATATGTAAATTCTAAATGAGCTTCTTAATTAGTCAATCAATATTTAAAAATATATATAGAGAGAAAGAAGTGACAACATAAATTAAAGATTTTCTAAATAAAAAATAAAATATAATTAATTTTAAAATATGGTATTTTAAAAGAAAAATATTTTATTATAAAATTTCTTTTCAATAAAAGATAGAATATTATAATTTTGAGACATAAAATTGGAACAAACGGAATATACAAAAAATATGTGTTGGATTTTATATTTAATTACTTATTTATTAAAATTTCAATCAGGTTCATTTACAATTTCCATTTTTCAAAAACCTTAAATACCGATTTAATTTGATCAATTATTATTGAGTTGACCAAATAAATAGTCATATTTTTATTGGGAAAATTAATTCGGCCAATTATTAAGTTTGTCAATTAAATAATTTTATTATATTTTCTAACAATAAATATCAGATAATCAATTATTGTATGAACTTATATTTAAAAATTTAGATAGTTTTATAAATTTAAACGAATTTGTATAATGAACGAGTATTATTGTAAGAGTTTGAAATGAAAACGAATAGTAAAATTAATTTTTAAATTAATTTGCAACATGTATGAATAAGTAAAATCTAAATGAGCTTCTTAGTCAATCAATATTTAAAAATATATATAGAGAGAAAGAAGTGACAACATAAACTAAAGATTTTCTAAATAAAAAATAAAATCTAATTAATTTCAAAATATAGTATTTTAAGAGAAAAATATTTTATTATAAAATTTCTTTTCAATAAAAGATAGAAGATTATAATTTTGAGACATAAAATTGGAACAAACGGAATATACAAAAAATATGTGTTGGATTTTATATTTAATTACTTATTTATTAAAATTTCAATCAAGTTCATTTACAATTTCCATTTTTCAAAAATCTTAAATAACAAGGACCTCCGCATGGATTTTTTTGTAGATTTCACTGATTGCATAATACAACTGGATTATTTATACGTGCTAAGATGTACTCCTTTCGTCTCATATAAGGTGGCACATTAATTTTGGACACGTATATTAAAGAGAAAGGTATAAAGTGGTTAAAGTGGTAAGGTCCACAACTTTTTATGAGATACTCCCTTCGTCCCTGATAAGTGTAGTCCACTTTTATTTTTCGTACGTCCCCCATAAGTGTGGTCATTCCTTAAATGGATATGACCCCATTTAAAATTTTACTCTTTTACCCTTTAAAAGTAACTAACACTACAACAAAGTGGGTCTCATTCTCCACACACTACACATTTACCTAACATCTTTCTTAAAACCCGTGCTCCTCCCTCCGGACCACACTTATCAGAGACGGAGGGAGTACTAATTATTTTCATTTTGGGTATGTGTCATCTTATATAGGACACTCCAAAATGGAAAACGTGTCACCTTATATGGGACGGAGGAGAGACTATTTGAATAACGACAAATGTAATATCAAATTAAATGGGTGACTGCGTTAATCAAAATTCTTACGTAGATTTTTCTTTATTTTCCTATTCTTATTTTTTCTAAAATCTCAAATAAAAGTAATTTCACATTGACTTTTTTAGAAGACTTCACCAATTGGAGAATACAATTGAAATTATTAGTATGCACTAAAATATATTTATATAACATCTGAGATGATTTCAAATTAAACAGGTGGTCATGTATATGTTTGCGTGAATTTTCCTCATTTTCTACTCATATTTTTTTTCTTTTAAAAACTCAAATAAAAGGAATTTCATATTGATTTCTTGAAAGACTTCATCAATGGAACCTAATTAATAAAAGGAATCATATTTTCTTCCAATATTCTATTCCTATTTTTGTTAAATGTTTGATATATGAACAAGAGAAAATTACTATTTAATTGAGTTCATGACGAGTAAATATATTAATTTAAATTAAACAGGTTTCATATATTGTATTTCGGTACATCTATATAATCTTAAATTCATAATTAAACAAGTTCCATAAATTGTATGAACTTCAAATTGATACTTCAAATTTAATTTTAATCTTTTATTATTTATATTATTCATTATTAATATTTACTTTATTGTGTTCGAATTTTAATTGAGACAAATAACCTATTATTTATAGTTTATTATTTTGATATTTTATAATTAAACAGGTTCGATTAATTACGAATATTATTGTAGGGGACGAAGCGGGTAGAATAATTACTTATTAATCGGACTTAAAATATGCACGATTATATATTTTGAACTGGTCTGGGTAGTTGAATCCTAGATTCATCATCTTGGTTCATCGATATCCTCTACCACAACCAACGATTTAGACTGATTGGATGCTACTTTCGGTTAAATAACAAAAAAAAACAACGATTTTCTTGAATTTAATTAGAAACTAAAGATATTGACCTTGAAAAAAATTTCTATAATTGTCAATCATATTGCATCTAATAATTTAGTTAAATAATGAATTACCGTCGATTTTCGACGGGCTACACGCTAGTTATTTTTAAAAATGAAAATTAATGACAAAACACGCATATTCTAATTGCCGAATGCATAGTAGAATGAATTTCTTGATATTGCAACGGTCGCTACCAAACTGCTGTTATATAATTTCCTATGATTTTATTTTATTTTATTTTATTTTTTTCTGAAGGGACTATAATGAACAGCTAATTAATCGAGCGGTCGGCTAATATTACAGTACTGCAATTCTTGTTTTTGTGTAGTACAACCTTTGTAAAAGTCAACCATGTACTGCAAAAATACCTAATTATCTACACATAATAACTACTATAAATAAATAAACAAATTAATCTCGTGACACCAGTAATTCCGACTATGGCTTCTTTGAATTTGAAGTCAACTTTCTTGATCACGCTTGTGTTTCTACTCCTCCAATTCTCCGAGATCAGAGGTCACGGCGGCGCCGATGACGACGACGGCGATGCTCCGGCGGCTGAGAAAGGGAGCCTGCACGCGAAAGGGTTGGTTTTGGTGAAGATTTGGTGTCTGATAATCATGTTTGTGAGCACATTTGCCGGCGGAGTGTCGCCGTATTTCTACAGATGGAACGAGAGTTTTCTTCTGCTGGGGACTCAGTTCGCCGGCGGGGTATTCTTGGGAACTGCGCTCATGCATTTCTTGAGCGATTCGAATTCCACTTTTGAAGCTCTTACGCCCAAAGAGTACCCGTTTTCCTTCATGCTGGCGGCGGCTGGTTATCTTCTCACTATGTTGGCTGACTGTGCGATCTCATATGTCGTGAGCGGCGGCCGGAGGGAGACTCGAATCGACGTCGAGGGCGGCGGCGATGGGAAGGAGGAGGAGGAGCTGAACCCCGTTTTTGTAAAGACTGCTTCACTTAGTGATACTATTCTTCTTATACTGGCATTGTGCTTCCACTCCATTTTTGAAGGCATCGCTGTCGGAGTAGCAGGTATATATAAATATTCTTCTTATTTTCCGTTCTTGAATATCATAATATAATTAAGTCTTTTCTTGTCAATCAAACAATGATTACGTACATACATTCAAGTTGCATGCATAGAGTTGTCTTTATATAATTATTAATAGAGATCGGTAATTATCGTGTATGACGCTATTTATTATAGTTTATGACATGATCTTTTAGGCCACAGTTTGAACTTCAAAATATTTGTAGAATACATGTTCTGAAGTTTCAAATATGATAAGTGAGGTGTTTAATTAATTTCTTGACTCAATTTGACGGAACAATCAATTATCCCAGTTCAAATGTAAGCTTCTTACAATTTCCCCGTGTGTGTGTGTCTAAATCGCGTTCAACCAAATTTTCGTTCTCGGAAAATATATGAGGTGCCATATTTAAACGATCAAGATTCCAATTTCGTGTACAAGTGGGAATAGAGAGGAATTATACAGTAGTATTGAGACGACAAATTAAATTGCTATATGTATGAGATAACACTTCATGTTACATCTGGTGTTTCAGATACGAAAGCGGACGCGTGGAGAAATCTATGGACGATTTCACTCCACAAGATATTCGCTGCAGTCGCAATGGGAATTGCACTTCTAAGGATGATCCCAAAGAGGCCATTTTTAGCAACCGTGGCATACTCGTTCGCCTTCGCCATTTCAAGCCCTGTGGGCGTAGGAATAGGCATCGCCCTCGATTCCACGAGCCAAGGCCGGACTGCTGACTGGACCTACGCCATCTCAATGGGGATAGCCTGTGGCGTTTTCGTCTACGTGGCCATCAACCATTTGATATCCAAAGGCTTCAAACCTCAGAACAAGTGCTACTTTGATACTCCCTTCTTCAAGTTCTTTGCTGTCCTCATAGGTGTTGGAACAATTGCAGTTGTAATGATATGGGATTAATTAATTAGTCCCTTTTCTCCTTTAATTTCCTATGTTGTCAAAACCATTCAAATCTATGTATATTTCTTGCGTTCTTATTCTCACCATTTGATGTCACAAGAGACAGATTTTTTGAAAAAAATTAAAAATGAAAGACATAAATGAGTCTGCAGGTACAAGAACAAGATCAGTAGTTGGTGCAACTACAAAAGGTTAAATTAACCTTGTACATTACTAATATTTGTAATGATCATGTGTTTGATCCATAAATCAACTTGCAACCTTAAAATACAATATTGATGTTGTATTGTACGAACAGAATTTACAAATTCTTACTTTACGGTGAATCTTGGTAATCTTATTTGTAGTAGAACAATATCTAAATTCTTTTATACCATTCTTTATCTTCTTTGAAAGAAAGGTGGATCAGATGTCGATTTCTGTGTCCCAAAACCCAGTCCTACAGGATTATATGATTAGACTTGCTGTTAGTGTCTTAATCACAAAGATTATCAGTTGTAAAATGTATTCTACTAGAAAAAGTTTCAGCCTTTTGATTAATTGATCATGTATTTCTCCTAGGATATTAATTAATTCAGTTACATTAAACTACCTTAAGAAGATAGAAAAAATCCTGCAAGAAATGAGACATGTGGCATCGGGTTGGTAAAATGAAAGAAGGAATTAGAGATTAAAAATAAAATAAAGAGTTAAATGTGTATTTAATTTGTATTAGGGAGAATGTCCAATCAAATGATGATCACTTAATTTACACTGGTTGGCCGAGATGAAAAGGGGTAAAGTTATGATACTCGGACCCAGTTTGGTATAATTTTCTTTAGGTATAATTTTCTTCCATTTTCACACTATACTAATTTCAAATTCCTAAACAAATAATCCATCCTATATAAGAATGAACCATCATCCCTGCATTTCCATGCATAGGCTACCACAACAAAAGAAGCACTTGTCTAGCTGTCTCTCACATCAATGGCCTCATCACTTCCTCCATTAACCATTCTCTCTCTCTTGATCTTTTTGCATTTTAGCTTCTCAGTCGCAGCCAGAACGAGGCATTACACGTTCAACGTAACTACTACTACTACTACTACTACCACTACCGCTCTCTGTTCACTAGACGAGTTGAAATAATGTATTCATACGTCGTGCAGGTGCAGCTGCAGAACGTGACCAGATTATGCAAGACTAAGAGCATCCTCACGGTGAACGGAAGGTTCCCCGGGGCTCCCGTCATTGCAAGGGAGGGAGATCGTGTCGTGGTTAAGGTGATCAACCATGTATCCAACAATGTCAGCTTCCATTGGTACACCCCATTTTCCTCTGATCTGCTCCCAAAAATGTTCTCCAATATCACAAAATTCAAGTGCATTAATTTTTGCAATGTCAAATTAGGCATGGCATTAGGCAGCTGCTGAGCGGTTGGGCAGACGGACCGGCTTACGTGACTCAATGCCCGGTTCAGACCGGGCAGAGCTACACCTACAATTTCACCATTACAGGACAGAGAGGAACCTTATGGTGGCATGCTCATGTCTCATGGCTGAGAGCAACTCTTTATGGGCCCCTCATAATCCGCCCCTTGAAGAACACTTCCTATCCTTTTCCTAGACCCCACAAAGAAATTCCTGTCATCTTTGGTTGAGTTTCTTTACATTTTTGGATATTACAAGATTTCAACATTATACATGCATGCGATCTTATCTATGTTTTGTGTACTAAAATGGCAGGAGAGTGGTTCAATGCTGATACGGAGGCAGTCATCAACCAGGCTCTGCAGACCGGAGGCGGCCCCAATGTCTCCGATGCATACACCATCAACGGACTTCCCGGCCCCTTGTACAACTGTTCTGCCAACGGTATTTGCACCCAAACTCCTCATAAGGGACTGTTGTATCAAATTGTCTCTTACTCGTCATAATTCACAACACTGGTCAACATCCAGATTCAAACAATAAAATATACTCCCTCCCTCACTTCTCTTATTCTTGTCTTCTATTCCTTTTTCGGTTGTCCCGTTATTCTTGTTCTATTTCATTTTTTGGGCTAAATTAAGTGTTATTAAGGCCATATTTAAATTGCTAACCCTTATTTCTCCTAACTACTCCACCTTTCACTATCCTTCCTCTCATTTTCTGTGTAGTTCACTATTCACTCTCTCTATCCACTTTATTTCAATATTTGTATCCTATTAAATATTCAATTAAAAACTCTACTAACACACCTTCTATTCCTAATTCTTTTCTCCTTAATACTCGTGTCCAAAAGAAATGAGACAAGAATAATGAGACGGAAGGAGTATCACTGAATATGAGTTTGGATTATGATTTTGACTGAGTCTGATGTGAGACGTGTTATAGGACGGGCGGCGGTCTCACAAAAGTTTATGTGATTTTTGAAATACTAGCAGAGAAATTACGTGCGTTGCACGTATAACCTCTTGTTTAAGATAATTAATTTATTATAAATAGTAATAAATTTGAAAAAAAAAATAAAGTTGTAATATTATTAATTTTGACTATTAACTTCAACAAATTATTAGTAAGTAGGTGCAAAGAGTAAACCTTAGAAGAAGCAAATATATCTCTAATTTAAATATATATATATATATATCTATTTTATGTACAGTTTTAAAAATTGTGTGACAGTGGTAAAGATGATCTATTATAATATAATTAATTTGATTCGTGACCTTATAACTTAGACGAAACAGAACACACATTATGATGTTCCCATTATAAGGGAAAAAGATTTAATGTAGATAAATATTCAAACTCTATTATACTTTTACACTTTTATTTGTTTCAATAATTTTGATGCATTAACAATAACATAGTTTGTTTTGGTTTTTACTCTTTAATTTGTTTAATTTCACGAAAATTCAATAGCACATTTACTTATTTTTTGCCCCATGATTATCTTTAGCCTTTAGAAAAAGAATTTCAAATCCATCTACTTTATATCTTCTTAATTTATAATACTAATATTTCAAATAAAAAAAAGGTTACGTGAATAAATTAACATCATTCAAATGTAGATTTGATAATATATCAATAGAGAAATAAAAAGGAATGTGATTGTGTTATTTTTTTTCTTTATTAATAAAAGAAAACACGTGCAAAGCTCTTAATTGAACCTCGTACTAAGACTTAAGAATTATTGCTTTTTATTTTTAAGCGCATGATATCATTTATTTTCATATCATGTACATATCGAAAAAATCGCTCTTAACTAACACATACTATATGCAATTGTATGAATATTAAAATGCATATCAATTTTTTCTCTCATCTTGAGTTCCACAACAAGCTAGTCATTTTCCTTCCATTCTCAAGTTTTTCTATTTCTTTGTCTATTAAATATTAAAAATTGCGTTCTTCTCAAGCTTCCTTAAACTTTTGTTTAAAAAAATAGTCTCTACTCCTTGCTTCTTTATGATTTCTTTTAGTAGTCTATGTATAAGATCTTTGTTGCTAATATTTAATCAATATATTTCAGCAATGAATTTTTGTCATTTTTGCACATAAAATTAATCTTGAGTTCTCTGAAGAACTCTTAAGATTATCCTACAATTAACCAACAAAATATTTGAATTGAAATATTAACAATAGAGAAGAAATGTTAAATACTATGTTCTTTGAATGATTAAATTAAAATAATATTGTGAAATATACCTTTTCAATCTCTTTGATGGTTCCGGTGTCTATATATAGTTAAATAATTTATATAATAGATAATGATATGGGGTATAACAATTACATAATGTCTCAAGTATCATGTTTTAATTTCTCATACTTTTTTCCTTTATCTCTATTTCCTTTTTCGATTTTAGTATATAATTTTAAATATAATCGGAATTATTCAAAATTAAACTTTAATTTAGTTCACTATATTTTAATGATTAGATGAAATATATATATATTAGTAAATCAACTATAGTGTACTATTTCAACTTTAATTTAGTTGAGATTGTAGTTATCAATAAAAGATTAAATACACCAAAAACCACATCTTCAAATTGTAAATTCATTTTTATCGTCTTCTACGAGATGCTTTAAAAGATATGAAATTAATTTATCAATCACTAATTTATCGACTCTCTTCATAAACCATAGCTACATACCTAGACATACTTCATAATCTAATTTCGGTAAGAAATAATAATAATAATAATAATTAGATTTTATATAAAAGAAAAGAGTTTCATTGAAGATAATATATTTATTAAAGACTAATATGTTGGTGGTCATTTGTGAGTATCGTTGACGTTTAGTCCACACCAACATTTTTCTTTTTTAATTTTTAATATTATTTTTATATTTTTTTGATAATTTTTTTATATTAATATTTGAGAAATTATAATGAGAATTGTCAATTTTACAAATTATGCAAAATCAAAGCCTGATTTCTGAAGCATAATGACACTAATCATGCTCGATTCCATTCAATTTTATCGTCTAATATAATATTATTCTTTAAAGCTATGAAATTAATTTATCAATCACTAATTTCTCGACTCTTTTCATAATAACCATGGCCACAGATCTAAAAATTCTTCATAATCAAATCAAATAATATCTCTAAAATAAAAAAAAAATTACACAAAAATACCAAATTCCAACACAATAAAGTAATCATTTCGAGCTATCAAAATTTATGTTGTCTTTTCTCTTTCACTCATGAGTAATAGAACATGTCATATTATTAATTAATTGATTTATTAAGTTGAGTTATAGTTGGAATAGAACTATATTATAATTTGTTATGTTTATAAAAAATTTAATATAGATTTATAGTATTGCACTTAAAATAAATATAATAATAGGAATATATTAGGTAAACCCAATTTTGTAAGAATCCGCTCTTTTATAATAGGTATAGATAACTGAATCAATTCTTTTTTTTTTTTGTTGTAGAAACGTTCAAGCTGAAGGTGAAGCCGGGGAAGACGTATCTTCTCCGGCTGATCAATGCTGCGCTCAACGACGAGCTGTTCTTCAAAATATCCAACCATACATTCACCGTCGTCGAAGCAGATGCAGTATACGTGAAGCCATTCGAAACGGACCTGATCGTCATCGCGCCGGGGCAAACCACCAACGTTCTGCTCATGACTAACCCTAATCCGGCCACAACCACCTTCTTCATGGCGGCGCGGCCTTACTTTACCGGCCAAGGCACCTTCGACAACTCCACCGTCGCCGGAATTCTCCAGTATAAACTCCCTCTCAAAACGGCACCACCACTCAACGCCTCCGCCATCAATCTCCCATCTCTCCCACCGATCAACGCAACCTCCGCTGTGGCCGCCTTCGGCAACAAGCTGCGCAGCCTCGCGACGGCGCAGTTTCCGGCGAACGTGCCCCAAACCGTGGACAGAAAGTTCTTCTTCACGGTGGGGCTCGGCAGCAATCCCTGCCCGAAGAATCAAACGTGTCAGGGGCCTAACGGCTCCATGTTCGCGGCCTCGATCAACAACGTTTCCTTCACGAACCCTACGGCGGCGCTCCTGCAGACGTACTTCGCCGGCAGGTCCAGTAACGTTAACGGCGTGTACACCACGGATTTCCCGAGATCGCCGTTGATGCCGTTCAACTACACGGGGGCGGCGCCGAACAACACGAGGGTGGGGAACGGGACGAAAGTGGTGGTGGTGGCGTTCGGCACGACGGTGGAGGTGGTGCTGCAGGATACGAGCATTCTTGGGGCGGAGAGCCACCCTCTCCACCTCCATGGATTCAACTTCTACGTGGTGGGCCAGGGATTCGGCAACTTTGATCCGGAGAAGGACCCTCCGAAGTTCAACCTTGTCGATCCCGTCGAGAGGAACACCATCGGCGTGCCGTCGGGAGGCTGGGCGGCGATCCGATTCAGGGCGGACAATCCAGGTTCGACAAATAATTATTCTTGCGTTTTTCTTTCTACTTTTTTAATTCAGAGATAAATTTGAAAATTTGCAGGTGTTTGGTTCATGCATTGTCATTTTGAGGTGCATTTGAGCTGGGGTTTGAAGATGGCGTGGATAGTGTTGGACGGAGAGTTGGCGAACCAGAAACTGCCTCCGCCGCCGTCCGATCTTCCCAAATGTTGATTGATCGATGCTCATTTTCTGCTCCTGTGGCTTGTTTCGTTTTATTTATTTGCAGTTATTTACAGACAAGTTCGATCCTTCTTTTTTTTTTGTTGTGTTTTTGGATTTTCTGAGAGATGATGAACGAGAGCCCGGATTTGTGCTGGAATTTTGTTTTCATATTTTTTTCAACGAATAAGAAATAAAGAAATCGTGAGTGTTCCTACCAAATACGCTTTACAGTACCAAATAAAGAATTTTTGCCAACTTCTTACTATAAATTACTCCTCCTAAAAAACTGCTGAAACTAATAAGATAATGTCATTTGAATGTTTTGATTATTCATACATTTTGCACTACATATTTAATATTATCTCCTAATACTGTTAAATCTTCTAGGAAAAACATTTATTAAGTAAAAGATTTTAATTATTGATTGATCTTGAGCGATTTGTTGGCCAGTAAAACTTTTTCATCCACTAATTTTTTGTTTGAGATACAAATAATTATAATAAGCTGGCGTTTTAAATAATAATAATAATAATAATAATAATAATAATAATTGACGTTTTCAAAATAAAATAAATAATAATTATAATAAGTTGGTTTAATTTTTGTATGATGTGGGAATTCATATTCGGGGTAAAAAGGAAAAGGTCTTATGCTGCTAGAAAAATGATGGTTCTACTTAAAAGTAATGCATAAATATGAAATATCCCACCAACATTAGAAACATAATAGAACCACATCACACCTCTATCTTTCTTCTTCTTCGTACAATTACTAGACAGAAGAGACATGAAAGTCATTACTTTCGTAAACTGGTCGAAAATCGACTTTTAACTTTCTGCAGCTCTGCTAGAGCTTCTTTGATGTTGATTCTATCCCCAGGGGATTCTACACAGCATTTCAACCCCAATTCCAATATGGAAGATATGCATTGCATGTTCTGCTCCAACAAGTGTTTTTCCTCCAGTAATTTGGAATCTATCACCTCATCCAGAGACTGTGGAAGTGAGATTTCAACCCAACTCTTTAAGCTCAAATCTCCACCAAACATATCATCACTAGGCCTTTTTCGCGTGAAAGTTTCCATCAACATAACACCATAGCTATACACATCACACCTTGTCGAAACTAGCCCTTCCGAACCATACTCTGTAGCAACAAAAATCATTATGTAGTAAGAAATACATAATGTATGTTATAAAAAGTGCAATGAAATCAATATATGTAGACAAAATTAACCTGGAGCAATGTAACCCAATGTTCCTAAGGTGTTGGTTAGCACAAAGCTATCCCCATTGCACAACAACTTTGCTATACCGAAATCGCTAACATGGCCAACCATGTCTTCATCTAACAACACATTACTCGGCTTCAAGTCGCTGTGAACGATGGGAGTTGAATAGCCATGGTGAAGATACTCCAAAGCAAATGCAACATCAATCATTATATTCAGTCTTTCCATCACATTCAAGTAATAGTTGTGGGCATATAACCATTTCTCAAGGTTTCCCTTTGGCATATAATCAAGTACTAATGCCATGAACTCTTCATTGGAGCAACTGCTTATGACGCTCGTCAGGTTCCTGTGTCGAATGCTACGCAGTATCTCACATTCAACATCAAATCTTCTTAAAATACCGTCCAATTGCATATTAAACACCTTCACAGCGATAGCCTTCCCACTGTTTAGAATTCCTCTGTAAACGGAGCAAGAACTCCCAGTGCCAAGTAAATTGCTTTCATCGAATTGTTCAGTTGCTTGCAACAATTCATAATAAGAGATTCTTTCTGGCACAATGGATATCATCTCATCATCAACTGTAATCGTTGCCTTATCTTTCCTTTTGTATCTAACAAAGATAAAGGCCAAAAAAACAACTGTAATCAAAGCCACAACCCCTAAAACAATAAATAAAGCTACTTCCACCTTCTTCCTCTTTGAACTGTGATTAGAAACTGCATGGCAAAGTTGGACATGGAACCTCGGAATTCCACACAGTGCCTCATTAGCCTTAAAAGAATCTGTAGTGAAGTTTATGAAAGGACCACCATTAGGAATTTCTCCACTTAAACTATTGAAAGAGACATTAATGTAGTTGAGGTGTTGCAGTGCTTCCAAAGACTTTGGAATTGGACCAGAGAGGTTGTTATACGACAAGTCGAGAGTTACCAAACTGATCATGCTTCCCACAGAGGCAGGAATGGAACCTTCTAGTCTATTATTTGCCAAAGACAGATTAACCAAATTCTGCAACTTTCCAACAGTGCTGGGAATCGACTCCGATAACTGATTGACGGATAGATTTATATAGATTGCTGCCTCTAAGTTACCTATCTCTTGAGGTAAAAACCCACTCAATGAATTCGATGACAAGTCAAGAGTCATCAAATCCTTTAGGCCCCATAAGCTTGACGGCATGCTTGAATTCAACATGTTGGAGTGTAGATAAATATGTCTTAAAGAAGAGACATTTCCCAAACACTTAGGAATCGGACCTGAAAATTGATTTCCACTAATGTACAGAGTATTGAGGCTGTATAAATCACATATAGCCTCTGGAATGGAGCCTGCCAACATGTTATCATATAGAGATAATCCTTGAAGCTCACGCAAACGTCTGATAGTAAGTGGAATATTACCAGATAACTCATTGTCTTCAAAACTCAATGTCACCAAATTGCTTAAATTGCCTGTTTCAGCAGGAATGGTGCCACTGAATTTGCAGCCATAGGCATATAATATTTGGAGCGAGGAAGATAAATTCCCGACGGAAGCTGGAATGACACCGTATAGAGGATTATCAGCAATTGCCAATTCAGTTAAAAACCTGCAATTTGTCAATGAAGTAATGAAGCTCAGTTGTGAAGAAGATGGTGCATTTGTGAGACTGTTGCTGTAAATCTGAAGACGTTGGAGAAGTCTTAGGTTGCCGAGATCAGCCGGTATATAACCACTGAATTTGTTCTCAGCAAGGATGAGCATTCTGAGGTGAGAACAGTTAGAGATAGAGTTAGGTATTGGTCCAGTGAAGAAATTTATGGCAAGATAAAGTTCTTCAAGAAAGGGGGAGCCATGGCATAAATGGGTAGGAAGAATGCCTGACAGAGCATTGGCACTAAGCTCAAGAATTCGAAGAGTTGAAATGTTAAAGAGCTCTTGTGGAATTGAACCACTAAAGTTGTTCAATACTAATTGTAATACCTCCAGTTGGCGCAGTTGGCCAATTTCTCTGGGGATAGCCCCTGCAGAAGATTAGATAATGTCAGAAAGTACCGATACTGGGATTCAATCCACAAGACAAACAGCATAAAAATCATTAATGTAGTGCTGGAATGAGCTTGAATCCGAATATGGGTATGATCTAAAGATCATATGTAACTGTAAGAAAATTGGTGGTATTGTAATCCGAAAATAATCATAGGGTAAGTAAAGAGGCACACTTTGGTATGACCGACAGCACTGTGTGGTCGGTCAACACAGAGTGTTAACTTATTTATTTTATTTTGTATTAATAAATCCTAATTGTGCATTAATAAACCCTTATTGAGGATTAAGAAATTCCTAATTGGGAAGAATTAAATAAAAAATTAAAAAACAAATGAAATATAAAATGACGGGGTATGTGTTACACGTGCACCGCACAAGAGTTTTTGGCTAGGGTAAATATTTCAAAGAACATTTATCATGATCGGAAAACATTTCTTATCATGTAGTTTTTGGCATTATCAACCATTAATACTTGTAGGGACATATATGGATAGATAAATACCAAATAACTTTGCCTCTATGGCTCTATTGTTTCTTATAGGCTAAATAGTCAATTCTATCACAAACTACTATTGTCGTACCTGTCAAGTAATTTTCCCTCAAGTATAATCCTGTCAGCATTGTAAGATTGGCGACATTTCTCGAAAGGTTCCCCATGAATTTGTTGCGAAATAAAAACAAGGATTGCAGAGAAGACATATTCATGAAAATATTAAAATCAACTGACCCCCCAAGCACATTTCTTTCGACAGCAAAAATAACCACGTTCTGCAGAAACCCAATCTCATGTGGTACTATACCTGTCCAAAAAGAAATTTATAATGTTATTGAATTTTTTTCTAACTTTGCTTGAAATAAATTATCTTGAAAGAAAATCAAACATGCATGTACAGTTGGTACTTGGTACAAATTTATATATGTGAATATATCTAATGCGATATGAACATGAAACGTACCATTCAAATTGTTACCACCGAGATATAATTCCTGAAGAGATGTTAAGTAGCCGATTTCTGCAGGTATGTGCCCACTCAAAGAGTTGTATGAGAGAGACAAAATCTCAAGTCGTGAACATTGGGATAGATTTTTCGGAATCACGCCGCTCAGCTGATTTTCAGAAAGAAGAATCCAAGTAACAAATTGAAGATTACTGCACATATCTTCAGCTGGAAGACTTCCACTCAATTCATTGTCTGTCAAAGCTATAGTATCAAGGGTCGATATGTTGAATATGGCTGATGGTATAGCACCGGATAAATGGTTGAATACAGCCCCTAGATATTGTAGACTTTGAAGTTTCCCTAATTCCTGTGGAATTTCTCCACTTAGAGAATTGGAACTTAAGTCAAGAACTTGTAGATTTGTTAGATTTGACAAGGATTTTGGGATGGAACCTGTGAAGCTGTTGTTCCTTAAAGACAATTTCTCTAATTTTGGTAATTGACCAAAGAATGTAGGTATGTCTCCGGTGAAGTTGTTGAGTTCGAAGGATATGAACTTCAAACGGCGAAGGAGAGAGAGCTCCTGAGGTAAAGTATGAGTAAAAAGGTTGCTGGTGAGGTCGATGGAGACGAGGAAGGAGAGCTGCCCGAGTTGTGGTGGAATGGTGCCGGAGAGAGCCATGTAAGAGAGATTCAATGCAGTTACTCTTTGGTGGCGCAAGCCGCAAGTGACACCGTGCCAGCTGCAGACGAAGCTTGAATTGGTCCAATTTGTTGCAATAATACGAGAAGGATCAGAGGTGATGTGAGATTTAATGGCAAGAAGGGCAGTTTGATCAGTGGCAAGGCTGTTAGATGTATTGGATAGAGAATGAGGCATTTGAAAGCTTATGGTAAGAATTAATGCATATGCAAAAATGCAATGATATTTTTTGTTCATGGCTGCAATTGCAAATTCATGTGGTTGATACTGATAGTGCAATTGTAAATATAGACAAATCTTATAAGACTACATTGACTTTAGTCTTCATGAGTGTGAAAGAGCAAACCTTGATGGATGGATGGTAAGGAAAGCATATGCAAAAATGCAATAAGTCAATTTTAATGTCTTTTTTTTGTTTTCTTTTTTTGAGGTCAAGTGCGGTCCATCCCACAAACCTTAATGCATGGTAATAAGGAATGCATATGCAAAAATGCAATAAGTCAATTTTGATGTCTTCTTTTTTAGGTCAGTTCCCATGCAGTGGACCACACGGTGCAGTTCACCCCTTAATTCTTTTTAATTTTATAATTAATTAATATTAAAATTAATTTAATTAAAAAAAATTAGAATGATGACCAAAAACAATCATTCTTTTCACTTAATTCATCCTTTTAGGTTGAAAAAGTTCAAACCAAATATTATGACAATTATACATGCTCCAATTACATTTGGTTAAATTTAATCAATATTTTATCCTAATTTATGTGGCAGCAGTAAATTCCAACAAATAAACATACTCCAATAATTCCAGCCTTTTCAGTTGGACCCAAAACCATGTTTTTTTCTTTCTTTTACGATAAGCTAAGACATGAAGAGGCATAAACTAAATGAAGAAGAGAGACTAGAGAGAGAGAGCTCATATCATATGAAAGAGTTTTCAATATTAATTGTATAAAACTGAACGAAGAAGAAGCATGCATTTACACGTATATAAGGGAATCTTATAAGGACTTATATTAATTAATTTTCTTTAAAGAGATAAATTTATCAAATTGTATTGCTGTAAACAGTAACTAGATTACTTCTCTTGTGATGAGTCAACCACTTCTCCGCTTTCTCTCCATTTTACTTCTCTTCTTTTCTACATGCTATTTTTTTTAATTGCTTTATACTGGATTTGCAACAAAGTCTCACCAAAGACTCAACACTTCTTCAGTCAGTCAATGAAAACTTCCGCTATTTTTTCCCTATCGAGAAGCGAAGAACTCCTTCTGCCACATTATGAAAACTTAAATTACTATCCTTATATAGATTAATAATCTGTTCCATATGTTCCAGATATTTAACTGTGTTTTCACCTAAACTAAAACTAAACATTTCAATATTCAATTCACAGAATCACAGTAAGCTCAATAGAGATAGATAGAGAGAAAGATGATACCAATCGACATGTCCTATCCACGATTCTTAAGAGAGAAGCCGTCAGGATTATGTAAATCCGACTATCGACATCAATTTGTTCATTTATTACTGAATTTGTTGTTCTGATTTATTCACACTTTTCCCTAAGAGTCGACTTAAGTGGGGAAAGAGAGATTAAATCACTACAACAAATTCAACAATAAAATTTAGTTGATGAGCGACGGCGTCTGTCAGGATGGCCGGTAAGAGAAACGGCGGGATCGGCTTCTGTCCGGTGACATGCAGGCGACGGCGGCGGCGTTGCTGTTATGGCCGATGGAGTAGAGGCGGAGACGAAGCAGTGCTGTGTTGAGTTTCCGGAGAATGAGAGATAAAGCAGCATCAACCGACAATCGATTATTCACCGGAGAAAGTGGACAAGAGAGAGAGAGGCGTGAAAGAGTTTCGGTGAAAGGAGAGAAGAAATTGTGTCGTGTGTGTACTACTGTACTGTGTGCAGCCAAATTGGTTTTAATAAATTGAAATGGGCTATGTTTTGGGCATGAATAATTAAAATAGGATAGGCTTTGATTATGAAGGTAGAAATGAGCTAAGTGGGTTTTAAGTCTGCAACTTTCATATTCCACCGGCCCTTGATTTAAATTCAGAAGTTATGTTAATTATTGGATTATATTTAAATAGGAAGTGGCTAAAAATGATTGGGCCAAAATCTAGGCCCTTACTTATTTACGACATAGCATCCAGACCGCAAATTTTGATGAATAGAATCATGTTTAATATTTTTTCCATCTCATTCGAAATGTCTTGGTCTCTCTCATTTTGGGGCTCATGTATTTGAGAAGAATGACTAAAGATAAAGAGATTAATAGTAGAGTTGGCCGACCCAACTCAAACCCATCGGACTTCTTGAAAAAATAGAGTCGGGTCGGGTGGGTCGAAAATACATCGGGCCTAAAAATATGAAATTCAAACCCGATCAGAAAACAATTTTATAGTGTAAAATTTTTAAGTCTGGCCAGGTAGAATCCATCAGTCTTTTACTCCTTTAGGCTGCCAGACCCGACCCAAAATCACATCGGCCTATGATTTTAAATTTTTAATGTCCAAGTCCGCTCAAATCAGGTCGGGATCACTTTACCACATGTGATTAAAAATAGTAAAGTTTCACAATTTTTAGCAGTTAAATAATTTCCTAAAAATGAACCGTGACACTTTGAATTAAGTATGAAAAGTAAGAATAGATTAAGACTCCTTAGTAAGAATAGTATATGACCCGTGCGATGCACGGGAAGAGTAAGTTATTATAATTACTTTTCATATGAATGGATGACAATGAGTTGGGTTTTTACGGGTACCCGCCTCTATCGAACTCTAATGGGATGGGTTTGAGAATTATTAAATAATTTTGGGACGAATTTGGATAGAAACACTGAAACCTATGACAGGTTTGGACAATTACTTATGGGTACAACTCAAACCCATTTATATATATGTAAGATAAAAAATATTATATATATATATATATATATAATTTATAGTATTATAATTATAAATATTAGTAAAAATAATAATATTTTTAGTATTTTATATTATTCTTTTTAACCCACATACAAAGAAGAGGCAAAATTTGGGATAACCAATATAGATAGTGGAAATTAATAGTTGGCCACAAACTTTATTTGTAGAAATTCTGGCCAACTTTTGGAAATTTGGACCAATTTGCCCTTGGAACCACTATTAACCATCCATTCACCCATTTCATTTTTCAGTTTTCAAATTTCAAATTCTCTGTTTCTTCTCTCTCTAAAAATCCTATTTTCTCCATTTCTTCCGTCGTACTTTCATTTTGCCGTCGCCGCCGCCGTCGTACTTTCATTCCGCCGCCGCATCGTCGTACTTCCATCCCTTCCGCCGCACCGCCTTCGTACTTCCAGTCCAGTCCGCCGCGCTGCCTTGAACTTTCACATTCTGCCAGCCATATTCCAGATCTGCCGTCGCACCAGATTCTTTTAGATATACCGCCGCACCAGATTCTTCCAGATCCCGTTGCCTTATTTCACAGCTTTCTCTCCAGAATCCATGGCGTCACATTCCAGATCTAATGTCCTGGATGGTGTTCGTCTTTGGTCAACCGCATCCTGGTATGCCTTGGCACACCTGGTACGAATGCAACGTATTCGTACCAGGTGTGACAAGGTATACCGCGCTTAGACTTAGCACACCTGGTACGAATGGTCTATATCTGTACCAGGTGTGCTAAGTCTAGGCGCGGTATGCCTTGGCACACCTGGTACGAAAACGTATTCGTACCAGGTGTGCCAAGTCGCGATGCGCCTAGACTTGGCACACCTGGTACGAATGGTGTGTATTCGTACCAGGTGTTCCAAGTCTATGCGCGGTATGCCTTGGCACACCTGGTACGAATATGTTGTATTCGTACCAGGTGTGCCAAGTCGCGACGTTCAGTGACGTGAAAAATGCAGGAAGAACACATATGCACGAAGAGGACAACAAGATCTGAAAAATATGACAAGAACATGACAGACTAGATCTAGAACATGACAGACTAGATCTAGAAAACTCAATTAAAACTAATACAGTAAAAATACCTCAAATAAATCACTATGGAGATGAAAGCTACGCCGGAGAAGATGACCGGAAAAAGACTATAAGATAAATAATAAACTGTTCGAAAAAGAGTACAAATAAATCAAATCGAAAAGACGACCAAGGAAGAAGACGCGGCGGCGGCGGCAGACGGGAGGGAGTGGCGGTGGAGAAAGGGAGTACAGAGAGAAAGAGACATGAGAGGAGAGAGAAAGTGAGAGTGGAGTGGGTGAAAGAGGGAGTACGGTGAGAGAGAAAGAGAAAGTGAAAGTGAAAAAATCTGTAAAATGATATGGAGGGCATTTAAGTCACTTCAGCCCAAAGTTGGCCACAATTTATTAGAATAAAGTTGGTGGCCAACTATTAATTTCCACTAACTTAATTTGCTAGTCAACATGATTAACTCTACAAAGAAACCATCAAGATTCCTAATGCCTCTTAAAATTCTCCGTAAACCTTTTCTACTTCTGAAAATCTACTTCCAAAATTTCATGACGCAATATGTTATAATGGAGGAAGATGTTGATTGATTTATCATAAATTTTGTTAGTCAGGAGTGTTTGCTTTGAGATTTTATTTTAATAAAATTTTCTATTGATACTTATGTTTTAATTATATTTATAATATTTTGTTATTTCTACTATTGAATATTGATATTTATTTTAGTATTCAAGTTGTTAGCGAGTAATTAATGGGTATTACCCAACAGGTTTGGAACGGATATAGGTTTTAAAATTATTTTTTAATCGAATTTGGGACGGGTTTGGGTTGATATTTTTTTGATGAATTTAGGTTTGGAAAATACTGGAAAATTTTTTTTACTGAAAATTAAGTTGTATATGAATTGTTATTTTGTAAACGGAAGAAATTAATGGAATTGAAAGGTTGCATGGAAATGAACAACTTAATTTTGGAAAATTAAAGGGTTATTTATAGTTTATGATCCCAACTTTCATCACTTTTCTGTTTGTGGCCTGAACTTTAAAATTTTCCAAAAATACCCTGTACTTTATGATTTTATCTAAAAAAGACCCGCATTTATTTTTCCGAAATTGGAATGATGAATCAATTGACCTAACCTTTCTGGGTAAAGAGGGGTTTGGTTTGGGGTTCCAACTATGAACGAGTTCTTACAATGAAGAACTTAGAGTTAGATGAACTCGTTCGAAATCTAGGCTTAAGATATACAATGGTTTCTGCCTAGGAATCAGACGAAAAACTGGGCAGTTTCTGGACTAGAAACACTTTAAGATAAAGTGTTCTTTTAACTATTTAGAACTACTTGTAAGCTTTTGAAGACTTGATAATTTCAGAGAATGAAAGCTTGTAGGGAGTTTTTCGTATCTGATCCTGAGGTTGAAGACGGGTTTATATAGGTAGAGATTCAAGACTAGCCGTTGGATGAGCCGTTTGAATCTTACCTACTCTTCTTAAATTCCAAATCTGCCGTTGGGTGTTTCTGCACATGTCATCATTAGAGTCACATCCTAGGTTCTGAAGTCTAGGATGCTGATTTGGCAATCCCTCATTGGTCGAGGTATATTGACTTCCTCTGACACCGGGATTTCTGCCTTTGGAGCTGGCTTTTGAATTCAGAGCTGGATTGGGTAAACTGACTTGAAGTGACGTCTTCAGAGTTTGTTCCCTTTGTTGTGTACTGCTGGACCAGCTGTATCTTGAACTCAGCTCGATTTATCTTCAGCTTGATCCTGCTCCGTTTTGAACTCAGCTCAGCTGATAGTTGACTCCTGCTGTAAACACAGCTGGATCTTCTGCTGTCTTCCGCTTCCGCTGTCTTCCACTTCCTGAACCTATAAACTTAGAAAATCTAGAGCTCAAACAGGCGAGCTGGAAAACACTACTTAGGTTGATGCGATCATCTACTTGGTTGGAGAACAGTTGGATTTTTGTATTAAATCAAAACTTTATAATTTCCCAATAATTTCCCCCTTTTTGATGATGCCAAAACCTAACTGAGACAACTTATGAGCTTTGAGCAGCAAAAAAAATTGTGTTTTATTAAAGTAAGAAATTTCATCATAAAACAAGAAAAAGAAAGAAAGAAAAAAAATTCTTCAATTCTTCAGTCTTTAATCCCAGCTGGTTGGGTCTTCTCTTCTGCATCCGCTGCTCCTTTTTGACTTGTTTCTCCTTCAGCTGATTCAGCTGGTTCCTCTAGCTCTGCAGTTTGCCTTTTCTTTATCTCATTATCTTCCCCCTTTTTGGCATGATCAACAGGGCGGGAGAGACACACCATCGTCTTATTGAGCTGTGCAATTTCCTGATTGCATCAGCGATCTTCGCTGTATTGTCAGCTGTTGCGATGTTTAGATTGGCTATGCTGCGGTTGTCGGCTACGAGCGGCAGTGTCCAGGTCTTGGTGGCTCAGCTGTTGCATTAGCTGGCTCTTCTTCAATAGCATTAGCCTCAGCTGTGATTGCAGACACAACTTCCTTGGCCTATTTCAGCTGGGGCTGTCCAGCTGAGTGCTTGGAGGTATGAGTTGGCACTGGAGATGACATCTTCTGAGTAGGGCACAACTTCATTCCTTGCAATTTGGCTTCTTCAGACTTCATTAGATTGAATGAGAAAGTCTGATTCAGCACTTCAGTTGCGCTTGTGACTCCTTTAAGCATGATGTCTTCAAACCTTTAGATGGAGGCGTCACGTGCAACTCTTGAGGGACTTAAGTATTTCTCTTCCACTTCTGAAGTGGTTGTTATGGGGTTCAGCTCATATTTTCATCATCCAGCTGCAAGTGATCATTGGCTGGATGTTGTTTTCCACTTGAGCTTGGTGCAGGGGCTTGAGCTCCAACTTCCATAAGTTGATCTTGAAGCTGGTGTCCCTGTTGAGCTGAAGGAAATTGAGGAGAAGACGGTTGAAGTATTCCATCTGCTGTGGGGTTTAAGCTTAGTTGATCAGCTGGAATACGTCGTTGTGGCATTGATGATGACGATGTTCACGCTGGCACATGAACTTCTTCTCCACCGTAAGAAACCACCGCTTGTGAACCTTCTGCTCCTCGGAGAGTAGTTACGAATTCTCTCTCATTGTCAGCTGGCTTCTCGGCTGACTGACTGAGCACCTTTAACTTGAGTCTTCTGTTTGAAGACGGTGCTTCAGCTTGTTTTGTCTCCTCAAGTTGTTTCCGATTCCCAGCTGGGAAGAAAGTAGATGCATGTTGCTTTGTCTCCTGCATATTTTTCTGTGCCTCATGTGGTGGAGCAAGAGCTGTGATATGTCTGCTCTTAAAGACTCCGGCTTTATCAACATCTCGTCCAGTTCTAACTGGGCTTCCTCTCAGGTTGAATTCCCTTGACAGGATCTTACTGACGTTGATTACCACATTCCAGGGAGTTGTGTGTCCCGTTCTCTCTTTTATTTTAAGAGAAATAGTGGGGCGGATGAGGTATTTTTCCTTTGACATTTCCAGGAAGAACTCTGCAACTTCCTGGTGAATGATGTTCTTGATCGTTGCAGTCATCCACTGCGTTAGACCGGATCTATCGATGAGCTTCATTTTCTCTTGGAACTCCGTCTTCTTGTGGTTCCTGAGAGTTAAGAAACTCTCATAGTGAAGCTTTGACAGACTCTTCAAGTTTGATCGGCTTCTGGAGATATCTTTCTAGATTCCATGTTCTTCTTCTGCAACTTTTGTTAGTAGAACAAATAATACCAATTCTGGAAGAAGAAAGAATGCCAAAAAAAACTTTTTAGGGTTAATACAAATGTTTGCGTATCTCTTCTAGCATATTTATATCAACTTTCTTGATGAATGGACGATCAAGATTTATAGTTTGATAAGAAGATCTACGACTGGGAGTGATTCTCGCGTCATGTCAGTTTCTTGTTTATAAAGTGCGAGTTAATGCGCGAGAAAGTGCGGTTGAGGTATTTTGACTTTTGCCTCGAAACTCTCATGTTTCAGTTCTTTGCAGACTTATACTTAAATTTGATTAGATATGACAAGATATGATTTGACTGAAGTCTGACTAAAACAGAATGAGTAGGTGTATGTAATGATTTTGCAAACCTCTCAGCTGATCATCGCAGTCAGCTGATACCTCGGTTATGAATAGCTGTGTTGAGTGATCGTTTATCCCGCTGGTTCCCCCTCAGCTGAATAATCCTTCAACTTAGGCGTCTGGCTGAGCTTGATTCTTTCTCAGCTAGGTTCTTTGAGGTTGGTTCTGAATTCCAGCTGGGTCTGCTTCCATTCAGCTGGATCGATGTATCTTCGTCTGGATTGAGTAATCCAAGTAATCCACACATCATCTTGAATCTTGCTTCTATCAGCGGCTTTGTGAGTATATCAGCCCGCTGTATGTCTGTGTGAATTTTCTCAACAATCACGTCCTTCTTTTCCACGTGATCTCTGATGAAGTGATGACGCACGTCCACATGTTTGCATCTTGTGTGATGTACTGGATTTTCTGATATAGCAATCGCACTTGAGCTATCACAGAAGATTGGAACTTGTCCAGTTTTCACTTCGTAGTCATCCAGCTGATGCTTCAGCCAGAGAACTTGTGAGCAGCAGCTTCCAGCTGCCATATATTATGCTTCTGTTGTGGAGGTTGCGACACACGTTTGCTTCTTTGAAAACCACGAGATCAACTTGCTTCCTAGGAACTGACATGTTCCTGAAGTTGATTTTCTGTCCAACCGATCTCCAGCGAAGTCTGAGTCTGAATATCCAGTCAGCTGTAGATTGTCTTCAGCTGAGTACCACAGCCCAATAATCTGAGTTCATTTGAGATATTTGAGAATGTTCTTGGCTGCTTGCATGTGTGCTTCCTTTGGATCAACTTGAAATCTGGCACACACTCCGACTGCGAAAGAGATGTCTGGATGACTAGCTGTTAGATACAGCAGGGAACCTATTATCCCTCTGTATTTGCTGGAATCAACTGACTTCCCTTCAGTTCCAGGTTCAATCTTCCAGTTGGTGTTCATCGGAATCTTTACTGTTATGCTGGATTGAACTCCATACTTGGCGATCAAGTCTTTTACGTACTTGGATTGATTTATAAAAATCCCTTCTACTGATTGCTTGACTTGAAGTCCTAGGAAGAAGCTCATTTCTCCCATCATAGACATTTGGAACTGTGTTGACATGTTGATCTTGATCCGAAGATGATGTCGTCTACATAGATTTGAACAACCAGGATGTCTTCTCCCAACTTGATGGTGAAGAGTGTTCTGTCTACTGAGCCCTTCTTGAATCCTTTGGATACAAGGAAATTTGATAGAGTATCATACCAAGCTCGAGGTGCTTGTTTCAATCCATAAAGCGCCTTCTTTAGCTTGTAGACTTTATTTCCTTCTACTTCAAATCCTGGAGGTTGTTCAACATAGACATCTTCTTTGATTTCTCCATTTAGAAATGCACACTTTACATCCATTTGATAGACCTTGAATTTGTGATGTGATGCATACGCGAGAAAATATCTTATTGCTTCCAATCGTGCTACTGGAGCAAATGATTCTTCGAAGTCAATTCCTTCTTGCTGTGTATAGCCCTTGGCAACTAGTCGAGCTTTGTTTCTGATGATGACTCCAAGGGTGTCCAGTTTGTTCTTGAAGATCCATTTGAGTCCTATGACTTTGACTCCTTCAGGGCACACTCTTTAAAGCTTCGAGAATTGTTTGAGGCTCTGGAACTTGTTCGCCTTTTTAATTATGCAAATATTAACCGCAAGTGTACGGTGTATATGTAGAAAATGGCAAGCAAGGTCGTATCCACGGAGACTAATTTTTAAAGTTGATCTTTTTTATCGCCCAATACGCCTTATGCTCCAATTCGACGGGCAAATGGCACGACTTTCCAAATACCAATTGATACGGGGACATCCCAAGCGGAGTCTTATAAGCCGTCCTATAAGCCCAAAGAGCTTCATCAAGCAACATTGCCCAATCCTTCCGGCTCCCATTCACCGTCTTCTCCAAGATTTGTTTTATCTCCCGGTTTGCAAGCTCGGTTTGCCCGTTAGCTTGTGGATGGTAGGCGGTGGTGACTCTATGCTTCACTCCAAACTTGGTCAAGAGACCATTCACCCATCTATTACAAAAGTGGCTCCCCCCATCACTTATTATGGCCCGGGGTGCTCCATACCTCGACAAAATATTCTTTTGTACAAATTTCAATACAACCTTGGCATCATTTGTTTGAGTAGGGATCGCTTCCACCCATCTAGAAACATATTCAACCGCCAATAATATGTATTGAAATCCAGAAGAACCGGGAAAAGGCCCCATAAAATCAATGCCCCAAACATCGAACAATTCAACCTCCACAATACTCGTCAAGGGCATCTCATGCCTTTTAGAAATTCTCCCCGTTCTTTGGCATCTATCGCAACAACTCACAAAAGCATAGCAATCTTTATAAATTGTAGGCCAATAAAAACCACATTGAAGTACCTTCATTGCCGTTCGGTGAGCTCCAAAGTGTCCACCACTTAGTGAAGAGTGACATTGCTTCATGATTGGCTCCCATTCTTCTTGAGGCACACACCGTCGAATAACCATGTCGGCACATCTTCTATATAAATAGGGCTCCTCCCAAAAATAGAATTTCACGTCGTGGTAGAACTTTTTCCTTTGATACAAGGGCAAGTCGGATGGCGGGAGAACATTGGCAACAAGATAATTTACAAAATCCGCATACCAAGGAACATGTGCTTGCACTTGGAAGAGTTGTTCATCCGGAAAGCTCTCATTAATTGGGACTCCAAGCTCCTCCCATTCAACCGGATTTTCAATTCTTGAAAGGTGGTCGGCTACCACATTTTCACATACCTTTCGATCCCGGATTTCAATATCAAATTCTTGAAGGAGTAGAATCTACCGGATTAGTCTTGGCTTTGCATCTTTCTTGTCAAAGAGATAACGGATGGCGGCATGATCGGTGTGAACTATTGATTTGGTTCCAATCAAATAAGACCGGAACTTATCAAAGGCTTACACCACCACTAACATTTTCTTCTCGGTGGTGGTATAGTTGGCTTGGGCTTTGTCGAGGGTTCTACTAGCATAGTAGATCACCCGGAAGATTTTATCTCGCTTTCGACCCAAGACGGCCCCGACGGCTATATCACTTGCATCGCACATGAGCTCAAATGGTTGAGACCAATCCGGAGATATCAAAACGGGAGTAATCACAAGTGCCTTCTTCAAATGCTCAAAAGCCTTCAAGCATTCTTCATTAAAATCAAAGATAGCATCTTTTTCAAGCAAATGGCACAATGGCTTAGAAATCTTAGAGAAGTCCTTGATGAATCGTCTATAGAAACCGGTGTGACCAAGGAAACTTCTAACGGCCTTCTCATTGGACGGAGGTGGCAACTTCTCAATGGCTACAACCTTGGCTCTATCCACTTCCAATCCGGCACTAGAAACCTTGTGCCCGAGCACCACACCTTCTCTCACCATAAAATGACATTTCTCCCAATTCAATACAAGGTTGGTTTCTTCACACCTTTTCAACACTAAGGAGAGATTGTGGAGGCAATGATCAAAAGAATCCCCAAACACGGAGAAGTCATCCATGAAAACCTCCATAACCTTTTCAATCAACCCGTCGAAGATAGCCATCATACACCTTTGGAAGGTGGCGGGTGCATTGCACAAGCCAAATGACATGAACCGGAAAGCAAAGATTCCATACGGGCATGTGAAAGCGGTTTTTTCTTGATCTTCGGGTGCAATCATGATTTGGTTGTACCCTGAATAGCCATCAAGGAAGCAATAAAACTCAAATCCGGCAAGCCTATCCAAAATTTGATCAATAAACGGGAGGGGGAAATGATCCTTGCGGGTGGCGGCATTCAACATCCTATAATCAATGCAAACTCTCCAACCACTCACTATCCTTATAGCAATTAACTCATTCTTCTCATCTTTTGTAACCGTCATGCCCCCTTTTTGCTCACCACTTGAGTAGGGCTTACCCACTTGGTATCCGAGATAGGATAAACTATCCCAACATCCAACCATTTGAGAACTTCCTTCCTAACGACTTCTTGCATCACCAGATTCAATCGCCTTTGATTTTGCCTCTTAGGCGTATAGTCATCTTCCATGAGAATCTTATGCATGTAAATGGACGGGCTAATTCCTTTCAAATCCGAGATTGACCACCCTATTGCCGATTTATGCTCCCTCAATACCTCTAGCAATTTCTCAAGCTCAATAGAAGAGAGATATGAAGATACTATCACCGGATAAATGTCGTTCTCACCAAGAAAAGCATACTTCAAATGCTCGGGAAGAGGCTTCAAATCCAAAATGGGAGCTTCCTTCTTCTCTTTCCTTCGCTTTGCCTCCTCTTTTTCTTCTTCACTCCGTAGTTCTAGAAATCTTTCTTTGAACCTAGGAATTTCCTTTGCAACATTCAAAGCATTAACACAATCAAGCAAACTTGAATCATCACAATCATAATTGAAAGCATAAGAGTAAAGAGAGTTGAGTAAGCAAGCCTCCAAGGGTTCTTTGGGTGAGCAATAAGACTCCAAATCCATGCAAGAATCCACGATGCTCAACATCTTGCATTCATCCATCCTTTGCACATCTTCATCAACATGGAGTTTGAGAGCTCGGTGGATAGAGAATGTGAAACTCCCCTCGTTCAATCGAAGTGTGAGCTCTCCTTTAGAAACATCGATAAGAGCTCTCCCCGTGGCTAGGAATGGGCGCCCTAGGATCAATGGGACGTCCTTGTCTTCCTCCATATCCAAGACAACAAAGTCCACCGGAAAGATGAAATTATTCACCTTGACAAGCACATCTTCCACAATACCCTTCGGATAGGAAATAGATCGGTCCGCCATTTGAAGAGCAATAGTGGTTGGCTTAATGACTCCAATTTGTAGCTTGTTGAAGATGGAAAGGGGCATCAAATTGATGCTTGCCCCCAAATCACATAATGCATTCTCAAAGCTATCATTTCCAATGCCGCACGGTTTGGTGAAACTTCCGGGATCCTTGATCTTGGTAGGCAATATTCTTTGAATGACGGCACTACACTCCTCCGTGAGATTAACCGTTTCACAATCCCCCAATCTCCTCTTCCTTGATATGACATCCTTCAAAAATTTAGCATAGTTGGGCATTTGTTGCAATGCCTCAACTAAAGGGATGTTGATGTGCACTTTCCTAAAGATATCAAGGAATTTAGTGAATTGCTCATCCGTTTTCTTCTTTTGTAACCTTTGTGGAAATGGAATGGGAGGACAATAGGGAGGTGGAATCTTGGTTCCCTCATTTTGCTTCTTGCCATCTTCTCCTTTAGAATCTTGAGGAACCGGATTAGGTGAGCTAGTTGAAGAAGGAGTAATATCACTTGATGTAGCTCTTCTACTTTCTTCATCTTTGTCACTCACCTTCTCATTTTCCTTTGAGTGCTCATCTTCAACATTTTCCGACTCATGCTCAACATTTTCATCTTCTTCATTAGGCATCTTGGGTCCCTCATAGAAAGTACCACTCCGAAGCTTGATGGCCTTACAATGCTCCTTGGGATTGACAATAGTGTTGCTCGAAAATTGGCCTTGTTGGTATTGATTGCTCATTGAAGTAGCTATTTGGCCCAATTGTTTTTCAATTATCTTAAGTTGAGCCCCTTGAGCTTCCACAATAGCTTCGGTTTTCTCCATTCGAGCTTTGGTAGTCTCCATGAATTTCATGAGCATGTCATCCATACTCGGCTTCTTTTCCTCATTAATCATCCCATTCGTCACCGAAAATCCCGGCGGAGGTTGTAGGGCATTATTGGGATTTCCATAAGAAAGATTAGGATGTGCCCGGTTTCCATGATACCCTTGATGGTATTGATTTCCACCTTGTTGAGGCCGATAATTGCCATAATTCCGGTTGTTGTGTATATAGTTGACATCTTTCACATTGGTTGGCTCCTCCACCCTTGGCTCATTCTTTGTTTGTGCCATAGAAACAATCTTGCTATTCATAGTAGACATTTGAGCCGCCAATAAAGCAATAGGATCCGAACTTGTGGCGGAAGCAACCTTCTTCAATGTAGTCCTCTCTCCCGGCCATTGATAGCTATTGATAGCCATATTCTCAATGATCTACGTGGCAACCTCATGACTCTTTCCAAATAAAGAACCACCCGCCGCGGCGTCAATGAGCCTCTTCATTTCACCATTGCAACCATTGTAGAAAAAACAAATTTTTGCATCTTGATCAAAACCATGGTTGGGACATTTCCTCACCAACTCCTTGAACCTTTCCCAAGCCTCATAAAATGTCTCTCCATCCAATTGTTGAAATTGCATGATCTCCGCCTTTAGCTTCGTAGTCATTCCCGGTGGAAAGAACTTCATAAGGAACTTGTGAATCATGTCATCCCATGTCTTTATACTCCCATCATCTAAAGATTGATACCACAACTTTGCCTTATCCCTAAGAGAAAAGGGAAAAAGGTGAAGTTTAATGACATCGTCCGGCACGCCATTTATCTTCGTAGAGCTACATATCTCCAAAAATTGTGCAAGATGATCATTGGGATCTTCCAACGGGCGGCCTCCAAAAGTGTTTTGTTGGACCATGAAGATGAGAGCGGGCTTGAGCTCGAAGTTGTTAGCATTGATCCTTGGGCCATGATTGCACCCTTGTTGAAATCCGGGTTGGAAGACATATCGAATAGGGGGAATTGGTGCCCTATTCCGTTCCTCCTCTTGTGCTCTCAATTGAGCTTGCATAGCCTCCAATTGCGCTTGGAGTTGCCTTATCATATTTTTGTCGGCCATTGTTCTCCGGGCTTCTCGTTCCCTCCTTGCCCTTCCTTGATTCCTTCGGCAAGTTGCTTCGATCTCGGGATTTAAGGGGTCAAATGATAACTTCTTAGACCTTGTGTTCATGCACCACCTAGAATCCAACAAAAAGGCAAGTCAATCACAAGCAAAACACGGTAAAACAAAACACAAAATAAACATAAAAAATGTCCAATCTAGATTATCACAACGGTTTATAATATCACAAGTAGTAAATTAATTAGTCCCCGGCAACGGCACCAAAAACTTG
This sequence comes from Agastache rugosa, assembly GCA_031470985.1. Classification (NCBI taxonomy): domain Eukaryota; kingdom Viridiplantae; phylum Streptophyta; class Magnoliopsida; order Lamiales; family Lamiaceae; genus Agastache; species Agastache rugosa. Next base: position 19,512,472 of record CM062609.1, read on the forward strand.
TTCACCTTTTTAATTATGCAAATATTAACCGCAAGTGTACGGTGTATATGTAGAAAATGACAAGTAAGGTCGTATCCACGGAGACTAATTTTTAACACTTATGAATACTATTACTATGTCGTTCTAACCTATTTAGACTAATCGATCTTTGAGGGGCAATTACTAAATTAAACGAACAAACAATTTAAATTCAATTAGATAAAAACTAAAGGTTAATAATTAAAATGGGAGAAGTACTCAAGAATGAAGCTATCCTAGGGATCAAACTTAGGTGGATTCATAATTAGACTTCAATTAATTTAACCAATTCTAGACGAAGTTCAACTTATTTAAGGCGATCTCGAATTCGCTTTAACCTTCTCTCGGACGACTAAAGTCGTGGATTATAAGCTAATTATGCCGTCTCCGGTCACTAAGTTAGCCTACAATTCCTAACGGCTCCTAGGATCAAAAAGCCCTCACTCCTAATCTCAACCTCTCGGTTTGTTGAAAAGACGTGCCTTGGGTGCCTATTCTAGCATTAAATCTCATCTCTCGATTCTTGATTCAACCCCAATTAAAAATGCCCAAAAGATGGTCAATCAATCAAGCACAAATTCAAATCAAGCACACAAGGAAATAGGAAAGAACTCATCCATAAATAGGTCAAATCAAAATCCATCCATTACAAACCCACTAGTTTAATCCCTAGAATAAGGAATTTTAGCCAAGCATTTCCACGTCCAACAAAAATCTCAAATCAAAAGATATCATACTCAAAGATACAAGAGAGATAAGATATAAGTGACAAATCTTATTTTCTTTGGTAGTCTTCAAGCTTCAATCCTTGATTCCTCCTTTTTCAAGCTCCAACCTTCAAGCTTCCATGGTAGAATGTGTAGTGTGTGAAAATAGGTGTAGTGTGTGTGGGTGGTGGGAGGATGTTAGATAACTAGGGTTGTGTGCCAAATTTACCTATTTCTATGTTTAGGATGTAGAAGAAAAGTGCTATGGAATAAAAATCCGAAAATGGGATGAAAAATGAAGCAAAAACGTGTTTTGGAAAGGGTTCTACTGCGTCGCGCGCGGTCGCGCGGCCAAGAAGGAAATTCCTTCTTCCGCTCGCGGTTTGCACCCCGGCGGATCCTCCTGCGCCCGTATCCCGCGCGCCGGAGAAGGAGAAATGTGAAGACGGGCGCGGCCGCGTGCTGAGGTGGCTCCTGGCTGCGCACTTTTTTTGTTTCGGCCCGTTCTCCCTCGTCCGGACTTCGAATCGACCTCCGTTTTTTCCCACGTTCTCGTATCGAGCTCATCTTTATCATTCCAAGCTCCTTTCACTCTAATTCCACATCAATTTTCCTGAAAATATTTTCTAAACAAGAAAGCAAGAGTAAAAACCGACAAAACATGGTTTAACTTTGGGAAAAAGGTTAAACGACATAATTTTTCACTAACAATTGGCATCGAAAGCACCCAAAACATCGTGAAATATCCATGTTTGTCAGAACTTGAGCTACATAACACGCCATTAGAGTTATGTCTTCATCATAGACCGTCAGTTCTAGCTCTATTGAGAGTTGAGCTGTGTCAGCTGCTTCTTGATGATCCGATGTAGCTTGAGCAGCTGAGCTTCTGGTTTTGATTTGGTCAGATGGTTCTCCAATGATTGCTGATGATGGATGATCTTCAATCCATCTTCTTCTTTTACGAATTTCTTCTTCCAGCTGATTGATGCTAGAAGTGGCTAGATTTCGTCTGGCTTGGAGTTGCTCTGGAGTTAAGTCTTGAGAAAGATACTCTCATTTGATTGAGTTTTGAGGAGACTTCTGTATAGGCTCTGCTGGGGATTCAGCTGTGTCTGGATTTCCAGCTGATGGCATTCCCCCTTGATTTGGCGTTGGAGGTTCTTCTTAATTTTCAGCTGGTGGAGCTTCCTGATTGATTTGAGGTTCCTCCTCTAGCTCATTATCCCATATTAATGGTTCGTCCAGATTCCTGATTTGATTCTCTTGAGCTCTTGTCTGAATCTGCCTTGAAGATTCTCCTTCATTTCTTCGTTTGATAAAATCTCTATATTCGAATGATGATTCGTCAAAGGTAACATGTGGAGTTACTTCGACCGTTTGAGTTCTTCTGTTGAAGACTCTGTATGCTTTACTCACAGCTGAGTAACCAAGGAATACTCCTCGGTCAGTCTTCGCGTCGAACGTCTTGAGCTATGTTTTTCCATTGTTTAGGATATGACATTTGGATCCGAAGACCTTGAAATATCCAATGTATGGTGTTCTGTTATTCCATAGCTCATACGGCGTCTTTCCTTGCCTTGATGTGAGTAGAGAGCGATTCTAAGTGAAGCATGCTGTGTTGATTGCATCGGCCCAGAACTTCTTTGGAATGGCAGAGCTGGCTAGCATTGAGGTAGCTGCTTCTTTGAGTGTTCTGTTTCTTCTTTCTGCTACACCATTCTGCTGAGGTGTGCGTGCTGCTGAGGTTTGATGTTAAACTCCGTTCTTCTTGCAGTATTCATAAATAGTTTAATTCAGAAACTCCGTTCCTCGATCTGATCTTATTGACATTATCTTGCACTCCTTCTGAGTTGACAACCTTTCCAGCAGGATTGGCAGCTTAGTCCTTGTTTCGCTTTTCTGGTACAGGAATGACACACATGTGAATCTTGAGAAATCATCCACTACGACCAGAGTATATTTTCTGCCGTTGAAACTCGCTGGAGTAACTGGACCAAAAAGATCCATGTGAAGGAGTTGAAGAACTCGATCAGTTGACTGAACTGGATTGAGAGAGAATGAAATTCTTGTTTGTTTTCCTTGTTGACATGCGCTGCACATATGACTTTTGTCATATATTTGATCTGGAATTCCATTAGCGAGCTGGTTTCTAGCCAGTTTGTTGATTGTCTTGAAGTTGAGATGATTCAGCTGTCTGTGGTACAGCCAGCTGACTTCATTGCTGCTTTTCGATACAAGACAAGTCTCGGGAGGGCTGCTGTTCCAGTCAGCAAAATACATATTTCCTTCTCTTTTCCCTCTTAGTAGTATCTGCTTGGTTTCCCTGTGTTTCACTGTGCATCCCTGTGCATCAAACTTGACAGAAAAACCGTTGTCGCAGAATTGGTTAATGGAAAGCAGGTTATGTTGCAGTCCTTGTACATAAGAAACATTGAGGATTATAACATTTTTAGTTTTAAATGTACCATAATCTTTGGTTAGACCTTTGGAGTTGTCACCAAATATTACTTGTGGGCCTGGACGCTCGATATACTTCTGGAGTAGATGATTTAAGTGCGTCATGTACTTGGAACATCCACTGTCCAAGTACCATAGCGTTCTCATCGACTCCTCAATGATGTGTCGTTCCCTTGCAACCTATAAAAAAGATCAAAATTTAGGTACCCAGTTTTAATTGGGTCCTTGTGGGTTAGACAGGGATCCTTTTACGACCCAGATCTGCTTGATGACTCGAATTGGGTCGTTTGATCTGATGATCCTTCCAGCTGAGTCGATATGCATATTCTTTGTGTTCTTCGGTTGTTGCTGGTGGGGTCTTGATCTCAGTATCTTTCCAGCTTGATGTCTTTGTTGATGTCCTGATCTTTTTCGGTATCCAGCTGAGACGTTCCTTTGTCTCTGCTGTCTCTTGTGATATCTCGGCTGGAAATGGTGCTCCAGCTAGTGATCATATGAGTGATATCCAGCTGGGTATCTCCTTTGATATCTCGGTTGATATCTTTCGACGTGCTGTTGCGGTTGCTGGTATCTGAAATGTCCAGTCTGCTGTCTTTGTTGAGTTTGAGCACGTTGTTGTCTGATCTGTGCTTGAGGTTGTCTCACAGCTGGCCTTTTTGATGCCTGCTGTGTCCTCAACGGTCGTTGCTGAGCAGCTGGAATTGGGTTTTCTTTTGCTCTTACAAACATTACCTTTGTTCCACTAGTGGAAGCAATGTTTGTGTCATCATTTGATCCATTGTAACCCATTCATGCTTTGAGTGCTGCTGGACGTTGTGCACTTATGATTTCATCCATTGTTGTTGTAGCTTTGATGAGAGCTACCATCTTCTTAGATAGTACCTCTTCGGAACTTTTCAGCTCTATAATCTCAGCTGACTTCTTTTCCGATTCAGCTGTGGTCTTTTCCAATTCTTTCATCAGTTGTTTCTTTTCGTAGTAGAAGTCTTTCATCAGCTGATCTTGTTTCACTATTTTGTCTTTTAGTGAAATAACTTCCTCTTGGAGCTGTGTTGTATCAGCTGCTTCTGGTACATTTTTCTTTTCCAATTCCACCTTCAGCTCGGCATTCTCACACATTATGACGTCAAGGATCTCTTGAAGCTCCTTGGAATCGTTCATAACCTTCTCTACTAAACTCCAATCAGGTAGCCCTGATTCTGAAACCTATGTAGAGTGTTCGTGTGATGGTGAGAGGTTAGATAGATTTTGAGTTCTTGACATTACCTCATCTTCATCGATTCCGTCTGTCTGTCCCATGAAGCATGTATCCCATTCAGGTTCATCATGAGCCATCAGTGCTTCTTCTTCTGAGTCTGAAAATGACATGTTATCATCCATTTTGTTGCACTCCGACTCCTCGTCGGCGATGTAAGCTCTCTTTCTGTCAGCTGCCTTAGCTTTCAGTTGGTCTTTATCTTTCTTGGATAGCTTAGGACAGTCTAGCAGGTAGTGTTCAGGTTCCTTGCAGTTGAAGCATCATTCGTCTGTTCGTTTGTCAGCTGACTTCTCATCAGCTGCTGCATACTTGTCTCTGTAAGTTCTTGCGAACTTCTTGTACTTGCCCTTGCTAGTGTTGAGTTTGTTATAGTTTTTGACCAGTATGGCTATCTCTTCAAGTAGTTCTTCCTTGCTCATGTCCTTCATGTCCTTCTTTGATGACTCAGCTGACTGCATGTATGTGGATTTTTTAGAGTTAGCTCTGAACGCAATCTCCTTTGGCGCAGGTATCAGCTCTCCATTATTCTGATTGTTTAAAGATTCTTTCATGGTAATCTTCAAGTTGTATTTGTTGGCTTTGAGCAGGGAGAATAATCTTTCAGTTGAAAGATCACCCAAGTCACTTCGACTTTGGTGTACCACCTTGTATGTGTTCCATTCAGCTGTGAGCGTTGAAAGGACTTTTAGGTTCTTCTCTCGCTGGTTTCAATTTCTACCACGATATTTGAGAATCGGAGTTCCATCCCTTCGATGGATTCGTTGACAAGCTGCTTGAAGTTATCAAACTTCTGGCAGACGATTGTGAATTTATTTTCTTTTATCTCCTCTGACCCTTCGCATAGCTTGGCTAGGGTTTCCCACATCTCCTTTGCGGTATTGCAGTTGATGATCTTGTTGAGGTAGGCGTTGGAGACTGTTCACGAGATGGTGTTCCTCGCAAAGCTGTCTAATCCAGCTTGCTTCCTTTCTTCTGAGGTATGTTCATTCTTTGGCTTCGGAATGATCTGATATGTTGGTTGTCCACCATCTTGAGCTGGAACAAGCTCGTTTCCTTGTTTGTAAATGATGATGGGTCCGTCTGTGATGACGTCCTACATCATGTCATGATGCGCACAGAGAAAGCTTCTTAATCTGAACATCCAGATTACATAATCGTCGACCGAGAAGGTGGAAAGATTCCTGTTAAGATAAGAATCCATGGAGCTATGCACAGTATGAAATAATATGAGTTTTTCCAAAAGAGGATTTGTTCAGTTGACCACTGACATATTATCAAGACAAATCTCTTGATTCAGAAACAGCGATCTTTTGAACCACTGCTCTGATACCAATTGATGGTCCCTGAGCTGGGTCTTTGGTGTAGGGGTGAATACACCAAAGATAGATTTCTAAAAAACTTTTTCAAGTTTAAAATAGAGTTTGTGAGCTCAGTTATGAATCCAGCTGAGGAAGGTCAGCTGGGTTAATAACTCAGCTGGCGGTGCGGAAAGTGGTGGTTTGAAAACTTAGCTCGATTGCTTAGAAAAACTCAGCTTGAAAATATTCTTTACGTTTTCGACTTAGTCAGGTTATGCAAGTTTATAGTCAAAACACAGCTGTCTTTGGGGAGCAGCTGAGTATGCAGATTTGATAAAGATGCAATATGCAAATGGAATTAGTACAATATCTGAAAATAACGAGAAAGTAAAGAACACAAGATTTTACGTGGTTCGGAGTAACACCTCCTACGTCCACGACCAGATTCACTGGTAATTCACTACCACTTGGTTTCCAAGTACCAAGCAACTTCACAACTCTAACCCGAGCTGTGTTCCAACAGTTTGCGGGCACTGTCAAGCCTAACCTTTCAGTTTACGGGTACTGAAAAAACCTTACAACTACTTGAATTTCGCGCTTCAAGCAAGCGTAACCTTGACCTAACCTTTCTGGGTAAAGAGGGGTTTGGTTTGGGGTTCCAACTATGAACGAGTTCTTACAATGAAGAACTTAGAGTTAGATGAACTCGTTCGAAATCTAGGCTTAAGATATACAATGGTTTCTGCCTAGGAATCAGACGAAAAACTGGGCAGTTTCTGGACTAGAAACACTTTAAGATAAAGTGTTCTTTTAACTATTTAGAACTACTTGTAAGCTTTTGAAGACTTGATAATTTCAGAGAATGAAAGCTTGTAGGGAATTTTTCGTATCTGATCCTGAGGTTGAAGACGGGTTTATATAGGTAGAGATTCAAGACTAACCGTTGGAGGAGCCGTTTGAATCTTACCTACTCTTCTTAAATTCCAAATATGCCTTTGGGCGTTTCTGCACCTGTCTTCATTAGAGTCACATCCTAGGTTCTGAAGTCAAGGATGCTGATTTGACAATCTCTCATTGGTCGAGGTATATTGACTTCCTCTGACACCGGGATTTCTGCCTTTGGAGCTGGCTTTTGAATTCAGAGTTGGATTGGGTAAACTGACTTGAAGTGACGTCTTCAGAGTTAGTTCCCTTTGTTCTGTACAGCTGGACCAGCTGTGTCTTGAACTCATCTCGATTTATCTTCAGCTTGATCCTGCTCCGTTTTGAACTCAGCTCAGCTGGAAAACTCAGCTGATAGTTGACTCCTGCTGTAAACACAGCTGGATCTTCTGTTGTCTTCCGCTTTCGCTGTCTTCCGCTTCCTGAACCTGTAAACTTAGAAAATCTAGAGCTCAAACAGGCGAGCTGGAAAACACTACTTAGGTTGATGCGATCATCTACTTGGTTGGAGAACAGTTGGGTTTTGATATTAAATCAAAACTTTATAATTTTCCCAATATGAAAGTTGAGGCCACAAACTATAAATAACCCGAAATTAAAAGATTGCATGGAAATCGAAAACTTAATTTTAAGGAACTGAAAGGTTTCATGCAAAACCTGCAAGTTTTTTTGGGCGGTTTTATAGAAATGGAAGGCTGCTGCAGTATTGAAATTAACAATTTGTTACTATCATTTAGCGAAAAATTCTAGAAAACGGATGGGAAAATGGGCGGCAATTTTTTTTCTCTTGTTTTTGTTTTTATAATAATAATAATAATAATAATAATAATATAGATATAGATATATAGAATATAGATAATTCGATTATATATTTACTACACATCATTATGTATATATGAATAATTGTAAATCTTTTAGAACAATAAATAGGAAGTCAATAAAATATTCCCTGGCGAGATACTAATGAAGATGATGCTCATCATGCATGTGTCCATCTGCTGCTCGAGAGTGATTCATCATCTCTTCCCCAGTGCTTCATGATCCTGCCCATCTTGGATTAGCAAAAGTAACAAATCTAACTGATATGTGTGGAAATAGGTTGACGTCTTTCTCTTAATGTTAGCAAACCATATTGTGATATTCAATTTTATATGAATTTTCTCATATTGTATTTTATTGATATAAATTAAACCTAGCTTGTAACTTAATCTAAATTTATACATACAGATGAATTTGAAATAGAGTACAATTGATGTAGAATGCAATACATAGATAACTAATCATTAAAAGACCTGCAAATGAATAAGATGCAGTATAACTCACCCATGAACCTCATTTGTATAAATTTGCAAGAGGTTAATAATATCAGAGTCACATAGCCTAGTTAATGAATGTGATACTAATGAATGTGCATGAGCCCGTAGCATCAACATATTTGATCTAGAGGCATTGAGGATAACAAACATCAGCTAACATACCACTACTGGAATGAAGAGGTAACTTTCCAAAACGACACACAATCTGTTTCAAATTTTTTATAAGAATGAGAAACTAACACACATCAATTCGATACAGCCCTGTTATGCCACTCATCAATCAATTGTTTCGATAATCTTCTCCCACCAGAATTGCTAAAACTTGTAATGATTTTAAAGAATTAGCTAGGAACAACACAGATGAAATCATTCACCATACGAAAGAAAAACATGGAGAAACAAATTGAGCATTACTCAAAATTAAATACTTCTTAATCAAGGGTGCAGTTGCGCCCAATATTGGACTGAACATCCAAAAAGTCATCAAAAATTCATTCTTTATCGCTCAACTTCCTATTTCTTTCACCGTCAAAAGATCGGCCATTTTTAGAATCTGCAGTTTGCTGAAATTGGTGGAAATTTGGTTTTTTTAAATCGATAAGCGATCGGCCGGAGGGACCGGAGCGACTATAATGTTACTGGAGACAACCCAAATTCTTAGATTTGTTGGTTAACATTTCACTCTTTGGTGTAGAATTTGATGAGGAATAATTGCAGACAACTTTTGGGTGTATATAGATGTCCAATGGTGGTTGTTCGAAAAATTTGAACTGAAACTCAAAACGGCGTGACATAGGAAGTCATGAAAATGGTTTTACAGTTTCCAATAAATACAAGCAAGACATGTTGAAAAAAAAATGTAAAAAATTAATGCAGAGGTTTTGGTGGGAAATGGTTTTACTTTTATATATATATATATATATATATATATATATATAGACTAGGGGTGTACGGTACTGTAAAATTTTCGTCATACCTTATACCTTACCGAAAGTAATCGTATAAGAAATTTCATACATTTACCTTACAGAACCGTTCGGTATACCTTTGTACGGTATGGAGCAAATCACATACATGTATCGTTTGGTATACCTTTGTTCGGTATACTGATATACTATTTCACGCCGAAATTTCATGGTATATCGGTTTACCGTTTCATGCCGAAAATTTACATATTTAAAAAATATGTGCATACATGATACATATACGATAAAAATTCCAACAATTAAACTCCCAATAATGTTTATACCTAATGTGACGACATCAAACAAATAAAATAAAAAATATTATTTATTAATTTATAACTATTATTATTAATAATTATATACAATTTATTATTAATTTAATACGTACAGTATTTACAGATATTGCGATACATACTAGTATTGCAGTAGATACCGAATTTTCGGTATGGTATGGTATACCTCCGGTATCTGAAAATCAATACCTTTACCGTACTGAAATTTTTCGATATGGTATCATACCTTACCATAAATTAAGGCATACCAAAATTTCAGTATATTCGGTATTTTTTTGACACGGTGTATTAGGTCTTTTTCTCTCGCCCTAAGTAAGACGACCCAATATTGAGAGTGAGAAGCCTGGGAAGTACTGTTTGGATGGCCAGTTGGTAATGACTGTAAGAGCACTTGCATCTGTGGTCACAAGGGGGTAGGCGACGGGTGGGCGCAACCGATGGCGCCCAGGGGAGGGCGGGTGGGGTGGGCGCCTGGGCGGCTGGGGGTGGGCGAAGAATAAGACGTGAGGGGGTGGAGAGAGAGAGTCAAGAAGGAGAGAGAGATGTGAAGGGATGAAAAATAAAATTATTAAAATGATAGGCTTGCCCACCTTAATTTGTGACCACCAATGTAGGCAAAAATTTTGTGCTCACCCTATCCTATAAATATTAATTAAATATTGGTGGACACAAATTTTTGTGCCCACCAATGTGAATGTGAATGTGAATGCTCTAATGGAGCAAGCACACGAACTATTACTTTGCTAATGAGATGAATGAGAAACAAAAATACATACGGCCGGCAAACTGGGAAAGTGGAGCACGATGAGAATGTGAGGGGATCGATCAGACTTGAAGCAATAATACAATCGAACAGAGTAGCCCTCAGTCTGCCCGCAATCTGTTTGTGAAAATGTCTACCGCCAAAAATCATGTTCTCACGCTCCTTTCCAGAATGATGAAAGCTCCGCCGCAGAAAGCTATCTCCCTCTTCACCTCCTCCACACACCAAAACCTCGACCACTCCCACGAATCCATTTCAATTATCATCTACCACCTTCTCTCTCTCAATTTCCTGCCGCAGGCCGAGTCCTTCATCGTACGATTACTCTCCGGCAAAATCACATCACCGTTTTTCACAATCACTTCCCTCCTACCGTATTTGACTAACAATTCGAATCACTGCGATGCCTGTCGCGTTTATGAAACAATAATCAGCGCTCATGTCAAAGCGCAGTTGCCGCTGGAGCGCGCACTTTCGTTGGTTGATGAAATGATTGATAGAGATTTGGTGCCGTCGGCGATTCTTTTTAACTCTGTGCTGAAATGTCTCGTGAAAGAACGTCAAGTTGAGAAGGCTTGGTGCGTTTTTGAGAAGAATAAGGGAAGAGTTGGATTGGATGCCTACACCTTTGGGATTCTGATAAAAGGCTGCTGCGAGAATGATGATTTGCAGAGGGGTTTTGTGGTTTTGAGTCAAATGTCTGATTTAGGGTTTGGCCCTAATGTCGTTGTGTACACTACATTGATCGATGGGTGCTGTAAGAAGGGTGAAGACGAGAAGGCGAAAAGATTGTTCTTTGAAATGGAGGATATCGGCTTGGTTGCCAATCAGTATACTTACACCGTTTTGATAAATGGGTTTTTCAAGAAAGGTTTGAGGAAAGATGGGTTTGAGCTTTTTGAGAGGATGAAGAGCGAAGGGGCATTGCCTGACCTGCATACTTACAACTGTGTGCTGAATGCATATTGCAGTGATGGTGAAATGCGGAAAGCATTTCAATTGTTCGATGAAATGCGTCACAGAGGGGTGACATGCAATGTCGTGACGTATAACATTTTGATTGAGGGGCTGTGTAAGCAGAGGAATGTGTGGGAGGCCAAAAAATTGGTTGCTGAGATGAAGAGCTGTGGTTTGAGACCGAGTATAATCACTTACAACTTGTTAATGGATGGTTATTGCCGTGTTGGGATGCTTGAAAGAGCTCTTTATTTGTACGACGAACTGAAGTCTTTTGGTTTATCTCCAACTGTGATTACCTACAATGTCCTGATTGCAGGATGCTCCAGAAATGAGGATTCATCTCGGGTTTTGGACTTCGTTCGTGAGATGGAAGAGAGGGGGATTTCTCCAACAAAAGTGACATATACTATTTTGATCGATTTCTTTGCTCAGTGTAACGATATGGAGAAAGCACTTCAACTCCTTTCTTACATGAAGAGGACGAGTTTGGTAGCAGATGTTTACACGTACAGCGTCTTGATAAAAGGCTGGTGTAATGAAGGAAATATGAGGGAAGCATCAAAATTGGTGGAAATAATGGGTGAGATGGAAGTTGAACCCAATGATGTAATATACAATACAATGATCCATGGATACTGCAGAGAAGGAAGCTCCTATAAAGCACTGAAGCTGCTTCGAGAAATGGCTGGAAAGGGTATGATGCCTAATGTAGCTAGTTACAACATGACGATCCAAGTCCTTAAGGGAGATGGGAAACAAGAAGCGGCTCAGAATCTTGTTGCTGGCATGTTGAAATCCGGCTTGAGACCGTCTAATACCATCATGTTATGAAGTAAAGAGGGAAAATTTGATTTTTGCTGATTGTTCCTTGGCGGATCAAAGGTTCTCAGCAGTGAATTTGTCGACTTGAAACATCTAATGGAGAAAATGTAGTCCTCGCACTTCTGGGACTTCAATAAATTTTGGTAAGTTCACATATCTTCCATGTAGTTAGTTTCGAAAATATTGAAATCAACCAAAGAAAGATTGGAAGAGCTCTCTTCTTAACAGTGATTTCTAGTAGTTAGTATGCAAAATAGAGGCGTATAAATTATCAAGGTGCAATTTCAATTTTGATATGTTCGTTTTAATCTCAGTCTTTTGTTTTAGTTTTTATGTCATTTTGTTGTTAATTTCTAAACTATAATTTTCATTGTTGCAATCTGATTGATAAAATCACTATGAAATAGATGAATATTATTTCTTGTGTAATACAGATAAAAATGTATACTAAATTCTTAATGATAATGTATGTTACAAAATTACCGCAAATTATTAAAGAATAAGGCTACAGAAATTAGACATGCTAACAGGAATAAAATATTAATAGCTAATTATCAATTGCAATTGAATGTTTATTACAGTAAACATTAGTGTTAAAAATTCGAAGGATTACTCGGATGAAATTATTGTAAAATTTTGGTGTAGACCGTTGGAGATCGTTCTACTATTTGCACCATTTGATGCAAACGATTGGAGACAGCTTCAAAACATTATGTTATAGAAGCAATATGGTAAACTTCATGATTGTTGGAAGCTTGATTGATGATTAAAATTTTAGCTTTGAAAAATATAGCAGTGAATGAAAGAGGTGGTTGTGACATGACATCGTACTTTAAAAAAGTAGGTGCAGTATGGAGAAGACGGGCCTCCTTGCACTTATTGGATTCCAACAATTTCTGGTAAACTTATATTTTCTTCCACAGCAGCACATGGTTTAGTATTGTTATCAACTAAGAGATAAGGAAAATGGAAAATACTATTTTTGCAAGCACAAGGTGGGTGCTCACTCTGCCAAATTGAGTAATTGTAATTAAATTTTTAACGTCGGTAGATTTTATAGTCAAGTTGTTAGAATTATATCACAGAAGCAACGCGTGCTAAATTTTAGTACATTATGTTTGCCCATCTAAACTTTTTATCAGTCAAGGAAAGAAATGATTGTGTTTTACTATCATATGTTAAACTTGGGGGAATGGTTGATATTTCATGTTTCCTTTTGCAGAGTTATGGATGCAGAATTGCAGATAGAACTTCAAAGTTGATACTATATTTGTAGAGGATCAGAGGAGACCTGACAGAGTTTAAAGGTAGTAAATTTTGTTTTATCTATTGAGGATTTCTGCATTTGCAATGTGGTAGAATTTTCTATTGAAGTCTTAAATGCAGCAAGATATCCATGACTATCAGGGATGCTAGAAAGAAACGGGACGAAACAATAATATATAAAATATTATACAATGATTTACTGCAGATGAAGTTGTCATAACTTGATGAACTCAGCTCCATGTTTAGTGTTGTTGAACTGCTACACAAGGTTAAATGTAAAAGGTTGAATTTGAAGATTTGATACCTTGACAGTAACTTTTTTCAAAAACTTGATGTAGACTTAGAAACAGCCAAGCAGGTACAGTTTTCTAACAATACAACATCATTTTTGGTACTTGTGAAGATTCCCATTGTTTTCTGAGAGGTAGCAGTATATTGTATATAGCACTTGAATTTTACTGCTGCGAGGAATCTTTCTATCATCAAATTAGATGCTTTGAGAAACAAGAACTGAGCACATTTACCAGAAAAGACTAGGAAATAGATAGGGATATACTGTATGAAGATCTATTGTAACAATTTAATGCACATAATGTAGAAAGAATAAAAAAGATGATAACTTGTTTAGATTGTGTCTGCAATGAATTTTAAAAATATCTTACATCTCAGAACATGGCACTGTTGCAAGCTTAACCTTTGAATCTAGTTACATTGAGGATCTGAGAAATTTTGGTCTCTCTCTCTCTTCTCGGATGGCAGGAAAACTTGTTTGGGTTAGAGTTAGAAACGAACCCAAGATCCATCGCGCACATAGAGAAATACAGGATCAAAACAAGAAATACATTTTATTTCTCAGTCCAGCAGCAATGACATAGAGGTAAGCAAGCAAGCATTGATTCTGAATTTCTGATCAAGAATCTCCATTCTTTTTCCAGCTGACGAGCATAGAGATGCACCGCTTGACAATGTAGAATTTGGCTTTCTGTTCCTTTGCCAAATTGGTGCACTTGCGTGAGAAATCGGAGCACTTATGCGACGAGCTTCTTGGAAGAGACGACTTAGACGAGGTATTCTTCTGTGAAGTACTCCTTGATAGATTGAAAGGGTTCCTCTGTGAGAAACTTTTCTGTAGTGATGACTTTGTGGTGCTCCTTTGGGAAACACTCCTTGATATAGATGGTTTGGATGAGGAATGTGGCCTATCTTCTTTGGATAATTTCCATTTCTCATCCATGTAATACTCCATCCCCCCCTCAAAAGCACCTAGTAATGCTTCCTTTTTGTGTTTGTGCCGTGTGGGTGTGAGAGAGAGAGGGGCAGGGGGGGCGGGAGATGTGATGAATATGTAGAGAGAGAGGAGAGAGAGAAAAGAGCATGAAGAGAGAGAGAGGGAGCTGTGAGATGAGGTGGTGGTGGGACAATATATAGTAGTATGGAGACAATGGTGGGAGAGAATGCTATGGTATGCAAGTGGTGGGTGGTATTGACGACTGTTGGTGTGCAGCATCACATGTGGAGGCTTGAGTAAAATCGTCAGACTTTGCACCTTACTTTATAATTTGCAGCCAAATTCTATGCTGGATCTGGTTTTTTATAGGACCCAACCCCTTCTGCTTCTGCCTCTCTGCCCCTGCTGCTGCATTATTTCTTCCCTTCTTCTTCTTCTAATATCAATTTCCAATCCCTTTTTCTCATCAATTTTGAAATAATCCCTTTAATATGTAAGTAATTTTCATTTTTTACTTTCTTTCTGGAGGTTGAATAATAAATACTCTTATATTGTATGGAGATGCGTCTATTACTGCGACGGCAGTAGTTTTTGACATTGTAAGGGAAATTTGTGTGATTTGTTAAAGAGGGTGCAGTGCAGGTGTGTGTGCGTGTGTGTGTGAGAGAGAGAGAGAGAGAGGGAGGGAGTGGTTTTACTTTGATATATATGTTGTGTTGTTATATTTGGGAAATGTGAGATTTGGATTTGAATAAGAGTGGAATTTTGTTGAAATTCGATGTCATTTGGGGAATAGGTCGGTGCTCATTAATCTATTGTACTTTCACTGTCTTCTATCATTTGATTATTCCTTCAATTTTTCCTCTTTATTACTATTATTACCATAATAATAATAATAATAATTTTCATTTTTGCTTTCCTTTTAAGTTTTCATTATTTTTTCGTTGAGTGGATGTTTCATCATCTGTTGGTACTATCTTGCATAGTCTCAAACTAGGTCAAATTTACGTAGGGTGGCCCTTCTTAGCCCTGATACAATAAGTGATACATGACATGTTTTTAAAAAACAAATAGAGTATAATTTGATTTGATTTGATTTTTATTTTGTGGGTGAGAGCACAAGGTTTGGTGAATCCTGGAGTGGCAGTGATGAGTTAGGTTAGCTTTGGTGATTGGTGCACGTTTCCATGAGTTGGGCCCAGGCCCAGGCCCAGGCCCAGCTGAGCAAGGACTGAATGCGCAACTTTAGAGTGAACAACGGATGTCCGAAACGTTCTCCACTCATGAACTACCTTTGTGTGCTACAATTCATTATAGTATCTCTTATGAGTTTGTTACCATCTTCTCTTACCAAAATAAAATTTAACCATTCTATCCACACCAGTCCGTACTACCTAAAATTATAAGCCAGAAATAATTGCCCAATACTATTTGATTTCATATAATTATTGTTAGCTTTCATTTTGTTATTTTGAAAACTAGTTTCCGCCGTTGTTATTATGTGAGTCTGTATTATGATTGCATTGAGTGATTATCCAAGTTTGAAAGCATCAAACCCTTTCTAAAAGCAGTCAAATGTCAACAGATTAAAGGTTTTTTTGTATGCATTTAAGTTAAAGAGAATAGATGAGAGTAACATAAGCACATGGTAGGGTTGGGCGCCAGCGTCAGAAAATTTTGTACCTAATAGTAAAATAAGATTGTGCTGCTTTATCAAAACAATATATAATAACCAAGTCAAAATAATAATAAATAATATACTATATTATCTCAATATTTACCAATTTTCCCATAAACATCTCAACATGTCAAAGTATCATTTTAATATCCAATATTGGTATTGTAATTTGTAACTAAAGTGTCTTGAGACACAATTTTCGGGATCGAAAAATTGACATGTCATGCCGGAGGTTGATGTGGATTGGAGAAAGGTGATGAGTAGTGAAATCCACATCAACCTTTGGCTTGAGGGTTCGCTTTTTATCGGTATGATATTTAATTTGTAATTAATGTCTAGACATTGGTTATCAAAATGATATTTATTATATGTTGGGACATTTTTTGAGAAAACTCACAAATTGTTACAATAGAGTATATTTTTCCGAATAATAACAACAAAAATAAACAACGATATTAACATTATGTGGAGTTAAATTAATCCAAAATAGCTTAATATATTTTAAGAAAAATCATAATGAAGTGAGTTTAGCTGGAACACGTGATTCGGTTATATTTAGCTTTTAATATATCTCTAGATGGTAATATAATCTCTCCCTAATATTAGATGAATCTTATATTATTGTTTGCTACATATGTGACAACGTCATCAACTTTAAATATGGTGATCGATAAGGCAGTTTAGCGGCACGTTATTGTTCGAGTTCTTTTAATTTATTTCAAACTTAACAATTTCAAATTATATAGTATTCAATTGATTGTGAATTCATTAGAGCTCCAACTGATTTATCTGTTAATGATTATTTTACTATTTTTTATTGATATCTTGGAATATTATCGAATCAAGACTATACGCGTAAATTTTTATTAAATCGAACCGAATTTTCAGTGATTATATGTCGAGTTACTTAACTTAACCACCTGTATACATAGAATTAAATATTTATAGATTTGTTTAATTATTTTTCTCAGCGGCGACATCCAAATTGAATGCGAATCGACAATGTTTATACGATGCTAATTAAGTTGGTAGTGCTTGGGAATCATTTGACTGTTAAGATTTATTGAAAATTCAAAATTTGACCAGTCAACTGTAGATGAAGCTATAATATGAAAATAAACAGAAGTGCTGCTAATGTTTGTACTATCAATTAATAAAAATCATGTGACCATTGTCTATTGGTCACCACATTTTCAAACTTTCGTTTGTTTGTTCACATCACCTCCAAGATTATTACTTCCATTATGTGGTGAAGGTTTTCACACTTTGATGATACAATCCCCCTAGTACTATCTCATTATTTACTTTATATAATTTTATTTTACTAGCTAGTTTACAAAAAACTATGTAAAAGCTAACAAGGATCCTAGGTAGACGAAAATTAAACTTGGAGCCAATTTTTGGTTTATATGAGAGGATAGAATATTAGTGGCTGATATGAAGCGATGAATATTTAAATGTTGAATCCAACTGTAACGATAATATATGTTCGTAATAGATGATATGCAAATTGGAAATGAAAATAAGTCAAACAATGAGTGTTTTGTATGAAACCAAACATATTCAGTGAAGACTTCTTTACAGTAATTTTTATTTTCTACTTTTGTGAAATGGGTCACAACCCTAATAATGAGAGGATGATAATGACTTTTTACATTAGAAAAAGTTCTAAGAAATTATCTTCACTGCAAATAGCACACCTTTGTAAATAGTTGAAATAGGGTGATATGATCAATTCTAAAGTTCTAATTTCTTCCTAGAAATCCTAGTAACTGTATTTTTAGCATTATTTTTGTTTGTATAGTTCATGTACAAATATAAGACTTTTGAGCCGCATGTGACCTACTTGGTATAGTAACAATCTTACGAATTAAAATTAGCAAACTTCTAATGTTATTAGGTCAAAATATTTTGTGTGCAGTCATCTCAAAAGTGATTTTTTTTTTATACTTAATTTCATAATAAAGATCCGGTTTGAGACAAGTACATTCATAAACAAATCTTTGTTAGTTTGGCTTGCTTATGTTTGTTTAGTTAATGATGTCATGTCCTCCTATAAATTATACTTATTTCTGAAAGCTCTTGATATTTACTTTTCCCAAGAACTGAATCTTCGATTAACGTTCTAGATGATGAGTCGGATTTTATTTTAGTAAACATAATAAAGTATTATATAGTATATACTATGTGGTTATGTTATTTAGCATGGTAATTAATTTGAATTTTGAGCAATAAATTTTGGAGATAGAGAAAGCAGGCATGTGAATTGAGAATATAAGCATTTGGAGGCCCACATGCGAACCATGTGGCCTACACGCATCCCCACTCTCACCATTATTATTATCTCATCCTCATAGACATGGTACAATCCTTCACAACGTCATTCTTCCAAATACTCTAATTTACTTAATTAATTCATTTTGATTTTACATATAGTAGTACTACTCACTCAAAATTAAATATCATGGTCAAGTCTTTTCTCTTGACTACGGTTTCACCGACTCTTTCACTCCAGGGGAGTC
Organism: Agastache rugosa; assembly: GCA_031470985.1. Classification (NCBI taxonomy): domain Eukaryota; kingdom Viridiplantae; phylum Streptophyta; class Magnoliopsida; order Lamiales; family Lamiaceae; genus Agastache; species Agastache rugosa. Next base: position 19,530,965 of record CM062609.1, read on the forward strand.
TCTTGTGCGATGGATCGTACCATACGATCGGTGTTATTTAATCTATTTTTTATTTTTTTAATTTAATTAATTTTTAATTGAATATTAATAAATTTTCAATATAAATTAATAAATTCTAATTAAGATTAATATATTTTAATTAGAATTAATTATTTCTAATTATGTTTTTAATTATCTCTTAAATTAATACTTAATTGCAACTGACCGCACATAAATTTACATTTATCCAATAAACACATTTAGTAATAGTAGAAAAACGTTAGGTATCCCTTTAGGGGATGATCTAATAGTAAAGTGGATTTCGTGGCCAAAAGTCTCAGGTTAGAATTCAACGTAACGCTTTTATATATCGAGTCTGTCGCACTTAATTTTCTAAGTGTAATTTACATACTAATACTTCTATAACGATTGCGAATGACTATGGCACATAAATAGAATTTACTCATTGCTCACCTTAATAACGGTTATGGTATAACCCTCGCCTTAAAATAAATAAAATGTAAGGCTCATCGTAGAAACTACAAATTTTAATCTGCTTTTTAAGAAACTTAGTGAGTGATCTCCTCGTTCGTAGTATGAAAGAAAAATAAAATTAGGGAGAAATTAAGTTCCATTCATTTAAATTTAAGAAAACATTCGTGCCAACACAGAAAGTAGTAGTGACTTTGGATTTGGAAATAATTGTAAGTTTCTTATCCAACTTCATAAAATAAAAAATAAAAATATTTTAGGGATACATACTAAAATGTGTTCAGTTTTGTTTTACTTGGTTGTTTACCAACCCATTTACGTGCTGGCCCAATTACCCATTAACTCGTTGGGCCATCTATCCACGTCCAATCGGATGCCCAAAATAGAAAGAAAATGAAAAGCAAATAAAAGGAGTTTTTTCTCAATCTATTACTGATAGGAAAATAAAGTTATTCACGGTGCTTCATTCCGATTTTTCTTTATTCTGATAATTTGTCTAATTTTAATTCATATATATTCTAATTTTTATTTTTATTAATTAAAATTTTATTAATTTCATATTCTTGAAATATCACATGTTTATCTATTAATCACATCTCATATTTAAAATCTTTCCCTCTATTTAATTAATTTCCTCTATTATGCATATTAAAATAATAATAATAATTTCGGAATGCATTCTTATAAATCCTTACTTTATACATTCTTAATTCATAGGGTAATTCATAGTTTATGGCCCCAACTTTAAGGTCTTTTTGATTTATGGCCCCAACTTCAATTTATTTGAAAAAATACCCCAACTTTGAGAAATGTTTGAAATATGGTCCGCTTATTATTTTTCAGCGACCGGCTGCTGACTCAGCTCCCAGAAATATGACGTGGATTTTTGAACGCCACGTCACAATAAATGACCTCGTTTCTTGTTTATGATTAAAAAAGAATAATTTATAGTTTGTAGCCCCAACTTTGAGCATTTTTCAATTTATGGCCTCAGCTTAAATTAAGTTGAAAAAACATCCTCAACTTTGAGAAATTATTAAAATATGGCCGCATTTTATAACTTCATCGAAGATTTATTATGACACGGTTTTGTGATATAATTCATATCGAAGATTCATTATGACACGGTTTTGTTATATAATTCACGAAAATGAATCTTCGATGAAGTTATAAAATGCGGGCCATATTTCAATTTCTTCTCAAAATTTAGGATTTTTTTCAAATTAATTTAAGTTGAGGCCATAACTTGAAAAATGCTCAAAGTTGGGGTCACAAACTATGAATTATTCTTTTTTTAATCATAAACAAAAAACGACATCGTTTCTTGTGACGTGGTGTTTAAAAATCCACGTAATATTTCCGGGAGCTGAGTCAGCGGCCGGTCGCCGGAAAATAATACGTGGGCCATATTTCAAACATTTCTCAAAGTTGAGGTATTTTTTCAAATAAATTGAAGTTGGGGCCATAAATCAAAAAATACTCAAAGTTGGGGCCACAAACTATGAATTACCCTAATTCATATATATATATATATATATATATTTATTTAATATTATAAATTTTTTTATATTCCTATTATGTGGCAGTATATTCATTAAAATTTCCTTTATTATATTATATACAGTTATAAAATTATATTGTCAATTAGATTATGTATAAAATTGTAACTGTTCGAAAAGTATTAGTCAATCAATTTAATTAATTAATTATATATAAATATATTCATATATTCTAATTCGAATCTATCATTATGATTATTATTATATTCATTATATATGTATTTATATTTGTAATTTATTTATATTTATCTTTTTATGTGTAATGACATTAATAAACTATTAAATATTGTAGTATTGATCTATCCATGTTGTTATTGAATTCTAATAGACTTTTATGTGTCATATTATGACACTAAAGTATGTATTAGACGAATTGTCACTCAATTATGTTTAGATATTAGAAATAAAATTATTTTTTAAGTTAGTATATAAGTAGCATTAATACTTAAATTTAAAGTAATAGACAAATTTTGAAAAAACAAATTAGCATTTTAAGAAGTCAATAGAATTTTATTTTCCTTTATTCTGGTAATTTGTCTAATTTTAATTTATATATATTCTAATTTTTATTTTTATTAATTAAAATTTTATTAATTTCATATTCTTGAAATATCACATGTTTATCTATTAATCACATCTCATATATATCTATCCCTCTATTTAATTAATTTCTTCTATTATACATATTAAAATAATAACAATTTCGGAATGCATTCTTATAAATCCTTATTTTATACATTCTTAATTCATATATAATAATCTATAGAAAATTTGAAAATGAAAATCTCTCATTGCAGACTAAATAAATATATTTAATCAACATGTCTACATGGAATCCTTTTCATTTTTTCATTCATGTTTTTTCTAAAAACTTCGATTAATGCTTTCTAGAAAATATATACATTGAATCAAATGTGAGATAGGTAGCTAATGAAAAGAACAAAAACACTTGAAGATTAGAGATATCGATTTAACATGAACTAACGAGACGGTTCAAATATACTTAAAAAGAAGAATTTTTACTAATTTTAATTAATATTAACTTTGTTTAGATTTTTATCGAGTAATTTAGCATAAACCAACGAGACGGTTCAAATAACATAGAAAGAATGATTTTTACTAATTTTAATTAATTTTACTTGGAGTGTTCATATTTTTATCGAGTATTACTCAACGGATTTGAGACGAGTATGTACAGTAAAGTCACTATTTTAACCGAGATTAGAACGAACATGTAGAAAAATTCTAAATAAATTTAGATTTTAGAAAAATATATAATGAATGAGTATACCCGATCCATTATCATTCCTAATTATAAATTTAGCTACGTGAAATAATTAATTTTATAAGTTTGATTAATAATTAACGCGAACAATATCACAACTTTTAAATAAGATATAAAATTATTTTTAAAATATATACATATAAATTAAAATATAAAATTATTTCCCTACCGAATTTCGACGGACTACTTATTAGTATTAAAAATAAAGAATTATAGGATCCGTTAAGCCGTTGAGAGAAAGGCGACTCTGTTAAATTCTTTAGGTCTTTCAAGAACCACTTAAAATTTTTCAATGACTCGCCACAAATTCAATCCACCAATTATGAAAAGATAATAGTACTATAGTCTTGGCCCATCTCCGATTTTTTTTATTTTTATTTTTAAGAATATGAATCAAATTAATTAGGAATAATAGGCCTAGAAAGTAGAAAGTAGAAATGCAACACACAAATTAACAATATATGAAGACCAACTGGCAACTACATCTCATAAAGCCCAAACATTGTAGCAGTAAAAAGGACCCAAAATTCAACATGAGTTGTACTCCTGTATGTACAAAGGGTAATTTTAAACATAACCCCATTTTCTCTCACTATATCCTCTTATTTAATAATAAATAAAAATAAATAATAAATGTACTATTATACCCTTATAGCTCCAAACTTAAAAATCTTATGAAAAAATATTTTACCCCATCTCCAACATAAAATTCCCATAAAAAAAGAAATAGTATTTTATTTCATAACCCCCACCAATCTTTCTCTCGTAAAACTGTGAAATTGGGTGAAAAAAATTCACAGTGCGCGATTCATTTAGTCAAAGCCTCTTCTTTAATGGGAGTGTTGCAGTTTGGGTTTCCTCTTAAATCTTTCTTACTAGAACCCAATCATCCTCTGTTTTCTACTTGCGATCTATTTTCCCATCCTTTTAAAATAGGATTTGTTTATGTTTTAGTTTAATATTTTTAAGGTGTTTTCTGTATATAATCCTAATCACAACAAAAGAACTTGAATTAATTGCTTCCCTCTATCAACTGTTGCTTATTCACTGTAGATGATGTAGCCGCATGTATTGTTTTTCATCCTTGTATATTAAACCTTCTCTCTCTATCTGCAGTAAAATGATTTTATGATTTTGATTGGGGAATAAGGATGTTAAAATTCACATTTAGTGATAGATAAAAATAAATGTATGATATATGAAATAACAACCACTTTGACTGAATGAATCGCACATTGTGAATTTTTACAGTTCTACGGGGAGGGGGAAATTGTTGTTGGGGGTTATGGAATAAAATTTATTTTTCTTAATGAAATCTCAAATCTTGGGCTATGGATTAAAATATAGTATTTTTTGTAAGAATTAGTATAAATTGGAGTTATAAGGATACAATAGTATATTTATTATTTATTTAATTAGTATTTTAATAAGGGGCTATAGTGAGAAATTTGAGGGCTATGTTTAAAATCACCCATATACAAATGTACATATAACTAGATCCAAAATCAAGATCCGACCCAATCTGACTCGGACCCAAACCCGATCAATGTTATGACCGTTAACTTTTTCGAATTTAATTTTTTTTTCTATATCTGCCTTCGGCTCTGATTTTAATTTATAGATAATGATTGAGACAATATTAATATTTTTTAGCTCGCTCGACTCTGAAAAAAATAAGAAAATAAAAAAATTCAAAAATCAACGTTGATGGGGTCGGATTAGGTGTAACGTAAAAATAATGCACACAAGTTTTTGCCATTCAACATAAGGCGGCGCTGTAGCAAGCACCGTCTCTGATCAATTATCATAATCACAAGTTCACAACGTTTGTTTAACGTTGACTTTTTACAAGATTAACCTTTTTTGTTACCTCACATTTCCTACTCCTAGTCCTACCAAGAGCAGAGCAGAGCAGATGGGAATGAAAAGAAAAACAAACAACCACGAATTTTTACAAAAGATAAGATAGTTAAGTTAATTAATCTTATACTGGTAATTTACAAGGCTTAGATACCATCATTTACATCTAACACCCATACATACACACACCTACAGAGACAGCATATTCAAAAAATCTGCCATTACAGATGAGAGGACTAACCACAGCTAGCAAAAATGGTTTAAATCTGCTAATTAATATAATCAAACACAAGCTTCAGTAGGCCTTGGCCGCACCGCGAACAGCTGGTCCAGGTCAGGCGGTTGAAAGTAGCCCATCTTAGGCGACTTCCTTTTCCCCGCGCAGTCGCGGATCGGCTTCTTCCTCGGCGGCGGAGGCGGCGCTGTCCTCACCGGTATCCCGTGCTTCGGAGTAGAGCACCCTTCTTCCACCGCCCAACAACCACTACCACTACCTATCTCCATCAAATTAATTAATCCAAAAAAAAAAAAAAACACGAATTAAAAAAGAGAGAATATCGCACGATTAGGTAGTCGGCGCGAGGTGTCGGGATTTCACGTTTTCTGTAGCGCTCCTGACAGAATATGAATAATGAGAGGTGGAATTGCGTTTGGTTAAATCGGTTTATATAAAATTGGGGTGGTTTGAAATAACCTAATATATTCGTGGTGGATTCTGGAAGGCGGTACGTGTGTGTGGTGAGGGATGGAGACAGGTGGAGGGCTCTTGCTGTCCACGTGTTGCAAGGAGAGGCGTTCTAATCCACGTCGATTTCGCAGCCTCCTCGCCCTTCCATGGCGGGAACTTTGGTTTGGGCGGGAGATCGTTTCAATCTCAACCACACGATTTCGCCTTCCTATATACTCTCTGTATCTGGACCCTACGTGCCCCCCACTTGCACTTTTCTCAGCCACTTTCTATTAGTAAACGATAAGTGTAAGATGTACTTTATGAAATCATTATTTCTAATGAACACATGTTAAAATTGCTGGAGTTCTAAATTTTATTTTATTTTGGGGGTTACCATGGTCCATGAGCCACGAGGAGTGCACACAATTGTAAAAAAAATATTTAAATTTCCACGCCTGTACATGTACTTGTGATCAATTTATCCAATTCATAATTTCTAGAAAGTTTGATGCATATAATCGTCGTAAACACAAAGAACAGGAAAAAAAAAAAAAGCTTCAATCCTCATGTTAGGTGGGCTGTTGATATGTTTTTTATAAGGACGTTTTTATCAAGTAATCTCATTTTAAAATTGATTTTCTATGGAAAAACAACAAATCATATTATTCATATATAATCACTAATCTCTTCATAATTCAAGGTTCAAGGTCCTACGTGGCGTCCCCTGCATCCTACATTCTTATTTATTTATCTTGAATTCAAATTTTGTCCATCCTTAATTCCTATATTCTAATTTTTATATTATATTGTGGTGTTCGATTGGTTCAATTAGACTGTATTAGTCTCATGATAGGATGTTCATTTAGATGAGCTCAATCCGATACTTAATCTCATGTCCTTGTGGATTTTGGCCTCCATCCCTATGACAAAATTAATCTCGGGCCAACTTAATCCGGATCAATATTTCAATATTTGTATATCATATATTATATCTAGTCCTTGTAAACAAATATCCGATTTCTATATTCTTTTCATATACATTACAATTTAAATCATAATATTTTATCGCATATTTTATCTTTTAATCGCATCTCTTAGTTATCTTTTGCTATTTTATTTTTCCACTTTATCAGTTTAATGTATAGAATTTTTAATCCGACCCCATCTACTACAAAGTTGAATATATGTAATCCTTAATATTCAATATTAGGTCATCGAACTCGTGAACCTTCTTAGCGTTCAGCGATCTGAATAATGAGTGATTGAATTACAAAATGGGTACAACCACCTAAAAATACTACCCGTCATCGACCTAATTTTCTATTATAATTTGATCTATTTCGTAATACTTTTTTTAAAGATTTGTCATAATATTATCGCTTCGAAATAAAGTATTAGATTATTTTTTAACTTTCTACTTATACATTCATCGAAGTTTGACTAGATACACGCAATTATATATATATATATATATATATATATATGTTTCTAGAATATTGTAGTTAGTTAATAATTGTTATTAGATAAAATATGTATTAAAAGCATCTTAACTATTGATTTGACTAGTCTCAACTATAATATGAGGTGTATGACCTCATTTGAAAATGCATAGGAAAAATAAATAAAATAAAATCTAAATTCAAATAATAGAGTTCATTTGTATGAAAATCTTGTTGTTCTATGTTTGTTACAACTCTTTATCTATATGATATACAAAAACAAGACCTAAAAAAAAGATAAATATGTCAAATAGTTTAATTTTGTCTTACAAAAGTTGGCACATTATACCTACCACAGTGAATAGATAAGCATCATTAGATTATGCAAAATACAATTCATGCAATAGTTTATGATTTAGTTATTGATTCGAAGATAAACACAATTTATTTGATTAGTGCTTTCTCCCTCAAACATTTAATATTTTCTCCCTAAAGATAGATTCAATCTTAAGCAAGTTGATAAACATGCACGGTGTTAAGTCTTATTCGTTTTAAAATCCGTGTTAATAGTTTACAATTTAGTTATTGATTCGAAGATATATATAATCGATTTGATTACTTGTTATAGAGTAAATCAAATTATGTTTTGTCGATCATATTCACAAATTCACTAGTTTTCTTTAGTGCTTTTTCTCTCAAGCATTTAGTATTTTCTCCCTAAAGATAGATTCAGTCTTACGCAAATTTGGTAACCATGCACGGTATTAGTCTTACTCAGTTTGAAATCCGCGTTATTAGTTTGTGTCCATATTTTTTTCTTTAATTTGTTATTTGATTTTTGTGTATTATTCATTGTTGTTGAATGTTGACATATATTTCTCTTTGGTTGACAAAAAACTCATGTGCGATACTATCTTCCAATGTTAATACTTCTTTCAATGAAGTGTAGTAATACTATCAATTCGATATAAATATTAAATTATTTTATAAATTTATACTTCCAAATAATTCGAAATGAATATTAAGTTATTTCATAAATTTTCACTTAAACATTACATCGTAAAATAATTCCATCTAACCATACTCGATGGGCTAGGCGCTAGACTAGCTAAGTATACATAATAATATTCAAGTGTTATATATTTTTCTCTCAAAATCATACCATCTAACATATGTATTATTCCAACCTTCATGGAATCTAAAACTGTAAGTTTCAGATCATAACGACCATACTTAATCTTATTTTATGGCCTCTTACAGTTGTTGAGATAATCCGTCTAGACCAAATCGACTTTTACGGTATTACGGTATTAGTTAATCGTATTGGTAACATTATCAAGTATGGTTGCCAACACTAATATCAAGTATCAAAAAAACTGATGCGATGCATATTTAAAAATAAGGTATATAATTCTAAACATAACTCTCTTTTTTCTCTTTATAACCCCCTAAATAAAATAAAAAAAAAACTATTTATGAATTTACTATCTATCCCATAGCCCCCAACTTAAATTAATAAATCTATTAATCTAATAACTTCATCACTTCTGCAAATATAGAATTTCAACCATCATCAAGAATATTTGCATTCAACAATGCTTTTCTAAGATCATCATGTAAGATTGCGTAGAAATCCTGTATATATCTTTGCTGTAAAACTGAATTCCATCTTAAATCAAGAAACAAGATCCATAGTTAAGTGGGTTCATGGTTATTATGTCAAACAGCAAGCCCTCACATCCATGCAAGTGCCTTCACAAGCATCATGGGCGGTGAAGAAGATTTTGACGGCTAGAGACTTTGTGCTGCACTCTACTGTTGGAAGGGATATGTTGACAAGCCATACTTTCTCCATCAGAAGGATGTACTTAGCATTGAGAGGACCAGCTCAAAAGATAAATTGGAATAAGCTAACTTGTAGTAATCCAGCACCTCCCAAATGCATATTTATTGCATGGCTGACAATGCTTGGACGACTGGCCACAAGTGATAAGCTTATGAAAATTGGGATTAATGTTGATCCTATTTGCAGTTTATGTCATAAGGAGGAAGAACCATTGAATCATCTCTTTTTTAAATGTGACTATTCTTCACAAGTTTGGCAGGCAATTAAGGAATGGTGTGAAATATATAGAAGCTTTGCAGACTGGGATGCTGAGAAACAATACTTGGTAACTCAATGCAGATCAAGAACAGCAAAACAGAAACTATATAGACTTTTGGTAACCGTTGTGATCTATTTCCTATGGAAAGAGAGGAACAATAGAAGGTTTCAAGAAAATTTTAGCATTGCGGAGAGAGTGATAGCTCAGTGCCAAATTTACATTGCATTCAGTTGTACTAAGGATCCCAAACTTTTTAGGATCCTTAAAACTTAGATAATCGGGCTTGATGGTGTAGAATCTGTAGTTTGAGAGTTGTAAGTTGTTGACCTTTCATGCCTATTTTGGTGAAATAAAATCTCTTTTACCAAAAAAAAAAAAAGGAAACAAGGTCTATAATTCTAACCTCAATGAAATAAATCATCCATTTGATCACAAATAACCCACAAATCTTCACGAAATTATTATAAACACAAATTAATCCCATCCACTGGCCACCAATAAGAGCCAATGAAATTAATCACTTGCCATCAAAATAAAAAATACAGGAGGCAAGAGAGTCCAAAATAGCCAGGAGAACAATGGGTACCAAGAAGAAAACTCATCCTCTCTCAACACCTCAAATCATACAACTATTTGGCCATAATCCCTTTGATTTCCTCCAGTTCGAGTCGGATTACTGCTGATTTTCACTTTCTAGTCTTTTGATCAATTGGAACTTTCTTTTTTATGGGATAATGATATGGGTATACCTGGGTTTCATAGATTTGATTTTTCAGGTACAATAGTAAAATTATAAATGTTATTATTATTTTTTTAATTGGGGGCTATATGGAGAAAATGGATCTATGTTTAGAATTACCCTAAAAATAAATCATATTTATTGAGCACATGTTACTATGTTAAAGTTGAATGTATGCTATATTTCTGAAAACGCCCAATTATAATCATCATACCGGGCCAGTTTTTTCGGCTATCCAGTTATAGTTATTGCTCATTCAACCCAAACTACTGGAGATTGGAGAACTAAACTTAAAATAGCCCATAACCACATAATAACTGAATTCCTCACAGCTTAAAAATGGGAATGGCCCACCTGTAACCAAATTACTAAAAAAGAGGAGAGAGAGTATTGCTCATACTCCCCCATCCATGATAAATGTTTCCTGGTATGGTAGGCACGTGAATTAATAAAAATTAGGTGTAGGAAATTGTGAGTGGAAAAAAGGTCCTACATTTAGTGTACTGTAGTTGGTTGTAAGTGGAGGAAAAGAAATATTTTGTGGTGGGGCGTACCAAAATGGAAAGGGAACATTTTTTGTAGACGGACGAAAAAGGAAAGCAGAGAACGTTTTTCATGGACAGTTGGAGTATATGCACAATTAAAATTGTGAAGTAATATCTATGTATAAAGTAATCATGTTAATTAATATATCAAGTTAGATTTCATAAAATAAATTACTATTAAAATTTAATTTAAGTAAAATTAAAAAAAAAAGTGTTGAGTTATAAAATGTAGAGTTAGAGCGGGAGTAATTTGATAATGAAATCCATGAATAGTTAATATTTAGAAGGCATTGTTGGAGATGAAGTTTGGATTGAGAAAGTAGTTAATGTTGCAATGAGGTGACAATAATAATACAGTACATACATATTCTGGGACTTGGTGAATTACGACTGGAGATGCTAGCTCTAAGTTAACAAGTAATTTCTCCTAAATGTGATTAATATTAAATACCAATTAATTGAGCTATTTTTTTTATTTTATTTTTCATATTAAATATTAACCTTCCACCTAGTTATAATTTTTTTGGCTTCGTCGGTATAACATAATAGAGTGGTGCTAATTAGAGGTGTTCACGGGCCGGTTCCGGTTCGGAACCGGCCCAAAACCGCTGGTTCCGGTTCGGAAAAGTTGGAACCGGAACCGGCCAACCACAGCCCACGGTTCCGGGTCGGAACCGGTCCGTATTGGACGGTTCCGGTTCCGGGTCGGAACCGCCGATTTAGGGCCCGAACCGTCTAAATTTTTTTTTATTTTTTTATTTTTTTTATTTTTGAAAATATAAATTATATTGTCATGCAAACTCATAAATCATTAATGTAATGTATAAAATCGATATAGAACAAAATATATCTTCATTCATAATAATATATGATCAATTACAAATGAAAATATATAATTATTCAAAAACGGTTCCACGGTTCCGAACCGGAACCGCCGGTTCATGTTCGAACCTTATTATTATTATCACCATTTTTGGCTTTTTTTCATTCAATTTACCATTGCAATTGTCATTTTTGATTTCTATGTGATATAATTAATATGGATTAACACAAAATATAATTTAAAACTAAAAAAAATAAAAAATTGTCGGAACCGCCGGTTCACGGTTCCTAGCTTTTGGAACCGGAACCGGCCCGTCCCAAGCACGGTTCCCGGCCGAAAACCGTTGACCACGGTTCCGGTTCCGGGCCGGAACCGGCGGTTCCGGGTCGGTTGAACACCTCTAGTGCTAATTGGACATAAATGTCCGGACATAATCTAGCTCGTTTATGTAAATGAATCGATTCCATCCGTTTAACTTATTTATTTAATTTTGTAATTTCTCCACATTCATTCAATTTATTATTTTTTGAGTAATCTAATTCAAGTGAATGCATAAATATCGATTAAGTAATAGTATTTCCGAAACATTAGTGAAAATCAAAAAATAACTTTATTACTTTAATTTCGTATTTTTTGTATTCATATTTCTCTCTCTAAAAATGACGGTTTAGATTAATTAAGTAAATACATTAGAGTACTAACAAACACCATTATTTTATTTGATAAATTATAAATTAAGATTATTAATATATTCATTTTATGTCCGGATATATATATCCGAAAAGTATTAATGAACATAATAATTCGTGCGCCTCGAAGTTGTGTTTGTGTAGATAAAGATGAAGTGTCTCAAAATCTTGGGAATGTAAGTGAACTGAAGTCATGCATGTCGACATTTTTCTCAAGTCGTAAGATATTCTTGTTAATTAATTATATTGTTTTTCATTTCATTAAAAATTTATAATTTGAAACCTTTTAATAACAATGCAATTATTTTTAAAATAAAATTAGGTAATGTTTTGAAAATAAAAATTTTAAGACTCTAAAAATAATATAAAGAAATTGCATAAAAAAGATTGTGATCTTCCATTCTTCATTTTCAGATTTTCAACGGATCCCATAATTTAGATATTCAGTAGATCTAATAAAAGAAATATAAAGTCACACATGCGCTCCTTTAAAGAAAACTGCATGCGCATTTAATTTGGACCTATACCCACCCTTTTGAATTAACACTTTCTCCCAAAATTTGCCACGTTTATAGGAAGAAAAGCTGTTTGTTAGGCGCGATCACATTCACAGGAACTCTTGTTCTTAAATGAAAAGAATAAAGAAGATTTCTCAAAAAAAGTAAAACATATTTTCAACCTTCTCTCTTAAAATGCATGCGGGGAACTCGATTTTAAAGTATTTCCCATTTCCAGAGATCGCAATATATTTGCCACATTTATTTATGTATGTTGGTAAACTTGATTGGCTTGCGGTTAAGGGACGATGAGTTCGAGTCCTATCAATATATATGCCAATATTATAAAAAAATTGCGAAAAATATATATTTATAGTTACATTTAACTTGAAAACTTCTAAAATTTCAATTGATCAGACTTGGAAGCCTTTTAATATCCATTCGATCTTTCAACACATTATTCAAGAAAACTCCGAATTAGAATATTAATTAGTAAAAGAAATAACTTTAATTTTGAAAACGTTTTCTAGAGGTAAATTGCTTAGTAGTTGCCATATTAAATGTTGTACCAATCAATGAGAGTATAATGTCATGCCGTTTTTCGCATCTGACATATTTTATTGACATTTTAATTACATACGTAGCTGCAAATCAAGAATCATGAATTCAATGTGCGTGTACAAAATAAAGGTTGAAGGACAAAAAAAATATTTTCAAGAGCAATACATTACCTAAACTACTACGTACATCCAAATTGAAGCACGATAATATATACTGTATTTTTTAAAGACGCACGATAATATTTTAAATACAATAGTTTGGCCAAATAATATTAGGTAGGAAAGTATTAACTAGAGATTGACGCATGCCACACTATATAATATCGTCTAGTTCTTGAATATTTTTTTGATGTATCTAGTTCTTGAATATAAATTAAACAATTTTACTTATAAATTATTTTTTGTTGTATATATAGGAATAGTTTGTATTAATGGTATACCATAATGTAACGTATCTATCATATGCATATTATTTCAGAACTACATGAGAGAACTAACACGATAATTACGTTGATCAGTGATCGTCATTCGTTGAACACACGCAAACGCGTGTCTACATAATTCTGAATTTTTCAGAAAGTCAAAATTTATATAAGAATGAAAATATCAAGAAGATTGAGTTGGCAACTAATATTGCAAGAAAATGAAATAAAATAAAGTTTTTGTATGATAATATCAATGCATATAACCAACCAAGATAGGGTTGGATCGAAGAATACCAGAAGCAATGAATTGAACAACAATGGTGCAGTTGCAGAGATAAGCTAAGTGGACGAATGAGAGGAGGTCACGTGTCCAGGCTCATCATTGGGAGGCGTATCTTGAAAATAATGACGTGATAGAATTGGATTAATTTGGGCATGATTTGTTGATGATTAAATGAAAAGTGGGTTTTACCTAATTTGGTTGCTTGCTGTCGGGGTACAAGTGTGCGGTGGTCGTACGGCCGCGGCGGTGGTGGGCGGCGCTTCTTTACTGAGAGCCATGTGCGCTTACACATGCTGCTTGACTCTTTACTCCTAGCTAGCTATAAATTTTGCCTTCGTTAATTTATTCAAAATTGGTTTTTACTTTGTATGACATAAATATATTGCCTATAATTGGAAACCATGCATTGATGGTATATGAATCCGAAATTGATTTTTTTTAATTGGAAAATGGTACTACCTCCGTCCCATTATTCTTGTCTTGTATTCCTTTTTGAGTTGTCCTGTTATTCTTGTCATGTTTCCATATAAGGAAACATGCTTATCTCACAAAAAGTTGTGGGCTCCACCACTTTCTATCTTTTTACCCTTTAAACATTCTTCTCCTTAATACCCGTACCCAAAAGAAATGAGACATGAATAACGGGACGGAGGGAGTATATAGTATAGATATAAACCAGGAAAAAAAATCGATCATAAGTTATTATGTTGTACGAACACTAGATTTATTATGTTCGTGCACTCATTGCAATCATGTACTGAATGGCAAATTCATAAAAGCAAGCATATTTTATAAGTAGTATGTTTTAAAGTTGAAGGTAATACTTGTACTTCACTAAGAAAAAACTAAAGTTGAAGGATACTTTCCCACAGTATGTACTAGGAAACAATCTGATCGATCGTAAATTTAATTTGGCTGCCATTATTTTTTTTATTAATTGTGATTTTCTGCATCAGTATAATTGATCTGCATTATGGAAAGTGGCACAGTTTATTAAAAAAAATGTTTTTACGTAAATGAAATAAAAATATTGTTATTTCACTAATTAATTTTTTACATATAGTCTTTTCTAGTATTTATGTAATATTTACATGCCCCTAGAACGATCAAAACTGCTGCTCATATATTATACTATATGTTTAAGAACTTAAACAAGATCAGGACGAAAATTCTGAAAATAAAAGGTGAAAACTTTCTCCTTCTCGAATTGAGACGTGTAGGTTTAGACATTTTTTATTTTTCCCTATTGTCATGTCTATTTTTGACTTTCCAAACTAAAATGAAACTGCGTGCAAAAGTCTGCATGCCTGCCATATATGATATATGCCCATACAAATTCAAGATCTAAAAAGTAATTTGTCCAAAATTGTTTGTCGAGAAATAGCGAGCTTGCACAAAATTTTAGAAACAAGGTCTTTAGGCGGATCATATGGATATTTTGAAGAAATACTATGGAAAAGATAGAGAAAGCAAAATTACAAGTGTTGTGTGCGTGTGTTAGCCTAGTGATAGAGTGGTTAATGCCCTAGGGCCAAAAGTCATGGGTTAAAGTCCACCATCACGCGGTCTTTAAAATTTCTTGTAATGTTTGTTCAAAAAAAATAAAATTAGAAGTGTTATTTATAGTTTGTGGTTTGAACTTTCAACACTTTTCCATTTGAGGCCTGAATTTTAAAATTTTTCAAAAAAATCCCTATACTTTAAGAATTTTTCTAAAAAACTATTTGGTTATTATTTGCAAAATTAATGTTGAATAGCATGGGGGTATTTTAGTAACATAGTCACATAGACTATTATTTTGGTTTGATATAGTAGAGTAACTATTTTAAGGGCCCCCCTCTCTCTATATATAGGGGATGGTTATAATAGAAATGGTTCATCTTGTGTTAACTAAAAATAAATATAAGCTATCCATTTCAAAAATTTCTAGGGTGGTGATCGAATATGAAATTATGATTAATCAATTCTAGTTTCTACGTGAAGGGCAGCATGGTAATTACTTTTATCACGTATCCATATTCACGCCTCAATTTAGGAATTAGGATATCAACCCATAATTATTCTCCACATATATGGCTCTATAGAAAACACAGTGAGATTTTCTTCTGCTTATTATGTTTTGTGATATAGGTCGAATTATTCTTTTAATGCATATTATTTATTGTTTTTAATGCTTATTATCGTATTGTTTTTTTTAACTTGATCTTATTGTTTTTTTTTGGTATTATCTATTGCATTTTAATTGATATGTTGATGCATATTATGTGTACTATTTCAATAATTATTTATTATATTATTGCTTTCTAGTTAATGTTGTAATGCATATTATTTATTATTTTTAATGTTTATTATCTTATTGTTTTCTTTACTTGATCTTATTGTTTTTTATGTATTAATTATTGCATTTTAATTGATGTGTTGATGCATATTAGGTGTATTATTTTATATTATTGCTTTCTAGTTAATTTTTTAATGCATATTATTTATCGTTTAAAATGCTTATTTTTGTTTCCTTTACTTGATCTTATTATTTTTTTGATATTAATTATTGCATTTTAATTGATATGTTGATGCATATTACGTGTATTATTTCAATAATTATAAAATTCATAGAGAAAAAGGTAAATTTTCTCCATTTTACGAACTGTAACAAATCTCGAAAAAAAAAGTTCAGCCGAAATGGAAAACTTAACAAATATTTTAATTTGATTTAATGAGAATAAATAGTGGAATTAATTAAGAATAAAATCATGATATCTAGATGCCAAAATTGTTACACGCATAAATCCCACAAATCAAGGAATATGAATAAGTTACAAACTGTATTAAAAATAATATCGTACCCTTCTTTGTTTAAATTTGTCGAAAATAGACAAGCAACAACCATCTTTGTTGTAGACCGTAGATCAATTTAAATAGAAGCTTAAGATTTATTTTTAGTTAATACGTATGAATTTATTTCTATTTGATCTCTCCCCTATATATATATATTTATTTATTTATATATATAAAAGTTACATGTAGAATTGCTACAATTATTAAATTAATTACGCAAGAATTTGCACATAGATATGGACTATTATTATTAGTTTCTAGTATAGTTTAAATACATCTATATATAGAAAAACATCTATATATATTCTATTAAATGATTATGGTCGAGCAAGCAAACTTTAAACAAAATTTTTGTCGATGATTCATGCTATATATACCGACTTATATTAATTCGTAATTTCGTCTTCGTGCGTGTTATACTGTTGTGTGACTAGCTTGTTGAAGGAAAATGAAGGTAACAGATATATGTACCTTATAAATTACTATATACAAAGTTGTTAATATTTCGATATTATAAAGAAAATAGTTGCTTTCTAGTTTCTATATATATTTTGAAAATATATATAGAGAGAATATATACAGTATAATAATATGAAACACATGAAATAATGAAATATATATCACATTAAAATACAATAAACTTCTTAAATAGAATTTTCTATCTATTAAAATAGTGGAGGATAAGATTGGAGGAAAAACATCTTACCAATTTAAGTTGTGATTTGTTGTCAAAGTTGATAAATTTCTTTAAAAAAGATCGTACCAAAGTCCAAAACTACTTGCTGTATATTCTTAATTAGTCCACATTTAAATATACTCCACCTCAACGATTAACAACCTCAACTTTCATAAATATAGTTTATATTAACGGTCAGCAATATCTCCATCATGTGTCTACTTTTAGATATTTTGAGGAAGTAGTAATAAAGAAACAAAAAATAAAAATTGAGCAGACAAAATCCTTTCAATTCTTCACACTCATATTTTATTCTTCACAAATAATACAGGTGGTCTATAATAATTGGACAAATCAATTTCACATCACCAAATTGACTTACGCCCTACACAGATAAACAGAAAACAAGAGAGAGAGAGAAGGTAGCACTATAAATAAATTCAATTAAGAATGAGGTAAGGTTAAGCTTCACCGCTACCTGCTGCTATTTAACTAAGCTTGCGCCACCTACACCCATGCAGAATTCTATCTTCTTCTTCTTCTTCCCACCACCCCTCCCTACAACAACTCTTCCTCTATTTTTACAGATGATGTTGATGTCGACGACGATGATGATGGCAGTGGCTCTTGCAGCAGCGGCCCTTCTCTTCCTGCTCCGCCGCCAATGGCTTAAGGCTATGCCGCCGCGCAACCACCGCCTGCCTCCCGGCTCCATGGGCTGGCCCTATATCGGAGAAACACTCAAACTCTACAGCCAAAACCCCAACACCTTCTTTTCCATTAGGCGGAAAAGGTGCAAATTAAACTCATAAACACAACTCAAATTTTGACATAATTATTAGCATTATTTAATTAATTACTGTTAATTAGGTATGGTAATATATTCAAGAGTCACATACTGGGCTGCCCGTGCGTGATGATATCGAGCCCAGAAGCAGCAAAAATGGTGCTCTCGAGCAAAGCCCATCTTTTCAAGCCCACATATCCGCCTAGTAAAGAGAGAATGATAGGACCGCAGGCGCTCTTCTTCCACCAAGGCCGTTACCACTCCCTCCTCAAGAAGATGGTCGTCGCCTCTTTCTCCCCCGCCGCCATCCGACCTTCCGTCGCCGCCGTCCAAAACATCGCCCTCCGCCTCCTCACCAAATGGGAACACAACAACCCTATCTGCACCTTGCAACACATGAAAAAGGTCAATACTATTTACATAAATATATATTTTTTTTCTTTTTTAGTATCAATATTTAGTTGTTTAAAATAATAAATTTAAGTATGTGTAATTTTATTTTCAGTATGCTTTTGAGGTGGCTATGATTTCCATCTTCGGCGACCAGCCGGAAGCGGAGACAGAAGGGATTAGATCTTTATATGAGAAGTTAGAGAAAGGCTACAATTCCATGCCTTTGGATATTCCAGGAACTCCATTTCGCAGAGCGATGAAGGTACATATATGTCAAAAAGAAACATGTCAAGATGAATGGACAGAGAGAGTATAATATTTCACATTTTTAGTATGTTAATTAATTTTGTCTCTATGTAGACCAGACGTACGTACACGTCCTAAATTAATTAATTATTAAATTGTTGGCACATTTTTTTTATTTTACTTTTCAAACAGGCGAGGAAGTCATTGAATGAGACATTGATGAAAATACTTGAGAAGAGAAGAGGAAATATTAATGGAGAAAGTGGAAAGGGATTGCTGGGAAATATGCTTAGAGAGAAGGAGAATGAAGTGAGTGATTCTCAAATCGCGGATAACATAATTGGAGTCATATTTGCAGCTCATGATACGACAGCCAGTGTGCTGACGTGGGTGCTCAAGTATTTGCACGATAATCCCAATGTTCTCCGACTAGTCGTGGTATTTTTAATTTTTTTTATGTTACATTTCACGTCTCGTATTTTAATTATTTCACTGTATATATATGTACTCGATATATATTTATTAGTGACAATTATGCGACCACTATAGCATTTATTGATTCTTTTTCATTGTGTGTTACATACGCATGGATGTGAGTACTAATTAATAATCTAATTTGTCACGTCTATTTCAATAATTTTCAATTTTTTTTAATTATGACTAAATAAAAGTTGATTTTATATTTCAGCTGGAGCAAGAGGGGATTCGACGCAAACTACAACTAGAGGACAATCGGGGGCTTACGTGGGATGACACCCGAGATATGTTGATGACTGGCAGGGTATATATATACATATATATGCTCTATATTTTATTTTATTTTATTTTTTAATTAATAAAAAATCACAAATATATATTTGAGTGGATTTTCTTTTATATATTCACATAATCGAGTAAGTATATATAAAATGATATCATCAATATACAGGTGATACAGGAAACACTTAGAAGTGCTAGTATACTTTCGTTCACATTTAGAGAGGCTGTTGAAGACGTCGAGTTCCAAGGCTATGTCATCCCCAAAGGATGGAAAGTTCTTCCTCTCTTCAGAAGCATCCACCATTCTTCAGATTTCTTTCCCCAACCAGAAAAATTTGATCCTTCAAGATTTGAGGTAAATATCTAAATATAATATTAATTTTTTTTAAAGGAATATAATATTAATTTAATATTAATATATAATGAATGCAACGTTTTAGTTTAGGAAGAAATGAAGTGGTCACGGTTAGAATACTGTGACAATTCATAGATCAAAGATTCTTAGAGTGGGACAATTCACAATTCATTCTATCCTCTTGCATTATAAATATAAGGTTGTCAATTTTTCAATTATCTTGGTGCTCTTGTGCTATCTCTTTCCTTCATTACTATTCAAATTCTTCCTTCATCTTTGGGACTTTTGGCATTTTGATGACTAAAATCTTCATATTATCACCCCATGTGAGCTAGTCTTGTACCTTAGCTAGTCAATATTTTCTACGTGTATGGATATGCCTATCTTTAAGAATTCATTATTCATGTGGATGGGATCCCGCATTTCTATATAAGTTGAAAAATACGTATTTGAATACATTTATACGTGTAAGATATGATTGTACACATACATAACTAATATTATTCCAGGTACCTCCTAGACCAAACACGTACATGCCCTTTGGCAACGGGGTGCATTCTTGCCCCGGAAGCGAGCTAGCTAAGCTTGAGATGCTCGTCTTGCTCCACCACCTCGTTACCACTTTTAGGTACTCGTTCGATTTAATTATATATATATATATATATATATATATAAAGAATTAATATTTCGTTTGGTAAGATGTATTAATTTATCTGCAACACACAGTAATTATTGTAATTTATTGCTATAATTAGTTGCAGTATTATTTATACCACCTCATAGGTAGTATACATAACAACAAAAATAAGTATTATTCATACGGGCCCGAACTTTATAAAGGGCCGTATACTTCATACCAAACAAGATATTAGGGTGTCATAGACATATTATACACCCTAATCACTCCTACCAAACGACTTACTTAATTAATTAGAAATTCCAGGTGGCCTAATTAGTAGAAAGATCACAAATCAGTTTGTAGGTATATTCATGTCTGATTATATGTAGCTTGGAAAAGTCTACTAAAAGATTTAGTGTAATACACACGTGCATTGTCGATCTGTCGATATAGGGGAATCAAATCTCTATAGGTGTCTAGGTTTTGGACCATGTATATTCGTTACCTTTATATATAGGTGGTCCTAAAAGTTTAAATTCACTAGACGAATAGTTTTGGATGCATGATGTTTAGAAAGAAATTGTGTTACAATTATTATCAATCGGTCTCTATTAACATTAACATAAATAATATTATTTAGACATGATATATGTAATGAGAATTAAAAAGAAAAAACATTGATGGGAATTAAGGGTTTCATATTTCTGCGGAGGTGTCGGGATTTATAAATGATGATAACAATAAGGTCGGATAGTCGGATGTCTCATAAATTTATTCATTGTTAATGTATAATTAATTATTTATGTTGATTATTTGGTTCAGATGGAGAGTCATCGGGGAGGAGGATGCAATACAATATGGGCCTTTTCCTGTGCCTAAAGGCGGACTGCCTATTCAGATCACCCGTCGGAAAAAAACTCTATCCGTTGCTTCTCATCAATGAGTATTGCTAAAAAAATCGGAATTCGAAAAAAAAAAAATACTGAATATCCAAAAAAATTCACTTGGGGACAAAATGTTTCCAGTACGTATTCCTTCATCAAAATCAAATCATGTTTTTGTTATCTTCGTTGTAATTATTTGTACTTGTAGATATGATTTCTATTTTTATTTTTTGCTTTCTATTTTTTGTACAACGGTAATGCCCTATTGTGGTTAGAAGAATGTCCTCTTTGAAGTAATTCATAACTTCTGGATTTATTCCAGTTTATAATTGCTTGATATAGAAATTAATATACTAATATTGTCAAAAACTCTTTTTATTAGGATCCAATGTTTACAAAATTTAAATGTATAAATTATAATGATCATAATTTGCATTACGATTTATGTCCTGTTTCAGTCCGGACAAAATCGAATCATTCTGAGAAATGGACTGAAATGAAATTCAAGCAAATTTTTTTTCGTCGTGTAATGCAAGTATAATTTCGATTTATGACCGTACGGACAGATGCAGTGTATTTGTCGGTTGTATTGGGACCAAGAAAATTTTACTCGTATATATTATGAAAACTATTGAGTATAAAAGTGTGCATCCTTACAAATATATATATATATATATATATATTCTACTCATTTTAAATTATACGAATAATATAATAATTTAATGTATATTTATATATATGTATCATTGTTTATTATGATATAAGATTGAAATTTCTTTAAATTATGATAAAATATATATATTTTTAATACATGCATGATACATCGCTTATACCATTCAATTAATTACTACAAATACGTGAGTGCACATCCACACACACGTACACAGAGAATGGATAAAACTAGCAGAAAGTCATTTCTTTACCTCCATTTATTGATGTGTGCCTTAGAAACAATATAAAGGAGATCAAATGTGTGTGGCAATAAATATTGGCACAAGTAACTATCTCGGCTGCGGCTTAGTTACCAAGATTCTTGTTTGCTGTAATAAATTTATTTTATTTTATTCTTTTCTTGCTATTTTTGTAAGGTGAAAATGTGCATGTTGTGCAGCCACGTTTCTAGCTGCTGCAGCACAATTTGGTAACAGTATGGGATGAATATTGATCGAATATTTGTGCTATTTGTTTAAGAATATATGCAAATACAGCTGGCCCAACTGACTTTTGTGAATTTGATGAGAACAATGATTTGAATTGAATCTGTGGATTTTAGCGCCAACCGGGCTGTCGGATAATATCAAATAATTATATACTAATATATATATATATATATATATATATATATATATATAAAAGAAAAATCTCATGACGAGTTTTGAAATATGTTTTAGTAATTTCACAATATAAGCTTACAATTATAATCATCGTAGTTGTAATTGGTGTTTATGCAATAAAACATATGAGTGTAATATTATTGATTTGATTCAAAAACAAGAAATCTAGACTATGATTTTGTGTCATGATATTCGCTATGTATATTAAGCTTCGCATACACGTCTGTGATCGATACTAATATTTTGTTCATTGAAGGTAAAAGTATTTTATTATTAGTTAAATGAAATTTCCTATTTGCAGTTATGTGCTAAGACCATCCCATCAGTTTGTTCTATCTATATCATTTAATGCAAAATGAACTCGAACCAAACCCACACATCCAAAATATATTTATTTAATCTTAGTAAGATGTAAAATAAAAAATATTTTTTTGAGAGAGAGTAAAATAAAAAATATTTAATCTTGGTAATATGTAACAATCAAAATAAATTAATGCAATAAAGTCAAATAAACCCACTCATGACTCATCCAAACCCAGTAACTTTTTGCTCAATTTCTAACATTAGTCCAATTCCTTCAACAATCTAATTAGCTTAATGGGCTGGGCCCAATTGCATATTACCACTACATTTGAAACTAGTTTAAGTGTATGATGTTGTGGCTTCTAAAAGAAATAATAAATAAATAAATAACTAATTGCATATAAACAACTAGTTCCTTCGAGAACATCTAAACGGTAATAAATCTTGTCTGTGATCAGAAAAATTTCGAGTTAAATCTGTATCGCTCCCCTTTCCCATGTCAAATATATATATGGAAAACTAAAAATCATGTTTTTTTCTATATATAATCGTGTCTTTTTATATATACAATGATGCTTAATGATATTTTTTCGATTTATGTTTTTTTAGTATAAATAATTGTGTTTATATAAAATATAAAAATAATACTTTTTATGTATTATGTTTATGATTCGATTTACATGAGAACTAATTTTTATATCAATCAATTCATATATTTTGTAATGTTAGTTTTTATATGAAGTATTATATTTATCTAAGATACATAGTGATAAACTGATAATGCATTTTTTCTATATGTCATGTATTATCTACTGTCAGATATAATTTTACATTATATTCAAATTAATCTACGTCGAGCAATACCTAAAGAGGTTATACAAATATTTTATAAACAAGTATCTTCAAATAAAAATATTTTATAAATATGTTTAGCAATTGTATTGATGAATTTTCTATGATATATGTTTTGTAAAAAAATCGTTAAGTTTTTTGTTTGTAAGAATGTTGTAACAACATTTTGTACTTATTAAATACTCCATTCGTTCCGTAATAAATGATCACATTCTTTTCGGCACGAGTATTAAGGAGGGTGTTTGAAGGGTAAAAAAATTGAAAATGGTGGAACCCACAACTTTTTGTGAAAGAAACATATTTTCTTATAAGGAAAGTGACCACTTATTCCGAAACAACCCAAAAAGAAAATATGACCACTTATTCCGGGACAGAGGGAGTGTTGATTAATAATTGTATCTAATATGCATTTATGAAAATGCATATTCATAAAAGTCATATGCTGATAACTATCATGTATAAAATATTATACTCCCTCCATCCTTCAAAAGTGTGGTGCATATTTGATTTATTGTGAGGTATAAAATATTAGTTGAATCACACTAACCTGGGACAGAGGGAGTATTAGATAAGAAATCAATAAAGTTTGAACAAAACAAAAGTGTTGTTAATGTGTTATATTCAAAACACATAATCCCTACGTCCACGAAAAATGTTCTCTGCTTTTCTTTTTAGTCCGTCCACAAAAAAATGTTCATTTCCATTCTGGCGCACTACCCCACAACAAAATATTTATTTTTCTCCACTCACAACACTACACTAAATGTGAGACTCTTTCTCTACTCACAATTCATTACACCTAACTTTTATTAATCTACGTACTCACCGTTCCGGAAAACAATGATCGTGGACGGAGGGAGTATAATTTTTTTGAAAATATATTACTAATATTGTATGGATAGTTATAATCTATTCAAGTTTCAGATAATCCACACTTATTTTATTAATATTGTCATTAATATTATTATTTTAAATCTATTAATTAATTAATATATAAAAACGCAATTTTGACAGTTTTATTTTTTTTTGCGCCAATTTTAGGGTAATTGCGTAATTTTATCTCCATCAACAGTTTTTTATACATCATTATCAACAAAACTAATTATGTAAAATTGATTAGTCTCACTTCCTACAATTACTCCCTTTTGTTTTCTGTTTTCCGCAAACCACTCAATTCATTATCTCAAATTTAAGCAAAACTGCAAATCTGCATATACGATCTCTTTCTCAAGTAGCAAATATTTCTGTAGAAATCTCCTTCTCTTCCTCTCAGCACGTAAATCTGAAACTTTTGATTGTGGGGCTTGGTTGAGACGCCTTTAGCCGTCCCTCACTTTTGCTTCAATTTCGATCTCTCATCTGCAACAATTACTAACAAGAGCACCTGGCATGGCCATTCTCCAGTTTGGTAATTTGTTTCTTCATTCTTATGGTTTATTCTCTGGGGTTGGTTTTCTTGATTTATTTCCTCATCTTACTTCTATGGGGTTGGTTTTCTAGGCTTTGAAAGTGATGATGAAAACCCTCATAATCATGAAGAAAATCATGTGTTGTCCACTAGCACTCTTGCAAGACACGGTAACTTCATTTGGGCTTTGAGTCTGCCATTTTATCATCACAATTTATTTACAAATATTCAACCTTTACAGTTTTATTTGGACGCAAAGAACATTGATAGTATTTCTGCTCTAGTATTAGTCAATATGGTGGTTTCTCTTCATAAGCACAATATGTTTACAGTTAATGAAATTGAGAGTCCTCTCTTGACCTATTTATAATTTATGTATCTTTATATTAACTTTTTTGGCAAAATAATCTAATGCATATGTTGAAACAGTCAAGCAAATGGAACTTTTCCAATTATTGGCTGGATCACCCTTGCGAACATTGTGCTAGCTCATTGCTGGTCAATCCATGGCTGGTGCTGTAAATGTACCTCAGCACCTGCATAGGTATGACGTAACTTTCTGCTATTTTACCTATTATAAG
The DNA here is from genome assembly GCA_031470985.1 of Agastache rugosa. Classification (NCBI taxonomy): domain Eukaryota; kingdom Viridiplantae; phylum Streptophyta; class Magnoliopsida; order Lamiales; family Lamiaceae; genus Agastache; species Agastache rugosa. The sequence goes on from CM062609.1 coordinate 19,556,947, forward strand.
TTTGAATTAAATTGTTAGCTATAATAGTTGCTTGAAATTGTATGCTATGAGAAGATAAGTAGCATTGACTATTTTTATATATGCTTTCCTAAAGAACCCAGTTCGATTTCTTTTTTCTAAAGAAATTGTCCATTCTACTGCAACCACTAGAGATTATTAGATTGAAAGCTCCACGGAACACTGAAGCACATTCGCCCAATGATAAAAGATATTGTTGTACAATATATTTGTCTTTAAAGTTCATGTTGGTAAATATTTGATAAAAGAAATAAATTTGCCATTAAAGTTAATGTTGGTAAACATGAACTACTTAATGTAATTGAATATTAACTTTTTGATTTTGATATAGTGCTTTTTTTGTCACCTGAATTTATAGTAAATGGTGAAGAAGATGTTGGAGACCCGTTGGAGCTATGACCAATGTTAGATATCTGTGGTTACCATTGGTGGAGATCCATTTCAGCTCAACGATTTGGATGACAAGATTGTATTTGTTGAGTTTAGGAAGGACAAAAGTTACTCTAAATTAATTGATAATTGTAATGTACTTGCATTTACGAAGGAATATTTTGGTTTTAAACGTAATGAAATCGCGCAAAGTTTAATCCTGATGCTATTGGGATAACATGTTTTTAGATTTAGCACCATATAGATATAAATAAAAATTTAATTTAATTCATGATCTATGTGATTGAGTATTCATTTTGTTGGTAAATGAGTTATATTATTTTAATTTCTTTATTTTTGTAATAATACTATGAGTGTTGTATAAAAAGAAATATTTGAAAATTAACAATAATTTACAATTTTCCATATAGATATTTATGATTTAAAATTGAATCTGTAATACAAGAGGTTGAATATTCTTTTAGGAATTTCATTTCAAAGTCAATAGTATATAAAAAGTTCAATATGTGGAATAAATTGGATCCAAGTAGTGACTAATTATATTATTGACTTCTTATTAATAATTATGTATATTACTAAAGTAAAATTTCACTTTTCAAAACAATAAAGTAAAAGTATAACTCAAATAAATTACATATAGACTTACTAATTTATTTAAATCTTTCTAAGAAAACTTAAACTGAACGGTTGCACTGTGATAAAAATTGAGAAATTTGAAGTGAGAGAAATGTAGAACATATAAATACACCTAAACATTACCTTTTCTGAAAGTTTAAAAAAATAATATGGAACATTTTAATATTATCAATAAAATATTTAAATAATTATAATTACGAGTACACTTCTAAAATATAGTAAAATTTTAAATGTCGCGCATCGTGCGGGCTTGGCGTACTAGTTTTCAATAAAGCAAGCGAACACGTGTCGAGAACGCAAGAGCAGGTTGACCGCCCAAAACTGGTAAAAAATTAGACTGAATAAATTGAATCTCTAGAAAGTAGAAATAAATAAACCGCGTTAGAAATAAATAAGAGCATGTGAAAATCCCCAAGAGGGAAGGTGGTCGGTAGAAAAGTAGAACGGGCCCGCGCCATTCTTGAATAACTATTATTCTCATTAAATTAATGGAGTATAATATTAAGCTCCTTAAGCGGCTAATCTCAGCAACATCTTTTCTAATTACGAGAAATCTCAGTAGTACCTGTTTGATTTTTTTATTTTTTTAATAAATTAACCATGAAATTTAAAAAATTTAAATTGCGCAAGTGAATGCAAACTCAAGATATTTGAGCTCGAGCATTAATTACTTCACCGTTAGGCTAACACACGCCCACAATACATGTTTTTGATTTGTTGTGAAAGTACCATCAAACAAAAATACATTTTCAAATTCTTGATTTATCTTTGCGTGACAATTTGGATAAATAAAAATAAATATTTTCAATTTTGATACAATGAATAATTTTAAACTTAATTATTTGCAAACCCAATTTTATGCATTATCAATCTAATGAATCACCCAATATAAAGGCTTATTATATTTATTTGATATTTATTTGAAGACCAAAAAGGTGCAACGTTGTCTCAGTATGGATCCTTTTTAAGCCCATCGTAAAGGAATTAGCAATAAATTAATTAATATAATAATCGGCGAAGTTGGATTGGAAGGATATTCGATTTTTTGTATGGCTGAAAATTCTTATAACTATAGATTGATTAATTTGAATTAATAAAAGCCACTTTATCTTTATGCGGGGCAATGATACTCCTATTATTTTTGCACACACCCTTCTCAATATGTTCAATTGATTTCTCCAGCTTTTGATACCGACATTATTTAATGTTTAATTAATTATAATTGAAGTGTAATTAAATTTAATAACTTCTAATTGTGATTAATAAATTATACGGACAATTGTACAGTGCGGTTGACGGTACCTATTTTTTATTTATTTTATCTATGGGGTTTATTTGCTTTACGCCATTATGTTTATAACTATTAGGATATTAACATTTCATTAAAATTTACATATTTAATCATTGATCAGTATTAAAGAACTCTATTTTTTTTCTCTTTGAATTTAGTTGTTGATGGAAATTGGGGCTATATTTGATTTTCGGTGAAATTAACACGGAAATATGTTCCTAAAAGCTTTATCTCAAGTCTTTTCGGAGATATTCAAGCGCTAATAAAAAAAACTTTATCCCAAACAAAGAAGCTTTTTTTTTAAGGTCTACTCCCTCCGTTTTTTAATAAGTGTCATTTTTAGCTCATTTTTTTGTTTCTCAATAAGTGTCCTATTTCAAAATTTTAGAGAAAAATAATGTAAAACTTTCAATTATATCCTTGTCATTAATGCATATTATCAACTTGTTTATGTTTCCTATGCTATTAATTAAGGGTAAAGAGAGTAAATTATCAATTTTCTTAATATGTGTGTTTTGAAGGAGTAGGACACTTATTAAAGAACGGAGGGAGTATAATGTTGTTGAATTATGGGGCATTGCCGTTAGGGAGACTCTTTCATATGAATTTCTTTTCTCTTCTAAACCAACATTCTTCCTTTTTTATTAGTTTTCTTGGATTGGAAAAATAGTGAAATTGATTTCAAGACTTGATCTATAAAGAAATAAATAATGATTGTATTTGAAAGATTCGAGTCAGTAAATTTTCCTAATCGTTCCAATAACGCAAAAGAAATTAATGATATTCGAGTTTCCTGTCGCTTTCGGCTTTCCCACCTTCAAGGACAAGGGTGCTCCATATTAACTGTTTTGATGGCGGTTTTTAATTTCTCTATTTAATTAACCTTCCCTTTCCTCCTCCTTCATTTCCACTTCTCTCTCCTCTCTCTCTCTCTTCTTAATTCTTTTTCCATATCCTCCCACATTTTGAAGATCTCCCCATTATCTCGGTATGTCGGCCTCTCTTTTTTACATGTTCTACCAAGAGTTTTCATATTTTTTTCCCCTTCTTTTTACGTTTTATTTATTCCTTTTGACGTGATTTTCTTTGATTTTCAATTTTCTGTGATCTTTTATTGATTTGTTCGGAAACGGCTTTAAACTTTCAAAGAGGGCACTTTCTCATTAATATTGTTTCCTTTCTTTGATTTTTCAGTTATTATCATCTCCAAATGTGAGATTTGAGTATATAAATAACTGCCATTTAAATTTCCTTTACAATCAAATTACATCAATGCGTTCTTACAACATTTGTTTAGTTGATCGCATCTTCAATGTTATCGCTTGTTGTTGATAGACATATACTCATCTTGCTCGTTTAAAATTCTGCTACATTTCTCCCGTTCATGCATTTAAGCCATAATTTAATCGAATCGATTGTTCTAATTGTGTGATTAGTTATACGTATAACGTATTCCATTTTTTATTTGCTAGATTGCTCATAAATCGAAATGGAGCATGAGGATGACTATCAGAATGCCACAGAGGCAAAATATGATTGTCTCCTCTTTGGTGAGTTTTTTTCATATTTTGCATTTGTTGGAAAAATTGGGTAACACATTTATGGGCTAATTATGTTTGGATTTTGTCTTTGATTTTCAGATGTGGATGATACTCTTTATCCCCTGAGTTCTGGTATATCAACGGAATGCACCAAGAACATTAGAGGTATATATTAAATTAGTAGGACTAATTGATGCATTGTTTTATTCTCAGAATTCGTAAATTGAGTTTTGTTGGATTTGTTGGTTTAGAATATATGATTAATAAGCTGGGCATTGAGGAAGAGAAAGTTCCTGGAATGTGTGCTGAGCTATATAAGGACTATGGTACAACTATGGCTGGTCTTCGGGTATGATTTTCCTAAATAATCTATGATTTAGGCCATTACTCTGTGTGTGTGTGTTTGGTTTCGAATAAACTTGTTGAAATGTTTTGATCACGGCGTTTCCTGTTCCTTCTTGCTTAACAGTGTATTCTTTAGGTCATTAGTGTGTGTGTGTGTTTGGCTTCAAAAAAACTTGTTGAAATGTTTTGATCACGATGTTTCCTGTTTCCTTCTTGCCTAATTGTGTTTTCTTTAGGCCATTTGTATGTGTATATGTGTGTGTGTGTTTGGCATCAAAAAAACTTGTTGAAATGTTTTGATCACGACGATTGTTGTTTCCTTCTTGCCTAGTAGTGTATTCTTTAGGCCATTAGTGTGCGTGTGTGTGTGTTTGGCTTCAAAAAAACTTGTTGAAATGTTTTGATGACGACGTTTCTCGTTTCCCCTCTCTTTTTAGGCTGTTGGTTATGATTTCGACTATGATGATTACCATAGGTAACAAGCATTATTCATTTGTGTTGATATACTCTTTATCCTATCGTTTGTCTGAAAACATTACCCTGTTTTCCTTAGCTTTGTGCATGGTAGATTACCTTACGACTGGTTGAAGACCGATCACACTCTAAGGAACCTTCTTCACAGCGTTCCCATCCGGAAAGTTGTAAGTTCCTGTCTTACATGCATCTTATTACAAGAACTTGAAATTGTTTGATTCACGCATTTGACAATGTCGCATGTATGTATATACATGTAACAGATATTCTCGAATGGAAACGAAGCCCATGTGGCTAAGGTTCTTAACAGGCTTGGATTAGAGGACTGCTTTGACGACATCATTTGTTTTGAGACGCTCAATCCTACTAAAACATCTGAAGAGCCTGAAAACAGTAGTGATGGTGAGTTCAACAAGTTGAGATTGAGATACATGATCATTGTAATAATGTTTGTTATTCTTTCAAATATATGACTGTTTCATGATCACGATCATGATCATGAATTCTGCTGCTCCAGATCTCCACAGAACTCCGATTCTTTGCAAGCCGTTTGAAAATGCATTCGAACAAGCTTTCAAGATTGCTGGTATTAACCCTCACAAAACGGTAAGAGAGAATCTAGATCATGTTGATTTTGTATTATTTTTCTCTATATATCATCTGTAATCAATTTGTTTGTTTGTTCTTTTTTTTTTTTTTTTCTTTCTGCAGTTGTTCTTTGATGACTCAATTCGCAATCTTCAGACTGCAAAAAACATTGGCCTGCATACTGTTTGGGTATGTTACCAAACTAACATAATTAAATTGAAACGATTTTTTTTTTTTCAGATTTTTTGTAATAGCATTTTGTATGTACAGGTTGGGTCATCTCATAAAACAGAGGGTGTAGATTATTCATTGGAGAGCATTCACAATATGAAGGAAGCATTTCCAGAGCTGTGGGAAGACGCTGTCGAGATGGCTGACGTTCCCTACTCCAGGAAGACTGCCATTGAGACGTACGTATGAGCTTACGGCCAAAGATCACTGACTCGCTTGTTATGTTCCTTCGTTCTTTTTTTTTTTTTTTTTTAATAATGTGAGTGATGATGATAACATATGTTTTATCATTAGTACATTCAGATTTCATTATTTGTTTATTGCTCTTTTTCACCAGCAGCATTGTTATTTTTATGATTTGAGAGAATTCTGCATACATGGTGGTGTAATACGCGATGCGTCTAAACCAATTAACAGTCATTTAAAGTGTAGGTATTCATACTATGGTTCTTTTTCAACTTTTTATATGAGAATTCTATGGATTCAAGTCTGCAAAATATACGAAACAACGCGATCTTCGTTCTCATGTTCCATCACTAAGGTTCCTTGTAATAGTATTAAATTTTAATCTGAAGTGGTTACGTCTCAATATGAAGAATCTGAAGAAACAGTTTAATCAGCTGGTAGTTATTATGTAGAACAGTGTTTACATAGAGTAAAAAGTAAAAAGATATTTCACCGTGAAGTGACAAATATTTAGTACAAAATCTGAGCTACTGAGAGGGTAGTTAACAAGATGTAATCTTGAAAGTGAGACAAAACGAATTGTCTTGTAGAATCAGTTGTGGGCAGGTTTCCAGCAAGAAAAGGCATGAAGAACTCTGCCTTTCCATCCCTGCAGCATCCATTTCCCATCTTCATCCACCGAGAAGTCCTTATGATACTCCGTCTTCACCTTGTTCCTCACGTATCGGACGATCTGTTGATCGAGCGGGAGCTGCCTGAAGCCGGCTCTCACGTTTCTCGCTTGCCACTGCTTGTACGTCTCCGGCCGGTCGAGCCTCTCCGTCCCTTCACAAGCTATAATGTTGATCGCATCCTTCCCGAACACCTCCTCCTCGAACAGCAGCCTGTTGGGGTCCTCGCGAGGCACCGTCGCCTCGTACATATCGAACAACGACGAGTACTGGAACAGCGCTTCTCTGAACCTCGTCACGAAGAAGGGCGTGTTGTAGGTCCCGTTGACCACTCCGAGAATGAACATGTCCGGATTGATCTTCTTGATCAGTTTCAGGACAGCATCCCTCGGGCTATTCACCACCACCGTCTCGTCCGGCACGTTCTGCAGCCGGTACAAGGTATTCACCACCAGCAACTCATCCCTCTCGATCTTCAGCTCCTCCACTTGGATGCTCTCCCATTTCTGTGCTATCGCATTGTACTCGAACGGCACTCCGAATCTCTCGCAGTACCTCGCGAGACGGTCGCCCGTGTCGGCCACCCTCTCCGCGGGCCGGAATCCCGCCTGGGGGAAGTCGATTCCGGTGATGCGGAGCTTCGGAGGGCCGCCGGGCCTCTCGGAGAGCGCCTGAATCAGGCAGGGCCATTGGAATCCATACAGAATGCCGAAGTCAATGATGTGCAGCGTGGTTGCAGAGTGAGCCAGTTTTCTGATGGTTTTGTTGGCTAAAACATTCGACACTTTTTTGAAAGGGCAAGCTGTGATGTATGTCTGGTAACCTCTCAAGATCACCGCAGCTGATATCCTGTTAGAGAAGGCAGCGTACCCCGCCGACCCGGTACCCGCCACGCGCACCTCGAGCGCGTTGGCGAAGTAATGGGCGAGGCGCTCCGTGCCGTCGCCGTGGGGCGACGAATGCTGACGTATGCGCGCCAGCAGATCGTTTACCGTTCTGCTGTCGTAGCTGGCGACAGCCTGCGCGCATTGCATCAACAGACTCCGCAGATCCACGACCTCCTTCATCACGCCTTGCTTCTTGCCTCCTCTCGGCCGCCCCCTGCCCGATCCCGATCCTTTCGGCTGCTGCCATTTCTTCTTCGATTCGATTTGCTCCGCTTTGTTACAGGCGGATGTTAACGGATCGTCTGAATTGGAACACAGCAGCACCTTGTCGAACATCTCCAATGGCTCCAATTCTCCGCCGACATTGTTCGCCAACTGTTTGTTGCTCCGGTGATCTTCTGCGGAATCGCCGCCGTCGTCTCTATACCGGTGTTTCTTCTCCCTCGACGAATTCTCCGCCCTAAATGGACCGGCCGAGAGCACGGCCTGGTTAATAGCAGCGCCGTCGATTAACGGCGGCGGATGAGACTGCAAATACTGAATTTCAGAGGGGGTGATGATAGGTTCGAAATCCCTCATATTGTCGGTCCAGCTTGAATCGAGGAAGCTGGTGATGTCTGATGAGCTTCCGCTACTGGTTTGATTAAAACGATCGGATTGTGGATCAAAATTGTTGTTGTTGTTGTGGTGGTTGAGAACATCGTAGAGAGATTTCTCGGTGGCCTGGAGAGACAAGCAGTCGTGAAGCATACACGGCTTGTTTTCCAGATCCTCCTCTTCCATGAGCATGATGCTAATGAACTTGAGAACTGCGTCTGAGTGATCCATTTCTTCTTTCGAGATTTCCCCCTCTGGCGACGAACACGATCCTTCATTTTGCGATGCTCCTCCGTTTTCCGATGAAGATTCTTCGAATGAAGAAGAGCCGTTTATGAGGTTGAGTTTACATCCCAAAACACGATTTTCCTCTGGGAAAACTGATCTCGAGCGGCAGTTCGGCTGGAAATCGTTTGTCGCACCCAAATATCCTTGGACTAAAGTATTCATACCTCGATTTCCAGAAAAATTAAGGTTGTTTCTTCTCAGTAATTGAGGCAGACAGGCCTGAAACAACGTCAAAAACTAAAACCTTCACATCTAATAAAAAGAACAGATTGGGATTCCATTACCGAACAAATTAGAATATAACAAGAAGAAGAAGAAAAGAAGAAATAAAGGAAATAGAAAATTGATTTGTGGAGTACCTGAAAGAAGGATAGGATTGAAACACTGATTCTGTACGCGGACAATCCGACAAATATGGAAAAAAGATATGTTGGGAGTTTGAAAAATCTGTTAAGAATTCTATAAAAATGAAAGCGGACGACATTTTATCTTAGTGAGAAAGTTAGAACTAGGGGAGGAGAGGAGAGAGGAGGAAGATACCAGGAAGTAGACATGCGTGCACAGTGGGCCACTGACTAAAGTGAATCGTGCTAGGATATTATTTGACTCAATATGGATTCAATTTTCTTGATAAAAAATTTAATATTAATGGATAGGGATAGATGTAAATAAAGATATTTGAAAATGTGAAATTATTAATTTTACTGGATATTTTAAAGATTTTCATTTAAAATGATTAATAGATTAATTATTTAATACTATATCTATTTGCTAGCATAATTTTATTTCTTTTGTAATATGCTAATTATGTATATGCTTTATACAAGAATAATATTTTTTCCAAAGGAAATAATAAATACCTATTTCCAGTATATATTTAGAAGCATTAGATAAGCTCGTGACCCTTCAACGTATTCGACAAATTGAATTTAAGGGTGGAACTCCATTAAAATCAACTAAGTATAAGTTCGATAATATTCGACTCAATTTTGTTTGGATGGAGTGGACAATATAATTAAAATCCGACTCTATTTTATCTTTTCTTTTCTTTTATGATTCATGTATTAGATGTCAAGATGTATTAAACTTATCAATTTTGGATCAAAATACAACTTGATATCAAAAAATATGTCATCAAACATGAATATGAATACTGCTAGATATATCCTGCAAGCATTCGTACGGGGAATCTTAGGGAATTTCATCTTTCCCCAAAATTCATTAGGCAAGGTTTTAGGTTTGGATATGTGAATAATAATTATTTAAAAAAAAAAAAACGATCGGGGGCCATAATTGCAACCGTGGAGCCGGTGGGCGATTAATATAGTCTTGCAACTTTGACTTTCTGGTCACTAATTGATGATACGATAAGGATTCAGAGGAGAGTAATTTATTTTTATATGTTTCCTAAAAAAAAATATTTTTTTATATGCCTTTATTAGGGCTGTACACGAGCCAAACAGTTCGTGAGCTATTCGTAACTCGATTTAAAAAAAGTTCATTCGAAATTCGTTCGTTTACTAATCAAACCGAGCTCGAGCTTCGAACCGAGCTTGATAATTTTTTCGAGCCGAGCTCGAGCTTACCTATATTCTGCTCGAAAAGCTCGAGAACATGTTCTCGAGCCTTTTAAACGAACATGTTCGTGATTTTTTCTAATTATTATATATATTTTTTTATTTTTAATACCAATATTTAATTTATATATATTGATAAATTAATATTTTTTAACTATTATATATATATATATTTTATTTTTAATGCTAATGATAATTTGATAATAAATAAAAATAATTACTATATAATACATAAAAATAATTTTATTTTTTAATTATTATATTTTTTATTTTATTTCGAGCCGAGCTCGAGCTCGAAATACAAAGCTCAAGCCGAGCTCAAACCTTTGAATTTTCAAACGAGCGAGCTCGAGCAGGCTAGTATTCGGCTCGGCTAGTGTACAATCCTAGCCTTTACTATTGTTTAATGAGATTGAGATAAGTAATGTATCTGACGGGAATCTGCTGATTTATTCATCTTTGGAAGGTTTCGCTTTACAAATGGGGAGTGACACACTGGAGTTTGAAAAGTTACTCATCAATCATCATATTAATAATATTTAATTTTACTCATCTTGTGTATAGAATATAGATGCTACCTTCCGATTCTAGAAGTTGGAACTGCATATTTTGATTTAGGTAGGATTAGATAAAATAATTATATACCACTAATAATAGGATTAAGACGTCTCTCCTAGCCTTTGATATTATATATTCATTTATTTTAGTTTTCACCTTGTAAGGAATGATATATATGCTAGATACTTTTCATAGACAACATTTATATTTTGTCCACGTTAGTATTATTTTTTTAATATTTTTAATTGATTTTTTATTCTAATACATTATAAATTGATATTAAAATTATTAAATCTACAAAATAAATCAAAATCAAAGGTCAGTTGTTATTTTTTTTCTTTAATTTCAAAGAAATGAATAATAAGAAAAAATTGAACTTTGATTTGATGTATTTTGTAGATTTAATAATTCCAACATCAATTTATAATGTATTAGAATAAAAATAAAGGGTTAATTGCAGGAAAAATCCCCACCTTTGGTCGAATTCTGGTTGTTCTCTTTACTTTTTAATTTTGCGAAGAAATTCCTCACCTTTTAGTGTTTCTGATTTTTCCCCCATAATAGATTTTTCCACAAATTGATGCTGAGTTGGACGTAATATATTGGGCCATGTATCACATATGCAAATGAAATTAACAGATCATAATCATTTTGATCGGAAATGTTTGTCGGGGGAAAAATCAGAAACATTAAAAGGTAAGAAATTTTTTTGCAAAATTAGAAAGTGAGAGAAAAAAAATCAAAATTTGACTAAAGGTCGGGATTTTTTCCGGCAATTAACCCTAAAACAATTAAAAAATTTCAAAAAGGAATGCTATTGTTGACAAAACGTGAATAGTGTCCATAAAAGATGACTAGATTAGAGGAAGGAAATTATGGAGCGGAATATGGATTGTTGCAAATAATTGAGAGAGAGAGGGAGCGAGAGGGAGAGAGGAAAATTATGTGAATTAGATGATTTTATTCATATTCACTAATTTAAAAACTTTATTTATGTATGCTAATTTTTCATTTACCAAGCATCAAATTTGAGTTTTTTGTGTACATTGTATATTTCTCTTATGATATGAGGATTTTGATTTTGAATAATTGTAATGTTAATTGACGTTATATCGTCGTATTAATCCTTTTTACATGTGAAAATGGCACTTGACTCTTAGAATATGAAACTCGTGTACATTTACTTAAATTGGAATTAAGTGAGGAATTTGGAAGAAAAATATTATTATAGGCAACAAATACATGATTGTAGTGAGTCTCATGACGGTATAAGAAGATTGGTTTGAAACTAATAAATGATGAGAAATATTTTTGACAAATTTCAAAAAGTAGTTGCCACTCTAATCCGACACCCTACTTTGACCATCTAAACATTTCTATTTCCTTTTCTATTTGTGGTTATGAAAGTTTGTATATATTTCTCAATCTTAGAGCATCTTCAATCATCCTATATTGGGAAATCAATTACATAAAACAAAAGTACCCTACTATTTCAAATTGTAATTGTTCAACGACAATATATGTAAATAAAGAAAAAGGCGAAGATAATTGGATGCACATAAAGAAGATGACCGGTTACCGGGAGCCGCCGGTGAAATGTTGACTAGTTGAAGTTAATTTATGCAAATTGGGCGGCAAAGCGTAAGGGCCAAGTTTCTAGTAGCCTTGACCGGTCAACCGAATCGGACCCGCCACATTTTGTACCGGTGCGAAAAGAAGCAGCTTCACGGAAACCGGGTCGGCCCGATATCTGGGGCAACACTGATTACTAATTAGTAATATATGCCGCCTTCTTTACTTTTTCTCTGTTATTTTAATTTTTGTTACACGTAAAAGTATCAAAGTTGTTGGGTTAGAGTGAATGTATCTTCACTATATATGTTTTCTATTGACAAAAAATCAATTATTGGCTGAACCCCAGTCAAAAATATTGTCAATTATAATGGAATGTCCATCAAGAGAAAAAGGACTCAACTTTATTATTTAATTCTACAAAGAGAGTGGCTACTAGAGAGAATAAATAGCACATTCGGGTAAGGTTTATAAAAACTCAAAATTCAAATAACTAAATATATAACGATGGAATTTTTTGAATCCCTCATCTAATATGAAGGCAGATTTTAGCAATGGTTGATGGCCTGATGTGTATGTATGGTACTTTTATTTGAATATATTATTTGTTCGTTTTTGTTTTGTTTTTTGTTTTTTTGTTTTTTGTTTTTTGTTTTTTGTTTTTTGTTTTTTTTTTAAAAATATATATCAATCTTACAGATTAAAATTGTGAAACGATTTCACAAGATTACCTACACTTTAACATATAAACCAATTAACAGTCAATAATGTTGATTGATCAAAATACAATTAATTTTTTTGGGACCCTTTCCTTTTCTTTGATTATTAACTAGTACGCTGACCCGAGCGATGCTCGAATATGTAATACATAGACTCGATAATTCCAATTCACAAATGCAATGATAACTATAATTATCATCATTTAAGACAATAAATAAATTATCATGTAAAATTTACATTTAGCACTTAAAATGTAATATTAGTTGTTGTATTTATATTGTTTACTTTACTGACTTTAAGATTTGTAATCCATCGGGAACAGACGACCACTTATAAAACTTCAAAGGAGGTCCGAGAGCTCTACACCACATGATTTCATATAACCATCCAATTCGTCATCCTATGAACTGCTATTGTTCATTGATACTATTTGAATCAATTCAAAATGTATGTGGATTTCTTGTACAAATCATCTTTCAACCACCGTACTCTCATACTAAAACACCTAGGATAAGAAATTCACATTAGGAATGGATTATAGGTTAGTGTGGTTCAATTAATATTTTATACCTCACAATAAATCAAATATGCCCCACACTTATGGGGGACGGAGGAAGTACTACCCAAGAATAGTAACAATAGTAAAAGAGTGAAATCGAGCTCTTAAAACATGATCAACAATCTCTTTGAATAAGAGACAACAGTAGTACGAATATATAGGAAAGGATACAATTCACAATTTCTTCCAATATTTTCTTTCCTTGTGTTAAACAATAGCCTCGCATTGAATTGTTTCATGTTACTTTTTTTTTTTGAAAAGAATATATATCGTTTTATAAGAAATAACGACACAATTAATCCAAGATCATGATCAATCACATGACAGCTCCGTTATTTCATCAGCTCCACGGATGTTACCTGCACTATAATACACTCCGCTTCAAGCAATAACTGTTAGATATAATGGTTTTATATCATTATTTATGGTGGTTAATTATTTAATTGAGAATTAAATAATTAGAATATATTCATGTTCTCAAAACCATTAAATGGTGAGCGAGAAATGATATATTTGAATTGTGTGTTGAAAATGAATTTGTTGTGGGTAAATTCGTTAATGTGGTTTTCCACGTTGAAGGAACTGCATACAACTAGGGCCGTGGCTATGGGCTTTGGGCTATAAACTTGGAATTGGGCTCGTCCCAATTGTACAACCAATTAAACATTTACTTTATTTAATTACTTGGGGTCGGCCCACTTGTTTTAACACATAAATTAATTAAACATTGGATGTTTAATTACATGGGAAGTAGCAGCAGCCTGATGGCCTTTTCAATTCCAATTTTGAATGCCATTTTAATGGCTGATGCTTTAGCTTCTCTTGTAACCAACGAATGGTGGCTTTTCTGCTGCCATAACCGACGGCTAATGCCATGCCATCATGGTTGATTCGGTTGGAAAGTCCCTCCTAGTGGCTATATATAGTCGAGCATTTGGAGGTTTGAGGAGGACGAGTTGTGCTCTCAAACTTCTGTCATAATATTTGCATTTCATACTAGCTGCATTATAGTGTCAAAGCTCGGTTCTCAAGCTCTGTTTCGTTCACAGTAGCTCTTTCCTATTTCGGTGCTGATTACGAAAGAGACGTCGTCATTTTATCTTTGAAAGACGATACGCCATACCGTGAGCACTAGCCGTGGCGTATCTCGTCTTGCGGAAAGTGGCCTTTCTCGACTAGACGAATCCAAGTTTGTTAGTTCGTTATTTCATTTATTTTCTTTGTAATCTAATCAAGTTCAATTTGTGTAGTTCATCCCTTCTTCATTTTCGTCCTGTTGTAACTATTTTCAACAATAACTACTGCACTCCTTGCGAACAAACATATGACAAAAAAATCATGAAACTGCAAAACGGTGTATGCATTGTGAGAAAAATTACGCATAAATGGTGTTCATCATAATTTGTCCAAGACTCTCTCTCTCTCTCTTTGAATTTAGTGGATAACATGTGCTGTTGGCCTTGTAATTGAGGTTTCTGTGAGTTAATACAATGTAAGATCTGTGTACAAAATAGAAAAGAGAAAAAAAAAAAAAAACAGATAGAAATAAGAGGAAAACATGAAGAAAAATCAACAGGTGGAAGCCGTTTTTGAGGAATTATATTTGATTTTTCTAACACAATTCTTTATGTAATTTTGTTTTGTCTTCTTCTCTGATCAAAACATTGCCAAATCTAAATAGATTGTTTTTAAAAAGTAATCACCCAGGAATAACAAATCTTTAAATATTGAAGTAATTTAAGCACACAAAAAAAAAGTAAAAATAGTCAATATAATAGAAACTCAAGAATAAAAAGAAATTAAACGATTAATTTTTTAAACACGAATTTAAAAACAATTTTCACAAATTATGCATTGAAAGAAATCATTCAGAATATTACCGAGAAGCAAACATTATCCAACACATACTTCTTCATTTTCCTGTGTTATCAAAGGTTACTCGAAATTGGTGTTCATGGACTGCTTTTGCATACATAGCATCATCCCCCTCGACGCCCACTCGTCGAGAATGAGAATGATGAAAAATCTCTGTTCTATTTTGTTCATGACCAGGATTGAAACAACGGACTGCTTATCATTAACTAATGTAGATAATCAATCCTGTAGAATCAAACAACATAAGATCGAAATTCAGTCGCCGATAAAAATTGTTTAGCAGATTATCCCATAAAATTGTTTATTCAACAATGAAAATATGATTTTTTTTTTTTTTTTCACACAATGAATCAAAATTTTGAGATATGTTTGAACAATATACGTACTTGCCTCTTTTTTCAGTAGCACCGATAAGAAATCTGAAACTTCTGGGTAGAAAGAAATTCTGAAGTGGGCAAGAGTTTATCGCTCCGGTATCTGCTCTAAAGCTCTTCATCTATGTTCGGCTCTGATTGGAGAGACTGCTAGAGAGAGACTGAGAGACGCATAATAGAGAGGGATTGTCTGAAGAAGTTGAGAGATGAAGAAATAAAACTAAGATCGTGATTCCAATTTCCTAATTTACGGCCACAACTGAAGCGTTTTGGCAAAAAATGTAAAAATCTTTGATTAAATTGATTTTGCCTATAAATTGTGACCTTAAAATTAATTTTATTTACTAAATTGCCATTAATTTTATTTACTAAATTGCCATTGAAATTGATTTTGCCGGGAAAATTGATTCTCAACTCTTTTGTTTTAATATATATATAGATACGATGGCAATTTTTCTTTTAAAATATACGTGTTTAAATAAATAACAATTTCTACTATACACCCCAAAACAGTTGTACAGTAACGGCCGAAATCTGTATAAAATAGAGTGACTGGAGAAGAACTTCTGAACTAATGGTATGTTTTGATGTACTCTTTCAAAAATAAAAAATAGGAGGAAAAATATTGTTTAAATAATTAATTATCCAAGTTAATGGGAAAATTATAGATTGATACACAATATTATAGAATGTTACGAATTACTATATACAAACATTTCTAATATAGCATATTAATAGAATAATAAACTTGTAAAATAATAAACTAATAATTTGGAAACCAGAGCAATTTTGATTTTAGAAGTACCTAGTAGAAAAGGGCAATAAAAATTGTAAATGATCAATAAAAAGTTTATGAAACTGGTCACTTCGAATATTAATTCTTAGGAGACGTTTAGTTTGTAGGAAATAGGAATCAAAATATAATCGTTTGGTTTGTAGGAATTAAATATAATGCATCCAACATTTTTTTTTAACAAACATTACAAGAAATTTTTAATTTTTAAAGGTCGCGTGACGGTGGACTTGAACCCTGACATTTGGCCCGAGCATCAGCATCCAACATTTTTCTGACCTATTGGTCAACAGACAATCACTCCACCACTAGGTCATCCCCACTGGGACAACATCCAACATTTTTTTTTTTTGAATATTATTACAAATATTAATATTCACACACCCTACCTAGGATTTTTTTGTGGCCGAGAGTTGAGGCCCAGTATTGATGAAGGGTTGAGACTGCAATGAGGGTATTATTGGGTGATAAATAAATTATCGGCCCAAAAGTTGGCTGATTAATAATCCATTTGCAGCTCTAAATTACGTGACTACCCTTCTCCAAATAATCTTCAAATTTATAAACCATTAAAATGCAGGCAATTCCTTTTAAAAATAAAAAAAATTGAGGCAATTAAAATATAAATTTTAAATTTGGATGATATTAAACATCTCAATTTTTCTGGTTATACGAGTCTGGTGTGGTAAGAAGTGTGTCACTTCGAGTGGAACAAATAGAGTACCAAATTTCAAAAATCTCATGCCAAATCCGTTGGTTATAAAATTCACAAGTTTCATCCAAATTCAACCTTATTCTTTAGCAAGCTTTACATTTCCTATATTGAGCCGCTACCCTTTCTTCTTGTTAAAAATACATAGAGAGACAGTGTAAAAATTGTTTTCTTATTCTTCTGATCGAATTGAGCCCAGTCAAAGACTACTACGTTCAAACTTGGTTCTTTTATCGTTCGGACATGGAACTTTATTTACCAATTATCTCAAAACTTACTAATTTATTCAAGTTTAATCGAGCTTAACATATCTTTTAATTTTTTTTTATAATTTTATATTTTCAAAATAAATTACTTATCGAACTGGTTCATAAATTAACGAGCAGAATAATACCAAGTTCAAACTTGAGTAATTTAGTTAACCAACTTTATTAAATGACACGACTCACGAGGTAGTGTGGAAGATATGATTAAAATTGAATGATAAGTTTATCATCTTTGAATATGAAGCTATGGTGAATTACTCGATGAAGCTGCATCCCCAGCCGGGCCACCCCTTCACTGCATTAATTGGACTTTTAAATATAATAAATTAATAATAACTCAATCATTCTGGGCCTATTGCAAAGTGCAGTCACATATACTGACCTTCTGTTACGTCCCTAAGAGTTGGTGCGGGACGTGCCGTGTCAGTGGCACGTCGGGTGACTCGGTGGTGCAGTGCCAAGCACGCCGGGAGTGAGCGGAGTCGGTTGGAACCACCTTGTGCATGGGTGGTCTAGCAGCCTATGGGAAGTTGCTTCGTGGGCTAGATGTTGAGTTGGCATCAAGCGAAAGATGGTGGTCCGAGTCGAGCACGAGATGGTGCGTGGTCGACGTGTCGGGGAGTCGGAGGTGGTGCGAGCGGAGCGCACCACCCGACGATGCAAAATGCGAGTACGTGGGCTCGGTGCGGGAGAACTTGGTGTTAGACGAGAAGTGCTCGGTGTTTAGCGAGACTTGCTCGGGGACATGCGAGGATGGCACGAGAGATGGGCGACGTGACTCGATAGTGCGTGTCGGGCTGGGCGACACGGACGGGACTGGGTGGATGGGCGCCGGTGCCGGGCGCCTGACACGAGCAAAGGCACGGGCGTGGTGCGCTGTGCGAGAGAGGCGGTTACCAAGTGCGGAGCGGTTACGGAGAGCGGTTAATGACTCAGGAAGTGGGCTGTGCGAGTGCTTGGGGGCGGTTACGTGGAGATAACCGCACCGTGCTGTGCTGTTTGGCCAAGACGAGGACATGTGGTGCTTCAAGTAACTGCCCGACGGTTGTAGCTTAGTTTCCTAGTGAAGGGGGATGTCCTTCACATATAAATAGCTGTGTATTGGCCATGAGCCGGACATGTGATGTTGTGTGCGAGCCTTGAGCAGTCCTTGTATAAATTGTGGGAATTTAATATAAGGTTGGGTGAGTTGCCCGTACGTGCTCGAGTCGTTTAAAGTTTATGTTAATGATCCGCTGCGTGTGAACTTTGATATTGCTCGTAACACAAATCCGGGAGCCTCATACACGAGTGGGGAAAACACGAGTGTCGGTGAGGGTGAGAGCTGGTCGGGTTGCGGGAATCCGGCGCCGCACAAGGGCGAAAAATTCTAGTACGAGAAAACCTTGTGACAATTTGGTATCAGAGCCAGGTTCGGCCGGGTTCCGTCCGTGTGTTTGGTCATGCGGTTCTTTGCGGTAAGCGGTAAAAGATGGTGCAGGCGAGAGAGTTCTCGGCTCTCGAAGAGAGGGTGCTACGGTTGGAGGGTTTGATCGGGACGTCTCCAGAGGTCTCAACGTCGGCTGGAGTTGAGACAATCTTTGGTTGTATCCGCACAATCAAGGACACGGTCGAGACGATGCGCAAGTCTGTGGAAGATACTCCGTCGTTCATGGAGAGTCGGATCGTGTCGTGCGAGGAAGAGGTGACTTCCTTGACGGCGGCGGTCGATATCAAGATCGAGGAGTTGTTGGATGATTTGCGGCTCGTGAAGCACGCGCTCAAAGCTGTTGAGCAAGGCCGATCGGTGTTGAAGGTGCGTGTCCCGGAGCCTAAGCCGTTTGAGGGAGCCCGTAGTTCGAAGGAGTTGAAGAATTTCTTGTGGGACATGGAGGCGTACTTTAAGGCGTCTCATGTGCCCGAGAACGAGAAGGTGTCGATCACTAGCATGTACTTGTTGGGTGATGCGAAGCTGTGGTGGCGTTCGAGACCAAGTGTCGATGCTAGTGGGAACCCGGTGGAGTCTTTGACGTGGGAGGCGTTGAAGCAAGAGTTGAAGGATCAGTTCCTTCCGGGGAATTCCTCGTGGTTGGCGAGGGATGCGTTGCGAAAGTTGAGGCATACGGAGTCCGTTCGTGGGTATGTGAAGGACTTCAGTTCGTTGATGCTCGACGTGAAGGATATGTCCGAGTCGGACAAATTGTTTAATTTCATGGCGGGGTTGCAACCTTGGGCTCAAACCGAGTTGAGACGACAAAGAGTTAAGGATGTGCAAGGAGCCATTGCTGCTGCCGAGAGATTGGTGGATTTCAGGCCGGTTGGTCCCGATGGATCCGAGATGAGGAAGAAGGATTCGAAGAAGGGAAAGGAGAAAGAGAAGTCCGGCGAGGAAAGGGCCATGGAGGCAGGAAAGGAGAAGAAGAAAACACGGGGGTGTTTTATTTGTGAAGAACTAGGACATCGGATGAGAGATTGCCCGAAGCGGTTGAACGCGATCGTCGCCGAGGATGAAGGGAATAGCGAGACGGGCATAAGGGTGAATCCGTTGCAGTTGCTGTCCGCTATTCAAGTGGACGAGGCCGATCAAGAAGATGGTGGTCAGTGCGATATACACGACCCGGCCATAATTTGGTTCGGTAGTTTTGATGAAAAGGAACTCGAGGAAGGAGGTTTCCACCCAGCAACGACGAGGACGTCGTCAGGTTTTGGTGGGGGTGGTTTGTTACGTCCCTAAGAGTTGGTGCGGGACGTGCCGTGTCAGTGGCATGTCGGGTGACTCGGTGGTGCAGTGCCAAGCACGCCGGGAGTGAGCGGAGTCGGTTGGAACCACCTTGTGCATTGGTGGTCTAGCAGCCTATGGAAAGTTGCTTCGTGGGCTAGATGTTGAGTTGGCATCAAGCGAAAGATGGTGGTCCGAGTCGAGCACGAGATGGTGCGTGGTCGACGTGTCCGGGAGTCGGAGGTGGTGCGAGCGGAGCGCACCACCCGACGATGCAAAATGCGAGTACGTGGGCTCGGTGCGGGAGAACTTGGTGTTAGACGAGAAGTGCTCGGTGTTTAGCGAGACTTGCCCGGGGACATGCGAGGATGGCACGAGAGATGGGCGACGTGACTCGATAGTGCGTGTCGGGCTGGGCGACACGGACGGGACTGGGTGGATTGGCGCCGGTGCCGGGAGCCTGACACGAGCAAAGGCACGGGCGTGGTGCGCTGTGCGAGAGGCGGTTACCAAGTGCGGAGCGGTTACGGAGAGCGGTTAATGACTCAGGAAGTGGGCTGTGCGAGTGCTTGGGGGCGGTTACGTGGAGATAACCGCACCGTGCTGTGCTGTTTGGCCAAGACGAGGACATGTGGTGCTTCAAGTAACTGCCCGACGGTTGTAGCTTAGTTTCCTAGTGAAGGGGGATGTCCTTCACATATAAATAGCTGTGTATTGGCCATGAGCCGGACATGTGATGTTGTGTGCGAGCCTTGAGCAGTCCTTGTATAAATTGTGGGAATTTAATATAAGGTTGGGTGAGTTGCCCGTACGTGCTCGAGTCGTTTAAAGTTTATGTTAATGATCCGCTGCGTGTGAACTTTGATATTGCTCGTAACACAAATCCGGGAGCCTCATACACGAGTGGGGAAAACACGAGTGTCGGTGAGGGTGAGAGCTGGTCGGGTTGCGGGAATCCGGCGCCGCACAAGGGCGAAAAATTCTAGTACGAGAAAACCTTGTGACAATTTGGTATCAGAGCCAGGTTCGGCTGGTTCTGGTCCGTGTGTTTGGTTGCGGTTGCTGCAGTAGCGGTAAAAGATGGTGCAGGCGAGAGAGTTCTCGGCTCTCGAAGAGAGGGTGCTACGGTTGGAGGGTTTGATCGGGACGTCTCCAGAGGTCTCAACGTCGGCTGGAGTTGAGACAATCTTTGGTTGTATCCGCACAATCAAGGACACGGTCGAGACGATGCGCAAGTCTGTGGAAGATACTCCGTCGTTCATGGAGAGTCGGATCGTGTCGTGCGAGGAAGAGGTGACTTCCTTGACGGCGGCGGTCGATATCAAGATCGAGGAGTTGTTGGATGATTTGCGGCTCGTGAAGCACGCGCTCAAAGCTGTTGAGCAAGGCCGATCGGTGTTGAAGGTGCGTGTCCCGGAGCCTAAGCCGTTTGAGGGAGCCCGTAGTTCGAAGGAGTTGAAGAATTTCTTGTGGGACATGGAGGCGTACTTTAAGGCGTCTCATGTGCCCGAGAACGAGAAGGTGTCGATCACTAGCATGTACTTGTTGGGTGATGCGAAGCTGTGGTGGCGTTCGAGACCAAGTGTCGATGCTAGTGGGAACCCGGTGGAGTCTTTGACGTGGGAGGCGTTGAAGCAAGAGTTGAAGGATCAGTTCCTTCCGGGGAATTCCTCGTGGTTGGCGAGGGATGCGTTGCGAAAGTTGAGGCATACGGAGTCCGTTCGTGGGTATGTGAAGGACTTCAGTTCGTTGATGCTCGACGTGAAAGATATGTCCGAGTCGGACAAATTGTTTAATTTCATGGCGGGGTTGCAACCTTGGGCTCAAACCGAGTTGAGACGGCAAGGAGTTAAGGATGTGCAAGGAGCCATTGCTGCTGCCGAGAGATTGGTGGATTTCAGGCCGGTTGGTCCCGACGGATCCGAGATGAGGAAGAAGGATTCGAAGAAGGGAAAGGAGAAAGAGAAGTCCGGCGAGGAAAGGGCCATGGAGGCAGGAAAGGAGAAGAAGAAAACACGGGGGTGTTTTATTTGTGAAGAACTGGGACATCGGATGAGAGATTGCCCGAAGCGGTTGAACGCGATCGTCGCTGAGGATGAAGGGAATAGCGAGACGGGCATAAGGGTGAATCCGTTGCAGTTGCTGTCCGCGATTCAAGTGGACGAGGCCGATCAAGAAGATGGTGGTCAGTGCGATATACACGACCCGGCCATAATTTGGTTCGGTAGTTTTGATGAAAAGGAACTCGAGGAAGGAGGCTTCCACCCAGCAACGACGAGGACGTCGTCAGGTTTTGGTGGGGGTGGTTTGTTACGTCCCTAAGAGTTGGTGCGGGACGTGCCGTGTCAGTGGCACGTCGGGTGACTCGGTGGTGCAGTGCCAAGCACGCCGGGAGTGAGCGGAGTCGGTTGGAACCACCTTGTGCATGGGTGGTCTAGCAGCCTATGGGAAGTTGCTTCGTGGGCTAGATGTTGAGTTGGCATCAAGCGAAAGATGGTGGTCCGAGTCGAGCACGAGATGGTGCGTGGTCGACGTGTCCGGGAGTCGGAGGTGGTGCGAGCGGAGCGCACCACCCGACGATGCAAAATGCGAGTACGTGGGCTCGGTGCGGGAGAACTTGGTGTTAGACGAGAAGTGCTCGGTGTTTAGCGAGACTTGCTCGGGGACATGCGAGGATGGCACGAGAGATGGGCGACGTGACTCGATAGTGCGTGTCAGGCTGGGCGACACGGACGGGACTGGGTGGATGGGCGCCGGTGCCGGGCGCCTGACACGAGCAAAGGCACGGGCGTGGTGCGCTGTGTGAGAGAGGCGGTTACCAAGTGCGGGGCGGTTACGGAGAGCGGTTAATGACTCAGGAAGTGGGCTGTGTGAGTGCTTGGGGGCGGTTACGTGGAGATAACCGCACCGTGCTGTGCTGTTTGGCCAAGACGAGGACATGTGGCGCTTCAAGTAACTGCCCGACGGTTGTAGCTTAGTTTCCTAGTGAAGGGGGATGTCCTTCACATATAAATAGCTGTGTATTGGCCATGAGCCGGACATGTGATGTTGTGTGCGAGCCTTGAGCAGTCCTTGTATAAATTGTGGGAATTTAATATAAGGTTGGGTGAGTTGCCCGTACGTGCTCGAGTCGTTTAAAGTTTATGTTAATGATCCGCTGCGTGTGAACTTTGATATTGCTCGTAACACAAATCCGGGAGCCTCATACACGAGTGAGGAAAATACGAGTGTCGGTGAGGGTGAGAGCTGGTCGGGTTGCGGGAATCCGGCGCCGCACAAGGGCGAAAAATTCTAGTACGAGAAAACCTTGTGACACCTTCTGGCTCATCCAAACAATCATTTCTTTTGGCTCATCCAAACAATGACGTACAATCCATCTAATTTTTCAATCTCAATTCATCTCTCTGTACCCACAAATGATCATCTATTACTAATTTGCCCAATATCTGCTATTATTTTAGTTGAATTAATGATATGTGAGTCTGAAAATTTAAATATGAAAATAAGAATATATAATTAATTTTTAAATCAATACACATGTCATTAATCTACCATCTTAAATGCAAGAAAATGTGTCGGACAGAATGTGGACAACTGATTTCGGGGGAGGGATCCCCTTCTGTGTGAGGAAACACAACAGGGGTCAGGGGCTGATGTGGCCTCCGTTTTGTATTGGTTTTCCAAACATTTCATCATTTATTGTTTCCTATTTTCTTTGATGAGTAACACTTGGGTACAGTCGGTTGTACCATACAGCCGGTCCGACCCGACCCGCCTCGGTCAGCATTGACCGGTCAACGGTAAACGTTTGACCGGTCAACGGTCAACGTTTGACCGTTGATTTTTTTCATTTTTTTTCCTCTCCACCTTCGAATTCGATTTTAATTTATAGATAATATTTATGGCAACATTAATATTTTTTAGCTTGTTCCGAGGCCTTCGGCTCCCCTCGCTCGACTCTTGAAAAAAAATTAAAAAAAATAATAAAAAATAAAAAGTCAACGTGGTCAACATTGACCATTGACCGGTCAACATTGACCAGGCGGGTCGGACCTGATGTATGGTGCAGCTGTTGCACCCAAGTTTTTGCCTTCTATGATTCTTCTCCTTTCTTTTTTCTTCTATGCTTTTCCGATATTGAAACTTAGTTCTATTTTTTATTTTTTATCCTAAAATACAACACAACGCTGCCTCTCTTCTCGTTTCTTTTGTATATTTTTTAGATTTTGAAACTTTGATAGTAAATTTTCATATGAAGGGAATAATATAATAATATGTGTCCTATATATTAATGATTTTTTTTAAATCCAAAATATCAAAACTGTATGTAATTTTTAAGAATAAAAGAGCCTTGATCCGCGCCTAAATGAAATGAAAACTTATCATATACAAGCAATTAAAAAAATTAAATTGAGAATTAATAAATTATAATTAGTAATAAAATATTTATTGTAATTAATAAACTCTAAATAAAAATTATAAAAAGCTTTACTTTTAGGATTAATAAATGATAACTGAAAATAATAAACTCTAATTAGAGATTAATACTTATTACGATTAATAAACTCTTATTAAGAATTAATAAATTCTAACTATTGATTAGAAAAAAATTATTATCAAAATAGATTAATAAACTCTAACTATCGATTATGGGGAAAATATTATCAAAATTTCAAAATATGAAAAAAAAAAACTAGAAGAAAGAGTTGATTTGTATTGTATGAAAAAAAATATATAAATTAAAGTTTAAAAATCTAAAAACATAGCTGAAAAGAAACAAGAAAAGATAAAGGAAGAAAGGAAATGTTTGGAAAACCAATGAAAAACGGCACCGTATAGGGCACAACAGCCCCTGCTGTGTTTTCTCACACAGTAGGGGATCCTTCCCCCTGATTTCATATCCACTTGACCTGTCTATTTTCGGGACTGACATTAATTTCCACTTTAGGCAAAGATACTAAGAAGTCTCTCTTGTCCGAAAAATCACAGAAGTCTATTAACGAATTTATGAAGAGCGAGAAAATGTGTGACAAGAATGAAAGTTGAAGTGAATTATATTTATAGTAAGAGAAAACGGTATTTTTTTTTTGAGATAAAACCAACATTTCATTAATGAATCGAAGCAACATCCGAGGATACAATGCGCATAGCAACGTAAAAGATGGATTGTGAACATCAAAGCAAAAATAAGAACGACAAGCGCATGAGGCGATATGAGGAGCTAGTCTATTCTGATGTCTTCCAATCCATTGGAATGAAATTCTAGCAAAATCCTTTGAGAGATCTAGAATGTCAGCAATAACTATGCCAGAAGGGGTGCGTGGTATTACCTCTTTTTGAAGATACGCCACTACATTTTGATTGTCCATTTCCAAAATTAGATCCTGGTATCCTTCATCCCGTGCTCGATAAATTCCTTTCAAACATGCTAGACTTTTAGCAACTTCAATATCCTCACAACAAGGAACATGGTCAGCATGGAAAGAAATAAGACTTCCTTGTATGATCATGAATAGCCCCTCCCAAACCTGTTGAAAAGTTCGAATTACATGAGGCATCCGAGTTGAACTTTATCCAACCCATTGGAGGTAGGGGTGAGTAGACCCACCCCAAACCCGTGAAACCGACCCGGACCGACGGGTTCGGTCCGGGTCAGTACGGGTCTAGAAGAAAATTGGTCCGGGGCGGGTACAAATATATGGACCGACATTAGGACGGGTCGGTTCCGAGTTTAATTTTTCAAACCCGCCCAAACCCGGACCGACCCGTATATATATGATATATTAATTTTTTTTTTATTTCTAACCTTAAGGCTTAACCTAGCCGTCTTCTCCCTCAAAATTCATTCATTTATTTCTCACTTCAGCTCTCACCCACTGCCACCGGCCACGGCCAGTCTCCACCGCCACCGCGGCAAGCCGACCCGCATCGGCGCCTCCACGGCTCCACCGATCGCCTGAGTCACCTCCAGCGCCGCTGACCGTCCTCTCGCTGCCATCCGCCTCCGCCTCCAGTCCACGGTTGCAAGCCTCCACCCACCGAATCAATAAGGTAATTTCTTACTTCAAATTCCAAATATATTTCAGTTTTATTGTTTAGAATTGGGGCTCGATTTTGGGAATGAATCAGGGCTCGAATTTAGCTCAATTTTGGGGATGAATTAGGGCTTGATTTTTGTCAGATTTCAAATTTGGTTATTTGGTCATGTTTCAGATTTCGAATTTGTTCATTTTATTTGTAGGTGGAAAGATCAAAGATGCAAATGATGCTGAAAATGATATGCCCAAAAATGATGCCCAATTTTTTTGGGTTGGACTGAACCCGGACCGAACCCGAGGTCGGTTTCGGTCCAGGTTCGGTCCGGATTTTATTTTGCATTCGGTCCAGGTCGGTCCAGATTTTGAGAAGATTCGGATCGTTGGTTTTGAAGGGTCGGTCTGGGTCGGACCGAATGCTCAGCCCTAATTGGTCAAAACATCATGTGAGATATCGGGTGGTTTCGGAGCTGGTTGATTGGCAGCTTGGTAATAAAAAAGAACGGTTTGAGCAACTTGGATGCATTCAATATGAGATAAACGTTTACTTTGGAATTCAAGCAGGTTTCGCGATTTCCATAAACTCCACAGTAGTGACACGAAAATTTCAATGAAATCATGAGGTTTATCTTTGACTGTAAGAAGCAGCCAATCATAAAGAGTGGTTCTAGAATCGGTCAGAGCAAAAGAGAGACGCAAGGGACTGATTTTCCAGAGGCCGAAGAGAAAACGGTATTAGTATTACAATGTGCTGGTTTTGATTATGTGAAAACTAAGCTGGCTTCCAACAAGAAAGCGCGTGCATAACTCTTCCCTTCCAGCCCTGCAGCAGCCACCCTCCATCTTCTTCCACCATAAAATCATTATGGTAATCCGATCTCACTTTCGCCTTCACCTCTTCCACGATCTCCGGGCTCAATTTCACCAGCCCGAACCCGGCCCGCTTATTCCTAATCTGCCACTGCTTGTAAGTATCGGGCCTCTCCACTCTCTCCGGGCCCTCGCACGCAATCACATTCATCACGTCCCGTCCGTACACCTCCCTCTCGTAGAGCAGCCTGTCCTCATCCTCCCGCGGCAGCGTCGCCTCCATCATGTCGAACAGCGACGAGTAATGGAACATCGCCTCCTTGAACCTCGTCGCGAAGAACGGCGCGCCGTAGCTCCCGTTCACCACCCCGTGCACGAACAGCTCCGGATTGATCCTCTTGATCAGATTCAGCACCGCGTCGCGGGGGCTGTCGTTCACGCCGGCGGAGTACTCGTCCGCCGCGTGCCGCAGCCTGTACAGGCAGTTCACCACCACCATCTCGTCTCTCTCTATCTCTAGATCCTCCACGCCCACATCCTCCCACTTTTTGGCGATGGCTTTGTATTGGAAGGGCACGTTGAATCTCTTGCAGTAGTCGACGAGGCGCCGCCCCGTCTGCTCCACGCGCTCCGCCGGCTTGAACCCCGGCTGAGGGTAGTCGATCCCGGTTATTTTCAACGTCGGAGGACCGCCTGGCTTCAGCGACAGGCCTTGGATTATACAAGGCCATTGAAATCCGTATAAGATTCCGAAATCTATGATGTGCAGCTTTGTTGCTTCCTTTGAGTATTTTGCTATGGCTTTGTTTGCGAAGATGTTCGACATTCTCTTGTACGGACATGCCGCCACGTAGGCTTGATAAGATTTGAGGAGTTGCGCCGCCGCGATCGGCTTCGCGGCGGTGGCGGTGTAGAGTGCTGAGCCGGTGCCGGCCAGCCTTGCTTCGAGCGCGTTGGCGAAGCAATGTGAGAGCCTCTCGTTTGGATCGCCGTAGGGAGAGGAGTGGTTCCGGATCTGCTTCAACAGATTGCCGGCGGCGGCGGCGTTGTAGGCGGAGACGGCTTCGGCGCAGCGGGTGAGGAGGCTGCGGAGATCGACGACTTGGCTTACTTTGCGGTTTTTCTTGCTGCCTTTGGGTCTTCCTCGTTTGACTACTTTGGTTTCTCTGTACTGCTTCTTGCTTTCTTCTTCGCTGTCGTCTGATACTTCCGAGTCGTCGTCGTCGTCGAGGGTAGGTGGAGAGTCGTCGTAGAATCTCGGGTTGAGCTTCGGACAGAGCAACGATTTGTCGTATTTTTCCAGTTGCACCGACTCCTCCGCGTGCGCCGCGAATTGCTTGCTGCTACGCTCTTCCCCACTGCAGTCGCCGCCATTATCCTCTCCGCGGCCGCGAGTCTTCTTCACGCGCGCGTCGTGGTCGGGCGAATTTTGGACAGCTGTCGTCGCTAATTGGAAGTTTCTAGAATCCTGAAAATCGGAGACAAACTGGATACCGTTATTTTCCATTGATCGGGAGGAAGTTGCGTTATGATCTACGACGAGAGCGCGACTATCGGCGGAGCTCGACAGCCAATCAAAATCGCAGGAGATTGTGGAAGGAGCGGCGACGATGTCGGAATCGGAAAGGGGGAAACCAGATGCGGATCCGGTGAAATCGTGATTCCAGTCGCGTCCGACGGTAAGATCAAGGACAGATGGCGGCGGCGGCGGTGGCGGCGCGCAGCTGAGGGCGTCGCGGAAGTAAGTCTCGGCAGCTTGAAGGGCGGAGCAATCCTGGAACATGCAGGGCCTGTGATCCAAGTCGTCTTCCTCCATCAGCATCTGCTTTATGTAGTCGAAAACGCCGCCGAAATAGTCGCACGGCACCGGAGCTACGCCGGTGCCGTTGCTCTGATGCTGCGGAAATCCGGGCATCTCCGCCGCCTCTGCATGATCGTATCCTAATCCACCGCATTCTGTGTTGGAGAAGGTCAACTGAAATTCATTCCTTGAATCACACCGTGAAATAGTCCCCATATATTTTTCCACGATTTTTTACAGCGTGATTATTGAGAAGATTGTTTTTGTCTTTGTTTTCTGATTACGATGGATGAAAAAGGGCGATCTATGATATATACCGATGGAATTGAGAGAGAGAGAGAGAGAGAGAGAGAGAGAGGCAACTGGCAGATTATCTTAGGAAAATTTGAGCATTAATTTGACAAATTTCCTTGGATCTAACAGTAGAGTACTGTGTTTGTAATTTAATCTGGGAGTAGTTGTGTTTGGATAAAGGAAAAAAGAAAATGTTGTATTGAAACTCACAATAGTGTCGTGGAGTTGCAGGTGAAAGTTGGGGTTTTTGAGGGATTTCAAGATTAATGCAGGTGATCGTGGCTAATACAAAACACAAATACTTTTTGAATTTATATGTCCGGACATAAAATGAATATATTAATAATCTTAATTTATAATTTATCAAATAAAATAATGGTGTTGGTTAATACTCTAATGTATTTATTTAATTAATCTAAACCGTCATTTTTAAAAAGAGAAATATGAATACAAAAAATATGAAATTAAACTAATAAAGTTATTTGTGATTTTCACTTATCTTTCGTAAATACTATTACTTGATAGATATTTATGCATTCACTTGAATTAGATTACTCAAAAAATAATAAATTGAATGAATGTGGAGAAATTATAAAATTAAATAAATAAGTTAAACGGATCGAACCGATTCATTTACCTAAACTAGCTAGATTATGTCCGGACATTTATGTCCGAATAACATCACTCAATACAAAATATGAAATGAGATCAACTTTTCTTTTAAAATTACAAAATATATTGGAGAATCTATTCATTTGGAACCCCAAAAATGATTTTAGGATTTCAAAATTTACTTTTTTTATTGGAGATAATAAATCTGTAAGCGAATTGAAAATTAGGTATAGTGGTTTGGCTTTTGTATGTCCCTTCAGTGGGCGCATCAGGCGCTTAAAATTTCAAATAATGTATATAGTTTCTTTCAATATATGTGCTACATATGTGAAGTCATCTGTCAGACAATCTCACGTGAGACGGGATCTAAATCAATATTTAAACTATATATATTGGATTCAATAGTATATTTGTTATGAAAAAATACAAATATATTATTGAATAAGAGTGGATTCGAGTTTTGTTATCACCCGTCTCACATAATATAGTACTCCCTCTATCCTACAGAATTATACCCTCAATTTTCATATAAATTAAATAAACATATTTAATTTTCCTTGGAAAACATAATTTATATTCAATTGTTCTATTTTATCCTTATATTAAACATAATATTTTCCAATTTTCATAGTATATAGACCTAGCCGCCAGGTTAGATGGGTTGAATTAATGAACGAAAAGCATCACATATTCAAAACAATAAAAGAAAGTGTTGCTTAGCAATCAAGAGTTACTATGATTTAGGTGTCAAATTAAATAATTAAAATTTTAAATTGAGATGGTATATATTTTGATTTTCATGTTGTAATTCAAATCAATGGCTTGAATGATGAGTCAAGACCTAATTCTTCCACACAATCAAGGAAAAGTCAAACTATCCCAGTTAACAATCTAATTAACATGATTAGATCAACGTCAACGCTCCGAATCCAGTGAAGTCGCACACTTTTTGGTACAATTAATTTTTGCCTCAATAAATAATACACTTATTAATTAATTACTCCCTCCGTTTTTAAATAAATGGTCCCGCCGTCCAAAAATACATATCAACGAAGTTGATAAATTAATTTCTTTACCCCTAATTATTGACATAAGAAAAATCTAAACTGTATATATAATTTGCATTAACAGGGATAAAATAGGAAAAATGTCATAAGTTTACTTTAAATTTTTAACATGGAACACTTATTGGAAAACAAGAAAAAACTTAAATGAGACATTTATTTAAAAATAGAGGGAGTAGTTCGTACAAGTATTTGCAATCATAATTTAAAATTAGTAGATGTTGGAATCCTCTATAATTTGTACATCCATACGTAATAATTTTTGTATCCGTGATTGGGTTTTATTTTTTTCAGAAGTAGAGTTAATTATTTCATGATTAATTAGATTTATAAATATTTTTTAGTGAATTTCAACTAGAGTTGATGATTTATATATATAAGTCTTTCAAGTTATTTTTTTAGGTGGGAAATGAGAACATTTTGAAGTTATTCTTTTAAGTTGGGAAAAGAGGAGTGATCGGTTTGAATACTATAGATCTCTCTATTTATAAATGAGCTCAAATAATAGGTTGTCACGTCGCTGGAATTGAATTATCTAAGTTAAACCAAATAGACAAGATATCAAATATGTGTTGGGCAATTTGTAATGATTTGTTCAGTCGTTTATGTTTAATTTGGAGCCCCATATATATCACCAAGATATAAAATACGAGTGCAGATATATTCTGAGTTAATTAATCAAATATAAAATTAATTAGGCATTTGGTCGAACTTGGTGGACACATATATTAAACAATTATTAGGATTTCACAAGATATGCATCTCTGATAAAATAAGAATCAAATCGCACTATATATGAATTCTGCCTGAAGCAGTCTATAATTAAGCATTGTAACATTAGTATAACTAAAGCTAGCCCATTAGTGTGTGTGAGAGAGAGAGAGAGAGTGGCTGGTGTATATATGGCAGAAATGTGGAGGTAACATGTGAGTATATCTGATGCATATATAATTTCCAAGAACAACTAGGGATATCACATTTTTTTATGGGCAAATTGCATGTAATAATATACTATATAGTTCCTGGAATCCATATACCCCACAAAAGTATTCTTGGTGAATATTTTCTCCAAAAATTCTGCAAAACTTATCCGCATGAATCATAACGGTACTACTATGCGTGTCTCGTGCACCACTCTTCAAAATTCCAAACCCCAACACATACTTTTTGTGAAATACTATATACTATTAACAAAAGATAGTATAAAAAGTGTGTGTACGTGAGTTGGCTTAGCAGTAGAGTGGTTAATGTTTGAGATCAAAGGTTTAGGAATCGAGTCTACCGTGGTGCGGTCTTTAAATTTTTATTGTTAATTAAAAAAAAAGATAGTATTATTAAGAATTGACAAAGTAATTGTCGTGCAGATTTTGGTGTAAAGCAGCTGCTTGAATCACGACTATGTCTGCTCCAAATATCTAAGTTATAATTTTGATGAAAAACTCACAGTTACAAAGATTTCCAAATGCTTCCCGCAAGGTTTAGTTTGATGCATATCCAAAAATGACAACGTTTTATCGATGAAATTAATATTGAATATATTAGGGATGTTATGATTGTTAAAAAATTAAATATAGTATTTTAATTGCATCGTTTTAAAAATTGTGCCAGAAATTACAAATTTGAATAAATATAGAAATTGCAAATTTAAATAAATATTATGTTATTTCCAATAGTAAAAGTTTGTTTAAACTGAAAAGAATTGTATTAAGATGAGGGGTTTGTTTTAAATGTTCTTTACTTGACATGATGAGATAAAACGTTATCAATACTATATTTGTTTGGATGCATTATATTAAATACTTCTTTGAAAATCTGAAATAATAGATATCAAGCACTTGCTTTATCAAATGCTTTAATTTTTGAAGTAAACAGGATATATATGATCAGTCGGTGCTAAATATCTATCATCATTATCACACATAGAAACAGGTCTAGATATCAATATCATGTCGGAATTAAGTTATTCGATGAATGTGTTTATATTCAAAATATTAAATATATACATAAAAATAGTAAATATCAGTATATAAAAGTTGTATTTTAAAATCAATATATTAACACCCTCCAAGTAATCCATGTGTGTGTGTGTGTGTGTGAGAGAGAGAGAGAGAGAGGAAATGACAATATGAGTATGCGCAGAGGATAGAGAAGAAGTCGATGAAAGATGTTGGTAGTGTGTGAGGAGGGAGGGGACAGGATTACAATGTATGTATGGATGGGGGCAGACGGATTCCTCCATAGCAGACATTCAACAATTATCAGCATATCCTATTTCCATTTTTTTTCATTTTTTTTCTTTATCAACACAACGTCTTCACACAAAATTGTCTCAAAACAAGCTAGCACGATGCCGTATAATCAGCAACTAAAACTCGAACATCTTTCTTCACCACACATTTCCTATTCATAAACTTGTGGATATATATATGATCAAAGTTCAATAATCAATATGTGTTACAATCAAGGTTGACGTGGATTGTCGGACACTTTTGATTAATTGGACCTCTTTTTAACTCACGTCATGGTTAGTAATCAGCACCGGCAATTTAATTACCTCAACTTTTTCAACGCTGAAAAGTGACTTAATTTAGGGTTTAATTAGGATCCACCTCAGTTTCTTCAATCCTAGCTACCTCAATTATCAGATAGTTCAAAATATTTTATTTTTCATTTTTTTTATCAATAAAAAAACTATTTATAAAAAGAATTAGATAGGATAACTTCAACCTTTTCAACTGATAGCGAAAGAACGAAATCTGGGTACATACCAATACCGAGTACGGATAAAAAAATAGAGATCGAAAGAAATAACTCTCGTGGCCCAGAATAAAAAAAATAAGAGTTTGGGCCATTAAATATCTTGTATCCATAGTCTAAGCCATCTCTAACGATATGATTAATCAACAATTCGAAGTGTTTTTCTTGTGTATTCTTGATAAACAAGCGTTTATATATAGATGTAGGAGGATCCATTTGGGAAGTAAGTTTTGGTCAATTGTTGAATAAAATAAACTCTATAGTTGTAAAATAAAGGAGAATCCTTTCTCCTGTTTTTTATTTAATCACACGCCAGAAACATATATCTTATTCAAATTATGATTTGCATAAGAAGGTTGACTCGCCAATAGAATAGAAAGTGAATATTCGTCGAAAAATGTCGAGTGAATGCAATCAAAATGGGTTTTAGAACTAGAAACTCTGTTGCTTATTTGAACGCACCAACTAGTTATGAAATTGCACTGACAGCCTCGACTCTTGTCCTAGCTCGTCGGAGAGCTAGATTTGCCTCAATTATTTGCCTCTTTTCTTCAGCTTTTCTCAAACTAGCTTCTGCTTCTTCAAGAGTTTCCTGAGCTTCTTGTGGATCAATATCACTACCCTTTTCCGCATCATTTGCTAAAACAGTGATTTCATTATTGCCTATTCTAGCAAAACCGCCCATCAGAGCCATTGTTAACCATTAATTGGTCCTTAAGGCGTATTCTCAAAATCCCTATATCTACAGCTGTAGCAATAGGATCATTAATTCCGGGGTTTCTCAGAATTTGAATGTTATCACTTAGTAAGTTTCCATACCAAGGCTCAATCCAATTAAGTCCTTAGCGTCTACCGATTTCGCCATATCCCCCTTCTTTTTGTCTTTTGTTTTGAGATTCAGATTTTATTATAATATTATATTAATATTATAATAAGTGAGATATCAAACAGTTAACTTTCCCTATTTAGTTACATAAAAATTCAATTATTACGATTTTCATAATTAAAAAAAGAAAAAGAAATTATCGTCTCACTATCACCAACTTTGCAGCTCTCACGCTCACTTTTGTAGCCCAATGAGTCAGTTGGCTACTTATCATGTCGTGTTATGTTGTGCCCAAAAAATAATAATAATAATAATAATAAATAAATAAATAAATAATAATAATAACAATAATAATAATAATAATAATAATAATAATAATAATAATAATAATAATAATAATAATAATAATAATAATAATAATAATAATAATAATAATAATAATAAGGATGATAGTATTCCAGTAATTGCATATGAATTTCACAATAATTAGTTTAAACAAAGTATATATATATATATATGTTTATATATACACACACATAGTGACACATTATATATATATATATATAAGCCGCTTATATAGCTATTGCCATGGTATAATGCAGCTATTTAAGCAGTCACGTTGTCTTTTGACCCCACTGAATTTTGCTTCACTCTTAAGTAATTAAATGGGACAAAAAAATTGTAAACGACACATAGTTCTGAAAAGCGTACTTGTTGTATAATGAAATTGTATCCGTAGTTTCTACAAATGTCATTAGATTTTAATACATGGGAAAATACGAAATCGTATAGTTTGGTTTTATACGACTGAACTTGGGAACAACTGTGTATAAATTAGATAATAATTGTGGATTACTATTATTATTTTTCATACGGTGAAAATCATTTATCCAACTTTCTGATGATTGTGATAAACTCCAAATTTGTATGCCTCACATTAAGAGATATCCTCATTCTATATGTGTAGTGTTTTAACTTTTAAGTATACTACGCTCATTTTTAATAGTGTTTAAACATGTTATGAGTTTATAAATTGTTTCTAAGATTATTATTAGCTCTTATTGTATACGATATATTAGAGCTTATAATATGTTGGATCTTATTTTAAGAACAAGTCATTGGTTACTCCAAAAACAAAAGCCATTGGTATTATAGCAATATTGTAGTTGCAATGTCAAAACTATATACTCCCTCCGTCCCATTTATATAGGCTTGTTTTCCTTTTTCGGATGTCCCAAATATATAGGCTTGTTTCCATAAAAAGTAATGTTTTTTAGCTCATTTACTAATATATCCCTATTTAATTTTTTGATTAACTCATAAAAAATACATAGTCAAATAATAAATAGGGGCATATTAAGAAATTTACTATATAATTTACTTTTCCAATAAATTTTCTTAATCCATGTGAAAATTTCAATCAGCCTATATAAATGGGATGGAGGGAGTATATGTATAAGCGACACTTCAAATTAAGATATTTTAAATGAAAAATGTCGAGGTCCCTTATATTTTTGGAAAGGTTCGTATGCTCCTAATTAACATCTTATTTCAATAAGCTTCTAATTAAAGGCTAGAACATCTTAAAAATTAGTAAGTTTTAGAGTTTACGGCCTATTATAAGTTTTCCTTCACTATTATGTTTTGTTATTTGAGTATAAATTAAAATGCATCGCTAAAATAATTTTATTGTGTTTCTAAAAAAATCCAATATGATAAATTTTGATATAGTACCAATCAAATACAAGAAGTGTGATTTGACAATGGTGGAAAACATTAAATATGTGTTGATGTAAAGTTAAAACTAAGGCTTCTAGAGAAAGATAGACTAAAAAGGAAACATTTTCCCTAAGCTAGGGAAGCTGATGCCTCGCCACATTAAGTTTTATATCCCAAATTATATGCTAAATATATTTGGCATATTCACTAAATTGCGTGTTATCTCGGCGAGTATCATTTACTTTATTTCTAAAAGGGATCGATATTTTAGTATTTATAAAAGACGTTTTATAAGAATCGTGGGCATTCAAAAGAAAATTTAACTTTAATGGTTTGTACTAAATGTGCAGTTTTAGCACTAAAAGTGTTTTCAACTTCAATGGTTTGTAATGAATGACACATCCAAAAGAAAATTTAATATTGTATTTTTTTTTTACAATTTTGATTAGTATTTATTGAAATGACAAATAGAATCATAGAATATTATTTATATTTAACATTCATAATAAATATGCATAACTAATATATATATATGTGTGTGTGATTAAATTTAATAATTTATTTTATAATAAGATTTATCAGATATAAAAGTTCTTATAATATCATACAACTATTAATATTAGTACTTGGGCTACTAGTGATTATTGTGTTTAGTCTTTTCAATCTTGATATTGTTCTAAATCCCATTGTCATTAACAATTATTTTGAATATTATAAAGTAGAATATATATATATATATATATATATATATATATATATATGAACAACTTGCACTCAAGAATTCTAAACCAATAAATCCGTTTCTGCGAATATGATGCAGCAAGTTGTGAACGGACCACCATCGTCCACTAATACTTGGGTCAAATTTAATGGTAAAGTTGTATTTCTAATATACTAGCTCTACATACTATACCATATAGTAATATACACTGCGAATTCACACACAACAATATTGATTGGGTCTAGCACCACATAATTCTTTTTTTAAATTTAAAAAAAAAAAATGTTGCATAGCACTCTGAAGAAAGTAGATACTAAAAATCAAAATAATTTCTACAAAATCGATTCTAGGACCAAACCTATGCGTATCTATATTATCATCTCAGTTAATGTGTGCAAGGATGAGAAATCACCAATCCTAGAGCAACATCATATTTGGACAAAACAAGCCAACTGATGCATAAGCCAACCATGTCTATAACTTAAGACTAACATCTCCAATCATATTCCTCAAAAGAAACATCTCCAATCATTTTGTGAAAGAGCAGTCAAGTAGGAATCCACCGTTCAGTGCCGTAGCCCCGCCCCCCGTCGCTAATATATGTACACAACGCATGATTTGCTATTCTACAACATATCAGAGCCTAACCCGACTGGAGAGAATTCCAAGTACCTTGTAATATGAGATCTCCATAAGTACAACTTCCCTTTTCTTCTGATAGAGTGCTACTTCACGTGCAGAGATATCGTCTGAAGAAAATGTGAAGAAATTTGTGTTGTCAGTACACAATGCATTGGGTTGCAGAACAGAAACAATATGCACAAGAAGAAGATATAAAATCACCTCAAATTCTGATATCTTGAATGAACAAGCGTGGCACTTTATGCAGGGACCCAACAGGAGCTAGCACAAATAATCCTGCCTTTCCAGCCCTGCAACATCCAACACCCGTCTTCATCAAATAGAAAATCTTTGTGATATCCAGCGCCCTTATGTCTTATTTTTTTCAAAATCTCATGATCCAATGGGAGTGGTTTGAACCCAGCCCGCATATGGCGAACTTGCCACTGCTTGTATGTCTCAGGTCTCTCAACCCTTTCTGCTCCCTCGCATGCAACAACATTGATTACCTCACGCCCATAGAAATCTTGTTCAAAATCAATCCTATGTGGATTCTCACGAGGTAAGGTGGCATCAAACATATCAAACAATGCAGAATAATGGAATAGAGCCTCCCTGAAACGAGTGACGAAGAAAGGAGCACTAAAAGATCCACTGGTGACAGCGTTTATGAAGATATGTGGCTTTATTCTCCGAATTAAGTTCAGAACAGCATCCCTTGGACTGTCGACCATGACTGTCTCATCAAGCAATCTGCCAAACCGGAAAAGAGAGTTCACAGCGAGCACCTCACCACTTGTGATCTTCAGGTCCTCGATCTTAATTGCCTCCCAGTGTTGTGTTGCAATGGCTTGGTATTCAAATGGTACTCCAAAACGTTCACAATATTTTGCTATGCGGCAGCCCGTCTCTTCTAGACTTCCGGCCGGTCTAAAACCTGGTTGTGGAAGATCAATTCCAGTGATGCGCAGCTTGGGAGGCCCACCCGCTCTCAGTGAAAGATGATGAATGAGGATAGGCCACTGGAAGCCATAAAGAATACCAAAATCAATAATGTGCAGTGTAGTTGCTTCTGATGCCATAGAATAGATCATCTTATTTGCAAAAGCAATCGACAACTTCTTGAATGGACAGGCTGATAGATAAACCTGGTAGGCTTTTAACTTCTCTGCAGCCGTAATTTTCCTGCGAATAAGGGATGCATAAAGCTCGGTTCCAGTCCCACCCAGCCGTGCCTGAAGACCACTAGCAAACACATGGGCCAACCTCTGGTATACATCACCAGTTGGAGAAGAATGCTGCGTGATCTGCTTTAGCTGTTCATACGCTGTCCTATGATCATCAGCAGCAACAGATTGAGCACAACTAATCAAAAGGGTCCTGAGGTCTACAGAGTCTTCTTTTCTTTCATTCTTCTTTGTACGAGCTCTTCTGCTATTAGACCCATTAGGCAGCGCTGCTGGCAGCGGAGCCGGGCTTGCCAATTCGGTATCATTATTGCCACACTCCTGCTTGATATCATTGCAGAGAAGAACTCTGTCAAACATTTCAGATAGCTCAACTTCTTCAACATACGTTGCAAATTGCTTACTGCTTCTTTCCATGTCTTCCAAATTCCCATCGTCTGAATATTGATGCTTCCTTCCCTTCAAGCCATTTGAAGAGTCAGGGGGCTCTTCTTTTTCAGTTTTGATCACAACAGATGTACTTATATCTTCCGATTTGTTAGGTAATTCATATTTGTCCAAATCAATAATCAATGGATTACCAGTAGGAAGAAATTTACTAGCTTCTTCCATCCCTCTCTTGAACTGCAAGATGGATTCACTATCACCAAACAAATTTTGAAGCTGGCTTGTATTACCAAAGGAGGTGATCTGGGTATTTCCATTACCATAGGAGCTGTTGACAGCATGTAATGATGATTGTGAACTGACTGCTAAGAATGAATTCGGCAAAAGATCCTGCAGATGACCCTGTTCCACAGATGAAGTATTTTCACCCGAATCAACAATCCAGTGAGGATCAATAGAACTACTACCAGCATTACTGCTGCTTGTATACTCACTGGAATTCCCAAAAAAGCTATCAGGACTGTCAGACTTTTGATCACCATAACTTCCTGGATAAGAAGAAGGTGAAGGTGGGTATTTCTGTCCAATGACTTCATACAAGGATTTCTCAGCAGCACGTAGGGCAAGGGGGTCATGAAACATGCTAGGCTTCTCTTCCATGTCCTCTTCAACAAGAATCTGATTGAGAAACTTTAGCACTGGATCAGAGTCTAGATCATCTGGAGACTCAGCTTCATAGCTCACATTCGACGATGGAGCAAAACTATCAAGGCCTGGGCTCAAGGGAAGTAAAGGGATATCCAGGACATCAAGCTCTAAGTAATCATGGTTAGTCCCATTTTTAAGGTTTTGAGACTGATCATAACTAGGGAGAAAACTGCCATCATCAAAATTAAACTCATTTGCTGTATTCGGCTCACTGAACCAATTATCCATGAGAATCGACGAATTAAATTCCCTAATAAAATAGAACACCTGCATTTCAATAAGTCAAAAGTTGGAGGGAAAAATGCATTCATTGAAAAACTAATAGGCGTGATTCATGAAGAACCAAACTCATTAGCCATTAAAACCCACGGACTCAAAGTAATGCACAGAATTTACTAAGTTTCCCAACCTAACAAGGCTTATAATATATGACATATATATATAACATGAGATCAAGTGGAGTCAACAGCTCACAAAGATCAAATTATAAGATCTATCACATACTATCCCAAAGAACTGTGTTCGGCAAAAATGTAAAAACTCTTCAATAGCACCTATTCATGTGAACTGATTTTTATGTAAACATATACAAATTATACGAGCTTGAAATCTATTAATCGTTGTATCATTCTAGTAGATTTACGAATCACAGCAGACCATATTTAAAAAATTTAGCATAACAGATAAATTTTGGGGTAACTGTAATAGTTTAGAAAGTGAACAAAGATTTTAGAATATGTCTCTCGCTTTTTCGTTTAAATTATCATATTTTATTGAATATACCGAACAAGAAATTAGTAAAGATCATATTAAAACACAAAGTAATTAGTACAACATCATGTTCATGAAACGTTGAAAACAAAGCACCATAAACTACGGGAAAGCTTACATCTGAAACACACACACAAAAAAAGAAAAAAAGAAAAAAAAACACAACTCAACTAATTTGCTTCATTATCCAGCAAAACTTCTTATATTCCAATCAAACGAAAAATTAAAAATAATTATGGAATTAAATGGTCGACATAAAAATGATACACACACATAATATCCAGAATCAGAAAGCACACAAACAAATCATTCAGCACGTATAAACTCAGATCCAATTACATAATCAGAAAATATAAGGCGAAAATCAAAATAAAAAAGGCAAGCAACAATAGGATACAAATACGAAACTTCAGTTGAAAAAGAAAAAGAAGTGGTTTTGTTTTGCTTAATCTGCGCGCGTACCTTAGAAATTTATGAAGTGAAAGGAGAGGAGTTAATCGCAAATATAAAGTGAGGAGTGGAGGATTCTTGAGTTAGTTAATTGGAATTGTCGGGCGGAATGAATACTGTATAGCAATACAGCTCTCATGAAGTCATGACTCGTGTATATATATCTAGAGAGAGAGAGAGAGAGTGAGCGTGGGCACTCGTGTAAAGGTCTTCTCATCTTCTCGGATAATTATACGCATACCCTTGAATTTTACAACTATTACCAAAGGCCCTCCATTTTTTTTTCTTCAAAATCGCATTGATTATCCCTGAATATTTGCAGCATAATTAAATGTATAAGATTCTAAACGAACGTACAAAAAAATAAATAATTTATGAATTTGTGAAAGCTGACTCCGAGGATTGTCGGTTATTGAGTATTGAGAAAGCCGTTTTCATTTTGCTTTTTCCTCCCATTTAATGTGATTGGTTGAATATGATATTTTATTGAATAATTGATTTTTCGTAAATATCTGAATTTTTTTTTTCAAAAAAAAAAGAAGTAATTGTCTGATTGTACAGTTGACTCGTATAACTTTAAATGGCAAAACAGTTTTTCTCAAAATAGAAAAGCACACAAATGTTACTGTGTCTATGAGTGTTGCCAAAAGTAGTGCGTAATTGTTCTGTGTTCATCTATAATTTATTAGTAATTTATTATACCAAATACCATTTGCCTAAAATCTAGAAAATATGGACACTGGCTTGGCATATTGATATATATAACATTAAAAAAATTTGTAAAGTATTATCATAATATGTCTTGATTTGATCGTGAGAACTGTAAAGTAAATAATGATTGTATTATACTATATCATAACGCAATTTTTTTTATTTTTTATATTAAACCGTTCATTATTCCTTAATTTATCAAGTAATCACATATATAAAATATATTTAATCGTAAATGTGCTTGATCAAATTTTAAAAATTGTGTTTAAACTTACAATCCTAGTATCGAGCTTGAACGAACTATATTAGGTTAAGTATGAGTCTTGATTCAAATACTTTGATGGAGTATCTTTTTACGCTGGGCATTTTGTGAATATGGTGGAGTGGAAGGGGGTATGGTTAATTATCAATTACTTTTTGTCCAAGTTTTGATGAAGCTTCGATGAAGCAGAGTGCTGGCAGCCAACTACTGTGCCTTCAACATGATTAAGAGCAGTCAATGCTTTTATCATTCTCTAATTATCTCATTGACCAAATTATTACTTTATTCCTTTTTTTATAATTTTACGCATTGAAATATTAATTTTACTAGTAGCAATTAGCATTTTTCAAAGAAACAGTCTTAACAAAATGACAACAGCTTTAGCAATTTTGTTTTTGTAACTTAAATTCACAACAAGAAGATACTGGATCAAAATTGTGTCATTAATTTCTGGTACGAGAAAAGTACTTCACATCAAGTATACTCCCTTCGTCCTTTTATAAGTGTCTCCCGCCGTCAAATTACGCATATAAAAAAAAAATTTACCTATATAACCTTATGAATTACCATCATTAATTTATACATACAACTAATTAACAAATTACTAGAAGCATTAAAGAAGGATAAAATAGAAAAAATGTAATTAATTTACTCTCAAATTTTGAAATGTGACATTTATTTGGAAACAAAAAATAAGCTAAATATGACATTTAAAAAAGAACGGAGTGAGTATATAATAAAATAAAAATTAAATTATACTCACTTTGTCTCATTTATATAGGCTGATTGGACTTTTTACAAGGACTAAAATAAAATTATTTGAAAAAGTAAATTATATAGTAAACTTTATAATATGCCCCTATTTATTCTTTGACTATGCATTTTTTTATGAGTTAATCAAAGAATTAAATAGAAATATATTAATAAATGGGTTAAAAAAACATTACTCCCTCCATCCCGTTATTCTTGTCTCATTTCTTTTGGACACGGGTATTAATGAGAAAAGAATTAGGGATAAATGTGTGTTAGTGGAGTTTTTGAATACTTAATAGGGTACAAATAGTGAAATAAAGTGGATTCAAATAGCGAAATAAAGTGGGTATAGAAAGAGTGAATAGTGAACGACACATAAAATGAGGGGAAGAATAATGAAAGATGGAATAGTTAGGAGAGATAAGGGTCACATTAATAATTTAAATAGGGTCTTAATAATCCTTAATTTAGTCCAAAAAAGAAAACTGGACAAGAATAACGGGACAACCCAAAAAATGAATACAAGACAAAAATAACGGGACGGAGAGAGTACTTTTTATGGAAACAAGTCTATATATTTGGGATATCCGAAAAAGGAAAACACGCCTATATAAATGGGACGGAATGTATATGTGTATATAGATCTAATAAACGTAAATTTCGAGTTTAGCTTTTTAGATAAAAAAAAAAACAATTTTATCCTGAATTTCGGTTTTGATGGGCACAAACAAACAAAAGTACCCATTTTTTGGTTTAAACTAATTGGACCAAACCAACTACTATTTACAAACAATTTAAGGCTGTAATCATGGGTTAAATACAGTTTCCTAGAATTTGTGAATATAAAAATAGACCTTTTGAAATAGAAATACTTAGTCGCTTGAAAATTTATTTTTTTTGTTTAATAATTCCAGATTTTACTACTTAATTGAGCACTTATGTAGAAACCTATCTTTGGCAGGTCTAATAACACGAGAAGTTGACTACTGTAGTACTGTTTACTAATAGCCACTTTTCTGAATTGTAGAAGACTTTTTTTCTTTCCTTTTTTTTTGAGTTAGAAATTGGAGAAGACTATTAAGAGGGTAGGTCTCTCAATATTTTAATAATAATTTTTGTGCTTTTTGTGGGATCTCAATGATTGAGAGACTGACTCTAAATCGTCTCCAATTATACTGATCTCTCACCTCCGGTCTCTCATTATTTAATTATATTTTATTTTTTATTTTATGTTTTATATTTTTTTAACAATAAAAAATAATTATAATTAAAATACCATATTGTATTGAAACATTGGAAAATTACAATACAATAAAGAAAAATATATTAAATTTAAAATTAAGGTAAAACTAGTTGAGCGGACCGAAACATGTCCAAATTTCTCAATCAAATCGTGTTCAAGACGTTTATGGGCCCTCGCATCTTGAAGACGCGCTTCTCTCTGGGCATATGCTCTAAAAGCAGGGGTTCCACCTTAGATTGTCGGTGTCGTATTAATATTTCGATCGCCCTCCGTGCTCTGTTCGACTTCAAAGTAAGTTGATTGATCTCTTTCATCTTCAATGATCATGTTATGCATAATGATGCAAGCATACATGATGTCGCATAAATGTTCTCGAAACCACAAGCGGGCAGACCCTTTTATAATTGCCCAACGAATTTGGAGAACGCCGAAAGCCATTTCAACGTCCTTGCGTGCAGCTTCTTACATCCGAGCGAACCACCGTCTTT
The DNA here is from genome assembly GCA_031470985.1 of Agastache rugosa. NCBI lineage: Eukaryota > Viridiplantae > Streptophyta > Magnoliopsida > Lamiales > Lamiaceae > Agastache > Agastache rugosa. The sequence goes on from CM062609.1 coordinate 19,601,014, forward strand.
TCGGCTCAGTTGGTTGTGGGAGTGTCTTGACGAATGTTGCCCAACGTGGATAGATGCCGTCGGCGAGATAATAGCTCATTATGTACTCGTTGCCATTTGCAACAAAAGTGACCGTCGGCGTCTTTCCTTGCAGAACGTCGCTAAAAACGTCGGACTGATTAAGCACGTTGATGTCATTGTTGGAGCCGGCGACACCGAAAAAAACATGCCAAATCCATAAATCTTGAAAGGCCACCACTTCTAGAATGAGTGTAGGATATCCCTTTCTTTGGGTTGTGTATGCACCTCTCCACTCGGTTGGACAATTTTTCCATGTCCAGTGCATACAGTCGATGCTACTAAGTATACCGGGGAATCAGTATTTCATTTCGTGTATCGATACAAGTCTGGCCACGTCACTATTTGTCGGCCTCCTTAAGTATTCCGCACCGAAAGCGGATCTAATGATTGTACAGAAATTCTTGAGAATTTATGTGCCCGTTGACAAGCCCACGTGCAGATACTCGTCATATTGATCGGTTGATCCACCATTTGCAAGTTGTCTCAAAGCAACAGTGCATTTAACAAATAGATGGTGCCCCAATCTATCCGTTGCATCTGGGCGTTGTTGAAAGGAAGGTTCCCGAGCCTGCAATGTCTCTGCTATGCGTATGAACAAATTTTTGCTCATGCGAAACCGGCGGCGAAATACGGCTTCGTCCCACCTTGGATTTTCTGCAAAATAATCGTGAATGAGGCGTTCGGCAGCCCCCTCACGATATCTATTAACGTACACCCTCGCTGGAATGCTACTCGTTCGAGCTGCACGCTCCTGACGACGTTTGCATGCTATTTCAACTGCTCGCTCAGCCAGATCCAACACCCTCTCCTGACGCCCGTTCTCTTCATCATGATTGAAGAAAGCTCCTGACCAAAACATGATTGAGGACAAATTGAGAGAGAATGAATGTAGATTATGAGTGAATGGAATAGAAGATGAATGAAATGAATTGAAGTGAGATGTGGTATTTATAGATAGAAATTGTGAAATTTTTTTTTGAAGTTGCCGTTAATTAATTAGTCGTTACAATTTTTTTTAATTAAACATGAAAATAAATAATATCATATTCAAGAACGGCCAGGTCGGTTGCTATGTCGCAAACCCGACCTGGGTTGCGACCTAACATAGGTCACCAACTGGAGGTCGCCGCGGCGATCGGAGGGCCAACGACAGTGGTGAGTGACCGCCGTTGTGCATGCTCTAAAAGTAAAACAAGTCGCAAGGAAAAGGAAAAGGAGAACCTAGAAACATATTCGTCCTGACGTCTTGGTTAAATTAAATACTACCCCTCGTCCCTGAAAATTGGGATCGTAGTGTCTTATTCGTTTGTCTTTTAAAATTGTGATATTTTCTTCTTTGTACGTAATCTCACATACTTCCTTATATTTTAAACCTCACAACAAATCAAAAGTGGTGGGTCTCTTTCTTCACTAAACATCTACTGAATATTTCTTAAAACTTGTGCTATACAACATGCAACACATTTTTCAGGTACGGAGGGAGTATTTAATATAATTTATATAGTCTACTTAATAATATAAATTGTTATTGAAATGATCTGGTTGTATAATGTATATGATATTATATTAAAAAGTTTTTTTTTTAAAGGTCTACCATTGGTATCCCTCTAATTGCGGATATAATTTAACATTATTATGTGGCTCCGAAGATTAGCATAATGTCCTGCTTTTAAAAGAACAAAATAATTGTTCTATATATATACGTGCGCCATAATTATGTAAGCAATTACGCTTAACCTTATTACTATATATATTGACATGGCTTATCCTGATATTATATAGTAATAAAATTGCATAATTTGTTGTATGCCACGTCATTACGTAAGTATGTGCACACGTTTCATCTATATAATCAGAGATTCTAGGGTTGACGATTATTCTCAATCTTGTAAATGTAAGTAATACTATCCTACTTACCACTTACTACTATTTAGTTGGATATAAATTATCAATAATACTGTTCGGTCACATTGTGGCCGGTCACACGCGTAAAAAAAATAAAAATTAACTGTAAAAATAGAAATAATCATATTTCCCCTTAGAGTTTATGATCTCTAATTAGGGTGTATTTCCTTTTCCAAAATCTGTATTATATTTATTAGCTTGCTTGGCTGACCACAGTGTGTCCAAATAGCACTACATGTCAATCTTAGTTATTTAGTTAATTAAATTAGTATATTGACCCTTTCAAAAAAAAAATATTATTGACATATGATTTGGACTCATTCCAATAAATGAGACAATCTCTCTCGTCTCACTGTCTAATAGGATAAAATTTATTAAACGGATCTCATACTCGAATTTAATTCGTACTTGATTGATATGAAAAATACAATATCGAGTTCCAAAAAAAATCTATGTTAGTTATTAAATTATTAATAAAATTTCAATCAAATTTATACTATTAAAATATATTGGGAAAATATGCAAATACCCCCCTCATGTTGGCAGTGCTAGGTAAATACCCCTTGAACTTTGTTTAGGTGCAAATTCACCATTTCCTAAAGTTTTCAGGTGCAATTAACCCCTCGCCGTGATGGAAACGACACTTCCGTTGGCAAAAAAAATATTTTTGATTTATTTTTATTCTTGTGGGACCCTCACAATTTTCAACGGTTATATACTACATAATTAGTACTAAAAGCTCAAATTAGGAAACAAATTATTTCGAACCCTAGCTCACAACTATCAAAATTTCAGGTGAGGTTTTCCGATAATTTGTACGAAAAAGGATGACGAACCACTTGAAAAGATGAGATCGTCAATATCAACAACAAATAGTTGGCTTGGATTGCAAATTATTGTAGAACTTCACATGAGCTTTGATAGTTGTGAGCTAGGGTTCGAAACAAATTTTTTCCTAATTTGAGCTTTTAGCACCAATTAATTCTTGGGAATTGTAAGGGTCCCATAAGAATAAAAATGAATCAAAAATATTTTTTTTACCAACGGAAGTGTTGTTTCCGTCACGGCGAGAGGGTAATTGCACTCGAAAACTTTAGGAAATGGTGAATTTGCACCTAACAAAGTTCATGGGGTATTTGCCTAGCTCTGCCAACATGAGGGGTGTATTTGCACCTTTTCCCAATATATTTCTATTACAACATTGTTTTTCAATTAAATTCGTTTAAGAAATAACGATTAACAAGCTTAACCAAATTTTATAAGACTTAACATACTTGAACAATATTAACCTAAATATATTAGGATTACAATTCAAGGCAGGGATGAAAATTAAAACATATATATACAAGTAAAAATCTGATACAAATTTATATAACAAAAACGCTCTTGTTACAATACCTTTAAACTGGACACAAGAGAGCTGATTACAATACAATTGACAAGAAGAAATGAAGCAAAACTTCCCACCCAATAAAAAAGAAATGAACCAATCCTTGTAAAAAAAAAAGAGAAACTTCACATTAAAAGATTGCCAGTTTCCCAGCAAAAAGAATTCTGTTGGCCAAAAAGCTCTTATTTTGTAACCCATTTACAACTGCTACAATACATAAAACTAATTTACTCCTTTTTTGGCACACTTTTTATACATATATAATAGTATAATCACAGAAAAATATAAAATCAAAAGAGCGAAGACCACACACCCCTAAGACGCGTCTGATGAAGGAAGCCAACTTTTTTTCATAGAAGAAGGCAAGTATCTGGCTGGGACTTGAGCTGCTGTTTGGGTTGCTGCTGTGACCAGTAAGCATGAGCCGTCAAGACTCTGTCGAGGAGTTCCTGTGGAACGGGCTCTCCCCGCCTTTGCTGGGGAGATATTCCTGCCGTGTGGACCAATGTTTTCCACTTATCCTGGTAAAAGTAAAACACAACTACTTTCACGGATCGTCTCTTTCATTAAACTAACTTCTATATACTATCCACACAAAGCTAATATGGTCCAGCAGAGGATGATTCACAGAAAAACGAAGGAAGCAGACTGAGCTAGAGTTCTGACAACGTGTTACGAGCAAAAGACAATGTCTAAATAGTCCAGCTTCATTTCATTTAACCAAATAGAGCAAGATTATAACTACTAGTTATATCTTAATAAGATGATAGATAGTGAACATGTAAAACATGTGATACAAGATATAGAACGTCGACATGTTGTGGAGAACTTTAACGAGGAAATGCAGGGAGACTGTCGACAATATGCATGAGCAAATAACACCACTTGTCGTACCTTTAAATCCACGTAAGTTCTATGTTTTGCATTATCAAAAGCTCTCAGTTTCACATCACGCCATCTGCAATATAGATAAGCCTATAAGTCGAACACGTATGTTTTCAGCCATCTGTGACGACAAAATTTGTAACTTGCTGAGAAACAAGGAACCATCATAATAATCACATAATTCCATAGTTAGGTTTCAATACGAAGATAATGCATCATTCAACTTCTTTTAACAATTTAGTCGAGAGTTCTAACCACATAATACCTTCCAGTTCCGAGTTTCTCAACAGCCTGAACTAGAGCTTCTACTTCAGCTACAGTGAATGGTCTACGGATCCGTCGCTGTGTAGACTCGGATCTCTTAGATTTTCGCAGAGGCACTACGGCTAGGGCGTCTTGTTTCACTGAAGGTACTGGGACCAGTGCCTTCGATTCTGAAGTTGTTCTGTGCAACGACATACCAGGAGGAGAAGGAGCTGAATCATGATCACTTTCTATGAAATTGTTGAAACTTCCATGAAGATCCGGATGAGTTTCTTGATTACCCTGCTGGCCACCATTTTGTGTGATAATAGGAGCAGGCGGATACCTGAAGAGACACCAACCAAACTGTCAGAGACTAACGAGACTGAACAAATGGCTTTATTCTACGCTAAGGACTTCATCATTCCTTTACAAGAAAAGGGGTGGAAGCGAAAATGGAGGAGAAAAGAGGGAAAAGTTGAAATGGCAGCTTAGACACATACAAATAAATAAATAATAAAACCCAACCAAGAAATTATACTCACAAAAATCAAAGAATACCTGGCCAGTGGTTGAGGATTGTCGCACAGCAGTTGACCTTGACAATCTTCAGGATATGATCTTATCGGGGCGGGAGCAGGGCTCGCCTCAAGAGTGAATCCCAGGGTATCCATCTTGTTATCATGAGAAATTCCAGTCTGCAACAAAGTCTTGTTATCATCTCTAATCTTCTTACCCTGAAGTACTACTCCAACACGTAATCCACCACCAAGTACTGTATTTACTGCTTCCATAACCATACGCTGCAAAATATTATAACAACCAATAATGTGAAATATTGTTAAAACAATCTCCTCTCCAAAACTAGATAGATTAAGATTAGGTTGGCTGCAAAACTTTAGCTTCAGAAATGTAAGCTAGAAATAATACCTTCAGAGAACCAACTGTTGCAGTTTCTGGAATCTCGATAAATAATTCCGGCACCCTAAAAGACTTGATTCTAAGCTTGACTGAGTCAAAGGAAAAATATTTCCACATGAGAACCTTTTTTAGTGCCAGGTATTTTCTCAAGCCATAAAAGATAACAAATGACCCGAAGCAAATTTCTCATACCTTGGCTATTCCTGGAGTGGAAAGAATCATATCCTCCTGCTACAGAAGTCGGGGCTGCGTTTGCTGCATTTGTGTCAAATCAAATATAATATTGGTCATTTCCAAACTCCAGATCATGTATCTTGACTTGTGCATGAGATTGTGCATGCATGCTTGCGTGCAATTGAAGAGGGGGGGGGGGGGGGTGAAAAACTACCTCCTGGCAGTGTTAGACCAGATCCAAGTCCGTCTTCATTAGCACAATTTTCAGAAACTCCAAACATTCCATCACCGGTGATGCTTTCATCAGAATTAGAAACTGAGCTACAGTCGTAAAGCTTCCTCTTTTTGAAAGGATAGTCCCTCAGAGATCTCTGGCGCTTGAAACCATTCTTCCTGTTGAGATAATTGCATCGATCTGCACACAGATCACTTATAATATAATACAAAACAAAGCAATGACCATATAAACGTAATAGCAGCAGCTCACCAGCATTATAGCCCTCCTCATCCTTCACATTTGAAGTTATTTTACAATGCTTAGGTGCTAGAAACTTTCTAAATCTACGGTCTCCAGGTGGCTTAAAGGCCTTATTTCTGGTGCTAGGTTCAACGCACTCAGAAGAGTTGTCGTCATCATCTCTAGTAACTAACTTTACATTCTCCCGGTTAACGGGGAAAGAACCACAAGGAGTGTGGTCCCTGGAAAAGGGAAACTTTACACTATCAACTGAACACACTAATGCAGAAGATTTTCTGTCTGATGCCTCTGGATGCCCTGAACTGCACAGAGAAACCTTATTACTTATCGACAAATTCCTAATATTTGCAGAATCCAGTTTAACATCTTTCCTACTTTCGTCCTCTGACCCAGAATTAGCAGATAGCCTAAAACCAGACGATTCAATGTCTACTGAAGGAGTAGAAATCCCAAGGCTGAGCTTGCAGTCATCGTTGATCAATTGTTCTGCAGAACCAATCTTCTCTGAGCAATCGGAAGATGTTATACCGGATGCAGGCCTTGAGATTACATCATTTTGAGTGCAAGCAAGTTCGTTCGAACAAGAATTTGGATTGGGGGCTTCAGAGACAATTTCAGTGAAGAGAAAGTTCCTTTCATAACAATCTCGATCACAAGATTTTTCTTGTACAGACTTATTTTCGTCCTTATCTTCCTTCCCAACAGAATTTCCCAAAGTCGGAGGCTGCTCTTTTCCAGAAGACGTATTTGCAGGTGCCGGACTTTCGCCATCCAAGAGTAACTTTCCAGCAACGGTTGCCAATAAGTCAAATGCACACATTTGGTTGTCATCAGCTTTTCTCTTAAATGAGCTCCTCCTCTAAAATAAAGAAAACGAAAAGAAAAAAAAAATGGCCGGAGTTAGTTATTCCATAGCCATGGGAGGTTAGAAATAACATAATGGAAATTCGGGAGAGTGATTACCCTAACTGATCTGGCAGCTCTAGGTGTGGGAGGCACCTGATAGCCATGAAATCCATACTCTAATCTCTTCTGCAATGCCATATCTCAGAACCATACCCAGTAAATTCATAAAGCAGGAAGACCCGTCTTCCAAAGCTTGATCACGACATAATCCCACAGCAACGAGAATGGGCAAGACACCTGTTGTATAAAGATGCCATATGCAGAAGATCTCATTCAGAACTTCTTGAATTAATCAAGTTTGTAAATAGTTTAAAGTAAAGATGTTACAAATATAGAATAATGTAACAGAGTCCATGCAGATTCGACAAGTGACCACCAACAGAATTACCAGAAAATGGACCTATTACGACTTCAAATGGCGAAGGGATACAATGCAGAAAGGAATTTGATCATTGCTGATACAACAAAAGCATGGAAACATAAGTTTCACTACATAACAATCATAACTTACAGAAAACGTGGGGAAACACACCACTAGATCATTACCAGATCCTCTGGTACAAAATCAATATTAACAGCAAGGAAAACATTACTTCAAGGATTTTATGGAAACTCATCATCAACAATGTATAAACCACCACGAGGAAAGAAGACGGACCGGAGAGTCCTTATAGCAAATAAAATCGCAAAAAGGTTGGGCTTTTTGATGGAATAAACCAAAACAAATTTACAAAAATATTGCCGTAAAAGCCTTAAATTAACAGCAAACCAGGCATTTTCATGACGGAATACAAAACTTTAAGGCAGGCGCCGGTATCAACCTTAGAACAGACAAAATAGAAACAAATCGAAATTAACTTTCATTACACTAAATAAGTGATGATGTAAATTTTATGCGCACTTCAAGATACGGGACAACAAAGAGAAGAAAAGTAACCCTCACAAAAACCCCAAGTGAAGGAATTTCAACACAACAGCATTTGTAATATTATTTCATGCATTATTTTCGAGGAAAAAGAGATTGTAATATTTATCCAAAGGGAGGTAGGATTGCTTCATGATCTACAATCAAAGGGAACAAACAAGAATTATGAAAAACCTGCAAAATTTTCCACTATGAAAACCATTAAATTATATCAGAAAACAGAATGAAAGTTCCCTGCATGGTAAAATACCGGATCAGACACTTTCAAATTGTGAGGAAGATAATTATGTAAATCAAAAATTAATGCAAACACTTGATTTGGAAAATACGACGCAAATAATTAAACAAAAATAAGGAAGGAGAAGAAATAAATCAATAATAAGAAAAGGAATACAAAAAAACAAAAACCACCCTCCAGACAAATGAATGATCCCAGAATGATCAGATTTCTTTTCATTTTTCCTCGATTTTCTTTCAAGAAAAAATCTGAACCAAAACCTCCAACTTTACCAAACTATAAACAGAAGCATCCCAAAAAATTTGATCATCTCACCTTCAGAGAATCAAAATTTCTTCCATGCCACCATGAATTATCTTCAATTGCCACATCATTTTCTTCTGCAAGCAAAATCCGGGAAAGAAATCCTACAACTACACCACCAATAACGCAAGATCAAAACTTTTTCCTTCAGAAACAACCCATCTTGAATCTTCAACAACCCAAATCATCTATTCCATTTTACACGATCAGAAAATTCAAAAATGGTTGAAGAATTTCACTCAATTCCACCCATATTTTTTTAATTTTTTTATACGTAATTTCTTATTTTCTTTCTTTTCGGTTGAAATTGAAAAGATAGCCAAAAACCCTGTGAAAACCACCCCCTCCACACCATAGCTTAAACCCCAATTCTTATACCATTGACCCTTGTCACCGGCTCCATCGGTAGACGCTTAGTTCGCCACCGGCTATAGAAGGTTATCGCAAAGAACTGCCTGAAGACCTATTCTCTTGTGGGCCATAGACAGCGTTGGATGATGCCACGTGGAAGTGAGATGTGAATCCTGTGGTCGCTCCTCCTCTACCCATCGAGAAAAACGTTGGGTCACCAAGCGAGGGAATTTTCTTTAAATAATTATGTCTTAATTTCGTGCCCCTCAAATTATTTTTAGAATTTTTTTTATTATAAGAAATGGATAATAAAAACTATAAAATTATTTGTGGGGTTCCACTCGTTTTGAAAATTTTCATTTTTAGGATATGATTTTCTTTTATTTTTTTATTACCAAAGGTATCCGATTAGTAAGGAGGTTTGTATTAAAATCCCAACAAAATAGTAACTAATTTTGGTTGAGGTTTGCCTTAAAACTCACCAGACTCATGCCTAACCAAGAAACATCTGTGGTTTAACTAAAACTTAGCATAAACTCTCTCTATTTTCCATAATAGCAATCTCCTATTTATTTACAAATTACGAGGAAACCTATAGTTCGTAGTATTAAATGATGAAGTGCAATAAGGGTATGCTTCATTAATATACATATAAAATTAATGCATGATGGTTTAATTTATAGGAGAAAATGAGAATATTCTCATCTCATGGTACGAATGAATGATTATTATGAAATCAAAAATAATTTAGTTATTTAAGCCACGTGCACGTAGATCTAATTCCATGAGCTATTTGAGTTGTTTATGCATCCCTTCATTGGATTTAGTTGGCAAAGAAAGATTCCCCTGCCATCTTTTAGATCTAACTTTAAAGTTTAATGATTTCTCAATGCTACCTATATGAATTATGATGTCCATTTTATCGTGTAAATTTCAGTATTGTTCTGATTTAGATAAATTTACTATCTCACTAAAAATACTCAATTTAGTAATTGTTGGAGTTCTCTATTTCTATTTTTATTTTGAATAACAAGGGTTACCGCAAAGCCGTAATTATTAATCGATGCATGTATTAGGTAAACTCTTCTAATGTATCATAATCAGCAAACCTCACATAAGAAGTAAATCGCACTAAGAAAATCTAGTACAACGAACTCCACCTACAAGGTGTTGATTCAATTATATTAACTATTTAGAGTTTATGGTCCATGATTCAAGTGTTGGAATTAATTAAAGCTTAATATTTGTGATGTGTGATTTATTATTTTTATTTTTGTAAGTGGTAGAACAGTAAGATAAAAGTACTCTGCTTTTTAATGACAAGTATAACCGATAATCGTTATTTGTGGTGCGCATTGAATGATGCTCATTATTGTGAAATGTTTACTCTATTATCATGCTCGATATCATATATCACGCTCGTTGCATCGGTGGTAACGCAATATTAATCAAGCAAAATATCTAATTGAACTTTGATTCTTTGGATATACCAATACTACATAAAATGTTTATTTTATCCATATTACAAAATCAAGGTGCCACATCAGATTAAGTGATCCTACGTGGCATCAGGATTGCTCTGAAATGGTGTCTTTTTGCTGGGTATTATCTCGAAATAAGAAAAAATAGAAAATCTAATTCAAAAATCCCAAAAGGCGGCACGTGGAGCGTAAGACCAAGAGGACGTAACGGCGTGAACGGAGAGATAAGATTTGAGGCAGTTGGTTTGGTTGGGCCCAACTTTTTCAACTTTTTTTCTCTCTCATTCGCTGAAGAGGTTGATGAGACGGTAAGTTCGATGCTGGATCCCCATCCAATGAAAACGATGATATTTTCAGCCCTCATTTCTTAATACCAATATTTTGATTTTCTTACTTGCCAAAAAAAATTAAATCGATTTCTTCCACTTTCTTCAAGACAAAATGAGGTTCGGGCAGAATTACTAAAGAAGATAGTCAATGGATCTTAGTTAAAAAGTGCAAAAATAAAAATAAAAATAAAAAATCATGATGATTATAGAAATTAAGAAATTGGAAAGGCCAAATCATTCATCTCTTATCCAACACTACGAATCGAACTACCCCAAAATCAATTGAACAAACTTCACTCTCTCCAATCCAAATCTATAAGTAAACAAAATCTGATTCAACCTTCGAAAACCGCCAAAATCAAATATTTGGAAAAATTCCGCAAGAATAGGTAATAGATTTGAGGTTATGCTGCTCCCAGTAGAACGAGTTTGTCAAAATCCTAACTTCTAATAATTTTCCTTCAATTAAAAGCAAAAAAAAACAATAGAAGTGAATCTTTATTAGAAAGCAAAAAAACAAGAGAAGCAAAAAATTATGAAGTTCGACAACCAAGTAATGAGAAAACTTTCGGTTAATTAGGCCAACCCATTCGATTTTCGGGCTATTCCTATCGGTTTCGGCTTATAAATTTTTGACCATATTCCTAACCCATATTTTTTCGGACTATAAATTTTTGACCATATCCTTCTTTTTTCAATCTATCCGGATCAATCCATCGATTTTGGGTTGAATCGACACATTCCTACTAGAAAGTAGAAAGGGAGTGAATGAGAGAGAACTAAGCAATTGAAGGACGAGATATGAGTTCAATATTTACCGTTCTCTTTCATTTATTTATTTTTGAAAAAATATTCTAAAATGTCAAACTTTATTTCAATGGAGTATCATTTTAACATCCAATATTTCGATAATGTAACTAACATGTCCACAGTAAGTTTTCTTAATCACACATCAAAGTACGTAAGTCCATATTCGATAAAACTGCAACTGCTAATATGGAAATGGGAATCCCCCTAAATTTGAAGCAAAATAATAAGTATAAAATAAGAGATAAATAAATTTTAAAAAAGAAAAAGGAAATATCACATTAATTCTAAGTCATTTTCAAACCATATGAATTATGGCCTACAATCTTAAGAGCACATGTCGACTGACAGAGACTGCAACCTCATTTCAATTTCTTTTCATTGGCCCAAAATTCAATCTACCCCAAAGAAGCTGGAGCTAATATAAATACACCAAATTAAATACTCCACACTTATATTTTCGGTATGCTTTACCGACCTTTTTCAAATTTGGATTTGACGTGTGCTTCATTTTTTATTATTATCATCATGGATTATCATTTTATAGAAAAAAAAAAGATGAGTCCCATATATGATAGGGAAAACCTACCTTGCAACAGGGATTACAACGTACACACAACCATAAACACCAGCTCATTAATTAATTCTAAAACCTGTCCAGCAAGACTACAAACCAAATGCAAGTGTGGCCTCATTCCGTCAAATCACATCATCGGTGATAACGACATCTGAAGATTTCAATGCTCCGTGTACTTTCATAATAACAGTATATTTCCATTTAGGGGTGAAATTGTCCTCCAAACTAAACAAAGTGCAGGTTAATGGAAACTTTGGAAACATAAAACTTCCCTCTATAATCATCTTTGGAAACTTAACTCATGCATAATTAGACAGATTGCCCTTCACAGTATAGGCAGCAATCATATTTTCAGAAAACGCATTTAGGCTGCGTTGAATTTGGACCGTGAGTCCTACAATCAAATCAAGATGCCAATTTTTCCACATACTAGAATCAGATAGGTCTCGATCAGAACTTCATTAAAACTTAGCCTACACAGGTTTTAATATTTGAATCTACTAATCCACATATATCCTGGCTTTAATTAGCATAAAACAAACATAACCATCACAGAGCAACCTCATCAATAGAGTATGCAAGTATTTTATGAAGTGTCCAAAGAGATCCTTTAGTCTAATTCCCTTCAATAAATAGAGAGACACAAACATCACTTAATGAAAATGGCATCAAATTCCTCGCCAAAAAACACAAGACAACTAACCTCGTCTTTCCATCTTCCTCTTCTGCATCTTCTTTTCCTCTTTCAGGATTTATATAACCTCCACACCTTCATATCCAACTATTCTAAAAGCAATGTAGAAAGTATACTTAAACACCGATGGGATACGAAACAATGAATATAAAATTTGAATGGTCAGACTATTAAGCTTCTTCACGGAAGGAAAAAAAAAGTAGTGGAAAGTGAAAAACATTACAGAAGGCCAAAAAAGATGAAGTAAGGCTGACATTCATCGCTGTAAACATATGCATATGCGCTAAAAGTTTTTTATAACAACATAAACTCAATTATACAGTTGCAGAAAATAAATTATAATTATACACTCTCTGTTCCTCAGTCCAGAAATCGATGAATCAATAAACTCAAAGTCACATCGTCACATATTTTAGCACTATGATTCCAAATTCACGCCCACACAATCAAAATCACAATAAAGTTGACATGACACAGTTCCAATTACTCACCAAAAGACACAATCGAATCAATAATTCACATTCTATAAGATGAACTATCTTGCATCTGGAAAGAATTAACATGAAAAGTTAAAAGTTATACGTATATACCCATTGACAAACATGGATTTTTCAAGTTGTTTAGTGTGCATTTGATGCCATTTATTCAAAGAAAACCATGCTTGATTTGAACATTATTGCAAAAAGTGTTGTTTTGTGAAGATTTCACATTTGTTTGGTAGTTTTGATTAAATCTCAGGAAAATGAAGACCAAATTAAAGTGAAATGAACTTAGGATGTTGAAGAGGAGTTCGATACGAAGCATTAGGAAGAAACGGGAGTCAATTCGGAGTTTGGACAAGAAAGATTGAGCCCAAAAGATGAAGGAACACAACATGACTCCTGACCCGCAGGAAAAATAGTGTGCAAACCATGTTTTGAAGAAGGGCACCCGCGGGCGTGGGCTTGACCGTGGGCTTCTTTCTTTGTAGGTGAAACGGGTCCACGGGTGTGTGCCAGTGACCACGTGTTACTGTGTTGTTCGGAAAAAAATGTTTTTTACTCCTATTTTCTCCTAATTTTGACTACACTTTGACCTCTCACTCTTTTTTCTCTAACCCAACACTATAAATATCCCTCAAAAACTCAACCACTATCAATCCAAGACATACCCCCAATTCTTAGCCTCTATTTTCTCTTACTACCCATCATTCTACACATCTCCACCATCTTCATCTTCCACCCAACTACCTAGAGAGAAAAAGTGTGCTTGGGGAGAATTGGAAAGGAAACATCAAGGATTTCAAGATTGGAGCTCAAGATCAAGGATTTGTCTATGAATCTCTTGTTTTCTTGTTTTTCTTTCTTGTTTATCTTTGTTGGTGGATATTTTCTTTTCGTTATGATTAACTAAATTTCTTTATTCTAGGGATTAGACTAGATGGTTTTGTGATGGATTGATCTTTATTTAATTAATTGTTGATGGGTTCTATTATTTCCTTGTGTTTGTTGATTTGGTTGAATATTTAAATGCTTAGCTGTCATTTGAATGTTTTTGTTGTGTCGATTTTAGGCTCGAGAGATGAGGAATCGATACTATTGGAGTATGGAGCCTGAAAGAAAGTGCATTATACCACGATTCCGGCTAATTTTTGGGCTGCCGTACAAGTGTATTTTGGGCTCTACACGGTTTCATAGTTTTACTAGGATTATGGCCCAATTGTTTGTTTTGGGCAGCAAGATCTGAATGAGTTCAACATGATTACCGCGCAGTTGAACTCGATTGAGATCAAATTCGATGACGAACTTCGTGCCCTAATTTTGCTATCTTCACTGCCAGAAAGTTGGGCCAGCACAGTGACATCAGTTAGCGCCGCAGAGGCAAAACTGACGTTTGATAAAGTAAGGGATCTGATGATTGGAGAAGAAATTCATCAGAGAGAATTAGGATCTTATACTTCGGGGTCAGCACTGAATACGAAAACTAGGAGCAGATCGAAGGGAAGGCAGAATCGGGGAAGATCAAAGTCCAGAGGAAAGAGCCAATCCAGGAAGGATAAGAGTTCAATCCAGTGTTGGAACTGTGACGAGTACGGTCACTTCAAAAATCAGTGTGAAGCACCACCAAAGAAAAACAAGAATAAGGATCAGAAAGATAAGAAGACAGCGAACGCTACCACATCTGAAGATGATGGTGAGGCATTAATCTTGAGTGTGACCAGTCCGATGGAGTCATGGGTGCTGGATTCTGGAGCGTCGTTCCATTCATGCAGTAATGTTGGTATAATGGAGAACTATGTCTCTGGTGATTTTGGAAAGGTACATCTTGCTGATGATGAGCCTTTGAAAATCGTTTGAAAGGGAGACGTACGAGTAGTGACATCCAATGAATCCGTGCTAAAGCTGAATGAAGTCAGACACATTCCCGGACTGAAGATGAACTTACTTTCGATTGGGCAGCTTGATGTAGAAGGCTACACAGTGACGTTTGGCTGCAACAATTGGAAGATAACCAAATGAGCTATGGTAGTAGCTCGAGGAAAGAAGGAGGGTACGTTGTACATGACAACTAACTCCAATGATTGCATTGATCTTGCAGGTGAAGCAAACAATGCAGATTTGTGGCACTGTTGGCTTGGCCACATGAGCGAGAAATTGATGAATGTGATGTGTTCGAAGAGTAAGCTTCCCGGCCTGAAAACTGTTGAAGTTGGCTTGTGCGAGGATTGTGTGTTCGGGAAACAGAAAATGGTGAGTTTCTCGAGAGGTGGCAGAACCTTGAAGACGCAGAAGTTGGAGTTGGTCCATAGTGATCTATGGGGACCGGCACATGTGATGTCCCTAGGAGGCTCGGAGTTCTATATGACCTTCATCGACGATTCCACTCGAAAGGTATGGGTTTATTTTCTTAAGAATAAATCTGATGCGTTTGATACTTTCAGGAAGTAGAAAGCCCTTATAGAAACTGAAACGGGGCTGAAGGTGAAGTGTCTACGGTCAGATAATGGAGGAGAGTATGAACTTACGAAGTTCAAGAATTATTGTGCTGAGAATGAGATTCGCATGGAGAAGACCGTGAAAGGAACTCCACAGCAGAATGGCATTGCAGAACGCATGAACAGGACGTTGAATGAGCGGGCAAGATGCATCCGAAGATATTTTGGGCGGATGCAGTCAACACAGCCGCATTCCTAATCAACAGAGATCCATCAGTTCCGTTAGAGTTTCGGATACCTGAGGAAGAATGGACGGGAAAAGAGGTAAACCTATCTTTCCTGCGCATATTTGGATGTGTTGCTTATGCTCATGTTAATTCTGTTGATAGAAGTAAGTTGGATGCTAAATCTATTAAGTGTACGTTTATTGGTTATGAAGGTGATGAGTTCGTTTATAGGCTCTGGAATAAGCAGAACCGAAAGGTTATTCGTAGTAGAGATGTGGTTTTCAATGAACAGGTTTTGTACAAGAACAGAGTGAAGACATCAAGCTCTGACAATTTTGAGCCCCAAGTGGTCGAGTTAGACATCTCAAACTCGAGTGAGAGCAAGCAGAGTCAGAATGTTGAAGAGGTGCTTGAAGAAGAGTCAAGCACCCCACCACCGAACAATCTGCTGCCAAGACCGGCTAGAGAGCGACGTGCACCAGATAGGAGTGCCCTCTAACTTTTAATTGTTACTTACTGATGGTGGTGAACCTGAATGCTATGTAGAGGCAGAAACGGGTAGTAATAGACGAAGGTGGAGAGTTGCTATGGATGATGAGCTAGCATCTCTTCTCCTAAATGGCACTTGGGAACTTGTGGAGCTCCCAAAAGGCAAGAAGGCATTGCACTGCAAGTGGGTCTATCGAATCAAGGTTGAAGCTGATGGTAGCAAGCGCTACAAGGCTAGGCTGGTTGTCAAAGGGTTTGAACAACGATACGGTATTGATTATACTGATGTGTTTACTCCTGTTGTGAAACTAACCACTATTCGTTTGGTGTTGAGTATGGTAGTTGCAGAAAACTTGTTGTTGCATCAGATGGATGTAAAGACGGCTTTCCTTCATGGTGATTTGGAGAAGGACTTGTACATGACACAGCCTGAGGGATTCGTAGTGATGGGAAAGGAAAATCTTGTGTGCAAGTTGAAGAAGAACTTGTATGGCTTGAAGCAAGCTCCAAAGCAGTGGTACAAGAAGTTTGACATTTTCATGTTGGAAATTGGATATGAGAGATGTCACGCTGACCATTGTTGCTATTACAAGAGGTTCGACAAAAGCTATCTTATCCTATTGTTATACGTTGATGATATGTTGATTGCAGGAGCTGATGCAAAAGAGATGGATAAGTTGAAAAAGTAATTGTCCGAACGATTCTCCATGAAAGATCTTGGAGAGGCCAATCAGATTTTGGGCATGAGAATCGAACGAGACAAGGCGGCAAGGAAATTGTATCTTTCGCAGGCCACTTACATTCAGAAGGTCCTAGAAAAATTCAACATGGATGATTCGAAGCCGATGAGTGTACCTTTGGGTAGTCACTTTAAGCTGTCGAAGAAGAAGTCACCGAGTACAAAAGAGAAATGTGCCGAAATGAAGAAAGTTCCCTATGCTTCAGCAATTGGCAGCATAATGTATGCCATGGTGTGTACAAGGCCGGATATTGCGCATGTAGTGGGAGTAGTGAGCCGGTTCATGGGAGATTCGGGCAAGCAACATTGGAAGCAGTCAAGTGGATTCTTCGATACTTGAGACATACCACGGAGAAGGCCTTATGTTTCGATGGCAAGAGTGTTGAGCTGGCAGGTTATGTTTATGCAGATTTGGCGTCCAATGATCTTGATGGGAGAAGAAGTACAACCGGGTATGTGTTTACTTATGGTGATACTGCTATTTCTTGGACTTCTAAGTTGCAGAAGGTCGTTGCTTTGTCTACTACGGAGGCTGAGTATGTAGCTGTGATGGAAGCAAGCAAGGAGATGGTGTGGTTACAGAATTTCTTGGGTGAACTTGGGAAGGAGATCAAGAATAGCACTCTCTATAGTGATAGTCAAAGTGCTATATTCTTGGCAAAGAATCCGGTGTTTCATTCAAGGACAAAGCACATGAAGTTGAAGTATCACTACATTCGACACCTATTAGAGAAGAAGATCTTGCAACTTGAGAAGATACTTGAAAGTGCTAATCCAGCCAACATGTTTACTAAGGTGGTGACCTTAGAGAAATTGAAGCTATGCATAGCTTCAATTAGCCTTGGAACTTGAAGAGAAGATTAGGCGATGCTAAGCGGATACATGGAGCAGAAGAAGAAGATATGTTTACTTGGAAGTGTCAGTCTCCAAGTGGGAGATTGTTGGAGTATGGAGCTTAAAAGGAAGTGAACCATACCACGATTTCGGCGATCCAACTCGCCGCTGAGTTGGTCGAGAGGGTTGCTGGGGGGTGGGCCGTACAAGTGTATTTTGGGTTCTACGCGGTTTCTTAGTTTTACTAGGATTAGGGCTCAATTCTATATATATAGTTGTTCTCTCATTGTAATTGGTATCCGAAAATATAGTAAAAATCCCTGGCTTGGCATCGCCCCCAGACGTAGATACACATCGTATCGAACTGGGTAAACAATTCTTGTGTTTTTTATTTTGTGATTGTGTGTTTATTTTCTAACAGATACTAGAACCAAACACGAGGCACAATATTGCAATAGCTCGAGAGAGTGAGTGGTTTTGTAAGGACATTTGATCCAAGGAGCCGTTAGGAGTTATAGGCTAGCTTAGTGACCGAATACGGCATAACTAGCTTGTAATCTACAACTCGAATCGCCCGAGAGGGGGCTAGAGTGGAAAAGAGATTGTCCTAGATAATTAGGATTCTATCAATAATTGATTAGTAAAGTAATTTCTAATTGCTTATCCATCGAAATCTAGTCCCTAGGATAGCTTCGTTTCCATATTCTTCTCCCGTTTATAGTTTAATTATTATTAATTAGAGTTTATTTGCTTTAATATAGTTTAATCTATTCAATTTTTTCGTGAGTCTAAATAGATTAAAATAGCTTATTAGTAGTATTTATAAGACTTTCGAACTAGTTCTTGTGGAATACGACCTTGCTTGCCGAATATTACAATAGCCAAGTACACTTGCGGGTTTTATTTGCTTAAAAAGAAAAAGACGAACACCCGTTGACGGATCTATGCATGGCATTGCTGAAGACGGATATCCCCGATGTCACGGCTGTGAAGAACCCTCATTTGCTCTCATTCTTATCTGGACTTTCCATCTTCTTCCACCAAACTAGAATTCAAATCACCAAACTCAAATCGAATTTTAACAGAAAATATAGAAGAATCGCAATTCAATATCCTCAGCTCCTCGCAGATCAAGAGAAGAAGAGTGTGACAGATATCAAATTGAAAACCCTAATTCGATCACTCAGGCGATCCTTCGATTTGTCAAAAATGATTATTTATGATATTATAGAATGTACAGCGTTGAATTGAACCGCAATGGGGCTAGTTCCTAGTTGGCAGTTCTTGCTTTCAATTTTTCTTTGCATAATTCTACCACCGGTTGATGTGGAGCGTGTAATGCACGCTTCAAATTGAGCTGTTAATGGCGATGGCTCTGCGTTGTCTAGCGTTGAGATGCGAATACTGTAGCGGATTTACGTTTGTACACGTGGGGTTTAACGCAGCTCTTTCGCTAGTTAGCGCTAGAGGTGGCAAAATGGGCCCGGCCCGATTTTGGGCCGGGTTGGGTTTTAAAATTATAGGCCCGATGAGATTTCGGGCCGAGCTGGACCAGCCCAAAAGAAGCAAAAGCCCGATGGGCTGGATTTTTCACGATGTTTTGGGCGCGTTCGATACCATTTGTTAGTGAAAAACCATGTCATTTAACCTTTTTCCCAAGTTAAACCTTGTTTTGTCGGTTTTTACACTCGTTTTCTTATGTTAGAATAATTGTAGGAAAATGGATGTGTAATTAGAGTGAAAGGAGCTTGGAATGAGAAAGATGAGCTCGATACGAGAACGTGGAAAAAACGGAGGTCGATTCGGAGTCCGGACGAGGGAGAACGGGCCGAAACAAAAAAGGCGTACGGCCCGCAGAACACAAGAAAAATTCTTCTTCCGGGTGCGACATTGGCGCGCGGGACATTCCGCCGGTGGTCATCCCGCGCGCGGAAGAAGAAAATTCCTTCTTGGCCACGCGACTTTGGGCGCGACTGCGTGTGGCGGACCCACCTTCTTCCAAAATACGTTTTTACCTCTATTTCATCCCTATTTTCGCATTTTCTCTCCATAGCAACTTTTTCTCACTCCATAAACTTATAAATACCTCCAAAACTCAAACCCTAGCATGTAACTTACATTCAAGCCACAACCCCCAATTCTTAGCTTCCATTTTCTCTCACACACCTCCACCATTTTCATCTTCCACCCACCAATCTAGAGAGAGAAATTGTGCTTGGGAGAGAATTGGGAAGAATACAACAAGGATTTCAAGATTGGAGCTCAAGATCACCATGGATTTGTCTATGAATCTCTTGTTTTCTTATTTTCCTTTCTTGTTTATCTTTGTTGGTGGATATTTACTTTTCATTATGATTAGCTAAATTTCCCTATTATAGGGATTGGATTAGATGGGTTTGTGATGGATTGATCTTTATTTTAATTAATTATTGATGGGTTCTATTATTTCCTTGTATTTGTTGATTTGGTTGAATATTTGAATGCTTATATAGCTACCATTTGAATATTTTTGTTGTGTCGATTTGAGGCTCGAGAGAGTAGGAATCGATACTAGAACCAAACACGAGGCACAATATTGCAATAGCCCGAGAGGGTGAGTGATGTTGTGAAGGCATTTGATCCAAGGAGCAGTTAGAAGTTATAGGCTAGCTTAGTGACTGGAGACGGCATAACTAGCTTGTAATCTACAACTCGAGTCACCCGAGAGGGGGCTAGAGTGGAAAAGAGATCGCCCTAGATAATTAGGATTCTATCGATAATTGATTAGTAGAGTGATTTCTAATTGCTTGTCCATCGAAATCTAGTCCCTAGGATAGATTCGTTTCCATATTCTTCTTCCGTTTATTAGTTTTATTATTATTATTATTTTAAGTTTATTTACTTTCTTTAATTTAGTTAAATCTCCCCAATTAATTTGTTAGTCTAAATAGATTAAAATAGCTTATTAGTAGTATTCATAAGGCTTTCGAACTAGTCCTCGTGGAATACGACCTTGCTAGCCGAATATTACAATAGTCCCGTACACTTGCGGGTTTTATTTGCTTGAAAAGAAAATGGTGAACAAGTTTTTGGCACCGTTGCCGGGGACTAGTAGAGTTAGTACTTGTGATATTATGAAAAGCAATTTTTGCCTAATTTAGACATTATCTTTATTTTATTTTATATTTTTTTGTTGTTGTTTTTCTTGATAGGAGGAGACGTGAATTTGGAGAAGATGAATGAAGAGGACATAATTTTTTATCTCCAAATTCGAATAGCGGTGGTGAGAGCGGAATTGCAAATGCATGAGGCTATCAAGATTGATGAAGAGTGGCCACCGCCAAAGTCTCCACATTGTTTGAGGAGACGTGAATTGGAGAAGATGAATGAAGATGACATAATTTTTTATCTCCAAATTCGAATAACGGTGGTGAGAGCGGAATTGCAAACGCATGAGGCTATCAAGATTGATGAAGAGTGGCCACCGCCAAAGTCTCCACATTGTTTGTGAGTTCGAGCTTATTAAAGCACTTATTCTTTGTCCAAACTTATTCTCTCTTTGTATCGAATAAGTTTGGGGGGGGAGAGAAGAGTGTTTAGTTTGCTCGATTTTTTTTCTCTTTTCTTTTCTTCAAGTACTTTTAATTATTGAACTTTGAGTTCGTAGTGTCTAGTTGAGTCCTTAATAAAGCATATGTTGGGTGAATTGTGACATGGCTAATGATGAGAATGGAAAATTTTGGTTTCGATTGAAATTGTTGCTTATGCATTTTGATTGATTTGTTGGATATGTTTTGATGAAGCAAGTTTCAACCTCATAGGTTGTGGATTAAATGAACCTATGTGAGCCTTTGACTATCCGTTGATTATAGTCTTTCTCGCTTCTTGTGTGTGATTGTTTGAGCATGTATTTGTATCTATAGAACTTGCCATGGTTTTTCCTTGAAAATGAGTAGATGTGCTCTAGATTTTGATATGATTAAAGGCCCTCTTTGTTAGCAAAAAAAAATTCCCTCATTCTTGACCAAAATGATAAAAGCATGATCTGAGTTTGTCCCTTTGAGCCGTTATCTTTTCTTTGATCTAGCCGAATTGGGGAAGGGTAGAACTTGTGATAATTTGTGAATTTAGGAAATGAGGAGTTGGTGAATGATTGAGGTTATCTTGCTCGAATTGTATTGAAAATGGTTAGCCCTTATAGCTCTTAAAAATAGTTGAAAAATGAGAAGAAAGAAAATTTTCAAATTCTTGAGAATTGATGAAAGATGAAAAGAGCATTAAAGGGTAGAAATAGCAAGTAAAGAGGAAGCTATAGCAAGAAAAAGAAAAGTAAAAGAGTGAGTGTGATTTGTGGTTATTGTGAAAAAATTGGCATCTGTGGTTGTTGAGAGTTGATATTGTTAGATTACATGGGAAGTGTTGGTCCCAAGACGGATACCTTGGTGTAGAGGGGGGGTGAATACACCAAGGTTTAAAAACTTTTCCAAGTTAAAACTCTTTTGAGTGAGCTGGCTGTGTTCGATCCAGCTGGATGGCAGCTTGATCGACACAGCTGGCTGTGTGCGGAATGTGGTGGATTTGGAAAGTCCGTCTGTTGCTTCAAATTATATTGCAAAGCTCTGTTTCACTTTTCAGTTAGTCAGTTTATGCAGATTGAAATGTATGCTTATGAGAGTTAGTAACATGCATAAAACAAAGCGATAAATAACAAGAGCATCTTTAACGTGGTTCGGAGTAACCCCTCCTACATCCACGACCAGTTTCACTGGTAATCCACTACCACTTGGTTTCCAAGTACCAAGCAACTTCACAACTCTAACCCGAGCTGTGTTCCAACAGTTTGCGGGCACTGTCAAGCCTACACCTTCAGTTTGCGGGTACTGAAGTACCTAACCACTCGAATTACACGCTTCGAGCAAGCGTACCTTTACCTAACCTTTCTGGGTTTGGGTTTGGGTATGGTTTTCCAACTATGAACGAGTTCTTACAATGAAGAACAAGGAGTATGATGAACTCGTTCAAACTAGGCTTAAGATATTTATTCTGATCTAATCTGCCTATGACTGAATATGTGAACAACTAAGAACACGGTAGTAGTGGGTGTTCTTGAAAGATTTGGCTTTGAAGATCGTTGTTCATTTTTCTGTTTTCTTCTATTTTTTCAGTCGTCTTGTCAGCCCCCTCACCAGCAATGGTGGAGGAGAGATATATATAGGTGAAGATTCAAATTAGCCGTTGGAAGAGAGCCGTTTGAATATTACCTACTCTTGTTGACTTCTGGCCATTACCTACGAAGTAGGTCTGTATCTGCAGAAGCTATTCCTTCTCTGATTTGACTGCGTCAGACAAGATCTTCTGACATCGGGATCTTGTCTTGGAGAAGGTCTTCGTCTTCGAGCTGCTAAGCGTCTCTGCTGTGTCTTCAGTGTTTTGGACTCTGCTGTGTCTTGACTCTGAGCTATGTCTTAGACCTGTGCTGTATCATCAACCTGAGCTGTGTCTTCAACCTGAGCTGTGTCATTAACCTGAGCTGTGTCTCAGACCTGAGCTGTGTCATCGACACTAAGCTGGGTCTTTTACACTGAGCTGGGTCTTCGATACTGAGCTGGGTTTCCGTCACTGAGCTGGGTCTTGATGCTGCAAGATCTTTGACTCTTCTTGGTCTTGTTCTGCTGAGTCCTTTAAGCTGTCTGCTTAGCTGTGTCTTCAGCTGATCTACCTGTAAACTAAGAAACTCTATATGCTCAAACAGGTGAGCTGAAAAACGCTTAGGCTTGTGCGATCATCTACTCAGTTGGGGTCAGCTGGGTTTTGGTATCCAATCAAAACTCTATTAATTTTCCCAACAATTTCCCCCTTTTTGATGATGCCAAAACCTAACTGAGAAAAACAACCTGCTTCCCCCTAAATGAGAAAGTGGGTTTTTTTTTTTTTAAAAGATTTCAGCAGAAGATTAAATTCAAAGTTCAGTGCCTGGACAAAGAGTTATTGTCATCAGGGTGAGCTTGAGAGCAAAATATTTCAGTTTTATTAATCCACTAAAGATGATTACAAGAGTTACAGGATTAATGAACTGAAAACAAACAAAATTAAATCCCAGTAAGCTGGGTCTTCATCTCGGCTGCTTCTGCTGATTCTTCATTCTATCTTCTTCCAGCTGCTCATCTGTTCTTAACCTGTATCGGTTAAATATCATCTGCTCCAGCTTCCTGTATTCTTCTTCGTTGTTTGCCTTGGAAATTTTCCTCACGATCGCCCATCCGTTTACTTCGGCAATAATCTTTGATTTGTCGGGAAGTTGAGTTCCGTGTATCAACGGAAATTTGGATATGATACGTTGGGAGCGATGTTGGATCTTCGCGGTATTTGCAGCGTTGAAGAATGCTTTTGCCGTCATCCTGTCTTGATGAAAAAGCTCATTTAGATGCATCATGAAAGCAATATCTGGGGGCGTATTTGGGTAAGCTCCCAGATAATAGTAATCTTCGATGAACTCAAACTTTGTATGTTCCCAGTCGTCGTTTAGCTCTTCTGGGATCCATTCATCAACTCTTCTCCAGTTCATCGGCATCTGAGACTTTTTCTTTGAAGCTCTTATGTTTGCTCTTTTCTTCTGCTGCTTCTTCTCTTCGGCATTTAGCAGACTTTCTTTCTTCTTCTGCTCATCTTGGAGGCTTTTCATCTCTTGCTTTTGCTGAGTTACAAAGTTGCAGAGCCAATGAATATCATTGAGCTGTTCTGGCGTGGCTCCGCTAGCTTTGGCAAGAGGGATGATCATTCTGCTCCATTTCCCTTTCCGTCCAGCTGGTTCATCTGCATCCAGCTCAGCAACAACTTCGTCAATCTCTGACTGCATCACTTGGACTTCAGCTACAGCTTTTCCTTTGCCCGTCTTTGAAGTTTTTCTCTTGTCATTACCTTCCCCCTTTTTGGCATTATCAAAAAGAGTGGAGGAGAGGTTGACTACTGTCTCATTCAGCTGGGCCAAGGCTTTGTCAATGTCAGCAATCTTTGCTGATGTTGGGAAAATTAATAGAGTTTTGATTGGATACCAAAACCCAGCTGACCCCAACTGAGTAGATGATCGCACAAGCCTAAGCGTTTTTCAGCTCACCTGTTTGAGCATATAGAGTTTCTTAGTTTACAGGTAGATCAGCTGAAGACACAGCTAAGCAGACAGCTTAAAGGACTCGGCGAACAAGACCAAGAAGAGTCAAAGATCTTGCAGCATCAAGACCCAGCTCAGTGACGGAAACCCAGCTCAGTGTCGAAGACCCAGCTCAGTGTAAAAGACCCAGCTTAGTGTCGATGACACAGCTCAGGTCTGAGACACAGCTCAGGTTAATGACACAGCTCAGGTTGAAGACACAGCTCAGGTTGATGATACAGCACAGGTCTAAGACACAGCTCAGAGTCAAGACACAGCAGAGTCCAAAACACTGAAGACACAGCAGAGACGCTTAGCAGCTCGAAGACGAAGACCTTCTCCAAGACAAGATCCCGATGTCAGAAGATCTTGTCGACGCGATCAAATCGTAGAAGGAATAGCTTCTGCAGATGCAGACCTACGTCGTAGGTAATGGCCAGAAGTCAACAAGAGTAGGTAAGATTCAAACGGCTCTCTTCCAACGGCTAATTTGAATCTTCACCTATATATATCTCTCCTCCACCATTGCTGGTGAGGGGGCTGACAAGACGACTGAAGAAATAGAAGAAAACAGAAAAATGAACAACGATCTTCAAAGCCAAATCTTTCAAGAACACCCAGCCAGTCAGCTGTGTTCTTAGTTGTTCACATATTCAGTCATAGGCAGATTAGATCAGAATAAATATCTTAAGCCTAGTTTGAACGAGTTCATCATACTCCTTGTTCTTCATTGTAAGAACTCGTTCATAGTTGGAAAACCATACCCAAACCCAAACCCAGAAAGGTTAGGTAAAGGTACGCTTGCTCGAAGCGTGTAATTCGAGTGGTTAGGTTCTTCGCACCCGCAACCGAAGGTGTAGGCTTGACTGCCCGCAACCGTTGGAACACGGCTCGGGTTAGAGTTGTGAAGTTGCTTGGTACTTGGAAACCAAGTGGTAGTGGATTACCGGATGAAACCGGTCGTAGATGTAGGAGGGGTTACTCCGAACCACGTTAAAGATGCTCTTGTTATTTATCGCTTTGTTTTATGCATGTTACTAACTCTCATAAGCATACATTTCAATCTGCATAAACCGACTAATCGAAAAGTGAAACGAGCTTTGCAATATAATTTGAAGCAACAGTACGGACTTTCCAAATCCACCACATTCCGCACATACTACCGTGTCGATCAAGCCGCCATCCACTGGATCGAACACAACAAATTTCACTCAAAAGAGTTTTAACTTGGAAAAGTTTTTAAACCTTGGTGTATTCACCCCCCCCTCTACACCAAGGTATCCTTCTTGGGACCAACAATTGGTATCAGAGCAGTGGTTCAAAAGATCACTGTATCTGACTAGTCAGCATTTCTTTGCTGATAGTGGTCACCTGAACAGATCCTTAATTTTTAAAAATCTTT
The DNA here is from genome assembly GCA_031470985.1 of Agastache rugosa. Lineage (NCBI taxonomy): Eukaryota > Viridiplantae > Streptophyta > Magnoliopsida > Lamiales > Lamiaceae > Agastache > Agastache rugosa. Next base: position 19,627,412 of record CM062609.1, read on the forward strand.
TTAAAAAAAAAAAAAATCATTATATTGCATACTGTTATGGAATCTTCCTTGTGCAGGAATCTTCCGACATTCTCTGTCGATGATTATCAGATATGGAAGTTCAGACTCAAAAGCTTTCTGTGCGCGCAAAACGACATGATGTGGGATGTTATCACAGACGGACCCATCATCATCATAAACTCAGAAAGTCAAGCAGAAGACTGAATGGTCAGGAGCTTGAAGATGGCCAAAGCTGAATCAGAACAAAGACTGGCTCCAGCCAATGCAAACACAGCTGGAACCTTGTCATCAATGTACCAAAGAGGTCGTACTCAATCAAGCCAGCTCTCCAAGCTCAGTCCGATCAGAAAAGAAAACAGATCGGCAACTCAGAGACCAAGAAAAGCAGCAACTCCTAGCTGATCACAGAGCTCAAAGGCAGCAGATAAATCCTGCTGACTGGAATCAAAATCAAAGACAGAATGTCATCCAGCACAGACATCAAGGTCAATTTATAAGACAGCTGGGAAGGATCTCAGCTGGTTAGAAAGCTGGAAAGCAACCGAGCTTCAAATCAAGATTCCAGCAGACGGGATATCAAACTAGATATCAAGCTTAACAGACTCCAGCCATGAAATGGACATCATCAAAGAAAATGGAGTCAACAAGGTCCAAAGAAGAAGCGGACTCATTCAAGGACCAACCAGAAGTATCACTCACAAAAGATAAGGACAAATCTGGGTTATCAATGGAACCCTCAACAACAAAGCCGGACCCAATCACAACTGGGTGCCGAAGGAGTGATAACAGGTCGAGGGACAGACGCAATTGTGGATGTCATCAAGTTTGCTGTGAAAGAAAGACAGCTGATGATCCAAGCTCATGACTTACCTCAAAGCTCATCAAAGAATATGTTAAGCGTACGGGTCCCAGCTAATTGTTGTGATAACGTTTTTCCTGGTGAGTTCGATGCAAAGAACAGGAAATCGAAGATCCTACCCCACAAAGCAACAATGAACTCAGCTAATCATGGAGCAACTGACCTCATTAAAGAATTGAGCCAGTGATGAGAAAATTCACTCAAGTGAAGTAGGAAGTAGCTGAGAAAAGAAAGCCACCTACTATCAAATTCAGGGGGAACTCCACCAAGCTGGAAATCGACACAGCTGTGATATCAGCTGAGGGCAAAGTCAATCCAGCAGAATACTCAAGTGGAGAATCAAGAGAGAAATCCAGCTGAACTATCAAATGTCATCCTCTGGATATCAAACAAAGCTAGATCAAACATGGATCGCAGAATCCAGAAGAGGAACTCAGTTCAGCAGATTCACCATCAATTGGTATCAACAATTGATCTCATCCCAGTCCAGCAAGATCTTCAAGAAGAGCATCCAGCAGGAAATACTCAGCTGGATCACCGTGTGTCATCAAGGAATCAGACACAGCTGGACTAACTCAGCAGGAACCCCAAGGAGTTCAAAATGAATTTATCAAGTCAGGGGGAATCAAACCTACCGATAAAACCCAATTGGTTTATCCAATTGAGGGCGAACCTCGCAAACAATGTCTATCAGCAGAGAAAGAAAGACAAAATGACTCATTCCAAACTGAGTCATACAGCTGAGAATGACCAACAATTGATATCAGCTCAATCCGGATGAAGAAAGTCCATCCAGCTGAGAGGGAACAAACTCAGCTGGATCCCAAAACTTAGAAGGATTTCCCAACCAAAAAGGGAATCAAGCTCCGCTGGAGAAGACCGCTGTAATATCAGATGGATACTATGTCCAAGTGCGACGGTTCGGGAAGGGAAACCGGGCGAGGGGAATCAAGCTCAGTTGGATAGCTAAACTGAAGGAGACTCAACATAAAGAAACACAGCAGAGGTATCAGCTGACTACAAAGTTCAGCTGACAGGTTTGCAGTCTTTCATTTACTTCCCTGAGGAATATGCTATTTAAGGATAAAATTATTTGAATTTAAATTCAAAATTCACAATCATTCCTTAGAAGGATTCGTCAATAAGCCATCCAGCAAATCGAATCCCATCGCATTTAATGAAAAGCATGCAGGGTACTGTAGCTCGGGAAAGTCGAGGGAGAAGTCAGAACGTTTTGACTACCTCACGCGCGCGTGACCTACACTCTACATACGCACGTCACTTAACGTGTTGCGCAAATCTCTCCCAGCCGCAGATCTTGAACTCAATTCTAAAGATCTCAACCGTTCATCAAGATAAACGGTTGATTTATACATATCAAAGATACGCAAATCATCGCCTTCTTTTACTTATTATCTCTGAAAATCTTCTGCAATTCAAGTTCTTGCTTATCTCTCTGCAAAACTCTTCTCTCTTGTAGTCTCTAACCTTTCTTTACAGAAAATTTCAATGGCACCAAAGAAGATAACCCCAGGAGCGAACCAATCGGAAAACCTGATGTCAAAATTGCACTTTGAGAGTTGCTTAACTCTCAAGAACTACAAGAACTCAGAGTTCCAGGAGGTGCTGGATCTCATCGATAAGGCAGGCCTACTTCAATGGGCGACGGCGCGTCCGAAGAACATCTTCCGCCGGGAAGTAGCAGAGTTCTTCATGGAGATGACGAACAGAGATGAACGCCTGCGCTCCAACATCACCCTCCAACTCAAAGAAAAGACAGGGCATACAACTCCCTGGGACGTCGACATCAACATCAACCGGATTTTGAACAAGCTATTCGGATTGAAAACTCTTGGGGACCGCTCCCCAGACAACTACACCAGAGAAGAGATCCAGGCCGAATTGGATCAGATGCTGTTCAAGCCGGAACCCTACAGGGCAAGTATGTCCAAGCTACTGCTGAAGCCCAAATTCAGACTGCTTCTGGATATCACCCAGAAGTGTATTCTAGGTATCGCTGGATCTCAAGGAGAAATCAGCATACCCAAGTTGAAGCCCATGATAGCCATCCTCAGGAATGATCCTGTGGATTGGTTCTCCTACTTCATGGGAAAGCTGGAGAAAGAGTCGAAGAAGATTCACTTCGAAGATGACAGCTTCACCAAATTCAGCTGTAGGGAGACTATTTATTTATGCACCAAGGCGGCGTGCATAATAGAACACTACACCACTGGACGGCAAATCAAGTGGAAAGACACAGAAGAGTTCCCTGTGTCCAAAGTTCTGTTTGAAAAACAAAGTCAGCTCTCTGACTTGATGAAGAAAGCAGCCCCAGAAGGGAAGAAGAAGATGCAGGAGGCAAAACAGCAGACTGCCTCTCCCTCTCAAACTGGGAAAAGGAAACAGCCGGAGGAAACTCAGCCAGCTGGATCTCCACCTGCCAAAAAGAAGCTAAAATTTAAGGCAGCCATGAAGCCACCGAGTGAGACAATGGAGAAGCCGGTGATAAGCCGGTGGAACTGAATGGAGATCGATTCTTTGAGGAGACGGCTCGGGTCCTCCTCCAAGACGGATCAAGGAAGGGAGTTCGTGGTTGCTTCACGAGAAGCCGAGGAACCACGGATAGTGGTCCCCCACTCGACCCGAGAGGATGCTATTCCACTTCGCCAAATCCTACAAGCATCCTCACAACCCGCTCCAGTTGATCTCACATCATCTGGATCTCCTCATCAACAACACTCTCTTCTCCTTCCTCCTCCTCCTCAGGTACCTCTCCAAGAATCCTCCCCTACCTCTTCAGTACCTGAAACCACCCATCTTTCAGCACCCAGCTCACCCAAAGAGCCCCATCCAGCTGACGCTCCTTTGCGGTGGATGATGAATACCAAGCTGAACCATCAAGCCCTACTTCTTCTTCTGAGGAAATCGAAATCCTCAGTCCCAGAGCCGTTGCACGTGCTGCCACAGTCATGAGGGTCGAGGACCTCAGACTTCAAGGAATAAAGAGCGCACTGCAACACTATCCCTCTCTTGCCTTGCTCCCTGCTGCTCTAGTCGCCGTAAGCGACTTCAAATTTTATTTGGCTACCAAGATGGCCACTTGGTACGCAAATGAAGAAATGGTGGAGTTCTTCACTTTCGATGTGAAAATTTGAAGAAGCAGCTTTGCAGGAGACATTTGGCTTTGGAAGTCTTCAGGATGCTTTTGAGCATCAAGACGAGCTGATCCAGATCTTCATTCAGAAGGTTAAACAAGATGAAGTACCACCTTCTGAGGAAATCATTTCTCAAGCCAACTCCTACCTTCGCAACCTCAGCTGGATCGTTCCAGTTGAAACTGCCAATGAAGCTGTACCTGCCGACACAGCTGAGGCAATGATGATTGAAGACGAGCCAACTGCTACAACAGTTGAGCCAACCGAAGCTGCCCCACAGAATCCAATTGCCGATGACACTCGCTCACTGGTCGAGATCGAGGCAGTAAAACCCAGCCAAGCCGAATCCGGGACACAGACGGATCCTGTTGTGCTCTCTGATGCAATGAAGGACGAGATTGCCAAACAAGTCGAGGAAATCCTTTTTCAGGATAGACTCAAATCAAATGTGGATACCCTTCTGCGCATCACAGCTATAGAATCGCAAGTCCAGAGCAATGGACTTTCCATTGACGACGTTCACAGATTCGCTATGAATCTACAAGAAAGCACCAGCAGAGATCTCGAACAGTCTCTCGTTTCTCAACGTATTGATAATTCAAATCATCTAGAGAAGAGAGTCCCTGAGATCATCTCAAACCTCCAAGCCCCGCTGGAAAGCCGCGTCATCGATTTATCCAAATGCCAGACGCTCTCCAACAAGAACTCTCCTTCGGAACCGACATCCACCAATTGTTCAATCTTTACAAGGAGCTGGACAATCGGTTCAAAGTTTGGAAAGAAGACAAGACACAGCTCAACATAGTCACAGCAGACAACTCAGCAAAGATTGCTGACATTGACAAAGCCTTGGCCCAGCTGAATGAGACAGTAGTCAACCTCTCCTCCACTCTTTTTGATAATGCCAAAAAAGGGAAGGTAATGACAAGAGAAAAACTTCAAAGACGGGCAAAGGAAAAGCTGTAGCTGAAGTCCAAGTGATGCGATCGAGAGATTGACGAAGTTGTTCTTGAGCCGATGCGGATGAACCATTTGGACGGAAAGGAAATGGAGCAGAATGATCATCCCTCTTGCCAAAGCTAGCGGAGCCACGCCGAACAACTCAATGATATTCATTGGCTCGCAACTTTGTAACTCAAAGAAAAGCAAGAGATGAAAAGCCTCCAAGATGAGCAGAAGAAGAAAGAAAGTCTGCTAAATGCCGAAGAGAAGAAGCAGCAGAAGAAAAGAGCAAACATAAGAGCTTCAAAGAAAAAGTCTCAGATGCCGATGAACTGGAGAAGAGTTGATGAATGGATCCCAGAAGAGCTAAACGACGACTGGGAACATACAAAGTTTGAGTTCATCGAAGATTACTATTATCTGGGAGCTTACCCAAATACGCCCCCAGATATTGCTTTCATGATGCATCTAAATGAGCTTTTTCATCAAGACAGGATGACGGCAAAAGCATTCTTCAACGCTGCAAATACCGCGAAGATCCACCATCGCTCCTACCATTGTATCATATCCGGCCTCCGTTGATACCGGAACTCAACTTCCCGACAAATCAAAGATTATTCTTTGAAGTAAACGGATGGGCGATCGGGAGGAAAATTTCCAAGGCAAACAACGAAGAAGAATACGGAAAATTTGGAGCAGATGATATTTAACCGATACAGGTTAAGAACAGATGAGCAGCTGGAAGAAGATAGAATGAAGAATCAGCAGAAGCAGCCGAGATGAAGACCCAGCTTACTGGGATTTAATTTTGTTTGTTTTTAGTTCATTAATCCTGTAACTCTTGTAATCATCTTTAGTGGATTAATAAAACTGAAATATTTTGCTCTCAAGCTCACCCTGATGACAATAACTCTTTGTCCAGGCACTGAACTTTGAATTTAATCTTCTGCTGAAATCTTTTAAAAAAAAAAAACCCACTTTCTCATTTAGGGGGAAGCAGGTTGTTTTTCTCAGTTAGGTTTTGGCATCATCAAAAAGGGGGAAATTGTTGGGAAAATTAATAGAGTTTTGATTGGATACCAAAACCCAGCTGACCCCAACTGAGTAGATGATCGCACAAGCCTAAGCGTTTTTCAGCTCACCTGTTTGAGCATATAGAGTTTCTTAGTTTACAGGTAGATCAGCTGAAGACACAGCTAAGCAGACAGCTTAAAGGACTCAGCAGAACAAGACCAAGAAGAGTCAAAGATCTTGCAGCATCAAGACCCAGCTCAGTGACGGAAACCCAGCTCAGTATCGAAGACCCAGCTCAGTGTAAAAGACCCAGCTTAGTGTCGATGACACAGCTCAGGTCTGAGACACAGCTCAGGTTAATGACACAGCTCAGGTTGAAAGACACAGCTCAGGTGATGATACAGCACAGGTCTAAGACATAGCTCAGAGTCAAGACACAGCAGAGTCCAAAACACTGAAGACACAGCAGAGACGCTTAGCAGCTCGAAGACGAAGACCTTCTCCAAGACAAGATCCCGATGTCAGAAGATCTTGTCTGACGCAGTCAAATCAGAGAAGGAATAGCTTCTGCAGATACAGACCTACTTCGTAGGTAATGGCCAGAAGTCAACAAGAGTAGGTAATATTCAAACGGCTCTCTTCCAACGGCTAATTTGAATCTTCACCTATATATATCTCTCCTCCACCATTCTTTGGTGAGGGGCGACAAGACGACCGAAGAAATAGAAGAAAACGAGAAAAATGAACAACGATCTTCAAAGCCAAATCTTTCAAGAACACCCGACCGTCAAATTTGTGTTCTTAGTTGTTCACATATTCGGTCATAGGCGGATTAGATCGAATAAATATCTTAAGCCTAGTTTGAACGAGTTCATCATACTCCTTGTTCTTCATTGTAAGAACTCGTTCATAGTTGGAAAACCATACCCAAACCCAAACCCGGAAAGGTTAGGTAAAGGTACGCTTGCTCGAAGCGTGTAATTCGAGTGGTTAGGTTCTTCGGTACCGCATGGCGAAGGTGTAGGCTTGACGGTGCCCGCAACGTTGGAACACGGCTCGGGTTAGAGTTGTGAAGTTGCTTGGTACTTGGAAACCAAGTGGTAGTGGATTACCGGTGGCGGTCGTGGATGTAGGAGAGGTTACTCCGAACCACGTTAAAGATGCTCTTGTTATTTATCGCTTTGTTTTATGCATGTTACTAACTCTCATAAGCATACATTTCAATCTGCATAAACTGACTAACTGAAAAGTGAAACAGAGCTTTGCAATATAATTTGAAGCAACAGACGGACTTTCCAAATCCACCACATTCCGCACGGCCAATTTGTGTCGATCAAGCCGCCATCCAAATTTGGATCGAACACAGCCAGCTCACTCAAAAGAGTTTTAACTTGGAAAAGTTTTTAAACCTTGGTGTATTCACCCCCCCCCTCTACACCAAGGTATCCGTCTTGGGACCAACAGCTGAGTTGTCTGCTGTGACTAGGTTAATTTGTCTTTGTCTTCTTCTTGCTTTGAATCGATTGTCCGTTTCCTTGTAAAGATTGAACGGTGGTGGATGTCGGCTTCGAAGGAGAGAGTTTGCTTTGTTGGAGAGCGTCCAGCCGGATAAATCGATGACGCGGCTTTCAACGGGGCTTGGAGGTTTGAGATGATCTCGGGGACTCTCTTCTCTAGATGATTTGAATTATCAATACGTTGAGAAACGAGACCGTTCGAGATCTCTCGGTGCTTTCTTGTAGATTCATAGCGAATCCGTGAACGTCGTCAATGGAAAGTCCATTGCTCGGACTTGCGATTCTATAGCTGTGATGCGCAGAAGGGTATCCACATTTGATTTGAGTCTATCCTGAAAAAGGATTTCCTCGACTTGTTTGGCAATCTCGTCCTTCATTGCATCAGAGAGCACAACAGGATCCGTCTGTGTCCCGGATTCGGCTTGGCTGGGTTTTACTGCCTCGATCTCGACCAGTGAGCGAGTGTCATCGGCAATTGGATTCTGTGGGGCAGCTTCGGTTGGCTCAACTGTTGTAGCAGTTGGCTCGTCTTCAATCATCATTGCCTCAGCTGTGTCGGCAGGTACAGCTTCATTGGCAGTTTCAACTGGAACGATCCAGCTGAGGTTGCGAAGGTAGGAGTTGGCTTGAGAAATGATTTCCTCAGAAGGTGGTACTTCATCTTGTTTAACCTTCTGAATGAAGATCTGGATCAGCTCGTCTTGATGCTCAAAAGCATCCTGAAGACTTCCAAAGCCAAATGTCTCCTGCAAAGCTGCTTCTTCAGCTTTCAGCTTATCGAAAGTGAAGAACTCCACCATTTCTTCATTTGCGTACCAAGTGGCCATCTTGGTAGCCAAATAAAATTTGAAGTCGCTTACGGCGACTAGAGCAGCAGGGAGCAAGGCAAGAGAGGGATAGTGTTGCAGTGCGCTCTTTATTCCTTGAAGTCTGAGGTCCTCGACCCTCATGACTGTGGCAGCACGTGCAACGGCTCTGGGACTGAGGATTTCGATTTCCTCAGAAGAAGAAGTAGGGCTTGATGGTTCAGCTTGGTATTCATCATCCAGCTGCAAAGGAGCGTCAGCTGGATGGGGCTCTTTGGGTGAGCTGGGTGCTGAAAGATGGGTGGTTTCAGGTACTGAAGAGGTAGGGGAGGATTCTTGGAGAGGTACCTGAGGAGGAGGAGGAAGGAGAAGAGAGTGTTGTTGAGGAGGAGATCCAGATGATGTGAGATCAACTGGAGCGGGTTGTGAGGATGCTTGTAGGATTTGGCGAAGTGGAATAGCATCCTCTGGGTCAGGGTGGGGGACCACTATCTGTGGTTCCTCAGCTTCTCGTGAAGCAACCACGAACTCCCTTCCTTGATCTGTGCTGGAGGAGGAATCCTGAGCTGTCTCTCAAGAATCGATCTCCATTCGGTTCAGTGGCTTCTCTCATGTCTCCTCGGTAGCTTCATGGCTGCCTTAAATTTTAGCTTCTTTTTGGCAGGTGGAGATCCAGCTGGCTGAGTTTCCTCCGGCTGTTTCCTTTTCCCGGTTGAGAGGAGAGGCGGTCTGTTTTGCCTCCTGCATCTTCTTCTTCCCTTCTGGGGCTGCTTTCTTCATCAAGTCAGAGAGCTGACTTTGTTTTTCAAACAGAACTTTGGACACAGGGAACTCTTCTGTGTCTTTCCACTTGATTTGCCGTCCAGTGGTGTAGTGTTCTATTATGCACGCCGCCTTGGTGCATAAATAAATAGTCTCCCTACAATTTGAATTTGGTGAAGGCCGTCATCTTCGAAGTGAATCTTCTTCGACTCTTTCTCCAGCTTTTCCCATGAAGTAGGAGAACCAATCACAGGATCATTCCTGAGGATGGCTATCATGGGCTTCAACTTGGGTATGCTGATTTCTCCTTGAGATCCAGCGATACCTAGAATACACTTCTGGGTGATATCCAGAAGCAGTCTGAATTTGGGCTTCAGCAGTAGCTTGGACATACTTGCCCTGTAGGGTTCCGGCTTGAACAGCATCTGATCCAATTCGGCCTGGATCTCTTCTCTGGTGTAGTTGTCTGGGGAGCGGTCCCCAAGAGTTTTCAATCCGAATAGCTTGTTCAAAATCCGGTTGATGTTGATGTCGACGTCCCAGGGAGTTGTATGCCCTATCTTTTCTTTGAGTTGGAGGGTGATGTTGGAGCGCAGGCGTTCATCTCTGTTCGTCATCTCCATGAAGAACTCTGCTACTTCCCGGCGGAAGATGTTCTTCGGACGCGCCGTCGCCCATTGAAGTAGGCCTGCCTTATCGATGAGATCCAGCACCTCCTGGAACTCTGAGTTCTTGTAGTTCTTGAGAGTTAAGCAACTCTCAAAGTGCAATTTTGACATCAGGTTTTCCGATTGGTTCGCTCCTGGGGTTATCTTCTTTGGTGCCATTGAAATTTTCTGTAAAGAAAGGTTAGAGACTACAAGAGAGAAGAGTTTTGCAGAGAGATAAGCAAGAACTTGAATTGCAGAAGATTTTCAGAGATAATAAGTAAAAGAAGGCGATGATTTGCGTATCTTTGATATGTATAAATCAACCGTTTATCTTGATGAACGGTTGAGATCTTTAGAATTGAGTTCAAGATCTGCGGCTGGGAGAGATTTGCGCAACACGTTAAGTGACGTGCGTATGTAGAGTGTAGGTCACGCGCGCGTGAGGTAGTCAAAACGTTCTGACTTCTCCCTCGACTTTCCCGAGCTACAGTACCCTGCATGCTTTTCATTAAATGCGATGGGATTCGATTTGCTGGATGGCTTATTGACGAATCCTTCTAAGGAATGATTGTGAATTTTGAATTTAAATTCAAATAATTTTATCCTTAAATAGCATATTCCTCAGGGAAGTAAATGAAAGACTGCAAACCTGTCAGCTGAACTTTGTAGTCAGCTGATACCTCTGCTGTGTTTCTTTATGTTGAGTCTCCTTCAGTTTAGCTATCCAGCTGAGCTTGATTCCCCCTCAGCTGGTTTCCCTTCCTGAACTGTCAGCTTGGACATAGTATCCATCTGATATTACAGCGGTCTTCTCCAGCGGAGCTTGATTCCCTTTTTGGTTGGGAAATCCTTCTAAGTTTTGGGATCCAGCTGAGTTTGTTCCCCCTCAGCTGGATGGACTTTCTTCATCCGGATTGAGCTGATATCAATTGTTGGTCATTCTCAGCTGTATGACTCAGTTTGGAATGAGTCATTTTGTCTTTCTTTCTCTGCTGATAGACATTGTTTGCGAGGTTCGCCCTCAATTGGATAAACCAATTGGGTTTTATCAGCTGGGTTTGATTCCCCCTGACTTGATAAATTCATTTTGAACTCCTTGGGGTTCCTGCTGAGTTAGTCCAGCTGTGTCTGATTCCTTGATGACACACGGTGATCCAGCTGAGTATTTCCTGCTGGATGCTCTTCTTGAAGATCTTGCTGGACTGGGATGAGATCAATTGTTGATACCAATTGATGGTGAATCTGCTGAACTGAGTTCCTCTTCTGGATTCTGCGATCCATGTTTGATCTAGCTTTGTTTGATATCCAGAGGATGACATTTGATAGTTCAGCTGGATTTCTCTCTTGATTCTCCACTTGAATATTCTGCTGGATTGACTTTGCCCTCAGCTGATATCACAGCTGTGTCGATTTCCAGCTCGGTGGAGTTCCCCCTGAATTTGATAGTAGGTGGCTTTCTTTTCTCAGCTACTTCCTACTTCACTTGAGTGAATTTTCTCATCACTGGCTCAATTCTTTGATGAGGTCAGTTGCTCCATGATTAGCTGAGTTCATTGTTGCTTTGTGGGGTAGAATCTTCGATTTCCTGTTCTTTGCATCGAACTCACCAGGAAAAACGTTATCACAACAATTAGCTGGGACCCGTACGCTTGACATATTCTTTGATGAGCTTTGAGGTAAGTCATGAGCTTGGATCATCAGCTGTCTTTCTTTCACAGCAAGCTTGATGACATCCACAATTGCGTCTGTCCCTCGACCTGTTATCACTCCTTCGGCACCCAGTTGTGATTGGGTCCGGCTTTGTTGTTGAGGGTTCCATTGATAACCCAGATTTGTCCTTATCTTTTGTGAGTGATACTTCTGGTTGGTCCTTGAATGAGTCCGCTTCTTCTTTGGACCTTGTTGACTCCATTTTCTTTGATGATGTCCATTTCATGGTCGGAGTACGGTTAAGCTTGATATCTAGTTTGATATCCCGTCTGCTGGAATCTTGATTTGAAGCTCGGTTGCTTTCCAGCTTTCTAACCAGCTGAGATCCTTCCCAGCTGTCTTATAAATTGACCTTGATGTCTGTGCTGGATGACATTCTATCTTTGATTTTGATTCCAGTCAGCAGGATTTATCTGCTGCCTTTGAGCTCTGTGATCAGCTAGGAGTTGCTGTTTTTCTTGGTCTTTGAGTTGCCGATCAGTTTTCTTTTCTGATCGGACTGAGCTTGGAGAGCTGGCTTGATTATGTACGACCTCTTTGGTACATCCTTGGCTTGGTTCCAGCTGTGTTTGTATTGGCTGGAGCTAGTCTTTGTTCTGATTCAGCTTTGGCCATCTTCAAGCTCCTGACCATTCAGTCTTCTGCTTGACTTTCTGAGTTTATGATGATGATGGGTCCGTCTGTGATAACATCCCACATCATGTCGTTTTGCGCGCACAGAAAGCTTTTGAGTCTGAACTTCCATATCTGATAATCATCGACAGAGAATGTCGGAAGATTCCTGCACAAGGAAGATTCCATAACAGTATGCAATATAATGATTTTTTTTTTTTTTAAAAAGATTTTTAAAAATTAAGGATCTGTTCAGGTGACCACTATCAGCAAAGAAATGCTGACTAGTCAGATACAGTGATCTTTTGAACCACTGCTCTGATACCAATTGTTGGTCCCAAGACGGATACCTTGGTGTAGAGGGGGGGGTGAATACACCAAGGTTTAAAAACTTTTCCAAGTTAAAACTCTTTTGAGTGAAAGGCCGTGTTCGATCCAAATTTGGATGGCGGCTTGATCGACACGGTAGGCATGTGCGGAATGTGGTGGATTTGGAAAGTCCGTCTGTTGCTTCAAATTATATTGCAAAGCTCTGTTTCACTTTTCAGTTAGTCAGTTTATGCAGATTGAAATGTATGCTTATGAGAGTTAGTAACATGCATAAAACAAAGCGATAAATAACAAGAGCATCTTTAACGTGGTTCGGAGTAACCCCTCCTACATCCACGACCAGTTTCACTGGTAATCCACTACCACTTGGTTTCCAAGTACCAAGCAACTTCACAACTCTAACCCGAGCTGTGTTCCAACAGTTTGCGGGCACTGTCAAGCCTACACCTTCAGTTTGCGGGTACTGAAGAACCTAACCACTCGAATTACACGCTTCGAGCAAGCGTACCTTTACCTAACCTTTCTGGGTTTGGGTTTGGGTATGGTTTTCCAACTATGAACGAGTTCTTACAATGAAGAACAAGGAGTATGATGAACTCGTTCAAACTAGGCTTAAGATATTTATTCTGATCTAATCTGCCTATGACTGAATATGTGAACAACTAAGAACACGGTAGTGGCCGGGTGTTCTTGAAAGATTTGGCTTTGAAGATCGTTGTTCATTTTTCTCGTTTTCTTCTATTTCTTCGCCGTCTTGTCGGCCCTCACTGACAATGGTGGAGGAGAGATATATATAGGTGAAGATTCAAATTAGCCGTTGGAAGAGAGCCGTTTGAATATTACCTACTCTTGTTGACTTCTGGCCATTACCTACGAAGTAGGTCTGTATCTGCAGAAGCTATTCCTTCTACGGATTTGATCGCGTCGACAAGATCTTCTGACATCGGGATCTTGTCTTGGAGAAGGTCTTCGTCTTCGAGCTGCTAAGCGTCTCTGCTGTGTCTTCAGTGTTTTGGACTCTGCTGTGTCTTGACTCTGAGCTATGTCTTAGACCTGTGCTGTATCATCAACCTGAGCTGTGTCTTCAACCTGAGCTGTGTCATTAACCTGAGCTGTGTCTCAGACCTGAGCTGTGTCATCGACACTAAGCTGGGTCTTTTACACTGAGCTGGGTCTTCGATACTGAGCTGGGTTTCCGTCACTGAGCTGGGTCTTGATGCTGCAAGATCTTTGACTCTTCTTGGTCTTGTTCTGCTGAGTCCTTTAAGCTGTCTGCTTAGCTGTGTCTTCAGCTGATCTACCTGTAAACTAAGAAACTCTATATGCTCAAACAGGTGAGCTGAAAAACGCTTAGGCTTGTGCGATCATCTACTCAGTTGGGGTCAGCTGGGTTTTGGTATCCAATCAAAACTCTATTAATTTTCCCAACAGGAAGTTACTTTGCCTAAAACTCACTCACCCACCCAAGAGCCTCATTACAACCTTGTGAAAGCCCTTTTTGATCTTTATCTTGGAGCACATTGAGCAATAGATAGGCTAGACGAATGGCAAGCCTATGGTAGAACTTATGCATGTCATCAAATTGAGTGAAAACACGTCCCATTTATACACTTGAGCGTTGAGTGCTTATTTTAAGTCTTTGTGTGAGAATCTGAAATCCCTAAAAGGTTGAATATTTGACCTTGTTGTAGCATGTTCAACTTTGATTGAGAAATGTATTTGCAATTTTGTTGTTGAAAAGAATAATTTCTGAGGCCCTTCAATTGTCATCGATTTGCCCTTCCATGCTTGTGTTTCTTTTCTTTTCTTTTTGTTGTTTGGGGACAAACAACGGTTAAAGTTTGGGGGGTTGACAAATATGGATTTTTCACGATGTTTTGGGCGCGCGCGATACCATTTGTTAGTAAAAAACCATGTCGTTTAACCATTTTCCCAAGTTAAACCTTGTTTTGTCGGTTTTTACGCTCGTTTTCTTGTGTTAGAATAATTGCAGGAAAATGGATGTGGAATTAGAGTGAAAGGAGCTTGGAATGAGAAAGAGGGGCTCGATACAAGAACGTGGAAAAAAACGGAGGTCGATTCGGAGAACGGGCCGAAACAAAAAAGGTGCGCAGCTGGGAGCGACCTTGGCGCGCGGCGCGCGGAACACAAGAAAATTTCTTCTTCCGGGCGCGACATTGGCGCGCGGGAAATTCCGCCGGTGGTCATCCCGCGCGGAAGAAGAAAATTCCTTCTTGGCCGCGTGACTTTGGGCGCTACCGCGCGCGGCGGACTTACCTTCTTCCAAAATACGTTTTTACCTCTATTTCATCCCTATTTTCGCATTGTCTCTCCATAGCAACTTTCTCTCACTCCATAAACTTATAAATACCTCCAAAACTCAAACCCTAGCATGTAACTTACATCCAAGCCACAACCCCCAATTCTTAGCTTCCATTTTGTCTCACACACACCTTCACCATTTTCATCTTCCACCCACCAATCTAGAGAGAGAAATTGTGCTTGGGGGAGAATTGGGAAGAAGACAACAAGGATTTCAAGATTGGAGCTCAAGATCACCATGGATTTGTCTATGAATCTCTTGTTTTCTTGTTTTCCTTTCTTGTTTATCTTTGTTGGTGGATATTTACTTTTCATTATGATTAGCTAAATTTCCCTATTATAGGGATTGGATTAGATGAGTTTGTGATGGATTGATCTTTATTTTAATTAATTGTTGATGGGTTCTATTATTTCCTTGTGTTTGTTGATTTGGTTGAATATTTGAATGCTTAGCTACCATTTGAATGTTTTTGTTGTGTCGATTTGAGGCTCGAGAGAGGAGGAATCGATACCAGAACCAAACACGAGGCACAATATTGCAATAGCCCGAGAGGGTGAGTGATGTTGTGAGGGCATTTGATCCAAGGCTTGGCCCGGAATATTTACACTATAAAATTTTTTTCAGACCTAGTTGGGCTCCAATTTTTAGGCCCGATGAATTTGCGGGCCGGGCCGATCCAACCCAATTTTTTTTCAAAAGCCCGGTGGGCTTGGGCTGGCCCGGCCCGGCTCAGTCTTTTGCCGGCTCTAGTTAGCGGAGCTTAAACTTAAAGAAATTAGCAGCTAGAATTTTCTAGCGTTAACATGGAAGTCCAACAAAATTTTAAGACGAATGGCATAAAATGATTTTTCAAAAAAATGTAGTAAATTTTGTCGAATCTAATTGTGTCATTGTGTGTGGTATATTTAAAAAAAATGATTTTTCAAATACGTTTAGTATTTTTAATACGTGTTAGTAGAATTGAATAATAGAAAGAAATTTGAATATGATATTGTTTGAAGAATATTAAAAATTTAAATTGTTATTAAATAAGTATAGATTAATGTGGCAAAAAATCCAAAACTACCCGATCGATGAAATCATGAAAGCATGTAAAACCAATTGGTTGGTTAAATTTTTATCCAAGTTAATTTTCAACCATGTACTCTCTATATTCCTCAATTATAAGACTAATTTTCCATTTTCGTCTGTCTCTCAATATTATAATTATTTTAGTTTGGAACATGACTCATCGATACCTTACTTTTTCATTTATTTCTCCACTTAAAAAGGTGGTCCCTTTCTCCACTAACTTAAAATTATCAAACTCTTTACTTTTTATACCTTTTCTCCATTTACATAAGTGAATTCCTTTCTTCACTAATTTAACAATTACCTAACTTTTATTAAAATACGTATTCAAAATAGTTTTACTATTGAGGGACGGAGAGAGTTGTTTTTACTTTGTCGCAGTTAAATTATAAGAAGAAAAAAAATTAAAAAAGGAAAAAATAATAATTAGAAGGATTATAATTCATTAATTTTGCTAGCCTCGAGGCACTCGAGAGCGTGGGGTTGTACAAACTCACTCACTGTTTGCAAGGTCATTTGAAAAACCCTAAATCATACTCCATTTCGGAGAGCTACTCTGATATTTTCTCTCTACGACAACTGGGTTTCGACTTCAGAAGGTAAATAATTTATCTCTCCCTCACAATCAGAAAGATGAATAATCTCTTCCCTTTCTTGCAGTTTATATGAATTTTGTGTTTATGTACAATGCTCGCGTGCCGCCGGTTTTCTTGTAAACGTAATGTTCGAAGTAATTATATACAAATCTTTTTAGTATCTCAGGTAAGGTAGTTGATTTTCCACATTATCATCCGTTTTGAAGTTAATCACATCGCGAATTCCTTAAAAAATTTGATGAAACAAATTCAGGAAATCAATTTCACACCACCTTCTCTCACCACTCACCAGGCCAAAATTCTGAAGAATACTAGTATTTTTTTTTTCCTCTTTTTGGTTGTAAATTGAGGTTTTTTAGCCCTAGTAAGCTTTTCTGGTGTTCCATTTCCTTTAAATTTTTATTTGGGTCTTTTCTTTCAAAAAATTTAGAATTAAATAAGGTTTCTTGCTTTATCTGTGGCTCTGCAAAATTATTACGGAGAAAAAAATTAACTACTGAACATCAGTGTTATGGCTCATCTAGTGATCTGTTTATTAAATTGCTGACATTTCATTTGTTTCCATGCCAAGTAATTGATGATAATTGCGACCTTATAATTTGTGATTCTTCACATGCAGTGTTTTTGATATATTGAGCAAAATATCTCCGACACTAACTTTTCATTGATTTTATTCTGTGAAAGATGTCTTACTCATCTGAAGACGAGACTGATATAAGTGATTCTGAGTTGGAGGAGTATGTTGATCGATGCTATGAGCAGTTGAGGGATGACAGCAGCAAGGTGAAGTTTTCGGAGGAATTGTACAGGTGCCCGTACTGCCCGGGGAAAAAGAAGCTCGTTTATCCATTCAAGGACCTTCTTCAGCACGCCACTGATATTGGAAAGGGTTGTTTTAACAAGGATATCAAGCACAAGGGGAAGCATTTGGGTCTTGTCAGATACATGAAAAATGATATCGACCAGGAAGACTTGGCTTTGGAATTTGCTGGGCTAAATGTTGAGCCTTCCCCAGGGGACCGTGTGAATGCCTTGTTTGTGTGGCCTTGGATGGGAGTTCTAGCAAATGTTGATGGTGAGAGTATCTCCAAACTCAAAAATGATCTCGCCAAGAGAGGATTTGATCCGGTCAGAGTCCGAACATTGTCTGATGGTAGATATGCAGTTGTGGAATTTAAGAGAGACTGGCCTGGTTTCTACAATGCGGTTATGTTTGAGAAGGAATTTGAGGTTGATCATCATGGGAAGAAGGATTATCTTGCAGCCTCTCATTCGGATGGTATATATGGTTGGGTTGCTCGTGATGATGATTATAATGCGGAGGGTGTCTTGGGTGAGTACCTTCAGAAGATCGGAGATTTGAAGACTATTGGCGATGTGGAAACTGAGGTGAAGCGCAAAACTGGCTTGCTCGTTGCTCAGCTGAGCAGCACTATTCAAGAATTGAGGGGGCGACTTCATAAAATTGAAGGCGACTACTCTGGACCCCAATCGGGAAATTGAGTTTAACTGAATGATGGCTGTTCTTTTGCTGGCATCTTCTCTTCGAAATATGTTATGCTTTGACTATCTCCTAGGAAGTACTTATGACTCTGCTATGCTAGTAGAAGAAACTTAAGGTTGGTTTTGGTAAGTATTTAGTTGGCGTGTTAGATGTTTTATGAAATTTCAAGACTGGAATTCCTAGTTGTAATCTGCAATTACATTTCTCCATCATTCCAGTGCTTGAATTTCAATTTTCTACTAATTTCTTTTTGTTGTTATTACTTTCACTATTTGTTGTGCAAATACTAGGCCAAAG
Source organism: Agastache rugosa (assembly GCA_031470985.1). Taxonomy (NCBI): domain Eukaryota; kingdom Viridiplantae; phylum Streptophyta; class Magnoliopsida; order Lamiales; family Lamiaceae; genus Agastache; species Agastache rugosa. The sequence continues at coordinate 19,645,560 of CM062609.1, forward strand.
GTAGATTTCTAAGTCGCATTCTCTTCAAATTCAATCAATTTTTTAGATATTAACCAAAAATTGAAGCAACCCTTGCCCATAAATTTGGTCTCAAAATTTCTTGAAAAAGTATGTATACAAACAAATGAGTACATTCCGTTCTTGTGAAGAATGGTATAAATCAAGACAACAGACTCGGCACATGGAAATATCCTATTTCAAGAATACACAAGGAGATTTACCAAGACACACAGACTAATGCTACAGTATATGCGATTCTCGAGCGAATTTTGGACACGTTCATTTGGCATGAAAACTTACAAACAAAAGATGTGCAGCATTACTTTCACAATTTGCTAACGGCAAGAGGAATAATTTGAATGTCCTCCTATACAAGCAGGTCCAGTCAGTGCACGAGGCAAAGAATTGTCGCCTTACATTCATCTTTGATGTCTACCTCTAGTCCGAACTAAGTAGATCCGACCATATACCCATCTTTTACCTGGTCTTGAAACAGATTGCTGCAATTATAAAGAGAGGCCGGATTCTTAAGTCAGTAAACAAATTTTCAATAACTTGATGAGATGCGAATAATTATTCCAACTAATTTATTCCTCAAATCTTAGGTACAACCCTCCCAACTCAAAAGGTATGCTTCATGGTCTTCACCAACATCTGAATATCGTATAAACATAATACAAGTACACACTAGTGAATAGGTGGAGACGTGGAGTAGAAAAAGAGCAAAGGGATTCTCAAGAGAGTGCTTCATACCAGTTTTAAAATTATTAATGTTTAGCTATTTATAATAACTTGGTATTTTGCAGTGCAAAGTTAATAGAAGTATTTAATTTCCCCTATATTAGTTTGAAACTAAAACTAACTCTATGCGTTTTCAAAACTAAGAAAACCCATCATAATTACTTCTAGAAATGTGCCAACTCTGGATTTTGACAAACTACTTGCACAAAAATTAGAAAAATAAGCATTAAATCATAAATAATAGGTAAAGAATGAAAACTGGAGCCAGGCTCAAGTACCTCCTCAACCTTTGTTCGGAATTCTAAGGAACTCTCACATACATGACATTCTGCTCTGTGTGGGGAATGACTGGACCGATCAGATCTAACAAATGCAAATACCTACAAATAATGTAATCGTCCAAGCTTTAGCTCAAAATGGCACAGTGTTTCACATCCTTCGCATATATAAGTAGACTTTCTGTACATTCAGTTGGTCACTAACCTGTTCACCACAATTCGGGCACACCCCTTTCAGTGCCACCAGGTCATTCTTCCAGAGTCCTTTAAGTGCACCAACTACAAGTGATTCCTCAATTAGAAAGCTGTTGAAGTCTAATTAGAATAAGGTATGATGTGGAGGTGACATGACATGACCAAGCAAACTAGATTCATTACACATATTTCTTTTTATCATATTTGGAGATGGTCAACATAGATAATCATCATCCTAATTGAGCCCCAAATAGAGAACAAGTTCTCAAATTTGATGCCAAATTTATAACATTAAAAATTGAATTAATTTTCAGTATTTCACATTTCATAATCTCATGCCGCCTGCTGGACATAGTGGCATGATCAACATAGATAAACATCATCCTAATTGAGGGAAGGTAATGTAATCCAAAGTTCCCTAAATATTTAATATTTGCCCTGAAAATTTAGCTGTCAGATTTGTTTGAGTGGAAACTTTATTCAGAATTGTAACCCTCCCATGGCATACAAGTCACTAAAGAGGAGCTGACGAGCAAGGTATTATTTCATTTTAATTAATTAAAGAGTTTCAAACCTACAATAATGACGAAAATTAAATAAATTTTGTAATAGAAAAATATTTCAGGAATCTGTAAAAGAAAACATTGCTTTAACTGTTTAATTTTTTTATTCGTGAATTATATAAGCCAAACATTTCTAACTTTCACACGACAATACCGGGAATTACATCCACTTAAGAAGTTTTACTTAGTATCTGCAAATTCTATGGATAAATATTAATTAACCAGTCACTTCCTCTGAATGAAAAGATTTGGAGATCAACTACCAGTACCAACTGGACTTTTAAACACAAAGGAGCAAATATAAGTTTGTTTCAGCATCACATATTTAATAACAAGAAATGTAAGGAATACCAAGTCAGATTAATGAATAAGAGCAAATAACATACACGGAAATTAAAGAATCAATGTCTGAGTAAGAACTTTGGTAGAGTGCATATTTCATTACCAGAAGCTGATGCAATGGGGTATCCAACCACGGAACCAAACAATATGAAGAGCACCCCGTTGAATGTTGCAAGGAATGCTAGCGAAGAACTTTGATTAGTATAAGAAAATCCGGAACTGAACGCATCCCGATAAGCTTGAGCAACACTGAATACTATAGGCAGAAGACAGGCTGAAGAACCAAAGCCAAGGATCAAGAGCCATACACTTGCCAATGCAAAAACTTGTGAAGGATCTTCCTGCCCTACATGCATGTTTTTCAATATCAAATGCAGAGAAAAGAGGGCTCATGTACCACTGTTAGCATTAGTACATGCAAAAAAGTAAAAATAAAAATCTGCACAACAGAAGCCATGGTATGACTTGAAGCATAGGATTATGTGCTACTAGACAGAACATAACATGATACTAATGACTACAACAAATTTGGAACTAACTCAGCTCATCTGATGCTAGCATATTAGTGGGCCAAATCTCCCAATATTGTCTTGCTATAGATATTTATAGAATATAGAGAATCTAATATTTGCTCTATCATAATTTATTCCCAACTTAACCATTGGAGCAAGCCAAAAGGAATATTCCACATTTTTTAAAGCCTAATGCAAGGGAGCTTTGAAGAAGTTTCATTGCTCCATTATGTATCATATTCCCAAAAATAAGCTTGCATATGTTACCTTGCCCCATCCCTGTTCTCAAGCATGGTATCAAAGATATCGAAACCATTTCAATAATATTTTCTTTCCTGTTCTAAGTAGCTAATACCTTTTCATAATGGCAGATTTAGAGGATAAAAACATAATTCATCACTA